>JACMZG010000022.1:2415662-2525799 GCA_018340805.1 Microvelia longipes
CTTATTAATAGATAATATATACTTTGTTCGTTTCTCTTTAAAAATTCTCATTATAGCCGTTTATTATAAATAAATATACATCAAAATATATTTTTTAAAGTTATATATATAATGGGATATAAAAATTTCGTCAACCTTACAACAAGTACACAACAAAACAATCACTGACTCCAAACAAAATAATCAACTAAACCCAAACGAGTTAATGAAATTGAACAAGATTTTTTAGAAGACGCAATAGAAAACTTCAAATTAAAAGAAAATGTAATTAAAAAGTTCTGAAGCCGAAAATAGCAAAATTTAGCTGAAATTAACTAGACCTTCATAGTGGAAAAATCCCATAGAAAAATGTTTCTAATGAGATCTAATTAAAATATTATTCATTTGTTATCAACACAACTTTAACCATAAACATGATTCGTAACGTAATCACGGACCATAACTTTCTATTATACAAATTATAACCAATGAAGAAATATCATTTTTAATTTTTAATTTTAAATTTTAATGGTTAAAAACCAGTAAAATTAAAAAATATATTTTTTTGACCGATTAAATTGGAAATCATTTAAACACCCAATCATATTTTATATCCAAATTTAACACACAATTTTTTCATCTTCAATCTGTTAAGCGGGTTACGTCTCGTTTTTTCAATTTTCCAAAAACTCCATCTGAAACATACTCAAAAAAAAATATCATTAATTTTAATTGGTATCAGAATGGTACTTTTGATTGAATTTTATTAATTTCAAGTGTTTAACCTCACATTAGACACTTCCAGTCGATTCTTTTTTTTTAAACACAAATCAATTTAAATATTAACTGGTTTATTATAATTTTTCAAAAGTTCCTAAGGCAAAACTTTTGAGAATTTCAATATAAATTTATATTAATTAAGTCCATACTTTGTGTTAAATTATTCCATAATCTTTTTCATGTAAGCTTCAATTTTTTAAGCAAACATAAAATTTTCTTTCTTAAGTCCTTTTGTTAAAATTAATCTTTGAGACTCAATTCTAAAAATTTAATATATCTGGCTCTTTGTAAAATTCAATTTTTTGACATTGTTTTTTACATTGTAAGCATTTTTTCTAAATTATCAAACAATTGTTTCACAATTAATATTCTACGTCTTTTTTCTTTTCACGTCTCTTTCTAATCTTTGTTTGTTAATTGTAACTTTGTAAATTTTTTTGAATATTGTTTATTCGGAAAATTCTCCTAAATTTTAGATACACACACTGCAGCCAGAAAACGATTATCTGTATCAAAAAAATGAAAGAATTGTTTGTTGTTAACCATGTATCAAAAAAAGAGACAAAAGTCACATGTATGACAATACTCAAAGTTATTTATACTATCAGAAACCGATACCGAAAAATCGATATAGTCATGCCAGAGAAAAATCTTTAATTTAAACATCAATCATTATAAGAACATAATAAGGATCTGATGTATATTACATTTTATTGTAAATATGGTCAATTATGAAATTCCATTAGTTTCAAATAGATGATATTTAAATAATTTGGTTAAGAATTTTTCGTGGAACTATCTTCGTCTTCATCTTGAACATCTATCTTCAACTTTTTGAAAATAATAATAAATTCCCCCATAAATTTTCTATTATCCCATACCCAAGTACAATAATACAAGAACTCAGAGGCCTAGATAGTCCTACCATTGTAAAAAATATTTTTTCCGATTTTATGTGCTCTTTTACACAGTTCAAATCTTTGGTCTGTGTTGCATTAAATCTATTATACAACCAATTGCCAACAACTAAAATTCTTCAGTAATTTTATTTTTGAATAATAACGATTGTGTATTCAATATGGTAGTACATATACATGAAAAATTTTTAACGTTCAATATTATTTGGAAACCACCAAACAAGGTTCTATAATTATCCAAATGTCTTCCCTATTCCCCTATATCAAACAATGGTTTATAAAACGTGTTCTGAGCTGTTTTTTTTAATTCTTCAATTAAATTTCTCTTTAAAAGTTGTTGAGACATCTGCTTAACTATCTTTATAAAAATTTATTATTAGCGTATGGCTTTAAAATGCAGTGGGGAGTCCCGAAGGAAGTTCCACATAAATAGATTTATTGATATGGACAAATACACTTAACTAAATAAATAGCATTTTGCTAAATAAATATAAAAACTTAGATGAAAATGGTTCTAATTCTAAATACTTTAAGCCACATTCGTCCTCATTGGTATTAGTACCACAAATATCTTTCCTTAAGATCATCTATTTTTAAATACGTAAGTTGTCCAACCATTTTTTTTTGCTAAATCCTCCTATGTCCAATATTTAGAAGATATATCAAACTCCCTCATAATCCTTGTAATATCATGTCCAAAAATGTTGATGAAGCAACTCAATGTTCTTGAAGAATATTTAATTGTATGGTTCAGAACATCCTTCCAGTATAATCTTTTTTTTGTTTTCTGAAGATGAGTTAAGCTTTATTTACGCTTTTGTAACAATGTACGTCGTCTTTTTCAATAATTTAATTCTTTCTTGCAAAAATCTTTGGCATGAATTGCCATTCAGAAGTTCGTATTTATGTAGTCTTTCCTCATGATCAAACATTACCCGATATTTGAAGTATGAATATAAGGACGAGTTTTAAATTTCCTATGTTAATTCGATGTTCTGAACTTATTGTAAAATTAACCAGTTGTGACTTCTGAGTAGTTTATCACCATGTTTATAAATTTCGATTCCTGTTTGCGGTCACACATTTCTTAAATTGTTCTGTCCACATATAATTGGTAATTCTGAAACAGTGTATGAATACATTCCATTGTTACTTTACTCATTACTTAAAGTAACCGTACCAATATACCTTCCAGATCCATTTTTTTTCAATTTTACCTGTAAATCCCTTATACCATGGTTTATATTTAAATACATGTTTTCCCACTTGTTTCTCTCAATATAACCACTGTCAAATCCATCAATTATTTCAGAGGGGAAAACATTGGGGATGTTACAATGAAAATGCCTGTTCCCACCCCAGAACTGACCATTAATACATAATTAATGGCTAACAGGTGCATAAAAAAACTGGTTCTCCATCTAAAGTATAATTTAAAATAGGATCATCTTCTGGTCTAAAAATTTTATTAAGTATTGGGGTTGGTTAACAAAAATAATATCTAGGACTTGCATGCATCTTTTCCTCCAGAAGTCCCATGCCAAATTGGCCCATCTTCTTCTAAAGAGGTATTATTGGCTCCAACAAAAGTTTGTGCCCATTTTAAATGCATAGTGTCCCAATAGATTTTGTTCTCGCGTGTTTCAATAATCTTTTTTTGTGCTACAAAACTCCATTGGGTCCAAGCTTGAATTAATTTTTTCCATTCCATTGTTTTTAATCCAAATAATACTGTTTCTTTGTGATTCCTTTTGTCTTCATTAAATGTGGTAAACTTCTTTTTAGCAATCTTCATTGAAAATTTAAGTAGTTCTTAACAATTGATGAACGTAGAGATGTAAGTGTAATATTTTATTCGGTGATCCAATAATCAAAATGTTCTCTGCATTTGGGTATATTGTTTTAAGCCATTCCTTTTCTTTCATCTGCCTCTTCATCTTAAATGTCCTTTTCCCATATTTCAGTGCATTGTCATCTATATAAAACAAGCCTTTTTTTTTCCAAAAATTTAGAACATCTTCGTGTTTTGTCGTTCCAAAGACCTTTAAAATAACTATTATCGTGATTTTGATGCCACTTTGTTTCATTTTAATATTTATGAAAAGCTTCCGTGTGTAAAAAACTCTAATTTCTCTTCTCCTTTTACCCAAAGGTTTTTCAAAACTTTGATGATTGGAATTGTTCATATGCTTTCATAAATGGAAAGATCTTTTTTAAGTTAGGAAACAACTGGATTAAAAAAGTGAAGAAAAATGATGATGAAAGAAAGTTAAAACAAGTCCTTCTATTGTATACCATCTTCCATTCAGGATCTGGTATTATGATTATGCCAATTTAATGATTTTTCTTGATTTTTGTGTTGAATAATCCATCCAAATGTCAAGCCCATAGCATTAACAAAGATCTGTCACAACTGTTTTTGATCATTTATCATTGTTTGCATTTCTAAGCATTAGAAAATTACCTCTTAGAGGTAATATTCCAACCAATCTCTCCCTTTTTTTTGTATCAAGTCCCTGTAAAGAAATTTCCCAAAGTACTATCCAGCAACTGCCTATGTTTTGCAGATAATCCTTCACAAAACTATTAATGTACATTTTTCAGAAAGAGTTTTCCTGCTTTGTTGGCTGAGGATCATATTCTTTAACACTAACTTTTGGTCGTCTCTTTTTGGTCATTTTAATGTTTTTATGATATTATTATCCTTTCCTTTCAACAAACTTTCAAAAAAGAAACTTTGTTTTTAACCTGAACACTTGTCCACTTGCAAACTTTAGTATAAATTTTATCAGGAATTGTATATTTAAACATGGAACTTTTCAACATATTTTATTTTGACAATGCAAATTGAGGTTTAATCAACTGTCGATTAACAAAAAATGCTAAAAATATGGTGTGACGGTCTTTTAAGATAATTGTTAAATCCTTGTAAGTTTTAGAAGACTTATTTAAGACAGATAACAAATTTGCAAAAAAACGGTTTTGGTCCCACATCTACATGTTTGAACCTCCACGTTAGTAAAAAGACCATTAAACAAATGAAATAGGTTTTTTCTTGCCGCCTCTTCCCACAAAAGCTATGGTAACTTCTGATGATCCACCATCTGTTTCTGTAATAGAAACTGATTCCTTTTTCCAACTGAATAATTTGTATAATCTGAAAAACTTTTTATTGGTAATTTTATCATTAAAATATACCAATACACCTTCTGAAGAAAGCCAACATTCAACATCTAATACGTTTCTAAAAATGACCAATAATATCTGAAGAAAAAATTACCAAGTCTTTCAAAATCTGGACAGATATATAACTTCGGGTAACCAGTTTTAAAGAAGAACATTGTTACTTTTGGACCTGAAAATGTTCTTTCATATTATTTGTCCATCTGTACAAAACTTTTTTTATTTTCGGGATCAACACCTATAACTTTAAAAGACTTGCTTAAAAAATTGGTGCATTAACACCAAGAAACACGTTTTACCACTTGTTGTCTACTACAGTATCATCATAATTAGAGCTTTGATCTTAAATGTCCAAAACTAATTCATGTTATAAACTGAAACTTTTCTACCGTATTCAATCCATCATTTTCTTCTTTGATATTTTAATAACTTTGGCCATCGTTGTGAATCATAGTTAGTTCCACTCTTCTATATTAATTTTAATGATTTACAAGGTGTTTGAGATCCTTATTCTGCTGAATATTATTCAACTGCGTGCAAGTACCTTCCCAAAATTCCTTATAAGAGCTCAGAAACAAATCACTGTTTCTCTAAGATTTCTGAAAAGTTTTTCATCAACAAACATTATTCTTTTGTTCCATTGGAACGTTGAACCAATTATCACTCTCTGTCTAAGTAACAACATGGTCAATATCCGATACAGTTGTAATATTGTTTTTTTATGATGGCATGTAGCCATCTTTATTTATATTTTTCTTTAAAATTACACTATTCATTTTTATGGGAGATTTTTAAACACCTAGGTGTTTAAAAATTTAAACCTCAATCAAAGCATTAATATAAACACCAAACCAGGTTGTAAATAAAGAACACCATCTGTTGTAATGATAGCGGAATATTATTTTTGTTTTATAAAAATATAATATTGAAATTGTATTAGACACTAACCCATAAACAAAAAAACCATTAACATAATCCAAATGCCACAACAAAAGGGCCCCAAAACTGAAATTACATAAAATTAATGTTTCATCCAAAAATTTAACTTATAATTAAAATTTTGCTTTAGATGTTATAGTTGTATTCCAGAGTTTTTTTGACTTATTTGATTGAGAGTTTCTTCTTCGTCATTATCTCTCTTATCAGAATTTTCGGAGCCCTGAGAAAATTTTGTTTCCTTTGGGGTATTTCATTTTTAATTCTTCTATTTTAATCCGATAAAAAAATTAATTTAATTGTAAAATTACTTAAATAAAAATGTATAGTTTATCATTATAACAAGAAACCACAAATTCTATTTCTTTTTGCATTTCCTTTTTGTCTAAAAATTTCTTTCCCAGTCATTACGATTCCATATAAAAAATGTATCTGCCGTAACGGTAAGATTGTACTTCTGTAAGTAAATTTTGGTACATAACGGCATTGCTGAGTAATAAATACTAGATCCTGACCAATAATTAATTGGTTTCTAAATCTGTAAGTAACGTGCTGATTAAATTGCAATCTCAATTGAAGAAAAAACCTCCACATCTTTATCCAAATGTTTTGAAAGAACGATATTACTCTTCCTTGTAGTGGTTTCCAATTTCAATTCCAAGTCTTTCTTGCCCCCATAAAATTATTTGCATGACCTTGGGTAATTTTTTTAAAATAAGACATGTCTTCAGAAAATATGCCATGGTATTTTTCCTTTATATTCCAGATTTGCGCCATTAATATACAATAGCAACGAATCATTGATAGTGGTAACCATTTTGTTTCTTATTTTTTATTTTTTTTTTGAAATCTTATAAGCTTTACACTCTTATAGGGTAAAAGCGAGCTGTTTTCTTATTAAATTTTATAATTTTAAAATTCATTTTAATGAATCTTGCAAGGTTATTATATTATCAAATGGTCCTGAATTAACTTGATGTGCTACTACCAGTAGTATATGATTTGGAAAGTTTTCTTCAAACAGAATAGATTGTAATGTACTAAAGATCTGATCTAATTGCTGTTTTTCATCCAACATTAAAGGTGTCACCTTATGCTTATTTATTTGTGAAAAGCTAAAGTAAATGCAAGTGAAACTGCTAGCATATTCCCACTTGATAGGAAGACAAATCAGAAGGACCATAATGCACCTTTATAATGATAAGTTACTGTAGACTTAGTTGATATCTGATCAAAACCTTTAAATCCTTTTACTGTTTCTTTAAAATCGTCAATAATAAAATGGGTTCTTCGAAAAACAACATCTAAAAAATTGGTTGTTATCAAAGATATTTATTGTATCTACTAGAAGTCAAGCGAATATTTTGTGCTTCAGCATTTTTTAATTTTAACGTGATAGATGCAGAAATATCATTCTTTAATTTAAGTAAAACGATTTTCTTAATCGTTTATAATAGTTTCATAAATTAGATACTGATTTTTATATTCATTTTTTAGTTTGGATCCATTCAATTAAATTTGTTTAATCTAATTCATACTCTTTTTGTATTTTTAATAAACTTTCAATTTGTTTCCAAAAATGGGGTAATTTTGTAACTTTTGCATTCTAAGACAACATATTTTCATCAGCTTTTATGTTGATCCTTTTAATGTTTCCATATCGAAGTTTTTCAACTTTGTTTTTAAGATTCATTATATTCTACACATAAATTTGTATAATTTAGTAATTGAGTGTTGATTGTTCATATTTATGTTATGATTACAAATGATTGTTAATAGCAAAGATTATGTTTCTTGGATTAATATATCATTAATCTATATTTGAATGTTCTTCGATAAATTTTTAATAGTGGCAATCTAATTCTGTATAAATATTTTGTCTTCTAAAATTGTTTTAATTTGGCGAAACTATGTCATTTATAAAGTTAATAAATTTGTTTCAAAAAATTAATCTCTCTTTTAATCTGATTCTAGTCAGAAAGCTCATTTCTATAAGAATTGTTTGTAGTCTTCATTAGTCAATGTCTGTTATCAATCCCAAATCATTATTTATAAGTTCCATTTGTTAGACTTTCATTAATTAATTTACTCATTGTTATGAATTTTGGTTAGATAAGTTTCTTTTCTTCTTTTGTAATTTAGTTTCCTCTTTAATAACTTGTATATTATTTGCATTATAATGAAGGCAATGGTTTTTGTAACTTTGTATTTCATGTTGAACTTATCATATAAACAGTAATTTTTTATTTCTCTTCCAAGCTTTTCGATTTTGAATTTGTAAAAAAGCTTCTCTTCTAAAATTAATGTTTTAAAATCTTTTAATATTTTCAAACTTTCTCATATCCATTAACTACTTCAAATATAGTTTCATTATTATTTCAGATACAATTCATTAACTTTTACTAATTATTTCAAGATATATTCAAACCGATATATCGATACTATATTAATTTTGTCATTTTTTATGTGAATAGATTAATGGGTCGTAAACATTTTGGACATTTATAAATATCGAAACAGGGTAACACTGTTATTCTACCTTACCTCTGTAAGTATTATTATATTTTAATATATATATATATATATAATATATATATATATAATATATATATATATATATATATATATATATATATATACAGACTGGGTCCTAAAATGAATGTGTGCTCTTCTCCTACGACCTTAACAGTGTATGTTTGTTTTTTAAATTGGCTAAAAAAACATTCTGGATGTTAGATTTTTCTTGAAAAAGTATCAAAAGGTGTAAGTTTCCTATATATTGAAAAACTTTTCCCTTACTACGTTAAAATCAATCGTTAAATAAGTATACAGGGTATACTTAGAAACTTTTCACATTTTCAACACAGCTTCAAATTCACTTTGTCCATTCACACTACTTAGAACTAGTCCTCCCCCTCCCCCCACTACCACATAAGATGAGGAACATGTTTTCGAGACCAAATATTGTACTCGATTCTGTGTTCGGAAAAGCCACAAGTAAAAACGTTGCTAATAACCAAAGAAATAATCATGACTACATAAGATAAAAATATGAACTAACGCCTAAAAATTAGATGAATCTTAGCAGTTTTTTAAGCCTAATATTAGAGTACCTCAGTAGTAAACATCGCGTTAACAATATCTGTTCATCAAGGACAACATCTATATATTCTATATTTCTACATAGAATATAGAATAATAAAAATATAAAATATATAATATATATTTATATATTTTTATTTATTTATTATATATATATAATATTATTATATTATATTAATTATATATATTATTATTATAATAATACAATATATAAATATAATATAGATATATAGAATATTTCTATATTTATATTTATGTTTTATTTTTATGTATTATATATTTTAGTATTAAATTATAAGTATAATTATTATTAATAACAATAATATTGTTTATTGTGATTGTAACTTTGTAACATGTTAAATAATTACTTAATTCGTAATTCATTTTGATTAGAGATAACAATATAAATTGTACGATGTAATAATTATTTTTTTTTTTATTTATTTTTAATATTAATTATTGTTTCTTAATTTATACTTATTGTAATGATATATTTGTGTATTGTTGTTCGATTTCATTTGCTTTTTATATACTTAAGTTTGCTTCCCCTTTCCTTACCCCTTAATGCTTAAGGAAGTACCTAAAGTGAGCTTTAGGCCACTCCTTAATTCGTAGGTATCCATATTTATAGTGTTTAAAACAAGTAAAACTGCTTCGCGAATTAAGATAAGTAAGTAAAACACTGGAGTTGACGGCCTCAGGTACTTCCTTACACTATTTCTACTACACTTTTATCTTTTAAAAAAATAATAGCTGTAAAATGTTTTGTAAGATATGACTTAATAAATAAAGACTGTCATGCCCTGTAATCAGACCTGGGAGCAGGGTTGAAATTCTGGCTTCAAATAACGAAGCAAAAAAAAGGACAACATCACTAAACTTCACGTTGATTGCTTCTTTAAGTTCGCAAACTGGACCGTTGTTGAAAAGAACAATAAGCAAAACAAATTGAGTGAAATCACAACCTTGTTAATGTCCAGAACCCTATTGTTTTGAAAACGTGTGCGACGTCATTAACCAATAATAATGACCCCACAAACATTTTTTAAAAATCACAAATCTTTATTATTTGTTAGTCGAACCCGAATTTGTACGCATGTACACTTATGTATGGTTAGCAAAAATACGAAGTTACATTTTATTATTAGCATTAGTGGTGTTATTGATTGACATGTATAACATAATGTAATATTTGACTAATACTTTAGACTAATACCATTCGCTTATATCATGGTAGTATGCACTACATAAACTATTAATAGATGAAGTAAATACAGGACAGCAAACAAAAGCCACACAAAGGCGCGGTAGCCGCGAAGCGACGTCCCAGTGCGACGCCACGTAACGGATGGGCGCGAAGCGCTGAGATGCGGAGAGGCCTAAAGGCATCGCCTCTTGTGATAAATTTCTAGCGTAAGCACAACGGGAGTTATTCGAGACACACATATCAACAACTGACAGCATGATACAGACTGACAGACAGCATGATAAACACTAACTCAGAACAGACTGACTGACAGCATCAGAACAGACTGATGACAGCATGATAAAAACCCGACTCACTGAGACTGGATGATAAAACAGCCACTCAGAACAGACTGACTGACAGCATGATAAACACCTCACCAGAACTTAAACCACTCAGACTGACTGACAGCAATGAAAACACCACTCAGATGACTGAACAGCATGATAACACCACTCAGAACGACTGACTGACAGCATATAAACACCACTCAGAACAGACTGACTGACAGCATGATAAACACCACTCAAACAGACTGACTGATGATAAACACCACTCGCAGACTGACTGACTGATAACACCACTCAGAACAGACTGACTGACAGCATGATAACACCACTCAGAACAGACTGACCTGACAGCATGATAAGACACCCTTCAGAACAGACTGACTGACAGCCAGATAAACACCACTCAGAACAGACTGACTGACAGCTGACTAAACACCACTCAGACATGACTGACAGCATGATAAACACCACTCAAGAACAGACTGACTGACAGCATGATAAACACCACTCAGAACAGACTGACTGACAGCATGATAAACACCACTCAGAACAGACTGACTGACAGCATATAAACACCACTCAGAACAGACTGACTGACAGCATGATAAGCACACCAGAACAGACTGACTGACAGCATGCACTCAGACAGGACTGACTGACAGCATGATAACACACACTCAGAACATGACTGACGCATTGACTCGAACAGACTGACTGACAGCATGATAAACACACTCAGAACAGACGACTGCAGCATGAATAAACACCACTCAGAACATGACTGGACTGAAAACACCATTCAAACATCATAGCACCTGAAACGATAATATGATAATGGGGTGAACACGCACTTTTAATAACACCATATATCTACGACAGTAAAGGAGGGGAATAAAAACCAATTTGAATAAAATGCAAATAAAATAGCAAAAACAAAATCACTACTGGACTACTAGTGAAGATAATACCCTAATTTTTCCACCATCCAGTAAATAACCCTAAAAAAATACAGAGAACCCTTAACACACATGTATCTCATTTAAATCTTCCATTGCCGATAAACCCTACTCCAAAATACTGACAGCTGTCCTAACGAGTCCCTTCCTCGGATCGCAATAACTGAAAACTTCAATTTTCTTAATAGCAATTAATGTAGAATGCGATATGAATGTTTTAGAGTAATAGGGAAATGTTTAAAAGCTGTGACAGTCATAAGACGAGAGAGAACAAGAATTTCTATTTTAATTATTAGAAAACTTGTCATTCATCAATAGAACGGATAGATTTACTACAAGATTAGGAGCTTAATTTTCGTCACAGTATATTTTGATTTTGTTTCCCACTTTAAAGATATTGACATTTGAATTTTAAAATTTTAATGGCCTATAAATTTCAATTTTCTAACAGTTTTTCGACGTGCGAAATATCGTCGGATAGTGAAACGTTAGATTAATAAACATAATTAGTTTAGATTTAACATAATAAACAAGCAGAGAAAATTCCATAGCTATTTAACGTTTAGTTTCTAAAGTATTCGCGAACTGTATACTGACCAAGGGGTCTTAGCGATTATAGGTCCGTTGCACCAAATCGTTAATAATATAAACTCGTACATGGGCGTCCTCAGGATTTTTCCAGAGGGGGGGGGGGGCAAAAGCTACCGTTCAGTAATCAATAATGTGCTGCATGTTTAGTATTCAGTAACCTTTCACAAAGTTAGAGATAACAGTCGAGCAACCACAAGAGTGGTGCTTCGCTAAACTAAATTATTATTTAGAAAATATATACTAAATAATACTGTAATAAATATTACATAAATTATTATGTAATATTTCATTTATTGTGATGAAGATTTAGGTCTTCCGGTGGTAACCACGTCAATGTAGATGAAGAATCCGATGTTTCGCTTCCACTGTGGGAGGCATCTTCAGGGATGTAGGACATCATGGATAGAAACACAATGCTCTACAAAACTGAACTGAAGATGGAGACGATGCAGCGGTTATTGTCTTCATGACAATAACCGCAGAAGCCTACGCAGTTCATTTATTGTGCTTAAATAAATATTTTAATTCATTAAGACCTTTAGCGAGCGACGCGAGTTCCTTAAAACATATTAAATAAGTTAAATAAATAACTGCTCTGTGGAGTAATCCAAGAATAGATAAATAAATAGTCTCTCCACTAAAAAGTATATAATAGGTTTATTCGAGAGTTAACTTTCTGGCATCCGGCCATCATCAGTCTATAAAAAGCCAAGAAAATACAAGAAAATTAAATAACTAAAAATACAAAAAAGTCTAACATAAAGCTAAAAGAAAATACAAAACAATAACCAAAGTAAAATAAATAAATCGGCAAGAAGACAGAAACACGTACCATTCTCTAGAGTGCTAAGACGACATCGTTAGTAACGATCTCTTTCCAATTTATAGCGCACTGACAAACGAGGGATACCTACACAGTTAGGGCGTACTCCCCTCTCTTGAAGCCAATATCTCAGTGCTACAGCCTTCGAACCTTCTTCTTTAACATTAATGTTACCATTCTCAATATCTTTCAGAATTCGTATGTAGATAATGAAATATAAAATGAAGATAAACACGATGTTTTGTTAGTAAACAAGAAAAGAAGCAGGATGAGAAAATTACATCTTTATCTCGTGTCAGTGACAATCAAAACAATAACAAAAATTAATAACTCTGTTAGATCTTCAATTTTAAATGCAAGAATGAAACTATATTTCTTAACAATTGACAACAATAACTTTAAATAATAAAAAGTGTCATGTCATGATTGACATTGATTCCTACAGCACTCTCCCTCCAGTATCTTCGATACGAGCTATTCCGTAGGCTGGTTTTACTCTGTCTATGGATACGTTCTGTGGTTTACCTTTCACGCTTATTCGGAATACTTTTTCACCTCGGTGCAGTACTTCGTACGGCCCCTGATATGGTGCGGCAAGCGGTCCATGAGGCGCATCTGTGCGTAAAAATACGTGACTGCATGTTTTAAATTCTTACTGACAAACACTTGATGTTTTCTTTTAACGTTAGTTTCGACAGGTCGTAGCTGTCTTACGATTTTCCTAAGCTTCTCTATGAATTCGCTTTCACTTATGATGCGTTGCTATTATGGAAGAAATCTGTCGGTAATTTTAGAGGTGTTCCATACACAAATTCGGCTGGAGATGCGGTGTTGTCATCTCTTAGCGCTGCTCTTAAACCCATTAGAACTGTTGGCAAGATATCGACCCAGCGTTCCGTAGCATGTGCTTTTATAGCACTTTTCAGACACCAATGCCATCGTTCGATTAAACCGTTTGCTTGTGGGTGATAAGCAGTTGTTCTTAGATGCTTTGCTCCTACCAATCTTGCGAGTTCATTAAATAGCGTGGATTCGAATTGTCTACCCTGGTCGGTGGTAATTTGCTCCGGTGTCCCAAATCTGCTGATCCAGTTAGCATAGAGCGCTTTAGCTATAGTTTCGGCCTTGATGTCTGCCACAGGGATAGCTTCCGGCCATCGAGTAAACCTATCAATAATAGTGAGGCAGTACCTATATCCACACGAATAGGGTAATGGACCAACAATGTCCATATGAATATGACAAAAACGTTCATTTGGTAAAGAAAATTCAACAATTTTGCTTTTAGTGTGTCTACCTATTTTAGCTTTTTGACAAGCAAAACATTGTTTTGCCCAAAGACGACAGTCTTTTTAACTCCCGGCCAAACAAAACTTTTTCTAATTTGATTTGCTGAAGCTTTAGGCCCTGGGTGGGATAAGTTATGGATTAAAAAAAATATTTTTTTTCGAAAGGGTTCCGGGACATAGGGTCGTGGTTGCTGACTTTTACATCACAAATAATTTCTGTTTTTTGAATTTGGTAAGGTAATAGCCGTTAGTTCTAATGACGTTTGTGATTTTAAAAGCGATTGAAGTTCTTTATCTAATATCTGGGCTTCAGCTAAAGCCTCGTAATCCACTACTTGAGGAAATGAAATTGTTTCTACTCGGGAAAATGTGTCTGCAACTGTGTTGTCTTTTCCTTTAATATGACGTATGTTGGTAGTGAATTGGGCTATAAATCCAACTGCCTCGCTTGTCTGGGCGAAGCCTTGTCCGATTTCTGTTGAAACGCGAATGATAAAGGTTTGTGGTCAGAGTAAACAATAAATTTTCTACCTTCCACCATGTGCCTAAAATGCTTAATACCTGCAAATACAGCCAACAACTCTCTATCGTACGCACTATATCGTTTTTCGGTTTCGCTTAGCTTTCTTGAAAAAAAACCTAGGGGTTGGGATATTTGTCCAATTTTTTGCTGTAAGACAGCACCTATTGCTACGTTAGAAGCATCTACTGCTAATGAAAGCTGGGCTCCAGGCTTTGGATGGGCTAATAACGTTTTTTTAGCAAGCTCGCCTTTACAAGTTTCAAAAGCAGCACTTTCGTCAGCTGTCCAATTAAGTTTCCTACGATCACGCTTTTTGCTTCCTTTTAAATAATGCAATAGAGGGATTTGAATTTCGGCAATATTAGGAAGAAAACGACGATAAAAATTAAGCATAGCAAGAAACCGTCTAAGTCTTCGACCGTCGAAGGTTTTTTAAAATCAACTAACGCTTGGACTTGTCAGGTAGCGGTTCGATACCGTCTGCTGAGAGCATATGACCTAAAAATTGCACTTTATTTTTACCAAAATTACTTTTTGCTTGGTTTACCACGATACCATATTTCCTAAATCGATCGAATAATAGTTTTAAATGTCTAAGGTGTTCTTCTCGTCTACTGATGCTACTAACACATCATCTAAGTAAGCGAAGCAAAAGTCTAGACCTCTTATAACCTCATGTATAAATCTTTGAACGTTTGGGCTGCGTTGCACAACCGAAGCTCATAAAGGGGAATTCGAACAGCCCAAAAGGTGTAGTTATAGCGGTCTTTGCGATATCCTCTTTCGCCATGGGAATTTGGTGGTAAGCTTTGACCAGGTCAATAGTAGAAAACACCTTCTTCCCATCTAGCAGTTGAGCAAAGTCCTGTATATGTGGCAGAGGGTATTTGTCTGGTACAGTCGCGGCATTAAGGCGTCTATAGTCACCGCAAGGCCGCCACTCTCCGTTTTTTTGGTACCATGTGCAGGGACTGCCCAGTCACTGCAAGAAGGTCTACAGATCCCTGCTTTTAGCATAGTTTCAAATTCTTTTGAGCAAATTTTAGTTTTACGGGGTCTAGTCTACGTGGTTTGTCATATATGGGAGGACCTCTTGTGACAATGTGATGTGTCACTGAGTGCTTAATTGAACCCGGACCTAAGGAACGGGGGTAGTCAAGTCTTTGTACTTAGACATGAGGTTTAAATATGGTGATTTTGTTATTTCGCTGACCACTGTTGTGGTGCATACGTCGCACAATTTACGGTTAGAAAGGTCAACTGCTAATTTAAAATGTTTTAAAAAATCTGCGCCATAATTGGTTTGGAAACGTCAGCGACAACAAAAGACCACAAAAAGGTATGATCCATATCAAAGTCCAGCTCCATTTTATGATTCCCATAAGTTTTAATTTTGCTCCCGTTTGCTGCGTACATCAGAAAATTACTAGGGGTATCTATGGCATGTTTATGTAGAGATTTTGGAAGTACTGATCTATCTGCGCCAGTATCTACAAGGAATTGCAAGCCGGAGTTCTTATCTCGAACATAAAGGCGACTTTGTGATTTTATGCCAGCGTCGCTTGCCGCCCCTAGCGACGGGCACACGAGTTTTCCGACTCGGGACCTGTTCACTAAATTTACATGGAGGGTTACATTTTTAGCAAATTTTCCGAATCTAGAATGGTAAAAACATATCGCTGTCTGAGTTGGCCTAAAACGTTGAGGTATTTTACGCCGTAATTCTTTTGAAATTTTTTCTACTTCAGCTTTTAATTCAGAAATAGCATTTTCGTTAACGACAGGAGAATTTGCCTTTTCTATTTCATTAGCAGTATTAGCTTGCTCCACGTTAATCTCGCTTGCGAATACCATTTTGTCAGCAAGTTCAGCTAACTCGTTAAGGTTGCATTTTATTGCTGTCAAAACAATTCGGATGTTTTGGGGAAGGTTTTTTAACCAAATATGTTTTAAGGTTTGGTCGTCTATTTTTGAAGGGGCTAAAGATCTTAAGTAAGTCAAAAATGAGAAGGCTTACGATCTCCTACATTAAGATTACCAAAAAAAAACATTTAATTTTCATCTCTCGGATAAGCCAAAATGTCGAATTAAGCGTTCTTTAATGGTTTCATATTTGTTACCTATAGGTGGATTACTCACTACATCGCTAACTTGTGTAATTATCTCTGTAGGTACTGATCCTAAAACGTAGGCATATTTTGCTTGGTCGGAAGTAACCCCTGTGGCTTGCAGTAAGGCTTCAACTTGAGCAAACCAGAGTCCTGGATTTTCTTTGTAGAACTGAATAGGTCGTAAGAAGGTGTTGGGTAGAGTGCTTTCAGAGTCTAAGTTTTCCGCCAACGAAGAAGCTTCAGTCAGTAAGGATTCTGACAGTGCGGGTGTAACTGCTGATGTTGTTTCAGCTGCGGGTGTAACTGCTGATGTTGTTTCAGCTGCGGGTGTACTTTTGTTTCTTAAAACTAGTTTAGGTGGCATTCTTACCTCGGGGTCACCACTGTTAGATCTTCAATTTAAATGCAAGAATGAAACTTATATTTCTTAACAATTGACAACAATAACTTTAAATAATAAAAAGTGTCATGTCATGATTGACATTGATTCCTACAACTCTCTTGTCTCTGATAGTAATAATATTACAATGCCTAATGCATTTTATCCTAGGACTTGTAATCTTTCTCAACTAAATTCTCGGGAGAAGAAATGGAGCTACTTAACAAAGGACTTAAATTCTGTCCTATGCGTAATATTTCTGAGGGGGAAGTAGTTAAGTTAGCTGCTGCCATAGATTGTGCTCCTATTTCCATTACTAAGAAAAATGAAGCTGCTTCTGTTCATTAAATCTGTTCGTCCTTACATACTTCTAATAATAAAAGAGTACACACACAGATTAGAGCATTGCAAAATACTATTAAGAGCAATGACTTAGTAGTGGTTAAGGCGGACAAAGGTAACCTGCCGTTATTTTAGAGAGGAAAACCTATAATAGTAACGTCGAAGCGTTTTTAACTAATAATGCCTTTAAAACAGCTCATTGAAGACCCTACGGCTAAGTTACAGCAAAAAGTTAAAAACACTAAAATAATTCGTTATTATTCGACAATAATGAGAGTAGCAAACTTGTTCCTATGAACCCAAGAGCACCGCGCTTGTATGGAGCTATTAAAGTTCATAAAACAATGCTATACCCGGTCGTAGATGGTACTTCTTCACCTACTGATCTTTTATCTCGGAAATCTAATAAATTATTTCTTGAACTTACTAAGTTTAAAGCCGCTGACTCTGTTCGTAATACATATGCCTTGTTAAACGAACTTAAAACCCTTGAACTTTCAGAGTCATCTATTCTTGTCTCGTTTGACGTGAAGGATATGTTCACTAACATCCCTGCTGATATGCACTAATTTAAGTCGTCAAATTTTGACTGAAACACGGGTTGACCCTTCAATCCACGAGGACTTGGTGGCTTGTCTGGACTTAGGTTTTAAACAAACTATTTTAGATTCTTAGATAAGATCTATGAAGGTAATGGCCTTGCTATGGGTTCTCCACTTTCTCCATTGGGTGCAGAATGTATATGCATGCCTTTTACAAAAACTACGTGGATAATCCTAGAAATAAGTTTTTGAAACGTATACGTTTCTGGAGACGGTATGTAGACGACATTTTTTGCGTATGGGATGGTACTCTAGATGAATTGGAAACGTTCACTGCATATCTTAATAGCCGTTTAAAAAATATTAAGTTTACTAAGGAAATTGAAACGTCCGAGTCTATCAACTACCTAGATGTTAATATAAAACGAGTTGATAGGGTTTTGTCTTTTAAAGTTTTTCGGAAACCTACTGCAACTGACGTAGTCATACCAGCAGACTCTAATCACTCGTGGCAGCATAAACTTGCGGCGTTTCATTCTCTTATACATAGGCTTGAAACATTTCCACTAGACCAAGACGCTTATGATGAGGAGTATAAGATCATTAATCATATAGCTGAAGTCAATGGCTACCCTAAGAGCTTAATATCTAAATTAGTCCACAAAAAGAGGGAAAGAATAGTTAAGAATATGATTAATGCCAATACTGAACAGGTGGCTGAACAACCGGTTAAATGGTGTGTACTTCCCTACATTAGTGCAGTTAGTAATAAAGTAGCTAACGTTATAAAAAGTGAGGTACGTGTAGCGTTCAAAAGTGAGGGTAATTTAAAAAAACTTAGTATCTAAGGTCAAAGACCCTATTCCTTGTGCTGAACGTAATGGTGTTTATAGAATACGCTGCGGTACTTGTCAGTGCACCTATACAG
Source organism: Microvelia longipes (assembly GCA_018340805.1). NCBI lineage: Eukaryota > Metazoa > Arthropoda > Insecta > Hemiptera > Veliidae > Microvelia > Microvelia longipes. The sequence continues at coordinate 2,434,580 of JACMZG010000022.1, forward strand.
GTCAAACAGGTCGCTCTTTTTCTACCCGTTTGGCTGAACATAAATCTAGCTCAAGGAATACCCGTTTATAAACATATGAGAGATGAAAACCATTTTAATGGACCTCACGAAGTTGCTACTTTATGGTACGAAAATAAAGGACTGAGGCTTGACGTTCTCGAGGCATACGAAATTCTGAAGATATTGAGAATGGTACCTCCATTAATGTTAAAGAAGAAGGTTCGAAGGCTGTAGCACTGAGATATTGGCTTCAAGAGAGGGGAGTACGCCCTAACTGTGTAGGTATCCCTCGTTTGTCAGTGCGCTATAAAGATGAAAGAGATCGTTACTAACGATCGTTCTTAGCACTCCAGAGAATGGTACGTTTCTGTCTTCTCGCCGATTTATTTATTTTACTTTTGTTATTGTTTTGTTTTTCTTTTAGCTTTATGTTAGACTTTTTGTATTTTTAGTTATTTTAAGTTTCTTGTATTTTCTTGGCTTTTTATAGACTGATGATGGCCGGATGCGGCAGAAAGTTAACTCTCGAATAAACTATTAATATACTTTTTAGTGGAGAGACTATTTATTTATCTATTAAATAAGGATGTTATTAACCTAGCGAGCTAAGCAAGCCTCTATTAGTATACATAATTTTTAAATTCAACAATATAGCAACTGAAGCATGCTCCTATTTACGTATCTCATAATATACTTTAGCAATCTTGTGACCCTCTTTTCCGATATTCATACTTTTAGCAATCTAGTGAGCGAAGCGAGCCTCTTTTTGACATTCACAGCAATCTAGTGTTAGTTAATTTTATGAAAAAAAATGAAGGATAATAACCATTAAACTATTAAAAATTGGCAGTGCGAGTTTAACTTTTCTAATTTTCCAGGAGGGGTCAAGTGATACGTTTAACCCCCCTTGCAGACGCCCATGAACATATACTTATGCACAACTATACTAATTCAACACTAGGTTGTCAAGTGTGATCAGAAGTTAGTGCATTCGTGAACAAAATATAAAAGTTTTACCACTATTATTTAAATAAATGCCTATCTACATAGTCCAAGAGCCCAGGGGTGTTTTGTTAATAAAAAGTGTAATGGCTGAAACCGGTCTCAATTTTTCGTAAATACCTTCCTGAACAAGGATCTGCAATTCTGCCGAGTCGTATCAGATGGGTGTCCCAGGCAGAACGTACTTTAGGGGTCAAAGGTTCTGCCTGGGACACCCATCCGATACGAGTCGGCAGAATTGCAGATCCTTGTTCAGGAAGATATTTACGAAAAATTGAGACCGGTTCCAGCCATTACACTGTTTGTTACCTTGGGTGGTAAATTTGACCTGTAAAGTGCGTTCTGCCTGGGACACCAATCCGATACGAGTCGGCAGAATAGCAGATTCTTGTTCTGGAAGATATTTACGAAAAATTGAGACCGGTTCCAGCCATTACACTTTTTATAACAAAACACCCCTGGCTCTTGGTCTAACAGTATTAATTTCATAAACTTAACGCTTTAACACCCAAGATACTTGTCTACTTAATAATTCCAAGGTCGAGCGCAGCGAAACCGAATTAGTACTACGATATGCTACGGCTCTGCATCACACTCTGCGGACGAGCAAAGCGATTCCCAAGTTGACAGGAGAATCACCGAGGTACCCTGTTCCCGTTTTTATAACCTTTTTAACCCTTATGGTAAATGGAATATAATCAAATATGTGATGTAATCAAATATAGTTTTCTGGTCGGATAGTTTTACCCCTAATTACTTCCCTCTCTCAGATGCCTTATTCAATTAGAGAAAGTGTCGCCTTCATTTTCGTTAATAATTTGATCAAATTTCAATTTTCTTACCTCTCCAAAGAGGTCTGTTAATTTACTACCGGCGTAAATTATATATATATATATATATATATATTATATATATTATATATATATATATATATTATATATATATATATATATATATATATATATATATATATTATATATAATATATATATATATATAATTAATATATATATATATATATATATATATATATATATATATATATATATAATATATATATTATAACGATAATTTAGTTTTAACGAAATTAGTTACAATTATTATTTAAAAAACATGTAGCCTGTTTTGATAATTGTTAGTTTTAAGTGTTTAATGGTCTTATTAGGGTAGTTTAATCTTAAGTACTAAGAAGAGGACCTGAGTTTCAGCTAATCCAATTTCCTGCCCCCAAGCTAGTCTGACTGAGTGGAGGGAGAGCCCTCTAGGGTCTGCACTGAGAGTTCCTGGTCAGCCCTTAACCAGGACAGATCTGTGTTTGTTCGCCTTGAACTGTTTTTATGTTACTGGCTGAGGCCGGATTTTCGGAACCGTTTCGTTTTTGAACGCGTGCCGTCTCCGAAACGTTGACAAGTTTGTCGGTCACATTGAAAGTCACGGTTACCGGTAGTGAAGTGGCTAGTGATTGTGAACTCTGGATCGTGTGTTAGGATCTAGGATAGAGTCAAATTCGGAGTGCATAAAAGTTAGTCTAGGTGTACTCTAGGTGGTGCTCAGGAAATTTGGTCATCCTACCCATCGTTTCAGGACAGTATTTTTATACTTTTTTATCTTCTTTTAATTTTAAGCTTATTTGTTTATCACAATCTGAAGCACTAATTATTCAGTTATTAATTTTGGACATTTTGAATATACTTTACAGGACAGCAAGATTGGTTCCCCCAATTATAGCATTTTACGTAATATAATTATTATATATTTTACTAAATCCAATAGCCTATCTTAATTATATAAATCATTATCATCATTATCACTCAGTACGCATAAATATTTTTAACCCTTTTTTTTACGTTATTTAATAAGTTTACTGTTTCATTTCCCTGTGATGGACATATTAATAATTTTAAGAATTAGAGTTAAGTTGTAAATATTTTAATTAAGTATAAGCTCTTTGTTTAAAACCTTGATTACTTTGTTTTTTATGAACTTTTATAGTTTTAAGGGCTATAGTAGTTTTAAGTTGTGCACTCTCCTTGTTACCCTATCCCTGCTTTCCCCTATCCTAGGTTCTTCTTTGTTCAACCTTAATAGAACAAAGTGGCGCTTAACGTTGTTTGTTTATATATAGACCTTGATTGTGGCAATTTAAAATTCATTGTCCCGAACCACCCTCGCCAACAGCTCCCCGGGCTAAAATACTTGTTACAATATAATAATATATATATATATATATATATATATATATATATATATATATATATATATATATATAATATATATATATATATATATATATAGATATATATATATATATATATATATATATATATATATATATTATATATATTAGCGTCACAAATGTGACAAAAGTAGAATAATTGATCAACCCTATATATATATATATATATATATATATATATATATATAATATATATATTATATATATATATATATATATATATACATATATACATATATATATATATAATATATATATATATATATATATATATATATATAATATATATATATATATATATATATATATATATATATATATATATATATATATATATATATATATATATATATATATATATATATATATATATATATATATATATATATATATATATATATATATATATATATATATATATAAGGGTTGATCAATTATTCTACTTTTGTCACATTTTGTGACGCCTGAGTTTTTTTTAACATAGCTTATAATACACACAGGAGGGACTAGTAAGTAAAGAGTTCTATAGGTTCTAGAGGTCGATCTATACTTTTACCAAGTTGAATCGATGTCACATAATCTTACTGTTTATCATTTGATACTACCGAGTTTTGCAAAACATGCAACTATTCATACACAATATAATTGTGCGAGAGACACCTAGGAAATGTAACAAGCCAAATGCAATGGGAACTGTTCCATCATTCGACATTTGTCATCATTAATGGCTCGACATAATGTCATGTCCCACTCTGTTTCGTTACGTCTAACTCATCAGGGCGCCGACAGAGCCTGAAGTCACTCTGACCTTCAATTAATTCCGAAGAATATAATGTGAATTATTTACTGTTCTTTAACTAAATTATATTCCACTTAAAAAATCACGGAATCCACATTATAAACCGTCAATTTGAATAAACGTCAAAAACTTGCCCCTTAAACTTTTCGAAACACAATAAAATATGAGGATCCGTTAAAAAAGATTAAAATGAAGTGAGCTGGGTCTAAAGTTTTCGTAAAATTAATAACAGTTACTTGCGAACCCTAATTATATTGATTCGGGTCAAAGGGGCAGATTCCGTGCAGACGAGGGATGCTGGAGATTGTCTCAAAATTTCCCTAACAAAAACCCTTTCCCTCGAAGGACAAGAATAAATGGAAACCGCTATCTAAGTATATTCATCAAGTTTCAACTTTACTGGCCAATTATTTTCTTTGAAAAAATTCGCAAGTTATGCCACAAGCACAGCGGGCTCAAATTTAGGGACTGTAAAACAAAAAAGTAAGTATATTATATGTATATATATATATATATATATATATATATATATATATATATATATATATATATATATATATATAATTTTTGAAAAGATTCGAGCTACTTAAAATGTACGTAGTATAGCTGTAAATTTTTTTCTTATAATTATGGAACAGTAAATCTTAAAACTACAAAAACAAAACTATGTCAGTAGAACAAAAAGACGTACGTGTGTAGTAACTTACACATCTGTAAAGATAACTAATTGCATGATGAAGGCTCCTTTCAATTAGATATGATTCTATTCATCTGATAACAGTCCATTCATTTCTCGATAAATGAACCTGAATCTCGGAGGTAGTGATACAGCTATTAGATACGCCATATTATAGTTAATCATTGTTTGTATCTGCCTTGCACCTGTTAGGTCGTCAGATATGTGCAGTACATACACAGAAGTCATCTGCCTTGCATCTGTTAGGTCGTCAGATATGTGCAGTACATACACAGAAGTCATCTGCCTTGCACCTGTTAGGTCGTCAGATATGTGCAGTACATACACAGAAGTCATCTGCCTTGCACCTGTTAGGTCGTCAGATATGTGCAGTACATACACAGAAGTCATACCTGTTAGGTCGTCAGATATGTGCAGTACATACACAGAAATCATGTTAATGTTAAGAGTACGGCACAGGTGGGATCTATGAAAAATCTGCTGCGGTGGTCCGCCTGCCGGGCGAATTTCCTTTGGGATGCGTGTTTCCCTGCTTAACAATCAATGTCATTGCTTAAGGTTCCGCCTTATGCTTTATAACCTTAGAATAATACTATATATAGAAGGAGCACAGGGCCGTAAACACAATGTAATTTCACTGATAACACGAAAGCCGGTTGACTGGTGCAACTAAGTAATGCTGCCAACCTGACAACAAAACATTATTATAAATATGTGTCATAAATATATATTAATGAAGAAAGATCGTAAAGAATAAATATAATAACTTAAAACACCTGCTGAGTATTTAATAAAACTGGTCTTAGATGGCAAAAGGGTGGCGGAATACAAGAATCTACATTTAGTTGACGAGGACTACTTATTATATGTAATTTTAATAAATACGTTAAACTACAATTTAAAATGCTTTAAATATTGTAATGCACCGATATTTATATTAGTATTTTATGAATAATCAATCATTAATTAATAATAGAACATAATAATTCAGCAACCGGAAGTATTACCAACTTTTTTTTAGAAATTGTATATTGTTAGGGTGGCAGCATTACTTAGTTGCACCAGTGAACCGGCTTTCGTGTTATCAGTAGTGCTTCTTCTATATATAGTATTATTCTAAGTTTATAACCAAAGCAGTTACTCATTATCAAGCACTACTCGTAACTCATTTTTCTGTACCAGTAGATTGAGCTTGAATGGAGTCCATCATAAATAATAAAAGAAAAGAAGTCTCTCCACAAAACAAAACTTTATTAACAAAGCACTTTCAACCTAGCTAGAGGCCATCATCAGTGCAAAACCTAACAAACAAGTTACAATAGAATAAATAAAAACCAAAAATTTATTAGTAAAATGTGCAAATAAATAAATCAATCAATACTTGGAAATACATCTATATAAATTAAAGGTTATGTAATGAAAAAAAAAGGAAAGAAAAATAAAAACGTCACTTAGCGAACTCTATGTTGCCACAGCTACGGCTGATTAGTAAACTATTATTTGTTAAATTCTTATTAAATGTTAGTAGTATTAAGTGTTAGTAAACTATCTTTTGTAAACGTTAATATTTTTTTCTAATAAATGGCTATTCCATTCTATCCTAAATAAAAGTCAAAAAAATGAAATAAATAAGCAATAAAATAAATAAAATAATAAAATAAAATACAAACATAAATAATGCATAATGAATAAAATACATGGGAGATAAAATATGTAGGTATATAAATGTAATTAAAAACTGATTTGATTAAAACTGATACTGATTTTGGTCATGGTCCGAGGTTCGACTCCCGACCTGACACCTCTATCCCATTACTGAGTTTATTCCAAGGGAAATTCGCTGAAAGATAAGGAGGGTAAAATAGCCTAAAGATGCTTCCTGCCTAAAGGTTAATAGGCTAGTGACCGCTGGCGAGGGCACTGCCGAGGCCACAAATATGTAGTTATTTTATATTTGAGTAAACCTGACGTTTAAGAAATGTTAGACATGATTTGATCATGTTAAAGCCCAAATTTAAACGGAAAGAATACCAGACGAAGCAGTTAGCGTGCCAAGCCCTAAGCAAGTCGATCCCTTCACCACCTATTCCCTACTCTTAAACCAGACTTGCGGTATAAGATATTTACAACATACTAACTCCCGTATCGAGTGTTTGAAAGAAAAGTTTATTCTAACAATACGGTAAGGTAAAAATTGAGTTCTACAACCTTTATTGAGACCTGTAGTATAAAGTTTAGAATAAACAGTATCGTGAAACAAAAAAATCGGGTACGGGGTACCACGGGACTTTTCCTTATCAGTTTCTAGTCCTATTATCTTGTACTTTTTTATGTTTTTAGTAATATTTTTGTACTTTTGTTTTTAGTCTTTCTGAAGATGATCCAAATGGATTGAAATATATTGTTCCTGTTTAAAAACATTGTAGAATTAAAATCATTCTTTTCCTAATAGTAATTATGGAATTCTACAAAAAGACGTTTCTCTCTTAAGAAGTTTAAAATAATAGTTATTTATGCAACAAGGGATGGAAGTAAGTTTTACAGCTCAAGTTAAAGTTTCGTCTTAAGGCAGCGCCGAAGGAGGAAACTTCATTAGCTCACGAGGCCGGTAGGCCGAGGGAGATAAACTAGTTAGCCCAAGGCTTGCCGAGGGAGTTAACTAACATTTTAGCTCCCGAGGCTTGACGAGGGAGATAATACGAGAGCTGAAAACTTTCATCCCTTGTTGCATATTAAATTTTATATACGACTAGAGAACTAATACTAACAACTATTAATATATTCTTCAGCTCCTTTAGTTTAGTTTATTCTTACCATGTCGATTACTCTGATGAAGAGAGAATAAAGCCACTATCTTCACATTATTTTATTGTAAGCTGTCAATAGAATAATGTGTAATACTATATTTGTAATTTAAACATTAGCGTGTGTATATTGTATATTCAACCCGTAGTACCAACATAACACCGAAAAAAATCCTAAAATTCCTAAAAACTTTACTAAAAAATTCTGTCAAGTTGGCAACATTTTCACTTTTCCTCCCTAGGGAGTAAAAGTATATTTACAGTGTGAGATAACAAGACTGTAAATAGAACTTACAATACAAGGAGTAGATAAAGCTTATTTTCATATTTCCCACCTAATAGTAACCGTAGCTTACACATAACGTTGACTTCACTTGGGTATGAGGAAATAGCTTTTGTAAGCTTTTACTTTCATCATGATGGACTTAATATAATTCAACTCTTCTCAAAGTACGTGCATTTTTTTGCTAAATTCATCTAAAATGAATATATAGATATGATTTATTTCTCACGTAGGAAATAATTTTAAAACATATTGAATATATTACAGCAAATTTCACTTGGTCTCCTTGGCGTTTAAATCTCAAAAGTATCTTGTTTGACATTTGAAGCTTCTTAATTATTTCATGTAGGGAAGCTACCATTTCAGTTCAATTTTAAACTCTGTATCACACGATACATTCTGTTTTTTTTACATGAAATCATTTTAATTATTTATTTCTTTTTATGCATCTCAACGACCTTACTTAAGATTGTTAACAGACAAAAGTCGCCTCAGTGTAAGGATATATTTTTACTTTTCCTCATTTATACCGTAGAATAAAGGAAAGTATTGATTTTTTAAAAAGATCCGAAACTGACATTTCAATAGAATTATTGGTTTTAGGTGTTTTAAGACCTCTTGCTCTTGGCGTTTAGGTTATGCTACTCTAGTAGGTCACTCTTTGGCAAGTCAAGTTTTAGCAATACAGGTGCCTCAATGAGTGTATTTCTTCTATAGACTCAGGCATAGGCAAATTAAAGTATCTTAAAAAAAACTGCTTCAGACCGTTCAGTAGTAAAAAATAAACTCTGCTAGCACAATAACCTTAATGTCTTTAAGCGGTTGGATTTAAGCTCAAAAGATTTTTCCTAAGGTGATATTTGGGAAAGGCTTTGCTCTCCAAGCTCTCTCTTAAGTCCGCCCAACACTGGCCTCAGTGTTTTTTTACGTGGCCTAAGTGGCGCCAACAATTAGGCAAAGTGTTTTTTTTACTAAAGATCCTTATCTTTGTTTCTATCTAACAAGTACGATTAATAAAACTGGTAGTTGAAAATTGTTCTGGATCTTTCCGCTTAATATCTTTTCAAGGCTGAGAACTAAATAAGACTTATTTTTGGTGTATTTTCCACGGAGCATTTCTTCCATTTAGGTATGGCTTTTATTACGGATCTGTTAATAATATGACGTTAAATTTATACTATACATCCATTTGACATTCAAAACGATCCCAAAATCACATTCATCTATTTGTTAACATCGTTTGACATAGTGGTGTTAAGAAATCTTACTGTCCAATGAGAGGTGAAAATAACCTTGCAACGCTCGTCACATCAGCCAGACATTGTGTCAGGTTAATGCCGTGTCATCTAACCTTGTTTTCTTTGCCAAGAAAATGTTTCTATTATTATGAAATAGAGATTCAACAGGTTTTTTTTAAGCTGTCAGTATTTTGATTGGGTATCTAGAGGTATGAATTAGCGGCGTATTGTTTCCTATTAAGCAATACTGCGTACCAGGAAAGGAGGGATCTGTGTGAAAGGTGCGGTCAAAGAGATGTGTTGTCCAATGTCCAGTTAGTTGCCTGGCCAGCTGCTACAATGCAAGGTTATTTCTCGGCCCAAGGACGTTTATAATTTCCTTAAAAACATGTGATCCACCTTTTTTTCTTTCTTTTTTTTCTCCATGTTAAGACCCTTTAATTCCTGTTCTTCTTAGAATACGGAAGTCTTTATACTTAGAGAGTTTATCGACCTATTGTAGCGAATTTTTATCAAAAAATTACTCTAATGAAGTTGTTTGTTAAGACACTATTTGTATTGGTTAACTAGTCGTAGATAAATATTAAAATGCAATAGGGATATAAGATTTCAGTTTTCGTATTTTCTTCCTCGGCAAGCCACGGGAGTTATAACTAGTTTATCTCTCTCGGTCTGTCGGCCTCAAGAGGTAATACAATGTCTTTTTCAGCTTTGTCTTGAGAGAAAACTTAAACTTAAGCAGTAAAACTTTCCAACCCTTACTGCACAAATAATTACATATTGTAAGCCAGAAAACATGACCCCAAAAACCTCATTAGTTTATTCTTCCATTGGAAAATTGCTAAAAATCAAAGTTCAGAACATATACGAAGAATATATTTCATTGGAGTTCTTCTATCAGACATACATTACCATAATATATAATTCCTGACTCTTGACGCGTCTAACCAGGCAAGTATGGTTGGATGGTTTTAGGTAAAGAAATACGGTGCATATCCTTTAACCGCACACCCGACCTACATAACACTGTCATAATTCACGGTTATAGTAAAATACCACGATTAGGTTACATCACATTCAAATGTGGTTTTATGGTGATTTAGTGATGGCCTATTAAATATAATATTATGTCACTCGGTCGTAAAGTATGATTTTACTACTGCTGTAATTTCATTATACGATTGAAGAGAGAAAATACATTTTTTTTTATGTAGTACGTAATTTAGCACTTTATTGGACCGTTTTTTAGGATGAGAAGCCAATCATTATTGTTATAGGAGGTTATTTAGTACTTTTCACCTCCGAGGACAATATTGAATGTAAAAAAAACTCCTAGGACGTAAAAGTAATTCATATATTGCCGCCATTACTGTAATGTAGCGTGTTCAAAAAGCAATCTGCGTAAAACCTACATGAGGTTTCCTTAAAAATGTTCATTTTGTTTCTGTTTTTGTTCGTAGACTAATTTTTTTTTTAAAAAAAATTCGTGTTCTAATTGACAATTTTTGTGTGTTTATTTGTAAAGCTTTTACATTTTTGAGTAAAAGTGTGAAGCTATGGATGAATTCAATGACGACGATAATATGGAGTTAATTGGACGTTTGTTTTTTTTTCAATAAGTATAGCGCAGTTTATTTATGAGTGCAACCTCAAAAAAAGTGTATGCCATGCGGCTGAGAATGTCTTATGTCTTGGCAATTTTTCCCCGACTCGCTTCGCTCGTCGGTAAAATCTAATTGCCGTGACATAAAGACACACTTCTCAGCCTTATGGCATAAATAACTATTATCTACTTTTGTTAGTACTATAATACAGTCCCGTTAACTCGCAAGGTAAATTCTTTTCCTTCCCTAGGAAGAGTGAGTAGCACATCGCGACTCCTCCCGTTCCAGACCCACAGCAGACTGCCTTATCTTAATATTTGAATTCATATCATATTAATTACTTTATAAAATTATCAAATACTATATTCTATTCATTAAGTATCATAAAACTTCTTCCTTTAAAACAAGTATTATCCAACAACTTTTATTGAAATTTAACTTTATCTTATTTTCTTAATATCCGTTACCATTGGTTGACAAATTGTAGATAAAGTTTAATTTAAAATAAAGATGGAAAATTTCAGCTCTTGTATTGTCTTCCTCGCAGTGCCTCGGGAGCCGAATTCTTAGTATTCTCCTTCGGCAGTATATCTCCCTCAGCTTATCGACCTCGGAAGATAATGAAGTTTTCGGCTATGCCTTAAAAGAAAATTTAAACCTGAGCAGTAAATCTTTCTTCCATCCCTTGCTACGTAAATAACTATTTTTAACACCAAAATCACATTACATTACACCAAAATTTTTTCGACGTTACATCTTTCCCAATCTTAGCACCCTGGATGCATGTTGGAGTAATTCTAAAAAGATTAATTACTTTTGAGACTCCTGTATGATATCAAATTTATGATCACTAGATCGATATCCTCTTAATCGTATTATTAGTTACGTCCCTCTTTATTAAGGTTTCCTTAACGAGTATATGTTGTATATCTATATTTTTTATTCAACAACTTACGTTTTTTGTTCAAATATGTTATGGAATTATGTTATTCAGTACGTGTTGTTCTAATCGAAACTGTACGTGAGTCTCTAGTTCAGATAGTTTGCAGAAGCTTCAGAGTTTCACATAAAATAATGGTCAAGTTAGTCACATTTGTGATACTATACGCGTTATTGTCTCTGGCGTACTCTGCATGAATCATATTTAATATATCTAGCTTAATAGTTGTGAGTTACTAAATTATTTTTCATATTTATAAGTTTGACTGGGCTTCAGTCACTATTGTCTCTATGCTATAAACTGATTTCAGTTAAATAGAGCACTACATACGCTTCGGATCACAACAACATACGCATCCTCTAGAAGAATAGGTAAAATAAAAAGTGGTATATAAACATTTATTATTTTGCCAATTATCCTTCAACGTAATTTAAAGAGGAATCGATAAAGCAGCGCTCGGCTAATCTCCATCGAGTTCGCTAACAGAATATTTTCTAAGGTACATCGTTCATTTTTAAATGTACCCTTCTATATACGATAAAAAGAGAGATTTTATGGTTATATATTTATATTAAATTTAAAACGCCCTGCAAAAGGTGAGTACTACAATAATCTTTTGTAATATAGCCTCTATGCCGTCTGACTCGATCATTGATTTTTTATTTGAAGTCATTAGCCTGCTTATATATATTTCCCACACTATCTACGAATATGAACAAATAATTAAAAACAGTGTCTCTGTATAGTATTTCTGAGGATATAACGGTAATGCGAAATCCGACAGCGAGATCATTTGATGGTATGTAGAAGAAGTGAAAAAATCTCGTTGAGGAGGAAAAATCCAGTGTTACCACTATGAACAAATATCGCACAAACTAAATCCTTAATATAGCAATTTAAAATTTTATTAAACGCATTAAGTATTAATAACATTAATCCATTCTTACGGATTTAAATTGTATGGTCTCAGGTGTGTGAAGTTGGAACAAGAAGCATATACGGATATAGAAGATAATTTTTCAAAACTTTATTCTTACAAATTCTGTCATCAAACACTTTTCTATAGAGAACTCTCTATGGTTTCTAAACTCAGAACTAATTCAATCTATAAATGAACTTTCTCCAAATTTACTTATCTCAATTAAACAAATTAAATAAATAACACAAACTTGACCAATAAATTGGATAAAAATGTTGCAAAATTTATCTATTTGTGATTGAGACCATAGATGCATCTTTGTAACTCCAGTTTGTTTAATTTTTTAGATTACTCAGATTTTGTTTAACGCATTATCTCAAACTTTGGTAAAAGCATATTTTAGAAAGCAGATGTTTAGAAAGCTATAATTTTATTAAAAATTAAAGTTTTTATGTTAAGTGTTAAGTAAACAAACAATTTTCACAATAGCTAAGCTTTGAAAACTTAAAGTTTCGCACTAGAAAAGGTAATCGAACAGACAGAAAGAACATAATTGACATTTATCTACTAACTTTTTGTTTAATACTTTGCTTCGCATTTTAACTTAATTTCTGTTCGCTTGCTAATATGTTGACCTTCTTACTTAGATTTTCTCTTGTTCTTATCTGTATAGGGAAATTATTTCTTCCATATTAACATGTCAACTACTCATTTGATATCATCCAATATGAAACATCTCACATGAAGGGTCATTGTAGACATCAGAGCTAGGATCACATGTAAACTATAGCCGATTACGTCCACGCACCAGGAGCGCAGTTTCTCAAAGTGATCGGTGCAGACAAAGGTATGATGCAGACAAAGATCATAATACGACATAAGGCACGCACAGTGGAATAGGTATGATGCAGTAAATAAGATATAAATAAAAAGGGCATGATTGGGAGAAAAAAAGGTAAAAGACAAAGAGATGAAGTAGGCGCGACAACAAGGTAGTCAATCGAGACTAAGTTACGCTGGATACACAGTCAAAGGGATGATGTAGCAAACCGGTATAATATTTACAGACAATAGTGATATGCACTGAGTGATGATGCAGAAAAAGGTATGGATGTATATCGAGAAGGCAAGCAGACCCTATATCACTGTCTGTTCTTGTATAATTGTAGAATCTCTAAATGACTGAATTGGGATCTACTTTTATATTTTTAATTAGCCAGATATATACCGGTGAAGGAGTAAATGTCAAACTCAATGACTCATTACTTTACATCTTCCACGGCTCAAATGATTATTCCGGACATACCACGTAAACACGAATCACGACGTGGAAAAGAAACTTAGCCATTCAATTTCCATTGGAGCATAATCAAACGGAATTAGCTCAGTCCAGTAGTACGGATTGCTATATAATTTCCTCATTTTAAGTGAGCTATAGCGTCGATATGTGTTCATCTAGAGTAAACGAAACTATTAACTCGACATTTTAAACAACTAGAAAAATAAGATAGGAGAAGACGCCTGCATTCGAGATATTGATAAGATAAAATATTACATCCCTTAGTGGTAACCAACTTCCCTTACGACAAACCATATTCATAAGTAAATAAATAATAACAACAAATTCTTCCGTGCAATATGAAATATTCAATGGCTATAGTACAATCACAGATATAAAAAAGCTAATAAAAAGTAATTGAGAGCCAGGATAAAAGGAGATCATGTATACGTGCAAAACTTCCAAGCAGATAATGCTTTTTCTTTCCGCATCCTATGTAACATCACTTCGAAGTGAGTATCTTCTGAGGTCATCTATAAATCCAGAATCGTTTCGAATATATGAACTCTACACCTGGAAATAGTACAACTATATACCAAGTAGACGATGAATACCTCGAGACAGCGCCGATTAAACAGTCCACATACAGAATATTTACGAAGGTATTTGAGAGAGATTACATGGTGTTGGTATGCTCGAACAATGTAACAGTAAAATGAAATGTATAATGCTCGCGTTATTATCTACTGATAAACACTCTACAAATTTTTGAGCAGTGAAATTCCAACAGATAACACGATTATTCCTGCTCACCAGTTTATTTGTTATTATTACATCCAGAATCTATTAAAAATTGAATTTAGAAGATATCATTTTTACATAAGCACTAAGTAGGATAATAGGAGCTAATAATATGTTAGCCGAAGTATGTATACTACCAACACGTAATAAAATTATTCCATATACTTGTTTATTATTATATTAGTGTCTTTACTCTCACGTCTTCAGACCATAAGAGTTCAGCCGTAAATAGTCTATTCTAATGCCAATTATCAGATTGTGTACTCAGTCCTCTAGATGTTTTTGCAAATACACCATATTTTGTCTATTAAGGGAACTAGATCTAGGATTGGTGTTCTAGGTGATATGGACCACTGTGCACTCCTATGAATCAATCTTGTTTTCTGACTGTTTGTCTACGTATTTCAGCTTCACTTATGTTCACTAGCAAACTCTCTGGACTCTATACCAAGCAGCGTGTCTTAGATATATACGAACTAATATCTGCTTACAGTGTTTACTCCCATCTCAACCAGATATACCATCTAACGTATCACCCAGATAACTCATTACACTCCAAGCCACGGTGTCACAACTACTCAGTAAAGTCGACGGAGATTCAACGCCGGGAGCAAACCTCGAGGTAAGATATAAGCTCGTTTGGAGAGCATGTACTACCATTTATGTGACGCAGATGAATATAATTGTCAAAAGCTCTTGTTTATAGAAAGAGGACATCATTTCCAGAATTACACGCATATACGTATGGACCATCAGATCACCTCCAAAAGCTAAACTATATATCCACTAAATTCTTCCTTCACTTGTACTCATCAGTGAAAGTTCATGCGAGTTATTTGGATTTTCCTGATTCTACCATACTGGACCGTACCGCCAGTGACTTTATATTCTTCTCACACAAGCTGGAGATATACAATCTATGATTGATCAAAAGACATATGACTCGGACGAAATCGCAACGGCATCATATTGCGCCAAAGCCCAATGTGATAGTTTTATTTTGATCTTATGCAAAAACATCAAGTATTTAAGGGCTAGGGCTAGGATTGGTGCTGGGCCTTAATTTAAGACTAGCACCAAAGCACTTTATAGGATACGCCTTAATATCAACAAGCATCCGAACGCTCCAGCGGCCAGTATTTTGAACACGCGCATTGGCGTCCGCAGATTGTAAGCAAAGCATGTCTATTCTGCTTCCAGATGCAGTATGCAGCCCGAGTATTTTTATCAACAGAGAGATTTTATAAAGAAATTAAATACTATAGGTAAAGACTCCCTCGGAACTCGCTTCTGAAGAACGAGTACTATCTCGTGTTATATATTATGGTTATAACGCAGTAATTAGAGGTATTAATAACTTTTGCGCTGAGATAAATCAAATTCTATTCAGATCTATAAGATATATGTAATTGACATACTAAGCGGCCTTTTTATAAATGACAGCGATTTTTATAAAGCAAAGGAATTAAAATTTAAATTAACTAAAGTTATATGATAAATTATACTTATACCTAAATAAACTAAGTAAAGAATATCATTTTTTTAAACAAATATCTATAGTATATTTAGCGGAAAAATACAATATATTACCCAAAAAAATCCCTAATCAATATATATGTTAATTCTATAAATTTGATATACAAATCTATTATAAAGACAAAATAATAGAAAGAAATAATAAATTACAATAACACATAGTTAAACTCAATTATAAAAATAAAATTACAAAAAAGCACTAAGATAGCTGTGAAGGATAAACTGTTATTCTCAAATAAAAAAAACTCATAATAATCAAACTTGACTTGTATATGTGAAAGAGTATTATTATAAAAAATGGAGACGGAACAGACGCAAAGCTAACATAGAGAGTTATTTTCTATATTTATTCAATACACTAATGAGAATTTACTACTATGTTCCATGAAGTAACAATAAATAACTAAGTTTCAAGAATAAATTAAAAAATATCTCATTGAATTTCCAACTATAACAAACCAGAGCTAAATACGAATAATGAATAAGTTATTGTATATAGAGGATTAAAAATTGTGGAACAGTGAACCTCAAACTTTCATTACTCACTTCGCTTGTCCTCTAAATGCTAATGTACCCCTCGACAGCTACGCACTCCCTTGGGTCCCATAGAAACCGTTTAGAAACTCAAAAATCTACATACCAGACACCACACTTGTGACCATACAATGACTGATTAGACGAGTACAATCACCTGTACATACATACATATATTAATAATTTAATAGATATCTCAGAAATATTTATATATATAGTATAGTATAGCATTATATAATATAAGTAGGGTGGTATTCAGTACATTATCATTGGGTATCTGTATGGGTTGAATGTTTATATAGGTGTACTCACAGTATCCATATACTGCAGTAGATATATTCACGCAATAGATACTATTTATTCAGAAACCCTTACCCTTAGGTGTAACTATTCCTAATATATGTAGATTGAGTATACTAACTATTTATAAGCTGACATCTCACTTATATAGTTTACTTATATTATATCCCATCAAGCTTCATATTGCCTCAGTAATGAGATTCCAACTATTCCAAAAAATCTACCCCACCAACCCCCGTGTAATGACCTTAACCTCATAAGCTTATTTTCACTGCTAAAATTAATAGAAAATCTTTGAAAATTTGCGCGTCAACTAATTTTGAGACTTGAAACACTAAAGCTTAATAATAAAACTTAAAGTAGCAGTCTGAAGAGCATATTAAGTCATAAGAGAAGAATTTATAAAGTTAGGGAGGAGCTAAGTAACTAACTTGATAGCTCTTCGTTTAGAATAATGATTTTTAAATGAGTTTTCTTTCATACAAGAACAAAGACAACAAAAATAGTCTCAACAGCTTTCTTAATAATTTTGTGACCGAGCTTTATGCGACGAACCAAGAGAAAGCTAATAATTAAGAAAAGAGGTACTTAATTGTGAGTAAAGGGTAATTGAAATCTATTTTATGAGCTTAAATAGTCACCTAATAATTGTTGTAAACAACGAAATATCAAATTGGGTAACAGCAACGCTTAAAATTTTTTAGCAAATTTCAAAAGAAAAACTCGGGTACGGGGTACCTCGGAACTTTTCCTCATTACATTTGATTCGCTACGCTCGTCCTTCCAGTTTCGGACTCGTCCTTAGAAATACAAGTCGTTAAATTTATACAGCAACCCTCTTTGGACTCGCTTCGCTCGTCCCCAGATAGTAAATACATTCGTTTCATTCCCAGTGGTCATTTATCTAGGCACCGAACACGCTGGATTCTGCTTAGATAGACTAGATAGATAGACTTGTTGTATAATAAGGCGCGGTCGAATATCCACGGCCTTCTAGAACGTTGGATCACCAACAAACTTTTTTTATAACTTTTTTTTTCAAAATTTTCAGTAATTAGCCGGATTTGTGATAAATGAAGCCTATTTCCGTAATCTGCACGCTCTTTTGGTTAATCTCAAAGAGTATTTACATTTACTCAACGATTTATTTTTAATCTAACTTGGTACATACATAACTACTGTTAGACGTCAATGTTAACAAATATGACATGTCAAAATATAACACAAAATATTGACGTCTAACAGTAGTTATGTATGTACCAAGTTAGATTAAAAATAAATCGTTGAGTGAATGTAAATACTCTTTGAGATTAACCAAAAGAGCGTGCAGATTACGGAAATAGGCTTCATTTATCACAAATCCGGCTAATTACTGAAAATTTTGAAAAAAAAGTTTGTTGTGATCCAACGTTCTAGAAGGCCGTGGATATTCGACCGCGCCTTATAACGAAACTTAGTACACTTATTTATAACGTCAAGAGGTACACTTGTACCAAATTTCAACTCAATTGGAATATTTTCCGATTGTTTACAATTTGTTAAAAAACGTAATCAATAAAAATTAAACTAATGCTGATAATGAGATGAAACATTAGCACATAAGTTAGTCTTATACATAACTACTTGCGGGCCAAATTTCAATCAATGTTTAATGATTTATCAAAATTTCCGCTGAGTCATTATTGCGGGTTAATGACTATTTTCCGAATAGCACTACAGCGGTAGAATAAGTTTCGTACAAAATTTCAACTCTCTAACATAAATACACTGGGCGTTATGATGATAACGCAGACACACACACACACACACACACACACATATATACACAAACAGACAGACATCTTTGCGAAAACCACTCAGGAGGCCTTAATTCGCCTGAAACGCATAATTCCGTTTTGATCCCGGTTTGTATTTTTTGCAAACACAATAATTTTCCTATATACATACAGTATAAATGAAGAAAAGTAAAATTAAGCTAATGAAGTGAGGGGATATATATATATATATATATATATTTGTTAAAGCAAAAGAAAATTATAAATGCTGAAGCAATAAAAATTACTTTACAGCTATGAGGCTGATAATTTTTTTTTATTAATGCTGATATCAGTACAATTAAGGACAATACAGTTCTGAGGGTCGGACTATTTAAGAGTCGACTAGAAGAGGAATTCTAAGTCACCAATTTGAAGAGTTACGTATAGAGGAACGGTATTTTAGGAAGCTAAGTAAAGTCCATCGACAATGTATTGCCTTAGCAATACAATTAAGAATTGAAGCATTAGCTACAGTACATAGTTCCTCGTGGATATAATTATAGATGGACAGTTTTCGGCTTAAATCAATCACAGAAGATTGGACTCAAGCTCTAACTTATTAAGTATTATCAGTGAATAACATATAGTCTAATTGGACAAGACGAGCTTTTTAAGATCTTTAGAAGGCTCGCCTGCAAACCCGGTACACGGATATTCATATCTAAAAGCAAATAATGAGACAGTATTTAATTTATCCATTCGTCTTCAAATACTTCTCTTAATCTTGCAATAAATATAACCTCCGAACAAATCTGTAATAACCGGCAATTATGTGACTGTAAAGATCATACTTTACAGTCGTTTTTAAAAAACAATATAAGCAATAAACAGATTAAAAAAAAAACTAAACTAAACAACCAGATGATTGTGGTACGACACGCGACTCGATGCAGATATTAATCCTACATAAGACACCAGAACCATCTTATCACGCAATGTCGACTTTAAGTCTTGCATCATGTCTATACACTATCTTGAAGAATTTTTCGATTCGTTTTTTTTTCGTAAATTGACTGATTTTAGACTATTTTTTTTACAAAATTTTAACTTTCTAGCATAAATACACTGGGCGCTAACTTGCTTGTTTTCACAGACAACTTTGTAAAAAACCACTCAGGAGGCCTTTAAAACACCTGAAACGGATTATTCCAGTTTCATCCCGGCTTCGGATTTGCGTGAAAGTTTAATGTCCTTTACTACCTAAAATCTAGTGATTAAACATGACATACACCGACTAGAGATACATTTATTGAAAGTCTGAAACGTAAATTTGACACACTTCCCGGGTCCAACGACTTCAATAATACCCAAAATTATAAATGAAAGAATAAATGCTCACTTAAGGCTTTACATACATTTAAAAATTAGCGTATCCAACTACCATTCACTTTAAATGTATGCACTAGGTTTACAGTGTAAGGCTACGTGTAAATTTATGCTAATAGAAATTAAGTTACATCATCATAAATTCTACTTTCACCATGTCTATTTATTACCTGTTACCCGCTGAAGTTAACAATAAGCACTGGATATAAGAAACCTCACAACAGTTGATTGCTATGGCATGAAAGATACAATTTAATAAAAGTAGTAAAAAGTGCATAAAGATAACAGTCCGGATAAGAGCCGGACCGGAAAAATGTGACTCATTTTGCACTGAAAGGAACGAAGAAAAGAGTCTCTCCACAAAGCAATAATTTATTCAAAGCGCTTTCAACCTACATGAGGCCATCATCAGTGCCAGTACAAATAAGTAAAAATAACAAATAATTAAAAACAGTTATAAATGTATAAAAATCAAGCCAAAATACAGTAAAGACAATAAAATAAAAATTAAATAAATAAATTAAAAACAAATAAAATTACCAGGGATAAGTACAGGCACTGATGATGGCCTCATGTAGGTTGAAAGCGCTTTGAATAAATTAATAGTTTTGTGGAGAGACTCTTTTCTTCGTTCCTTCCATTATGAACAACTCCACTAGTGCTCATTCAAAATCATTTTGCACTAATTTAAACCAAATTATTCTGAAAAGATACCTTAAATTATGAAGTAAAAGCATATTCTGCCTAACCAGAGTTGAGCCCTTCATATGACTACACATGCTCAAAATGTTATAGAATCGCACTGATTCCAATTTTTGTTGCAATAAGTGGCTCTCTTTAGTCGTGTGCAAATCATAAAGAGACAATTTTTTAAAGCTGATAAAATTCCCTATAAATCGAGTGTTTAATCATCGAAATCGGATGTCTTCAACCAAAGTTATGGCTCTATCAAAAACACCAAAAAATGGTTAATTTATGCAAAGTCAGCGAATATCTTTGAAAAAAATTATTAACTTTTTGTGCATTTTTGTTTTTACATTTAACATATGTCATAACTTTAGTAGTATTTATCCGATTTTGACGAAACAACACTCGTTTATAGGATTCTATCAGCTTTAAAAAATGATCTTCATGATTTGCACACGACTTACAGGGAGCCACTTATTGCAAGAAAACTGGAATTAGTGCGATTTTATAAAACTTTGAGCATGCGCAATCATATGAAAAGCTCCACTCTTGATAGGCAAGGCAGACTATGCTTTTCCTTTCTAATTTAAGGTATATTTTCAGAATAATTTGGTTTAAAGTAGTACAAAATGAGTGACATTTTTTAGGCCTGGCTCTTGGTCTGTAACTAATTAAAATTATTTTGCTTACGATTTCTAAAATCTTCCATAAGTTAAATTTCAAATTACCTGAAACAAAAAATAAAAAATAAATTAAATACATTAAAAATGTTTTATTGGGACTTCTTATTTAAATATAAATTAAATCTTCGGTATACGGTGCACCCTGTTATCAATACTATATATCGATATATTTTTAGTTACGCGACACGTAAACGTGAACTGAGCACTTAAAAGGTAAGCAGCGTCGTAAATTTATTAATTATAGTTAAAACATTAAAAAACCCAAACAACAAATAAATGAAAACATTAACAACAAAAATATAATAAAAAACCTGAAAATAACAAACACAAAAATACGTAAAAAATACGCGTAACATAAAATTAGATGTGGTGTATCATCGATTATTCTTATGAAAACATAGTTAAAACATTATAAAAACATAAAAAATTTTTGAAAATAGTTATAAACCATTTTACAACAAATAAATAAAAACACAAACAACAAAAAAAACATTAAAAAAAATATGTTCATAAACGTAAAACGTAAAAGAAAAGGCATATATCGATTATTCCTACGTCATATCTCTGAACTAAAAATATATCGATATATAGTATTGATAACAGGAGGTAACGTATACCGAACTTCAGCCATCATCGGGTACAGGGTACCTCGGTACATTCCCTTACAACTTCGGACTCGCTTCGCTCGTTCTTAGAATTCCATGATTATCCATATCTGAAGGCAGTTAATACTACCGAAGTTATATTCGGTCTTGCTATGCTCAAACTCAGAATAAAGTGGCTATCCAAAGTCATGGGTGTTACGATTCCGGACTCGCTTCGCTCGTCCTCAGATTGCCATGATTACCCAATGCTTAAGGTAGCATTACTTCAGTCCTGCTACACTCGACCTCAGAATTATTAGGTGTCCAAATACCTAGGCTGGTATAGTCATAGGTTAATTAGAACTCTATTAATTGGTTACCCACCAAGTAATGGGTGACTAAGTTATAGAGGACACATGGGGTAGACTTGCAGTTTGTAACCCATCAAATATAAACGAAAAAATAAATATAAAATAATAATTTACAACCTCAATAGGTGAAATATAACAAGCAAATGCTATGAATGTTACACCTACGAACAGTCTCATCATTCGACAATATTGATGGCTTGACGTAAGAATTAATTTAGTTGATTGTGATATGTATTTTTCAAAGATTTATGTTTAAAAGCCTGAAGATGGCCACAGAGTTGGCTGAAATATATAGCTACCATCAATTGATACGCTGTTTTTATTATGATATAAAACTATAAGCCATTTTATACTAATAATTAAAAACTCATCAGAGCGCCGACAGAGACTGAACTATTTATACTAAAATATTCAACGAGTATTGTGTCAACTAATCATGTTCTGCGAAAATCTAAACAGACAATTACCACACTAAATAATTAGAACAGTAAAAGTATTGGTGTTTTTTTTTCTATTTTGTAACACTTACAGCCGACTATAAGTAATACATAATAGAGAAAGCACCGAACTCAAGTACAGATCAGTTTACAGACGAAAAACAGTACAAAAAAACAGTGTCAGATAAATATACGTAGTATCAGCTTTAATACTAAGCACCAATTAATCAAATACAACCCTATACAAAACTATACTTATGGTTGTATTTTAAACAATCCCTCTTATACCTTAATAATAAATTTCTCAGAATCATTTTAGTCTTTATAAGCTAACTATTGACATACTAAATTTCGACAAAGCAATTTCGTTGTTCAAATAAATATAGTAACAACTAAAACATTAAATATTATTATTACCAACAAAACCTTTCTAATTTAAAGACTTGTATATTTATTACTAATTTCATTAACTTAGCAGCATTAGATCTGGTTTTATCGTTTGACATGTAGAATATTATGTAAACAAGTTGTTTTCGACAAATACATAGGGAAATTCACTGAATGCTGAGACAATATGTAACTTACAACAGTACTAATAAGAGAAATTGATACGGAGCAACAAAATGGAGAAGCTACAGGGCAACAACAATAGAGAAGGTACAGGGCAACAACAATGGAGAAGCTACAGGACAACAATGGAGAAGCTACAGGGCAACATCAATGGAGAAGCTACAGGGCAAGGAGAAGCTACAGGGCAACAACAGGGCAACAACAATGGAGAAGCTACAGGACAACAATGGAGAAGCTACAGGGCAACATCAATGGAGAAGCTACAGGGCAACAACAATGAGAAGCTACAGAGCAACAATGGAGAAGCTACAGGGCAACAACAATGGAGAAGCTACAGGGCAACAATGGAGAAGCTACAGGGCAACATCAATGGAGAAGCTACAGGGCAACAACAATGGAGAATTTTTGGCACTGACCCACAAAGACCTGGGCACAATCAAGGCCTTCGGAGAGTTATAGATCTTTATGAAACCTCAAACTGGCATGCTTTTAGCAGAGGGCCTCAACTCAGTAAGCTTCTGGCAGAAGTGAGAGTAAAGGTCTCAAATCGGTAGGCTTCTGATAGAGGATATAATTGAAGGCTCAACTCAATAGTCTTCTAATAGAGGAGAGACTAAAGGTTTTTACTCGGTAGTCTTCTAGCAAAGACGAGAGTCGAAGCTTCAAGTCGGTAAGCTTCTCATAAACTGGGGTGTTGAGACCACAACGTTCCCATTTATAAGAGGAGGGATTTTGGCAAAGGAAAGTGTTGAGGCCTCAACTCAATAGGCTTCTGTCAGAGGGAAAAGGTGAAGCCTCATTTCAGTAGGTTTATGGCAGAGACGAGAGTCGAGGCCTAAACTAGGTTGGATCCTGGCAGAGGGGAGTTAAGGTTCGATGTACTCTAGTCTAGAAGTATCCCTGATAAAATTTATCCGAATAAAATGCAGCCTTCCTCAATCTTCATTGTGTGACAAGATTTAAGAAATGTGTATGAGGAAGCAAACAGGCGGATATTGTTTGTACTAACAAAACATATGCTTATTAAGCTTGCCAAGCACTAACAAAACATATGCTTATTAAGCTTGCCAAGCACTAACAAAATATATGCTTATTAAGCTTGCCAAGCACTAACAAAATATATGCTTATTAAGCTTGCCAAGCACTAACAAAACATATGCTTATTAAGCTTGCCAAGCACTAACAAAACATATGCTTATTAAGCTTGCTGTGGACTAATGCTAACAGTTAAATAATATCGAATAATGCAAGGGGCATTGAGGTACGTACCCTCAACCCAACAGGTGGGTAACAATTGATACTAGCAAGATAATTGCTAATCTTTATCCATTAAAGATCAGTATATTTGTATAAGTAAATAAAATGCTGTGCGGAACTGATTTTGGAAAGATTAGCGTATATTAGGGGTGTTTTATCCAGTTACAGTTTTATCCAAGGTATAATTCATTCGGGTACATTCTAGCCAGCTAAATTTTATCTGGAGTCCATTTTTTGAAGCCTTTGAGCAAATGTCGTATGTTTATAGAAGTTCTTCGACCTCCAGTCAAGTATATATACCAAATTTCATTATGTCAGTAGTTTAGTTTCGGTAAGTCCAAACAAAGAAATTTAATTAGCGTGTTTACCCATAACCCACGGACACATAGCAATTTAAATTTAATTTAAAAAATCAATGAAATTCGTAAAGATACTAAAAGGAAGTTTTGAAAGCGTCCAAAACCAGGAAATTCATTAAAATGAAAAGGTGATCAATTAAATAAAATAAAAATTAATAAAATTAAAAAATGCGTATAAGTGGTAGGAAAAATGCATTATTTCACACTAGAATAAGTTTAATAATAAGAATTAATAATCAGGAGGAACACCTCATCCAACCAGAGAAGAGTGTTACTAAGAAAACTGGTACATTCTCGTCTGTGCTAGTGCAGGGGTTTTTAAAGTTGATCTACGTATAACTCTGATGGTACGCGAAAGACTTTTAGGTGATTAATAGTTGAAAATAAGTTAATTAAGTTTTGTAAAAAAAATTGAGTAAAAGGTAAAAAAGCCGCAAAGCGGCTTCTAGCGTGAAGACCGAGTTTTTATTACAAATATACGTATAAAATATTAACCTGTTTAAAAACAAATAAGGGAAAATGAGTTGTGGAGTTTGAAGTAATGAAATAAAACAGAGTCTCTCCACTAATGATATATATTTGACATAGCCAGCTTTCGATCTTAACAGATCATCATCAGTGTCTAACCAACAAAGTAAAAATATATTACATAAAATACTCTACATTTTTATTTAGAGTATTTTATGGGATATATTATTACTTTGTTGGTTAGACACTGATGATGATCTATTAAGATTGAAAGCTGTCTATGTCAAATATATATCATTAGTGGAGAGATTCTGATTAGTTTCATTGTTTAAAAACAGGCTATTAACACTAAAAAATACAATTAAAAGAAACAAAAGAAAACAAAACTCTAGATTATGTAAATAACCATTTACTGCACATGCCACGTTAGTCGATTTCCGTTATCAATGCATTAGGGAAAGATTTGTCAAATAATTGTCTAATCTTGACCAGATATCCAGATGACAACAGATGAAGCCTTATCATAATTGCCTGACAACTGTGTAATCAAAATTAGACAAAAGACAGGGGTTTATTGCATAATCGCATAAGTAAACTAAATTTTATTTATTATTGCCAACTAACGCTTAAAACTTAATTGGCAATTTAAATTATTAATTAGTTGCTAAAAGCTCATTAAACAATTACAGATAGTATATATTCACTACCTTAAGATTAAAAAAGTCGGGTATAGGGTACCTCGGAACTATTCTTCATTACATCGCAATACTTACTATACTGTACTGTACAATACTGCTCATCCACAAATAGTAAATACTTCCGTTTAATTCCCAAAGGCGACCCATCCAGACAAGACCACGTCCGATGCTACCTACCATTTATGATCCAACAATAATCATGGATATACTTGGTCATATTGAAACAAAACTTACTCTACTTATTTAATACGTTAAGGTATACATTTGTACCAAATTGGATAATTTTCCGATTTTTTTACAATATTTAAAAAAACATACACAAGCCATTCGAAAAAAATGAACTAATGCTGATAATGCGATGAAACTCAAACGTTCCACCCGGTATTTATTTATTGTTGGTGCATCTGAAAAGATCCACCCTGTATAAAGGGTGGATCGTTTCAGATGCACCAACATTAAATTATTAAATATATACAGGTGGATCGATTCAGATGCAGGGTGGATCGTTTCAGATACACCAACATTAAATATATACAGGGTGGATCGTTTAGATTAAATATATACAGGGTGATCGTTTCAGATGCACCAACAATAAATATATACAGGGTGGATCGTTTTAGATGCACCAACAATAAATATATACAGGGTGGATCGTTTCAGATGCACCAACATTAAATATATACAGGGTGGATCGTTTCAGATGCACCAACATTAAATTATTAAATATATACAGGGTGGATCGTTTCAGATGCACCAACATTAAATATATACAGGGTGGATCGTTTCAGATGCACCAACATTAAATATATACAGGGTGGATCGTTTTAGATGCACCAACAATAAATATATACAGGGTGGATCGTTTCAGATGCACCAACAATAAATATATACAGGGTGGATCGTTTTAGATGCACCAACAATAAATATATACAGGGTGGATCGTTTCAGATGCACCAACAATAAATATATACAGGGTGGATCGTTTTAGATACACCAACATTAAATATATACAGGGTGGATCGTTTTAGATGCACCAACAATAAATATATAAGGGTGGATCGTTTCAGATGCACCAACAATAAATATATACAGGGTGGATCGTTTTAGATACACCAACATTAAATATATATGTATATATTTATTGCTGGTGCATCTGAAACGATCCACCCTGTATATATTTAATGTTGGTGCATGTGAATCAAGCCACCCGGTATATATTTGTGAATTTTACAGTTTTTCCAACATCGCAAATGCATTATAGTTTCCTTTTCTTCCTGTCATTACCACTCTAATCCTTTTATAGTTCATTATTTTCAAGTAAAAAGGTTTTAACCCAAAGGAGAGACTGCGGTCGGGAACAAATGGACGAACCGTGTATCTGATGTGAAGTTCATGTAGACTCAATACGGGATATATAAAGTCATGTATAGTATAGAGTCTCTATAGAGTCAGTACAGTGGTTTTTAACTCCAAGTAGTTGTCCTTAACAGAAACACTAACTTAGTGGATTTGTTTCTTTACATCCGCACGACTTTACCGTTAAAACAATAATTCCCTAAGTTATGTCTAGTTGTGGTTTCTCTACTCTAAACATATTTAGTTTCAATTAGCCAATTCAACTTTTTACAGGGAAAAGACCTTAATTTGTGTTTTGTTGGACGCTAAATCGAATAATATCAGAAAATACATCTTACATATAATCTTTACTTAAAACGTCCCAAACATAGATAGTTTATTTTTAACAAAATTAATAATTTAAAATAATTGAACGTTTACACAAAAACCCTCTTAAAGCCGTAACGACGCCAGAATACAAAGAGTTAAATTCGCAATGGAACTACTTCAAACCCCCCATTTCGCCCTAAAAAAAGGTTTGAGCTGATAATAACAGTTATTTCAAAGAAGTATCACGAAAATCACAATGATAAAAACCTTGAATATTAATTTAATTACGGGGACTACTAAGTTTTATAAAGCACGAAGTTTTGAGCTTGACTTTTACATCAAAACCAGCAGGCGAAGTTTTCAAAAAACTTGATATCCTTCGTAATAACATTTGCAATCAACATTGTAATTATCAAGTTTTATTCTTTTCTTTTTCAGACAATATTTCTACCTCGGAATCGCTAATGATACTTTAGAACAAAATTTAAGTTTCTTTTCAACTACTGATTTTCATTAGAAAATGACACTCATGAGGTTAATCCGGTGACGGATTACAATATATATATATATATATATATATATATATATATATATATATATAATATATATATATAAATTAGTTCCTGTATAGTGTTCCTATAATTATTTGCAAACAAAATCAAATGAGGATGTCACCGGAAATATTCATTTCAGACATTTTTAAGGCAGTTGAAACTTTGTACAAAAATCAGTCAATAGAGTAAACAAAAATTTTGAAAAATCATAAAACGCAAAAAAATGATGCGATCGGATTGAGATTTGGCACGCATGTAGTATAAGACTAACATAAGAGCTAAGTTTCATCTTATTATCAGCATTAGTTCAATTTTTATGGAATAAATAGCATATCTTTTTATTTAAATGCATAAAATTAGAGAATGGTCCAATTGAGTTGAAACTCGGTACAAGAGTATAAAATTACTTAATAAATAAATACAATAAGTTTTAGTTTAATACAACAAGCACATCCATAAATTTTGTTAGATAATAAAAGTTAAGCAGCATCGATCGTGGTCAGTGCCTGGAAAGGTGACCGCTGGGAATGAAACGAATGTATTTACTATCTGAGGACAAGCGAAGCGAGTCCAAAGTAGGGAGGATAAGCGTAGCGAATCCGATGTGATAACGAAAAGTTCGGAGTTACCCTGTACCCTGTTGTTGTATCCTCCCTCTAAGTATTAGTCTCTTTCATCAAATAAAATCGACGGAACAGTTCCCAGAGCCTTTTGCTAAAGAACCGATTACAATTCCCCAGACTAATAGAACCTTTTTTTTTGCTTGTTCTGGTCGAATCCGATTGTTCCCAGAGATAGTAGCTTTTGAATGGAACTGTTCCCAGAGATAGTAGCTTTTTGCTTGTTCTGGTCGAATAGAACTGATAGAACTGTTCCCAGACGTATTAGCCTTTGCTTGTTCTGGTCGAATAGAACCGATAGAACTGTTCCCAGAGATAGTAGCTTTTTGCTTGTTTTGGTCGAATAGAACCGATGGAACTGTTCCCAGAGATAGTAGCTTTTTGCTTGTTCTGGTCGAATAGAACTGATAGAACTGTTCCCAGACGTATTAGCCTTTTGCTTGTTCTGGTCGAATAGAACCGATAGAACTGTTCCCAGAGATAGTAGCTTTTTGCTTGTTCTGGTCGAATAGAACCGATAGAACTGTTCCCAGAGGTATTAGCCTTTTGCTTGTTCTGGTCGAATAGAACCGATAGAACCTGTTCCCAGAGATAGTAGCTTTTTGCTTGTTTTGGTCGAATAGAACCGATGGAACTGTTCCCAGAGATAGTAGCTTTTTGCTTGTTCTGGTCGAATAGAACTGATAGAACTGTTCCCAGACGTATTAGCCTTTTGCTTGTTCTGGTCGAATAGAACCGATAGAACTGTTCCCAAGATAGTAGCTTTTTGCTTGTTCTGGTCGAATAGAACTGATAGAACTGTTCCCAGACGTATTAGCCTTTTGCTTGTTTCTGGTCGAATAGAACCGATAGAACTGTTCCCAGAGATAGTAGCTTTTTGCTTGTTTTGGTCGAATAGAACCGATGGAACTGTTCCCAGAGATAGTAGCTTTTTGCTTGTTCTGGTCGAATAGAACTGATAGAACTGTTCCCAGACGTATTAGCCTTTTGCTTGTTCTGGTCGAATAGAACCGATAGAACTGTTCCCAGAGATAGTAGCTTTTGCTTGTTCTGGTCGAATAGAACCGATAGAACAGTTCCCAGACGTATTAGCCTTTTGCTTGTTCTGGTCGAATAGAACCGATAGAACTGTTCCCAGAGATAGTAGCTTTTTGCTTGTTTTGGTCGAATAGAACCGATGGAACTGTTCCCAGAGATAGTAGCTTTTTGCTTGTTCTGGTCGAATAGAACTGATAGAACTGTTCCCAGACGTATTAGCCTTTTGCTTGTTCTGGTCGAATAGAACCGATAGAACTGTTCCCAGAGATAGTAGCTTTTTGCTTGTTCTGGTCGAATAGAACTGATAGAACTGTTCCCAGACGTATTAGCCTTTTGCTTGTTCTGGTCGAATAGAACCGATAGAACTGTTCCCAGAGATAGTAGCTTTTTGCTTGTTTTGGTCGAATAGAACCGATGGAACTGTTCCCAGAGATAGTAGCTTTTTGCTTGTTTTGGTCGAATAGAACCGATGGAACTGTTCCAGAGATAGTAGCTTTTTGCTTGTTTGGTCGAATAGAACGATGAACTGTTCCCAGAGATAGTAGCTTTTTGCTTGTTCTGGTCGAATAGAACTGATAGAACTGTTCCCAGACGTATTAGCCTTTTGCTTGTTAAAATCCTAGATATCTTTCGCACAACTATTTTCAGTCAAGTATTCACTTCTTGAACATTTATTAGTATCAAATATTTACATCATCATAAAAGAATCCGTAAATAATCAGCCCACTAATAAAACTAACGGAAGTATAAAAAATGAACTTAGATAAGCACTGCAATTTCTAAATGACCCGTCAATTGAATGGAATATAATTGTAAGTGAAAGCTAATATGAGTAATCAAGGTATATTTCATCTGACAGATGGTAATATAAATTAATCTCTCCGCTAAGTTCCAGGTACTTATGGGTTTACACGTACGGATAATCTCTCGAGTCGATCCGACGAAAAAACGTAAATAAAAGAATAAAGGAAACGTCTCTCCACTCATAATTATTCATAAAATGACAAAGCCAGCTATCAATCTCAACAGAACATCAGCAATGCCTAAACAACAAGATACACCAAACATATATAAATACAGGCCTTCGGCCCGTAGGCCTTCAGCGTTCAAATACGGCGCCTTCAGATAGCCGTCTACCTAAACACGAAATACCTCGTTTTAAAGCCATTTCAAGTTTCAATTTTTTTTTCATGACGTCATAACTTTGATGATGACGTCATAATGTTTTTATAAACAATAGCCCTCGTAACCTCCTCGACATCTCGCGATTTGCAAAGTTTCGTTCGAATTTGAGAACGCCTTCAAGAGTTATCGTTCGCCATACGAAAGGGTAGAAACTCTTACATACATACATACATATATATATATATATATATATATATATATACATATATATATATATATATATATATATATATATATATATATATATATATATATACTTTTCGGACATATTATTTTATTATTTTGTTATCAGGAAGCCAATAGCAACCGATTCCACTCACTCCCACTCTCAACTTCCGTCATCCGAACAACCTCATAAGCGTCATTTTCATAATGAAAATTCGCTCAAATTCAATAAAAAATAAATAAAATTAATAAATAAAAAAAAGGAAAAACAAATTTAAAAAACGAATCAAAAAATTATTAAATAAGCAAAATAATAAATAAATAGATTATTCTTATTTTTAATGCATCTATGGCGTCTAATTCTTTGTACAAGGCTTTTCAACGGTTTTATATTACTTAAATTGATTTTTGTGATATCTATTTAATTATTATTTTATTTTACTTATTTATTTATTAATTTTTTATCGTATTTGATCATTTATTAATTTTTTGTTTAGTTTGTTGTTAAAGCACTGATGGTGATTTGTTAAGACTGAAGGCTGGTTATGTCATTATATGATTAATAATCAATGGAGAGACTTTTTCTTTTATTCTTTTTATTGGACTCCACTGTTCTTTTTACTAAAATTCATCATAAATTGTAATTTACAAAGAACATGCTCTGCTGCTTGAAGCTGTGGTTGACATCCGGTAGGTCGTTGGATAGTCAATATCTTATACTATATTGTACATAATAATTTAGCGAATTCACAATTAGATATAATAAAATAGAGGTGACAAACAAATATAAACTGATTTAACCTTGACAAAAACTAAAGAAAAATGTAATTTAATCAGCTGTTTTTTAATCTCTTTAAAGATCTACAATTAGATATTTATTAGGGTTTCCAGGATAATCTTCGAAACCTTTTATACTTTCTGTCGAGCGTCTGCCTGTATACGCTCGAGCCCTAGAATGTTATGTTACGTTTTTACTCTTTGCTTTGAAATTAGGTACAGATAAACATATACAGAGAGGCAAGCGAAGCGAGCCCTAGAATATTATGTATTAATTTTTCTCTAAAATTAGGCATCGACAAATAAACACATAGAGGCGAGAGAAGCGAGCCCTAGAATTTTAAGTTATATTATAACTATATTTCCTAAACTCAGTAATTGACAAACAATCACAAATGTACCTTTACCTAGACCGGATTATAACACATAACAACTTAACCTGGATTGAATGCAAACGTTTACACTTTATCAAAACCGGATGTAAAAATATACACCTTTGCCTTTTTTAGAGATAATAAGTTTTAAAGGCTGCAGGAGCTGATAAAAATGTTGGCGAATTCTTTAGGGTAGCTGGTGTTTCCGTGTAAAACGATTACTATCTTCTTAATATAACGAACATATACATATATATATATATATATATATATAATATATATATATATATATATATATATATTATATATATATATATATATATAGTCTTTCTTCACACTCGATCATTTTTTAATGTCTTAATGATTTCTTTAGATGTTCATAAAGTAATACATATACATACATACACACACACACACACACACACACACACACATATATATATATATATATATATATATATATATATATATATATATATATATATATATATATATAAAGTTTTGTGATTAGGGAGGGATTACGTCATCCCACCCCTTCATTAGCGAATTTTTGTCACAAGAATTCGCTAAAAGTAAAGGCTGCCCAGTTTAATTATATAAAAGATAAGGAAGCCAAAACGAGAGAGTAAAACTAACTTCATAATTGACATTAAACTAAATTATAACACGGTATGAATTATTTCGACTCTTTTGTGTGAGGACAATCAGCATCAATGTCAAGGTAATGGAGCCTAATTTCACAAAATTACACCTCCATAATGACTCTCTTTGCCAACAACAATACAAAGACCAACACTAATTTTAACAACAATATTGTAAACAATTTTTTTCCGGATACTGTTGAATTACTTCGGAATATTATTGTTCAAATACATTTGTGCCCACTCATTACTACTAATTATTGTTTCAAGTTGAAATATAAAAATCATACAAACAGGGTTACCCGAGGGATACAAGGGTTACCCCAGAAATTTTAATTACTATATCGGGGTTGCTAAACTAACCCTTCTCAAATAAAGAGGGAATGGGAGCTTGTCGCAAACAAAAAATATGTGATACGTACGTACTAAATTTTAACGATTTTTTTAAAAAAAAACTTGTACGTGCTATTGGATAAAATCTAATGGTGATAATAAGATAAAAGCATATATGTTATTCTTAAATTTCAAATTCAAAACATCCAAACATTTCTCCGTATTATAAATTTTTGAAATTTTGGCTTAGTCATTAATAACAGGTAATGACGTAAAAAAACGTTTTTGGAGAGCACAACTAGATCTAAAAATTGATTATCGTACATAGTATCAACTCTCTCGGATAAACATACTAGAAGCTACGATGGTAAATGACTCACACATTTAGATGCACATACAGACAACTCCGTACATCCACTCAGGAAGTCTTAAAAAACCCTGAAATGGATAGTGTAGTTGGAATTCAGATTTCGGAGTTTTAGTGCCTATGCAATACTTTTCCTATAAACCAACAGTATAAATGAGAAAAAGTTAAAAGTTAAAAAAAATAAGCTGAAAACTTCAAGTGAACTAAGCCCACTTGTTGCTTTAAATTTCAACAAAACACCTACTATTGTAATTATTTATCCATTAAAACTCCATTTTATAATGACGGATAAATTTACCTTTGATAAACATAATAGGTTATTATTTACTTGTAAATAAATAATGTATACGACGAGTAAACGGAAGTCCAATTTTAGCTTTAATTGGTAGGGAAGTATGAAATTTTTTTAATGCTTTTTGTTGCGGTACATTGATTTAAAACGGAAGGCCTGTTATATTATTAACGAATTTTCAAAGAAAATTACGCTAAAGCATCGGAGTGGTGGGGGAATCGATTCCTATTTTTGTTGTCACAAGTCACAATAGGCAAGTGACAAGGCAACATCATACAGACCAATATTCATACAAAATTAGTTTTTAAGGGACTAGGTAAAAATGGTCACATTGTCCAGGTCGTCACCAGGGTCGTATCTAGCAAACCCCCCAGCGAGTGTCATCCCTTCTATTCAATATATTTTTTGAAGGAAATGCGCATAATTATTCTGTTAGTTATACAAAACTATGCTTCTAAAATTGGCAGTGCACACCGTTGGATTGTTAAGAGCTTCAAAGGAAATTCGCCTAACATGCGGAGCACCGCGCCAGAATTTCTTTCAGAATTTTAAGGAGTACTTAAAAATTTTGAAACTTCCTTGCTATAACAATACAACCTTCTGTTATTTTAGGAAATAGAGAAGTAAAAATACTGCTCTACCCTGATAGTAAGAAGCAAAACATTATGAATAGATTGCAAAGCTTCATAGTCGTGATAGATAAAGTTGAAATAATATTCAGAGATACGGAAATGCCGGAGCTTTTACTTTGAATTGACTCGTTAACCTTATGCTATGACTCACGACTCATCAGTTCATCAATACAGGTACTACAGGTCAGACCCAAATATAGAAGGTGTATCCAATTCAAAAGCCAATATTGTACAAAGGTAATTCCACAGGTCATTCGAAGACAAACATTACCCTATAAACCAGAGTCCAATTCTCACCCTTTGTGGAGTTCCATGTCAAATTATAGTATATATATAGCAGTTTTCCGAATTCACATTTCAGTCAAAAATGGTACGTTTGCCACTTTTTTTTACAGACAATAAGTTTCTTAATTCTAAACTCGGCAACACTTTCGTTTAAAACGAATATTTGTTTTCGTTCGATAAATCATAACTAATGCTTAACTTCTTCAGTAAAAGATGACGCTTCTATGACGCACCATCAACTAGTGCAATTAAGTTTGACAGTTTGGCTTGTGGGTTTCCCGGTAGTGTTTTAATGGTTAGCACGTGCGTCTGCCACCCAGACAGA
Organism: Microvelia longipes; assembly: GCA_018340805.1. NCBI lineage: Eukaryota > Metazoa > Arthropoda > Insecta > Hemiptera > Veliidae > Microvelia > Microvelia longipes. The sequence goes on from JACMZG010000022.1 coordinate 2,470,061, forward strand.
CCGGGTTCGAGCCCGGTCAGGACCTCTAGTATTTTCAATCCAGGGATGGAAATCCTCTCACGTGCCTTCCTTCGAAAGGGACGTTAAGCCAGTGGTTCCGAGCCCGTGCGATGAAAGGTGTTCGTAAAAGATCTCTAACCCTAAATGAACCTGGGTTTAGGCACAATATCACCCCCTCAATAGTAGTTTAAATAAAATATATATGTTTCTTCCTTATGGTTTTAAGATCAGGAAAGCTGAGTCTGGCAGTGGGGCACGAATTGTTGAGTTAATGCTATAGAAAATTATAGTAAAGCCGCGGTTCTTCTGTAGATTAGAGGCAAAATGCCTGCACTAGGACTCATATGGTAAAAAACTATCTTCTATCTAAAACAGTTAGCAAAAAGGGGCCCAGCACGTGGCCTACTTGCTAGGTGATCTATCACCACTCCCTAATCGCTATCACTATTACTATATATGTTTTAGCTGTAATTTAAGTTTAGCTTTAGCTCAGCCATATATATTCATAAAAATTTTTGAAAACTACTAAGGCATATTTTACTTTGATCCTATAAAAGAATATAAAGGAAATTTAAAGATTTAACTAAAGATCAACTAAATACCTTTAAAACTAGTTCTCTATTTCTAAAATGTTCCATCACTATATCTACACAAATACAGCGAACAAAAAAAACCAGAAGTACATTGGAGCAGAAGCGTTTTGAACTCCGTTCATAGAGGGTGTTTAGCAGAAGAACTGATGGTACTAAGAAGAGTGTTTAAGAATAACAATTTTTGGGTGAAATCCAATAAATTCTCAGAGAATGCCAGACCAGTTATTTTCAAGCCATATAAACACAAGTTTCACCACAATATAGACAGCTGTAGTAAATTCCTATCGCTAAGAACATTGTCATGATAAGCTTAAGCTGATAAAAGTAATTTTTAAAAAAATTAATTGCCTACGAATTAGCATAGGACCAAATCTTTGCGAATGATTTTTTTAATCATTAAATCTAATTTTCCTAATTAGATTCTTTAATATAATTTATTGTATTTAAGCATTTGTAGTATTAAGTAAGTATTGACCCTCCACGGCACAAGATGAATATTTTTATTGATCTTTAGTAGAGGGCTTACCTATCAAATAATAATTGTACTTGTAATATGTATGTAAATATAAATAATAAAGGTTATATAAAAACATTTAATTGTCAAAAAAAGATAAAGGTCTATTTGAGAGCTTAGGTCCAAAGGCTAAAAGAATAAAAACTACGTTAGAGGGTTTCTATACAGTTTTTATTTATTTACCCTTTGGTCCACTAATAACGTAGCATTTTATTCATTTATCCTTTGTTCCACTAACAACGTAGTTTTTATTTATTTACCCTTTGTTCCACTAATAACGTAGTTTTTATTTATTTACCCTTTTGTCCACTAATAACGTAGTTTTTATTTCTTTACCCTTCGTTTTCACTAATAATGTAGTTTTTTTTCTCTACCCTTTGGTCCACTAATAACGTAGTTTTTTATTTCTCTACCCTTTGGTCCACTAACAACGTAGTTTTTATTTCTTTACCCTTCGGTTTTACTAATAATGTAGTTTTTATTTCTCTACCCTTTGGTCCACTAATAATGTAGTTTTTATTTCTCTACCCTTTGGTCCACTAACAACGTAGTTTTTTATTCTTTACCCTTCGGTTTTAACTAATAATGTAGTTTTTATTTCTCTACCCTTTGGTCCACTAATAATGTAGTTTTTATTTCTCTACCCTTTGGTCCACTAACAACGTAGTTTTTATTTCTTTACCCTTCGGTTTTCACTAATAATGTAGTTTTTATTTATTCACCCTTTGTTCAACTAATAACGTAATTTTTATTTCTTTGCCCTTTGGTCCACTAATTTATTTCTCTACCCTTCGTTCCACTAATAACGTAGTTTTCATTTATTTCCCTTTGGTTTTCACTAATAATGTAGTTTTTATTTATTTGCACCAAAGCTCTTAAACCTATTCGACACAGGGTACAAATGTTTAGTTTTATAGAAATAAGATGTATATAATCGGAAGAAAACAAAACAACTGACGTACTTAAAGTATAGTATTTACTTTAAGTATACGACAGTTAAAAACTAAAAACGAAATGAAAACTAACATTTTTCAGTGCAAATGTTAATAAAAACTAACACTTCTGTACTTAAGCGAGACATTGTACGTGTAACAATATATAACTGATTACTTACAAAACCATGATTGCTGAAGTATATAAACTGTCCATAAAACTAACCTGGAACAAAAATACAGATAATGTTAGATATACATTTTTGCAATTCATAAATGTATGCCAATGTTAGAATATTATAGCGAATATATTCCCATTAAAAAACTATATATTACTAAATTCTCTTTTTTAAGTATTCATTATATATTTTAAATAAAAATAAATAAATTTAAAAAAATATCAATTTTTTTTGGATACATTTTTTACTTCATTTACAAATTCCGCACATTTTAGAGGCTGTCAAGATTTCTTGTGACCTTTAATATACTTGTCCTTAATTTAAAATATAAATAAATAAATATCAATACTATATGTATTTACAAGCATTTTATTACAAATGTTAAGACATAACTGTCTTAGATGACAAATTCAACTTTCTTTAAAAAGGTCAGATTGTGAGAAGGTCTAGTTGTGTTAAACAAGGTTTAGTTAATCAGGTCAAGTAAAGCTAAACCAGGTTTAGTCGTTAAAACTCAGACCTAGTTGAGCTAAACCTGGTCTACTTGAGTTGAATCTGCTCTGTTAGTGATATCCTGATCTAGTTATGCGTAGGTCTAGTTAACTTAAAGTCCAGTTAAGTAAAACCTGGTCTAGTAGTTCTAAACTAAGTCTATAATAATAATAATAATAATGCCCGTTTAGAGCCTTGCGGCTCATCAGGGATAACCCTTGCGGGAACCACCTCGGGTGGTAGTAGTAACGTTACGCTCAAAGTGAATTGTAAAGTTGGCGATAATTTATCTAAACAATAATCTTCTATAAACTAAGAGCGTAACATGGGATGCGAACCCCAGACCTCCGTGGGTGTCAAAGGTCAGTGTAAAGACTGACGCCTTAACGACCTCGGCCACGGAGGCGGCTGAAACTAAGTCTATTTATGTAAAATCTAGTCTAGTAATGCTAAACAAAACCAATTTATGCAAACTAGCTACTAGAGGTATAAGATAGAGAATAGTTATGGCTGCCTCGACACCTTAAGTTAAAACACATTGATTGTATATATTCTTGATTCGTGAGTCTCCCTCTATCTTCAGAAAGACTTAACAATAATATTCAGTATAAAATGAATAAACCTTCATATGCATAGGAGAAGAAGCAGTGTTAATATAATGTATTTTATACTGTTAAAATGTCTAAGTAGATGTTTAAAAAATTAAGCCGATAGGGCCCCTCTAGTAATACTATCTCTATGTTTATCTCTCTATACAGTCAGGCAGGTAAGGTAACAACTATTCGTCAAAGGACTACTTCACACTATTCAGAGTTATAAAATAAACTCTGTTGTCTTTAACAATTAACATAAAACATTTTGTTACACAGTGACACCATTGCGAACAAGTTCAAAACTTAAAATAATACTAAAATAGAAGGAGCACTACTGATAACACGAAAGGCGGTTCACATGTGGACTTAAGTAATGCTGCCCTAAGAACATATATATACCATATATATCCCCCCATATATATTACCCTTACATATATATTCTGTACCTTAAGAATATATATATTTTTTTAAAAAAAAGTTGGCAATACTTCCGGTTGCTGAATTATTGTGTTCTATTATTAATTAATGATTGATTATTCATAAAATACTAATATAAATATCGGTGCATTACAATATTAAAGCATTTTAAATAGTAGCTTAACGTATTTATTAAAATTATATAAAAAGTAGTCCTCGTCAACTAAATGTAGATTCTTGTATTCCGCCACCCTTTTGCCATCTAAGACCGGTTTTATTAAATACTCAGCACGTGTTTTAAGTTATTATATTTGTTCTTTACGACCTTTCTTCATTAATAGATATTTTGACACATATTTAAAATATGTTTGGTAGTCAGGTTGGCAGCATTACTTTAGTTGCACCAGTCAACCTTGTTGGCTTTCGTGTTATCAGTGGAATTACATTGTGTTTACGGTCCTGAGCTCCTTTTATAAATAGTATTATTCTAAGGTTCAAAGCTTTTATCGTGCCAACTGGTAATAAAGCATAACGCCCTAAGCCAAACAGTTACGAAGTTTCTGACTCTATCAATAGTATCAAATTGCAAACTCTTGTCTTTCCATACGCGAAGACCTTATGTAAAATGTCCACAATTCCTATATGAGGCGATAAGGTTGAATTCATACACGCCGTACGCAATCCTAGCTACATTCTACCAGTAATTAATTCATTAATTACATTGAATTTACTAATAGAATACACAGCTTAAAACCGAGTTAGAACTTTAAACAATTAATATTAAATAAAAGGGATATAAATAAAAATTGGGTACGGGGTACCTCGGAACTTTTCCTCATCACATCGGATTCGCTACGCTCATCCTCGCTTCGCTTGCTCTCAAAAATACAAGTCGTTAAATTTATACTGCAACAAGTCTTCAACTACTTGTCGATATAACTATCGTATTACTTAAGGATATAATTGTCGTATTACAACGAACATTAATACACTTATTTATTACCTCAAGAGATACATTTGTACCAAATTTCAACTCAATTGGATTATTTTCCGATTTTTTTACAATTTTTTTAAAAAAATGTACAAATCATTCGAAAAATTTTGAACTAATGCTGATTGTTTGTTTTTTGATTATTTTTTAAATCGTATTTTGGCGCCATTGCCGATTTTTTAGTCTTTATTTAGTTCAATTTTATGTTTTGTTTTCCCGCCAATTTGATGTCGCTCCCCCCCCCCCTCATCATTTTCAGTTCGTTGTCTTCTGCTGTCCATGCTCGTAGCTGGCAGCATATTTTTGTGGTTTTCGTTTAATGTTCAAGTGTCTTTATTCAGTTTTTTATGAGCCGTGCTCTAGTGTTATATCAGTCACTTCAAGTAAATTTAGGTAAACCTCTCATTCCTAATTTCCCTACCTATTTATCCTTTGGGTTACCTCGTCCGTGAATACTGCATCTATCAGGTATTTAATTATATTTAGTTTTTTATGGTCCTCCAGCGTGATACGCAACCCTTTTTTTGTGTCCATTTCGCACACTGATAATGAGATGAAATATAGTACATACGTTAGTCTTATACGTGGCTACATGAGTGCCAAATTTCAATCAGATCGCATCACTTTTTTATGTTTTATGATTTTTGATATTATTTTTGTTATTATTGTGGGTCGTCATAAAATAATTATTTTCCAAATAGCATAACTACAGCGATGGACTGATTTTTGTACAAAACATCAACTCTCTAGCATAAACGCACTGGGGGCTATGATAATAACACACACACAGACAGACTAAACCACTCCGGAGGTTTTAAAAACACCTGAAACAGATAATCCGGTGACATCCCCGGTTTCGGATTTTTTGCAAACACAATACTTTCCTATATACCTACCTACGGTATAAATCAGGAAAAGTAATAATAAAACTCTACATAAAATACGTATAAGTAGTATAGAAACAATAAAACTTGAATTTTTAGCGCATATAAACGTTATATCATCATAGTTTTATAGTTACCGCGCATATAAACGATTCAGCAGTTTTAAATTGACGACAACTGTAATAAAATAGTAAACTAGGCAGAAAAGAGCATCAGAGAGTGTTAACAATAGACAGCAAGTTGCAAAAGTAGATTCCTACTCAACTGTAGGGGACTCCAAACTTTTTTGTTTAAATACCCCCTTAAAGACGACCAAAGCATTTGCGTCCCCCCCCCTAAGCTTTTTGATAGGATTTTTTAATTTTGTTAATTAATTTATTTTTTTTGTCCATATTTATGAAAACCGATTTAACATTGTTTTGTTTTTAAAACTAAACACCATGTTAGTATCCACTTAAAAGTAGATATAAAAGCAAACGTTAGCACACAAAAAAAGCGAATAAGACACTTGACTTCTATGACCCAACAAAAATCATAGATATAATCTTGACATTGAAACGGACTTTGGCGTACTTATTTATTACGTAATGGTACAGACTTGTACCAAATTTTAACTCAATTGCATTATGTTCCGATGTTTTACAACATTTTAAAAAACGCAAACAAGTCATTTGATAAAAATTGAACTAATGCTGATAATGTGATGAAACTTAGCACATATCTTATACATGGCTACATGAGTTCCAAATTTCAATTTGATTAAAAACCATTTTTCCGCGTTTTATGACTTTTTAAAATTTTGCTGAGTCATTATTGCTGGTTAATGACATCATAAAAGCATTATTTTCCGAATAGCACAACTACAGCACATACTAATGTTTGCACGAAGTTTTCAACTCTCTAGCATTAATACACTAGGAGCACATAACACACACACACAGACAACCTTGTGAAACCCACTCAGAAGGCCTTAAAAACACCTGTAACGGATAATTCCGGCGACATCCCGGTTTCGTGTTTTTTTGCAAACACAATACTTTTCCTATTTACTTACGGTATAAATGAGGAAAAGTATAAATGAACTTCGATTACAAAGCTGGGCTCTGACCCACTGGCTTGTGACCGGACATCCCTCTATGAACCTTTTTAGAATTCATTTTTGCTCTGTAAATTCGCTAAAAGTATCATGAAGAGTACTTTTGTCTTACAGTTTTGCTGTCTAGGCAGGAAAGTACCCTGTACATATCTACACAGATAAAATAACACACTTTATTCTCAAGACAATAAAGTTGTAATTTTTTCCTTTTTTGCACAAGTGTAGAATTTTTTTTTTATTTTTTTATTTCCATTTATCCGCACAATAATTTAACAATCAATTGAACAAATTCTATTATCATACACTTAACATATTAATTAAATCTAAATTAGTGCAAAATCGGCGTACAAGTGTGGCGTACCTTGTAAGGTTCCACAAGTGTAGAATACAACGCCTTAAAAAAGTAATAACAATTTCGCCTTAAAATTTCTTTTTAAGTTTTACTAATTGTAAAATTCACTCCAACATTAAGAGCATTTAAAAATAAATGATACCCTTTATAATATCAAAAGGTCTCTATTGTCAAAAATATTTTAATTTAAATTCGAGAGGGCCCTTTGTTCTTAAAAAACTCAAGCACCCGAACAAATTACTTTTTGACGTTTTACAAGTTTGTAGAGTTTAAAAATAAATATAATTTCGCTAGTTAAGCATTTATGTTCATAACTTATAACTTTTTTTTAGATAAATAAATTTATATTTTAAGGATAAATAATATCACTTAAAACAAAAAATAATGAGTTTTAGGTAAACTGTTTTAGACCATTTCTACCTATAACTCATTTCTTTTAATACTTTGGTCCTAAACTTTTAATGTTATATTTAACATTTTATGTTATATTAACATGTTATTTAACTTTTATAATGTTATATAAAAACTTTTATATTAAAAGGATGAATTAATATTATTTTACGATCATATATATTTTTTTTTTAAAAATGTAGTTATGTTTATTTATAATAAATACACAGATTAGACGGATTTAATATAATATATTATTAAAACGAATAAAACCTTTAAATAAATTTATCTTTAAAATAGTTATTATTCGACAAATAAGGTTAAACTAAAAAAGCGTAGGTAGTTCAGATAACAAGAGGCAAGAAAAGCTTGAATCATTTTCTTATCTGTTTCTTTAAAAAGTTTTTAAAAGGATTCTTTGCATTGTGTCCTTTAACACCATCCCTCTTTACTCTATCTATAAACTTTTTATTTATCTCTTTCCCACTTTCTTGCTCTTTTCAAGATTTAATCTACTCATTCCTTTAACTTTTTTTCCTTTTCGATCTACCCTTATCCGAATGTATTCCTACAAATATTATATGTTTCATCTCGTTCCCTATCTGTATTCACCCAACACTGTTTCTCTTTTTCCTCTCTCAATCAATTAACATTCTTACTTTATTTCTTTGTCAATCCATCTCCTCTTCACATCTTCTTACTCCTAATCCATCTCCTCTTCAAATCCTCTTACTCCTAATTCATCTCCTCTTCAAATATTTTTACTCCTAATCTATCTCCTCTTCAAATCCTCTTACTCCTAATTCATCTCCTCTTCAAATATTCTTACTCCCAATTCATCTCCTCTTCAAATATTCTTACTCCCAATTCATCTCCTCTTCAAATTTTTACTCCCAATCCATCTCCTCTTCAAATATTCTTACTCCCAATTCATCTCCTCTTCAAATATTCTTACTCCCAATTCATCTCCTCTTCAAATCTTCTTACTCCCAATTCATCTCCTCTTCAAATATTCTTACTCCTAATTCATCTCCTCTTCAAATATTTTTACTCCTAATCCATCTCCTCTTCAAATCCTCTTACTAATCCATCTCCTCTTCAAATCCTCTTACCTAATCCATCTCCTCTTTCAAATATCTCCTTTCACTCCTAATCTATCCCCTCTTCAAATCCTCTTACACCTAATCCATATCTTCTTCAAATATTCTACTCCTAATCCATCTCCTCTTCAAATCCTCTTACTCCTAATTCATCTCCTCTTCAAATATTTTTACTCCTAATCCATCTCCTCTTCAAATCCTCTGACTCCTAATACATCTCTTGCTGAACACTCCCCATCTCTGTTACTCCTAATCTATCCCCTAATATTCTCTCAATTTCTTCTCTCTCTCTTTCAATCTATCTCGTGCTACTCACTATCTCACTTTACTCTCAATCCATCCACTCAAGCTTTCATTATCTCTTCTATACATTAACAATAATAAAAAGATATTAATTATTAAATAACGTTGTCCATGAATTTGGCAAGTAATAATTCATTTTGAAAACTTTAATCCTAATAATAATAGAGTATAATTTTTTTTAATTTTCAAAACAGATAATTTCGTATGTGTAGTAATAACGCACACTATGTATTTTTATTTATTTTTGACAAATAAATCGCCGGAAAATTCGTTAAATGGAAGAGAGAACCATCTGGTTCTGATTCTGCGTGGTTAAATCAGCGATCAATCAATCCATCACTATTTTTCGATCTATCACTTCCAACTCTATCTCAATTCTAAAACAATCTGTCTCCTCCAACTCTGTCAATCTCTTCTCTCACTCAATCTAGCCCCTCCTACTCTCTCTTCTCTCTCTTAGGCCCGTATTCAAAGACGTTTTCCTAACATTTTCCTAACATTTTCCTAACATTCTCCTAACTTTTTCCTAACATTTTCCTAACATTCTCCTAACACCTAACTTTTTCTAACATTTTCCTAACATTTTCCTACATTCTCCTAACATTTTCCTAACATTCTCCTAACATTTTCCTAACACCTAACTTTTCCTACATTTTCCTAACATTCTCTAACATTTCCTAACATTCTCCTAACACTCACCTTAGGTTTAGGTAAGGGAAATGTTTTTAAGCCACGAAATTTAAATGATCGTTCCCGTGTTTTAAAAGTCATTTAGAGGCTTCGCATGATTTTTTTTTAGTAAGAACCTAAGGTAGTTAAGTCAAAAAATGATACCATTGTAAATAACGTAATATATCGCAAAATATCAATGTTATTAACTTATTACCTGGATTTACGACACACTTTGTCGTATTAATAACTATCTACATAAATTTACATAATACTGTTAATCCACTTACATTATTAGGGAGTTTACCCTGAAATTCTTTTAACACAATCAGATTTTTTTATTTTCTATGGTCTGTTTGTGGCGGGCTATCGATTCAAAGAGGAAATTCAGTTGGTCCGGTGTAAATAATTCAGCCATTATTATACCAAAAAAATTTTACACAAACAAAAGAATTTGATGACAAAATACGAAAAACAAAATTGTGTAAATGATTTAGCAAAATGAAAACAGTGTTGCACTGATTAACAGGTCTTCATTTAGACACCTTTGGATTCGTACAACCTGGTCCACGTTCAAACTTGAAACGCTTGATACTGCTTTATTATGAAAGCTGTTACAATAATTGAACATTGTATTTGTATTAACTCTACTGTTACTGAAAACATATGTAATAAAGTTTCTAATATATTTAAACATTCGCCAAAGCAAGGCCGCATTGTTGTTTATGACAAAGTGTGTCGTAAATCCAGGTAATAAGTTAATAACATTGATATTTTGCGATATATTACGTTACTTACAATGGTATCACTTTTTGACTTAACTACCTTAGGTTCTTACTAAATAAAATCATGCGAAGCCTCTAAAGACTTTTAAAACACAATTGGAGAACGTTAGGAAAATGTTAGGAGAATGTTAGGAGTTAGGAAAATTTTAGGAAAAGTTAGGAAAAAGTTAGGAAATGTTAGGAAAAAGTTAGGAGAATGTTAGGAAAAAGTTAGGAAAAAGTTAGGAAAATGTTAGGAAACGTCTTTGAATACGGGCCTCAATCTATCGCCCTCTGCTCCCTCTTGTATCACTCTCAATCTATCTTCTCCTACCAATTTGTTCTCTCATACTCTGCTATCTTATTGTGCTTATCTTTATCTAGAAGATGCTATCTTTATCTTTCTTTTTACCTTAAGTTAAGATCCAGTAAGGTTTAAATAAAAAGTTTGGAAACTTAATCATAACTTTTTAAAACAAGTCATCAAACCAATCTTATAAACGAAATATACTTCCTGAATATAACTTATATTAATTCTATAAGAAATAGAACTATTAAGAATTAAAATGCAAAATACCAAAAATTCATTAAGATCTTTCTTTAGATCCCCCACAAAATTCGTGAATCGAAACAATTATAAAAATAGGTCAAGATAAAGCGCAAAATTAGGTAAGTCACTAAGAACCTCGTAATAAAAAATTACAAATTTTAGTATTACGGAGATGCAAAGCAGTTTTTGAATACGATGAAAGTGAAACTATCGAATTTTTTTAGAACAAATTCGTTAATAAGGTGTTACTTTTGTCTCAGATGATCCAATACAAGTCTATGAGATAAATATTTGTCAGAAGTTAGACGTGTATTTAGATTGGTTTTATTTTCTCAAATTCCTCTTTAAAAAGATTATTCTAACTTTTACTATTTAGTAAAGTTAGAACAGCCAGTCAGACACCAGCCTCTGGACAAATCTATTTCGTCTGTCTCCTAGCTTCTTTACTTCGCTTTCATCGGCACTGATGATGAACTGTTAAGTTTGAAAGTCGGCTCTGTCAATAAATATATACTAAGTGGAGTGACATCTTCCTTTTTTTTCTCCCTTTTACTATTTAGGTTTTTCTTGTTTGTAACCATTGTATACAAATTTAAAAGGGTTTGATAAAAACGCAATTTGATTTGCTCCCTAAGGCTTGGCTGGTTGTTTTTATTATCATTCTAGCAAGAACGCACTTTGCTCGGGCGTTAAAATCCCCGCCACAAAATTTGGGAATCTAGCGGCCATCTTGCTACGCGGCAGATTTATTTGTGAAAACGTCGATATATTTATCCGGTAATAAGATAGAAACAATGAAAAATCTTCGATAGATATAAACATATCTACTATCACTGACTATCATACTGACTGACTGGTGTAGAGCTAACAGACTTAAACTAAATGATGACAAGACGGAACAAATTTACTATGACATACAATCTACATCTCTCCATTCCTTTAAATTTTTAGGAGTTCATATCGACAGTAAATTCTCCTGGGAGATTCATTTAAACAACCTAAGTAAAAAGTTAGCAACAGGTACATATTTATATGCTCAGAAGGGCTTCTTTTGATTTATCATTGGAATCCTTAAAATCTATTTATTATTCTTATTTCCATAGCCACCTATCATACGGTACATTAGTGTGGTGTAATGCCACTAATGCTAACCAAATATTTTTATTACAAAAGAAAGCAATAAGGATCATTTATAAATTATCTCAAAGAGTTAGTTGTAGAAAAGTTTTTAAAGAAAATGAGATCCTGACTATGTACTCTTTAGCTTGTTTACAATACCTGACTTACATCCACAGCATTAAAGATGACTTAAACAGACACACAGACGTACATGACTACCATACCAGACATAAGACCAAACTTACTACTAACAAACTAAGGCTCTATAAGACAGAAAGGAACCGTATAGAACAAGTTGGTATTCACCTTTATAACCAACCATCTTCCCTTAGCTTTCACTGAACTTGACCCTAAGACTTTTTATAATAAAATTAAATGTATTTTAATAGAAATGCCGATGTACGAATTAAAAGATTTCTTTATAATTCATCTATAAATTTATATAAATTTAAAAAAAATCTATATGTTTTATGTTTGTTATGTTATTATTACGATTATTAATTTTAGTAGTCAGGGCAATAGCCCCTACTTTTTAGAAAGTTAAATTATTATTGACAATATGATCAAATACTATGTATATATCATAAATAAAAATATTTTGTATTTTGTATCAATAAAGCAATAACTAAAGTAAATAAGTTAAGTTTAATAGATATAAACATATCAATAAAGCAATAACTAAAGTAAATAAGTTAAGTTTAATAGATATAAACATATCAATAAAGCAATAACTAAAGTATATAAGTTAAGTTTAATAGATATAAACATATCAATAAAGCAATAACTAAAGTAAATAAGTTAAGTTTAATAGATATAAACATACCAATAAAACAATAACTAAAGTATATAAGTTAAGTTTAATACATAGATATAAACATATCAATAAAGCAATAACTAAAGTAAATAAGTTAAGTTTAATAGATATAAACATACGAATAAAGCAATAACTAACAACTAAAGTATATAAGTTAAGTTTAATACATAGATATAACAATCAACAAAGCAATAACTAAAGTAAATAAGTTAAGTTGTTTCCTTATTGAATTTCCCTGAAATAAATGCAAATCAATTTAAACATGATAGGCATATCATTGAGAAAACGAGATAATCAATCAATCACTTATTTATCCAAAATACGTGCATAAAGCTATGAAAATTGAAAATGATGGGAATCATTTTCCGAACCGTTTTTTTTCAGACAAGGACAAGGATAGCGCGTCAAATGAGCCGTAACTTCAAACTATATGGCAGCCATTGTCTTTTTTCGCAGGATATCTTTCGCACAGAATCGAGAAATAAGGAAAAGTATTAAATCCCGTAAATCCTGCAGTAATAAGAATCTAAAAGAAATCAAAACGTCATAGAGTTTACTTTAAACGATTTAAACAAAATGCGACTACTCAATGTCATAAAACTTTAAATATTGAAAAAATAGTATCCACGATCTGACTTAACGAAGATGGCGGGAATATTTTCATTTAAGCATATTTAAATAAAATATTCCATAAATTGTGTAAGATGTCTTATACACTTTAAAGAGTCTAGGCATTAAACGTTACTATAGCAACGCGACAGTAAATTCTATCTACATTAAGAAAGAGTATCAACGCGATCGGTCATTTAAGCTAAATGTCGTCTCCGCCACTGTACACCTACGCTACAAAAGCTAAGATGCCCAGTCGCGAAACGACTTTTTAAGATTTTTAAATTTTAAGATATTTGACACTAGAATGCTCTTTCGTCTTAGCCAGTAGCGTAGATGTCCAACTCTGTGAATACAGTATAAGTTTATTTACGAAAAAAATCGAGAATGGACGTTTCTGCTACTTCTTCATGGATATATTTAACAAGAGTGCAACACTGTAATTACTTAACTGGGCGTTTTAGCTACAATATTCATATTAAAAAACGCTTTAACAGCCATTCGCGTAAACACAAGTTCTTACATTTTTGCGGAATGAATTATTTTTGATTATAGAATTTTAATATAAATGTAAGCAACTGCACAGCTTAGCTAATGTAGCGCAAACGTAAAATCGCGTTTAATAATAGAAAAACTATTATTTTAGCTAAAATGTACCGTTGCGTTGTCGACCAGTCGCGCAAAAAAAATCTACCCACTTTAAATGCTACTTTTAAAAAATTGCATATTTTTATCGATATTTATTAATGATGTGAATCGAATTTATAACTTTCGTTTTCTTGGCTATGCAGCAAAATCTAAACCTACAATTTTTGGCTAGTAGTATCTTTAGATATTGGCTTGTAGTATCTTTTAGATATTGGCTTGTAGTATCTTTTAGATATTGGCTTGTAGTATCTTTTAGTATTGGTTGTAGTATCTTTTAGATATTGGTTGTAGTATCTTTTAGATATTGGCTTGTAGTATCTTTTAGATATATAGTATCTTGTATTCTTTTAGATATTTGTAGTATCTTTTAGATCTTGGCTTGTAATATCTTTTAGATCTTGGCTTGAAGATATTTTAGATCTTGGCTTGTAATATCTTTTAGATATTGGCTTGTAGTACTTTTAGATATTGGCTTGTAGTATCTTATAGATATTGGCTTGTAGTATCTTTTAGATATTGGCTTGTAGTATCTTTTAGATATTGGCTTGTAGTATCTTTTAGATCTTGGCTTGTAGGATCTTTAAGATCTTGGCCTTTAGTATCTTTTAGATTTTAAAGAAGCACTTCTATAAGATAACTTTCAAAACCCTTCATGACCGACGTAAGCTCACGCCGTTTACACTGGGCCTTTAATTTAAACGCGACTTTACAATTGGAGAACACGTCAAACGAAATAAGTGAAAGCCTAAAGAAGTCACCGAGTATATTGGCAGTGTAACAAGTGGAAGTATTTCGACACGGGATATATACGTGTAGCTATTGTACACAGTACATTGTGTGATAGTTCCATTCCTAGGTAGTCATTGTATTCTCTAGTTTAAATAACTGCGCTTACGCGACATTGTCAATATTTATCGCTTATTTATACGTGTAAGCGATGCAAAATAATTGTAATTTTTATCTCCCGTTAAATATATTATTCTGTTAAGAGGTGGGGGGGTTATTGATTTAATATAACGATAATATGTTATCACAGGTACCAAAATTTCACTCTAAACCGATCTCAGTCAACTCAGAGCTCCAAATACAAAATCAAGGAATTTTGCTATATTGCGGATGAAATTTGGGCAAAATTTATGCTAATACGATGCGATTGACGGAGTCCAGTGTCTTTGTAAATCAATCTATGTATATATCTAATGTAAAGTTTTTACTGAACATTTACTATATTAAATATTATAAATAAAAATAGAACTAATAAAGTGACCAGATGATTCGACAAAGCTTACGTCACAGACACTTGAATAACAAGGCTGGATAAACAACCTGTTGAATGCTCTCTGAACCGTAAACATAATTTGTATTATAAGATCTCATTTGGCAATACTCTTGGATTAACAGTTATTGGATTAAACACGCGTCAGAATCTTGCGAAATATTGGTTATTAGGATTATTAAGAGTTTTACTATGGACTTGTTAGTTCATATTTTAATTTGTTAACAGGCAAGAAGAAAATTGGACGTAACGAAACAGAGCGAGGCATGGCATCCTTTCGAGCCATTAATAATGACGAATGCCAAAGTTTTCACAGATTAAGCATCTTGCATTTCACATTCAGAGGTGTCTCTTTCGTCTTAATAATGTAAACAATTATTTATTGCGTAATAGTTATTTATGCAACAAGGGATGAAAGTAAGTTTTACAGCTCAAGTTAAAGTTTCGTCCTAAGGCAGCGCTGAAGGAGGAAACTTCATTAGCTCACGAGGCCGGTAGGCCGAGGGAGATAAACTAGTTAGCTCCCGAGGCTTGCCGAGGGAGATAATACGAGAGCTGAAAACTTTCATCCCTTGTTGCATATTAAATTTTATCTACGACTAGAGAACTAATACTAACAACTATTAATATTCTTCATCTCCTTAATTGTTATTGTGTTAGTTTTTTATTCTTACCATGTCAATTACTCTGATCAAGAGAGAATTTTTTTTTATAATAAATTCTTTATTAAATAAATTACAAATTACAAAATAATATAAAGATAAGCTGCTCATGATGGCCCAGGAGCCTGAGAATAAAGCCACTACCTCAATAAAGCTCACATTATTTTATTGTAAGCTGTCAATAGAATAATGTGTAATACTATATTTGTAATTTAAACATTAGCGTGTGTATATTGTATATTCTACCCGTAGTACCAACGTAACACCGAAAAAATCCTAAAAATTTCCTAAAATTCCTAAAAATTTTACTAAAAAAATCTGTCAAGTTGGCAACACTTTCACTTTCCTCCCTAGGGAGTAAAAGTACATTTACAGTGTGAGATAAAAATACTGAAAGTAGAACTTACAATACAAGGAGTAGATAAAAGTTAGTAATATCAAATGACACGTCTATTTCATGCCTAGTATGATTGGAGTAGAAAGAGCATTTCGCGTCTCTTATGAGTACTTTACTTTATTCTGTTCGAAATGTTTTAGTGAAAGGCAGAGTGAGTTGAGACTGTTGAGACTTTAATGAGTTATAGTTTAACACATGGCTAAAATCAGTTGACAGCTCGGGATAATAGTGTTGAGTTACCAACGAGGTTGATCCGATTTGAAATGGTGGACGTGGTTTAACATCCGCAGGAAACTTCATTGGCTCCTTGACATTATTTTCCCACGCTGCCAACTGATTTTAGCCGTGTGTTACACTATAGAAGTAACGAATAAGAGGAGGAAATGGCAAATCGAGCTATCAATAATAACAAATGTCAAATGACCCCCTTAAGGAATTTTTGTACCAAGCTGAATTTAAAATATTTATCCGTTCAAAACATATACTATATACATATATACGATCATAAATGCTAAGCTCTGATCCACAGACTTGTGACCAGGCGTGGAGGGTTAAAGATTAAAACATAATTTCCCTCACGACACAAGGCTTTGAGCCTTCTTGTGAGGGGTAAATTTGTCAACATTCAGGCTATTATATATTGTACATAATAGCATATTATATTATTATTGTATATTATATTATATTGTATATTGTATTTTGAAATTATAAATAAATAGACATATATACACACATACACTATACACATATTATAAAAATCAATAAATAATGAAGTCTAATAATTAGTACATATTGGTAAACATCGAGTATATATTCAGTATATAATCAGTATACATTGGTAAATAAGCACCAAAGATTCGTTAACTTTAGCACTATACAAATCTTTACAATTAACTTACCTCATAAAATTTAATACATATGTATCAAAATATTAATCCGAAAGCATGAAGGCGGAAACGAACGAAATAAAGTGGTATATGACACGAGGGACCAAGCCAGCACGGTCACTTTCTCCTCTCATGCAACGCATCAAGTATTTCAAATCAAGACCCGTTTTTTGTAGGGACTTAGTCCATTTTTTCGGAAAAATTAACAAAAAACGAGTTCAACAAGGTCTTAAAAATACGAACAACTAAAGATCTTGAAACTTTATATGTAAATCTATAATAAATAAATAAAGTCGTTTCTCAAGTATAACTCTCAACTTGAAGTTTTAAGATCAAGTATAAATTGTTCAAAACTTAGTGATAACAATATTAACGACTAATAATATTATCGATGTTTGCCCTCAACAAATTCATTTTTTACGCTTTAAAAAGTGAATCTAACTCAGTTACAAGTGTATTAACGTAATAGTTATAATGCTTTTTAAAATTATCTATAGAAAGTAAGTTCTAACTACCCGTAATGCGTATGAACCATAGTCAAACGGGAAACGGGCATTGAGTGCCCAGTACGTATTTGCAATTTTTAATATTTTTAAAAACTTAACAACAAAGTTAATAGAAAGTAATGTCATAAGAACTAGATGTTATTTAACAAACGAGTGAATCTTCAGAATTATTTAATTGAAACGAGTTTGAAAAGAAATTATACGAGTTATGAAGGTATTTGAAATGCATGTAAAATATATAGGTGGAAAATCAAGTATGGTCAGGGGATAAGTTTCCAGGTTTAGTATAGTCGTGTTTAGAAAGGTGTCAACAAAAATTTAGCAACTTCAAATATTAAGAATGCGCTGGTCCAATACAAGTTTTACTTCTCTACACCAATTACCACAGGTATAAGGGAAAAATATCGTGTTCACCCTAAAAATCCAAAACAAATCATCAATCTTCATGTATTTTATCTTGTACCATTTATTTTGTTTGTTATGTAGGCACTGATGATGACCGTTAACGGTTGAAAGTCGGCTTTGTTATTAGTAATTATAATGAGTGGAGAGACGAAAACTTGTTGAGTTTTATTTCTTCTTATCATAGCACTCCACAGCTCAATCCATCATATAAGATCATCAAGTTGTCTGTACTTTCAAGACGTTCTGAATTGTTTGATCATGTCGTATGTTTCTCTTTGTGTGACTAAGTCACGCATAACCTCTGCTAAGTTTATGCAAGGGAGTTAGAACTTAACTCAATCAAAATTTAGGTCTAGCAGCACTGCACAGAAATTTTTTTTTTAATCATGTTAACCTATTTTTCTGGGTTGAAAAAATTCGTTGAAATAGTCAATTAAGTTGAAATTTTACATAAATGTACCTCCAAAAAAAATCGTTACAATGGAAAAAATTCGATACAAAAAGAAAAAAAATCGATACAAAAAAAAAATCGTAATAAATGTTAATAAAATTTAATTTGTTAATTTATTTAATTAATTTGTTATTTAATAAAATGTTAATATGAAGAAACAACCTTTTGAGTTGTTTGTTGAAAACTTTGAGTTTCAACATTAACCTAAAAAATTGAGTACACGCTACTCAATTTTTTAGGTAAAAGTACTGAATCTTTTAAAAAGTTGAGTTTCTTATCATGAATAAATTTCTAAATTAAATAATTTTATGCTTAAATAAAAGGTGTTTCTAATCAAATAAAATTGCGAGACTTGGTACAAAATATAAAATCTTTGTGTCAAATAATAAAAACGGTGCAGACAACACAGCCTCAATGGCTTTTGCACTGAAAGGTATATTAAAATGAAACTTGAAACAAAAATCAACCTTATTAAGAAGAGGATACCTATTGAAAACTAGACTTTTGTGACGTCATAAACCCAGAGGCAGTAAATAAAAAAGAAAACTCATTATTTGAAATCAAGAAGGAGATTTTCTGTTCGTCCTTCTTGAACGAGCAATTTCCAATTGTCTTTTTGTAGTCAACAATAAAATAAATGGCTGAAAGAAGCCATCTAGCCTAACTAGATGACAATAAGGTGTATTTTATTGTTATTTTGATCAAAACTAATGAACAATGTACCTCTCAAAATTACAAAGATAACTAAACTTCAGTCAACGAAATTCGTGATTTAAATACAAACTGAACTACTTAAGAAACGCAATAAATCACTTTAAAAAAGGGAGTTACATAACTTTCAAGCAACACATAAACAATCTAATTGCCAACAATAACAATACCAGCATTCCACGACACAAAACATAAAATTTGTGCAACCTCATCCTACCCCGATTAATTATCTGAAACCTACACTTGAAAGGTTCAGAGTAATCAAGGTCTCACATTCACTTGGTACATGAGATACTTCTACTGGATTCTTTTATATCGTAAAACGTCAGGAGTAGTTTAGACAAAAACCCACGACGTCCCACACTTCATACGACAAAATCCGTCATGAAAGACTTCCTAAGTTGTCAAGAATTAAACAAAAAGTCAGACATTTTCTCGACGAAAAAGAATTAATTCACTATGAAGCAAGGAAGTAAATGGTTTCTCTAGAATTCTAGATATTAGCTTTCACAATCTTTTACAAATCTTTAAACACAATTCGAGCACTTAACAACCTCTAACACGTTCAATATACACAGCCAAAACAACACAATACGTAATGCATACTTTGTTAGACTTACTTTTGAAAAAAACAGAACACACATTAAAAAAAATAATCCAGTTCTATCAGAGAACAACTTTGAAGATATTGACTTTGTCAATACTGTTTCTGCATAATATGACCGTTTCATAACTAATTATACCTTAAATAAGTATTGCTTATTTAAGGTATCTAGCTGATCATAAAGACCTAGTGTTGACATTATTACATTAGCGCTAAAAGAGCAAGGGGAATGAGGTGAAAAATAAGAAGATTGTGAAGATAAAAAAAAGATAAATAAAATGTATGCTTAAAAAATTATTGTTTGCTTTTATTTATTAGTTTTAATATATATCGTTAAAGTTAAAACACCTAGACTAAACCATTTGTGGGTAAATAAGCGTAATTTTCTAATAAAACTTTTTAAAAACCAAGATAACTTAGTTTCAGGTGTCTAAGCTCAAAATAAATACACATTCAAATTAAACTTGGTACAAAAATTAACCAAGTTTCTGTACCCAAAACCCATTCATTTAATTAGGTACGTATTCTGTGGCAACGACGATACAATAAAGAAAATGGTAACAAAAAAAACCCTCCACACTGAGCTGTCACAGTTTTTGAACTGTGTTAAAAGACTAAACCGGGTTGAAAATTGTAATTAATAACGTTGATTTTCGAGATGAAAAATAATATACACAATATGAGAGAGGATAAAATGCTTCCTTAAACATGTAAGAACACGCGAACATGATAAAAAGCTCAGCCATAAATCTTTCAGTAAAGTCTTTCACAGTCACAGAGCTTATTAATCTAAGTATATAACTAATGCTTTATGGGCTTATTCAGGGTTAAGCAAACTTAAAAACCTCGCGAAACTTCATTTAGGTGAAAGCGTACTGAGCAAACCTCGTGTTACAAATAGTGTAATAAGATTAACGATGGTTACCCTTTTAGCGAATTTCCTTCCAAACAAACCGCTAATGGGATAGATGGCACGGCGGGAGTCGGACAGGGGAATTTGTGAATGTGTTTCAGAGGACCCTTATAGAGAGAAAAAAAGATTTTCCGAAACGTTTATTTATGACGTTTTCCTGACGTTGTAGTCACACGGACACTTTTGTTAATTTTTTTTCGGCCGCCTGCAAAGTAAGTACTTTATTTCATTCAAAAGTAAGTGAAACGCGTTTTTAATCGCCTGCGACAGTTTCGTAGTTTTTTTCCAGTCGGCGACTGTAAACGAGTTTAATACTGTCGCTGGTGAAGTTCCCCTAATGTCCATTAGGTAGGCGCTAGTAGTTAACTACAAGGTTATAATATTACCTTCCTTGCTCTTCTTTACCTTATCCAAAGAGACTAATACTATTAGAGGGAGGATACAACAATTCTTAACATTCCTTGGGTAGCTAGGTGCCGTAAGGGTACATTGGTGACGTCATTTTTTCATTTCTCATAATAATTACAATTTCACGTAAATATTACATTATTTTTCGACTATTTTGTTTTAAATCAAGTAAAATGAATTTAAAATAAGTTTTAATTATTATCTGTTGCATGTATTGTTTAATTGTCTGTGTTGAATAAAGTAGTTTAATTGGCATCACTAAAAATGTCCGCCGTTTTGTAGAGTGTGTGCCTTAATAGGGTTTGTAGAGGGGTGAGGAGATCTAGTTCTCTTTGGGAGACTATAGTAGGGGTAAGTACAGTTACGGCACTATGAAACTGTCTCACTTCCAGACCCTTATCACTGTGTTAATCGGGGTTCTGTACTCCCTCAATAGTATTAGTCTCTTTGACCTTATCAAATAAATAATGGAACGTTTTTGTTAACGAAGTTTTGTTATTTTCGGTAAATTATTAATTATTATTTATTATCAACTGTTTAATAATTATGGATAGTGATTCAGGCATTGAAAATACGCCGCTAGGATAGAAACTTTTGGCCAACGAGGAGATTGAAAGAAGAGTACCGGCAAATTTTTATATATTATACTGTTTTTCTTCTAAATTTTTGTTTACTATTACTATGTCCGAACAAAATAGCATATGCTATACGACTAGAAATAGCTGTTTTACCTCTACTCCTGTCACTGTCTGCTTCGCTCGGCAGTAAATACAGTCGCCAAGGTAAAAAAAGAAAAAAGAACCTTGTATACCGCTTGTAACATAATACACTTAAGATTAAACGACGCAACAAAATAATATTGTAAAACTTTCTACTGCAGGGGAATACACCATTTTAGCGAAAGAATCTTAAGCAAAATAGAAGATGTTACATTGATATCTAAAGTGCCCGAAATGTAGCTTTATCTATCTATCCCTATCTATGACGTTAAGGCAGAATTTGAATATAAAGTCATGAATAAGGAACCTTTAGAAGCAATGCACTACTAGTCCAAGAGCCAGGCCTAAAAAATGTCACTCATTTTGTACTACTTTAAACACATTTTTCTGAAAATATACCTTAAATTATGGAAGGAAGTCTGCCTATCCAGATAAAGCCTTTAATAATGAATGCACTCGCTCAAAAATATAAGAAAAGCGCGCAGTTTTCCAGTGTTCTTGCAATAACTGGCTCCCTGTAGGCCGGGTGCAAAACATGAAGAGAAATTGTTTAAAGCTAATAAAATTTCCAATAAATCGAATGTTCTTTCGTCAAAATCGGATAACTACAACTAAAGTTGTAGTTAAATGGCCAAGTTTTGGCATTTGTCAAATGGTCAAAAAATGTACAAAAAAGCAACAATTTTTCAAGAAATTCGCTGACTTGGCACAAATCAATCATTTTTGGGTGTTTTTTTAAAAAGCCATAACTTTAACATAACTACTGGCTGTAGTTATCCGATATTGATGAGTAAACACTTGTTTTATAGAACACTCTATTACCTTTAAAAAATGTTCTCTCACGACTGTTTGTCCACTGTTTGTTCACGACTACAGGACACTACTTTTTCAAGATGACTGAAATTCATGCGATTTTATAAACTTTTGAGCATGCACAACCATATTAACCAAAAGCCCAGGGAGTTTGTTTAATAAAAAGTGTAAGGCTGGAACCGGTCTCAATTTTTCGTAAATACTTTCCCTGAAAAAGGATCTGCAATTCTGCCGACTTGTATCGGATGGGTGTCCCAGGCAGAACGAGCTTTAGGGTCAAAGGTTCTGCCTGGCACACCATCCGATACGATTCGGCAGAATTGCAGAACCTTGTTCAGGAAGGTATTACGAAAAATTGAGACTAGTCAGACTATGCTTTTCCTTAATAATTTAAGATATATTTTCAGAAAAATCTGGTTTGAAGTAGTACAAAATGAGTCACATTTTTTTCTGCTCTTGGACTATTAGGTCAGAGTAGGAAAACAAAGGAAAATGTAAACACTTAAACAGAACATCATAACTATTCTGAAATATTTGCCGAAGTCATTAAGTCTAACAGATAATTAACATTATAATTAATAGTTTTTAACAGCTCTGTCATTTGAAATCTAGATATATTATTGTAAACAACAAGACATCATAATATCATCAGCATATTCCTAACATTTCATTAGTTTCTGGTTAGCCTTTAAAATTGATGGCAAGTGACAACACCGAAATTCGACGCTGTTTATCCTTAAGTTCAAATAAAATATGTTCATACCTGTCCAAGATTGGTGAATCCGTGTTCGCCGGCAACTCGTCCACATGTTTCATCTCACCGAATGAATCACGACCTGATTATATATAACTTTGTGATGATTCAAGTATTAAGTGTGCTGCTCCACATTAACGTTATAACTAATCTTATTAACATACTAGACGAAACTCGCGACACTCCAAAGCTAACTGATTCCGCAAACATATTGAATAGGCAAATTTATAATGTGATATAAGCACCGCACAGGTATTTTGACTCTGTACAGAAGAACAAACACAAGTAATTAATTACAGTACATAATTGTTTAAGACTACTAAACCCCAGATGTTAGAACCTAGTCAGACAGGGTTTAATCCCGGTCAAGACACTATCGTTTTAAACGAGGTAAAACATGAAACGTTTCACAAAAAGAAGTAAAGCCAGTGGTTTCTAATGAGTTAGGCACTAGTTAAGAATCCCTAAACATAAGTGAACTCAAATTTAGGGCCCTCAATAGTAGATAACATAAAGAACCCCCAATAATTAAAAATAAGACATAATTCTTCCTTACGTTTTTAAGAGTAGGGGAGTTTAGATATACAGTTAGTGCACGTATTGTTTTTATTAAACGCTAGAAAAAATAGTAATAAAGCCATTGAGAAGCAAATACTACACATAGGTCTCCATAGGCAAGAGAATAAGCAAAAGGGCCTAACAACGAGGCTTATACTAGCTAGATGTTTTATCATCTCTCTCTCATTACTATTACTAACATTATGTTATGGAACGAAACATTTTCACTTTTTTTTTTTAAGAAACCATCATAAATCCTTAACGAACTTAGATCAAAAAGTACTTTAATGATTAGTAGATTCGGCACTGATGATAAGAAAAATTGTTTTCTGCTGATGCTCATTTAATACCTGTTATATCGTAGAGATATAGTACTAGAGGGGGTTAGCCTATCTCAATCAAATTAAGAGACCTGAAACAGTATTTTGGGGCTCTCAGAGGCACTGGGTATCCTCATTAAAACCTCCATTAAGAGTGAGTTAAGGTTATAACTAATCAATTGTTTTCAGCTTCCGTTTGCTTTAATTTGTATTTTAACTTAGAATAATACTATAAAATAGAAGGAGCAGTACTGATAACACGAAAGGCGGTTCACTGGTTGCACTAAGTAATGCTGCCACCCTAACAATATACCTTTTCTCTAAAGAAAAAAAGTTGGCAATAACTTCCGGTTTGCCTGAATTTATTATGTTCTATTTATTAATTAATGATTGATTTTCATAAATAACAATAATATATCGGTGCATTACAATATTTAAGCATTTTTAACATTGTAATTTAACGTATTTATTAAAATTAATATATAAAAAGTAGTCCTCGTCAGACTAAAATGTAGATTTTTTGTATTCCGCCATCCCTTTTGGCCCAATCTAAAAGACCAGTTTTATTAATACTCAGCAGGTGTTTTAAGTTATTATATTTGTTCTTTACGCTCTTTCTTCTTCCATTATAGATATTTATGACAACTTATGTTAAATATGTTTTGTTGTCAGTTGGCAATTACTGAGTGCACCGTCAACCGGCTTTCGTGTTATCAGTGGAATACATTGTGTTTCGGTCCTGCGCTTACTTTCTATAAATATATTAATTTCTAAGATTTTAAACGTTCTACTAAATAAGTTACTGTAATTTTGTTGTGGTTATTTGATTATATTGATAGTCAACGGTGGTCGAGGTTTGTTTCCGATGTATCAAAATTCAAGCAATAGGGCCCTTTTAGTAATATTATCTCTACGTGTTATGTAGTATAGATGAAGATCCCGTCAAAATATATTCATTTCATAAAGAAATATCCAAAATCCATAATATTCTTCTATCTTCAATAATAGCAGGGGGGAAGCATTGTACACGAAAACAGTGATTTTCTATTTAGCAAATTTATATCATGTGGGCCGCTTCAGCGTCTGTCTCCCTCTTCGGCGCTACTTAGGCTAACCAGGGGAACATGAGATAGAAGACCTCCTTCCCAAATACCGTCCCCACCCTCTAGCAACACTGATCCCAACAGGTATCGCAGAATTCAAGTTATGGTTACCATAAGCGACTTATACACACACAAAAAAATAAATAAATAATAAAATATAATTTATATATTTATTATATATTGATTTTATTTATATAATTATTATAATTATATATTATTTTAATTATATTTACTATTTTATCTAAATTGTATTATTATTTTTATATTATTAATTTATTTATTTAAAATTATTATATTATTACATATTATTATATATATATATATATATATTATATATAAATATATATATATATATATATATATATATATATATATATAATATATATAATATATATATCTGTGTGTGTGTGTGTATGCTGCGAAATTAGTCCTATAACTTCTTCCTCAGCTTCGCGTCTGAACAACCACTAAAATGTGATATCTTCTTTAAGCATTTCCCAAAGAAAAATGAGCTTATGAGATTGCTTTTTATGAAATATCCAGGTTTCAGCGCACCTATTTTTAATAAACCTTTAAGCCCTATAACACTGATAAATTAAGACAGCCTCCAACTTATAAACCTTTAAGTTTCCCACTTATTTCCTACATCTATTTAATTCCCTACATTCTCATAATACTTCTGACTTTTTACTTAATTCTTTCATACCCACATTTTTATTGTTTTTCCTTCTTGGTCAAGGTCGCTCATGAGAATCATAACCATCACACAACAATCAGATACCCATCCTATCATATTATCTTTTACTAATGTAATTTTTTTGATTAATTGTTTAAACGAGAAAAATTCGTGACTTATGGAACCTTTAAGACAATAATTGATGAATAAATCTATTATTCGTATGATTGTTTTTAATACGGATGTATAAATGGTTTAAACGATTGCAAATTATTAATAATTATCATAAATAAAACTTTAGGCAAAAAAGAGCACCTTCCTTAGTCTAGGATCTTATCTAAAGTCACTCAGAAGGTTAAATTGTGGGGGGCATTTCTAAATTACCATAGTTTTATTATTAAGATTGGGGTTGGAGTCGAGGATAGACCCCATTTGCCACTGCGACTGGAAGTCTATTGTACATCCTCGATTAGTCCAGGTCAGAATATCCTTTTCCTCGGACTAGGTCTAGGATCTTTTTTGACCAGTGATTCATTGTAGAGTCAAACTTAGTGAGAGTGCTACTACAAAGTTGAGAACCTCTAAAATGCTAGGGCTTCACATCTCAGAAGTATGTGAGAAACAGTTTCCGTTTTCTAATTCACAAAGCCTACACACTGGGTTATCTTTAAAATAATAATAATATATGAGGTGTTTTCGGAGGTGATAGTAACCAGTCAGTAGTCCAGTTACTGTTTTAAGTCCTTTTTGCTTAGGAGATCCTCAGTAACTTTGTGACTGAGCCAAAAGTCACAAAGACTATAGCCAAAGTCACCTTTGGCTATAGTTTTGAGTATGGCTACTATGGGTTCAGGACCAACAGGAGTGGTCTTAGATCCCTTTTTTAAAAGGATGTCTGTTTGCTCATTAACTCAAATTCTCTTATGGCCAGGCAACCATCTGATTGCTACATCAATGTTGAGTGACAAGGTCAGAAGGTTTTTGTAAACACTCCCAGACAAGCTTAGAGTTGACTTAGTATGAACCAAGAGCTTTAATGGCAGGTTGGCTGTCAGTAAAAATATTTATAGAAGTCTGATAGGATTATTTTTAATAGCAGGGATTAAGAGCAAATATTTCTGCGCGAAACGAAAACAAATTTCCCTACAAACTTTTGACACAAAAGTTTATTTCAAACATAAAATAAATATTAAAGGTGGATCTACAATGGAGTAAGAGGATAAGGGACCTACCCTAGAAGAGTATAATATACCCTTTATCGGGTTTGTTTGAAAGGCATCGGGGCATAAATAAAAGAGAGAAATATAGGGAGATTAAGACAATAATGTATCAAATAAGTAGATTATACTTTAAATGAAGGATGGGTCCATTATCATACTATCTACAATAGCGTAAGAGTATTATAAGGGACCCACCCTAGAAGAATTTAATACATCCATTCTCGGGTTTGTAGAAACGGACCCTTATATCTGCCCTACTCAAAGCCCTGAAGCCTTTCTATATACCCAATAAAGGGTATATTAAATTCTTCTAGAGTGGGTCCCTTATAATACTCTTACCCAATTAGATAGTATAGTAAGGGACCCATCCTTCATTTAAAGTAAAACCTACTTATTTGGTCATTATTGCCTTAATCTCCTTATATATGCCCTACTCAAAGCTCCAAAACCTTTCTACAAGCTCGAGGATGGATGTATTTATTTATTTTATGTTTAAAATAATTTTTGTCTGTCAAAAAATTTGTGGGGAAATTCATTTGTTTTGAATTTACGGGTGGGTCCCTTATCATACTCTAACCCAATAACCAATTTAAATTAAGTAAACAAATTATTACCGAACACACAAAGAAACTTTAACTTGTCCTAAACAAAAATGAATTCAAGTTACCAAACTATTTCCGAAATTACTACCGACACATAAAACCGACACGAAACCAGCCCGAGCAGAACTTTAAATTTTACCGCATTTTAATTAAAATTATGGATTTATAACTGATACTCATGGCAAGCTAAAAATTAAAGCCAGAAGGTGGGGGAATAGATTTACTACGTTAAAACCATCAAAAAGAAGGGGAAAGATACAAAAATCTCTAAAATAATTGACAGAAAATTAAACAAATTTGACAACTAGGGTGCAAGATGACAGATTGACACCTGAAGTAAGCCCCGTGGCCCCGCTGGGGCCGCTTCGCGACCATATTCATGTTGTCCTGTTGTTTGCGTTTTTATAGGCCTATAGCCATAAATAGGATTTTTTAAAAGTAAAATTCGCTCCTAAGAGGTGTTTGCAAATCCGTCTTATGCTATAAACACCCAAAACTGTGTCGATATAATTAAAAAG
The DNA here is from genome assembly GCA_018340805.1 of Microvelia longipes. Lineage (NCBI taxonomy): Eukaryota > Metazoa > Arthropoda > Insecta > Hemiptera > Veliidae > Microvelia > Microvelia longipes. Next base: position 2,498,573 of record JACMZG010000022.1, read on the forward strand.
AGGAGGTTCTTTTTGCTAACTTCCTTAGATAGAAGACAGGGTGCTACCTAACCTTATTAACAAAAGAGCCATGACTTTACAATAAATTCCTACAGCTTAAGCTATGGTATTATAACAACTATTTGGTAGCTTACGACGCCCAGCGCCATATTTAAAAACTGTAGCATTGCCAACAACTTGTCTCAGACAAAAAGTTTCCTAGTTCTGAACTTAGGAACACTAAGTGATTATCCTTTCATGAAAAATAACAAAAGGCCTTGGGACTTTTGGCGGCTCCGCGGCCTCGGCGGTTCGCGCCTTGAACGCTACGCGGCGTTGCCGCTGGGGTGCAATTCGCAGTCACATAGTTGTAGTCCTATAGCAGTTCGTCATGTTACTAGTTTATATAAGTGGTATACTGCCACGAAATATGCAAATTTTTCAAATGCATAAGTCAAAAAAGAAGATTTGTTTACATTATGTTATATATGTCAATCAATAAAACCAGAACTAATACTGATAATTAAATGTAACTTTTGCTACATATTTACTTAGATATTAGTTACGTATTTTTGTGAACCATACACAGTTGTACATCAGTAAAAATTTCAGCCCGATCTAAACACTTCATGAAGATTTATGTTTTTGAAACGTTTGTGTGGTCATTACTGTGTATTAATGAAGTCGCACATATACACTGTAACACTATCAAGACTAACCGATTCCCCTTTTGCATTGGACATGTTATGCATTACTATGATTTATCGCAGAACTTCATTCTAATAAAGCAACAATCTTTGACATTTAAACAAAAAACAGGAAATTGTTAAAAACACTATGCCCTCTCCACACACATATCCTTATAACAACCAAAAATCATTTTCACTTTCATTTAAACTGATTAAATATGAAACAACGTTTAAATTTTATTAATAAATAATACCTCGTATATAATTTATTGCAATGAGCAATCATTTCTTTTATTATTAAAAAGTTCATATTATCAATAATTGCATGGAATAGATGCGATAAAGCTTGTTTACTATTGATTAATATAGTAAAAACAAAATTTTATTAGTTCTAGCCAATTTTTAACCCTGACCTATTCTTCATAGAAACTGGTGTTTAAATGTTTTTATCTAACAAGCCGAATTTTTGCGGGATCTATAATTTCTTATTATGAGTGTCAGATATATGATTGAAATCTCGTCAAGTTGTTTTTAGTTTTAACCGCTAAGAAGAATTCAAGAAGAGTTTGGTGAAGCCAAGAAGAATTAAATTTGCCTAAAAATTACTAATATATCTATATCAAAATCCAACTTACAAATATTAACAAGGAGTATCTTATAATTACCGTTAAATAATGAAATAACGGGTCATTTTATTTAAATCATATAATTTATTTTTGTAAATAACGAAATAAATGTCAAATAGTTTTTAAATAGCAATTTTATTACTTTACTTCATATATTTGAAATTATATCTCCATCTTTACAAGACGCAACCATATCCTTCTAGATGACGAAATTCATTTTAACGACAGGAGAATAAAAGGAAGAATCGGGTACAGGGTACCTCGGAACTTTTTCTCATTAGATTGGATTCGCTACGCTCGTCCTCCCAGCTTCGGACTCGCTTAGCTAGTCCTCAGAAGTACAAGTCGTTAAATTTATACTGCAACATGCTTTCAGACTCGCTTCGCTCGTCTTCAGATAGTAAATGCATCCGTATCATTCTCAGTGGTCACCCATACAACACTGACCACACTCAATGCTCCTTAATTTTTATGATCCAACATAAAATATGGATATACTTGTTGTATTGAATCGAAACTTAGTGTAATTATTTATTAGGTAATAATATACACTTGTAACAAATTTCAAATCAATTGGACCATTTCCCATTTTTTTTTAAAAAACGTACACAAGTCATTTTAATAAAAATTGACAGAAATAATGCTGATAATGAGATGAAACTTGGCACATATGTTAGTCTTCTAAATAGTCACATGCGTGCCAAATCAAAAACGTGTAAAATTAAAATCCTAAACCAGGATTTTTATAAAATTATCCGTTTCAGGGGTTCCTAGGACTACCTGAGTGGTGGTTACCAAGGTGTCGTCTGTCAGTATGTGTCCGTTATCATCGTAGTTTCCAAGTCGTTTATACTGGAGAGTTAAAACGAGGAACATAAATCAATTGTTAGGTCTTCCTGTAGTTCCCGTAATAGTTATTTGTGTAACTAGGCAGGAAAATGGAATATTACTGACTAGTATCCAAGTTAGCCCCCGAGCCGAAGGCGAGGGTGTGCTATCTAAATTACCTGCAGAGGTAATTTAGATTCCTTTCCTGCCTCGTTCCACACAATATTTTATCTGCGAACAGTAATGAATCAAAACTAGCATTCTTGAAAAACTTATTACGTTTGTATAATGTTTTATATTTACATTTTCTTTGACTGATAATACAGATCTTATCATCGAGAAAGTTGACCGCACAGAGTAGCGCTAGATTTTGTGTTTGACAGTTCTTTTAAATACGCTAACAACGTTTCACTTACATTCTTTACTTTTTTTCTCTGAACACCATTCTTTGAACACTTCATATGCTTTGAGATACCTACTTCCTGATTTGCCGGGTAGTTGACTCTCTTTGGCATTTATGGCTATTTCCAAAACATCCGAAGGGTTATGTTCGAAAAGTTCGTCTATATCTTCGATGATATTCATCACAAAACGCTAAAGAACTGCTATAGAATAAACTAACTTTTAAACTGTATTAAATACGGGTTCGTGTGATAAAAGTAGTAAATGACTTGACAAAAAAAAGATGAGATAATAAACAAAGTGTTGCCTTTAAAATAATCAATAAAATTTAATTCTAATTAAAGATTTACATTACAAACTGTTTTATTATAATTTTAATTAGTAAATAATGTAATTATTCATTATATAATTATTGAATAAATTTAATAGGATTTTTATTATTAACTAATCATGTTTACAAAATTATCTATTAACTTTTTTTACCAGCAGAGGCAGGGGCGGCTGGGAAATGCTACTTTCCTGCCTAGGCAGGTAAAGTGCAGTCATTCATGACTAATTACTATCCGATCTGGGAAATGCTACTTTCTCGCCTAAAATTAGTTCAGTAATGCTTCATTTTCCTGCCGTGAGCAGATAAAATATTTATCAGGACGTCATTAACTGTCATTAAACGACTCGGCAACAATTTTTAAGTCATAAAATTTGGAAAAATTATAACATTGTTTAGAATTTTGGCACGCATATAGACCTATAGAACACAAACAAATGTGGTAAGTTTCATTTCATAGGGCGCGGTCGAATATCCACGGCCTTCTAGAACGTTGGATCACCAACAAACTTTTTTTATAACTTTTTTTTCAAAATTTTCAGTAATTAGCCGGATTTGTGATAAATGAAGCCTATTTCCGTAATCTGCACGCTCTTTTGGTTAATGTCAAAGAGTATTTACATTCACTCAACGATTTATTTTTAATCTAACTTGGTACATACATAACTACTGTTAGACGTCAATATATTTGTGTTATATTTTGACATGTCATTTTGTTAACATTGACGTCTAACAGTAGTTATGTATGTACCAAGTTAGATTAAAAATAAATCGTTGAGTGAATGTAAATACTCTTTGAGATTAACCAAAAGAGCGTGCAGATTACGGAAATAGGCTTCATTTATCACAAATCCGGCTAATTACTGAAAATTTTGAAAAAAATTATAAAAAAGTTTGTTGGTCATCCAACGTTCTAGAAGGCCGTGGATATTCGACCGCGCCTTATTATTAGCAATGAATGACATGAAAATGTTTAAAAAACTGTTCAAAATAATCCAGTAGATTTGAAATTTGGGCAAGAGTATATCTTGTTATACCGGGTGGTACACTTCACATGCACCAACATTAATATCTTAAAAACAAAGAGAAACATGACATTCAAAAGTGATCTCTACACTCAGTAAATTAGCTCTTGCAAGTTAAAATGCACCATTTTTGTTTTGGTAATTATAACCCAAATACGGCGCTAAAATTACTATTACCCAATTTTTGTTACCCTTTTTGGTAACGCTGAAAAGTCAAATTAAAGCAAACCATATTTTAGAAACTGCATTTGATTCTAAAAAAACATTTATATCAATGTCACTATATTTGGGTAATTTTTCATTATGTTGTTTGACATACAACATAGATTTAAATATTTCTTTCAAAAATATAAATATTTCTTTCAAAAACATAAATATTTTATACAACAAATTTTACACTTTATATAAAATATGTATGTCAAACAATTGCTTAATAAAAAAATACTAGAGAATAGTCACACTAAATTTCTTAGAATTCAATGCAGTTTTTAAAATAGGAAAAATTACAGTATGCTCTAATATAACTTTTTAGTTATATTAGACAGTATTTGGTAATTAAATTACAAAAACAAAATTACAGTATGCTCTAATATAACTTTTTAGTTATATTAGACAGTATTTGGTAATTAAATTACAAAAACAAAATTACAGTATTTGGGTAATAGTTACCAAAATAAAAATGGTATATTTGAACTCTGAAGTCACTTTACAGTAATCCCTTTTGTATTAAACTATCACTCAACTCTGGGTGTAAAAACCATAGATATATTACTAGAGGGAATATAGCCTATCTTAATACATTGAGAGGCCTGAAACATCATTTTGGGGCTTACAGGGGCTCTGTGTAACCTCATTGAAACCTTCTCTAAGTGTAAGTTAATTATATCAAAAAATTGTTTAGGTTTTGTTTCCTATTATAAACGTTGCATTATATAAGTTACTGTGTTTTTAATGTTTTAGGTTACTTTCTAGATGTTTCAAAATTCAACCGATAGGACCCCTCTAGTTATAATATCTCTATGGTATAAACCATTTTCGAAAACTCAAGGACCATGTTTTTTCCTTATTTTTAAGGGTTCAATGTTGGCGCTTCTGAAATGTTCCACCTTGTATAGTTGGTAACTATACTTAATTTCATTACAATAGTACATAAGATCTCAACTATTTGATCTACAGTATATCGTTTAGTTTAAAAATCCCCAAGGTCATAAGTATTTTGGGATTGACCAATCAGAGAAGCCGCTGCCAACCTCTCACTTAAAAGAGAAAAAAATCCCTACCATTTTCCTTTTTTTTTGTAGGGAAAAAAACCTTCTTCTCGGCAATCGTTCACTTTGTTTGTGGTTCTTCTTTTGATTACATCGTTTTTAAATACTTTCAAATTAATCTTAACAATTATATTTTAAAATAAAACTACACAAAAGAAATGTATAAAAAACATCGCCAAGAAAGTACGGGTAAAATAACCTAATTTGTTAACACAGTTTTTCCCGCTCCCTTCTTGCAGAGATTTTTTGTCTTAAGAATCAGTGGTGTCTAAACTGACCTGTCAAGATTTTTAAACTAAACGATAGACTGTAATGCCTTGATTTTCCCTCTAGTCTTAAAAAAATACAATAGTGCTAGTATATCTACGGTATTTGTTAGATCACTAATATTAAGTAGCATTAAGGAAGGTCATCACCAGGATAGGTGACCATTGGTTTTTTTTTACTGTCGAGGACAAGCAAAGGAAATCTGAAGACATACTGCAATATAAATTAGAAGATTTTCATATTCTGAGGACAAGTGAAGGGAATGCAAAGTGGTGTGATGAGCGTAACAAATCTGATATGGTGAGGAAATGTTCTGAGGTATCCCAAACCCAATCGATCAACAATCCTGTACTTTTTACGGTCCCACTAAATTAAATAGAAAAAAATAAAAGGTTCAAGGGGGGGTTTCAGGCTATTCACATCGACGGTGTTTAAGCCCTGACTAGTAATTTTGAGACCGAGTCACTCTGATACCGAGGAATACCGATTCTAGAAGACTGTAATCAGTACGGCAACCTCTGGAGGAAACATAACCTTCCTTCAGACATCAGGGAAGTTTTACAAGATAACCCAATAACTCTAGAAAGCCTTTGGAACTTCATCTGTAAATCTAAATTAGATAAAGAACTCTAAATTCATAGTAACTAGATTAAAACAATTAATAAAAGATTAATAAAAACACCTATAGATATGGTGTTCCTTAAAACCATTATATGGCCAATAAAAACAAAAACTACAGTTCATAGAGCTAGCTTAATTTATAGCCCTTAACCCCAGTAAGGGAGACAATTCTTATGGTCCATCATCATGAATTTAGTCTAAATACCTACCTATAGATTTATTTCCCTTACAAGGTGTTGATGATATTAATATTATTATGTGAATTGGTCTTCATTTTCATAAGCAAAATATTCCTATAAAACTGCATTTACAGAAATGAAACTACCCCATCTACCATAAGAAAAGGGATTTTTGTGTTTTCAAGTAAATTGTCAAATATACAAACTTTTGTATGATTAATCAAGGGCTATAATGATAAATAAAAAGTAAATTAATTGAATAACTATATTAGCAAGTAAAGCCTGCTTTCTATAACGGTCATCATTCTGATGATGACCATTGTGATTTTATTTGTCATTATTGAATATCTCTATTTAGGATGGAGATTAGTCTCTGAAAAATTGCAAAAATGATCTCTCGAAACCTCTACTTTTAACAAAGATGTTGGGGGTTTTTGCTTAGCAGCATACTTCACTTACCAATATGAGAGAATCAACAGTTATTTTTTGGGTTTATAATTCAACCCAGGATTGAAAACCCAACGTTGGTGTAGTACTTATTATCATAAATATCATCCCAGACATCAAGGAGAATATAAACACTTTATTACCAAAACGTAGGGCTTTTAGAATATCCTTTCAATAGATTTCTTATCAATTCCTTCTGATTAAGGTTTACAAGAATAAAAATAAATAAATCGACTATCATAATTTGGAGGTTTTACTGCAATAAAAATAATTATTGCTGATAACACTCGTATTATATATTTGTTAAAAAATACTCATGTCTATTACGATAATTAATTAAAATGTAAACAAACATCATGTGGTGAAGTAGCAATCGTATTTTTGGAGTTCATAAACAAACAAAATTATAAAAACTATTTACACGTGCTTACCTAATCTTAATGAATATAAATAGGATGTGATGAAGGATTTGAACGATAAAACGAACGTAGAAGACGATATTTTATTTAATTATTTCAAGTTTTGTTGTCCTCAATAACATATTGCGTAAGCTAAGATGAAAGGAACCTTGTACGGACTCATATTACAGCACATTTACACTACCGCTAATATATTTATACTATAAATATCGAAGTCGAAATGTAACACAATAAAATAAAATAATATTTAATAATAAAAAGATAAGAGAGCTAAAAATCGTGACCGAGAACCGATAAGACTCGTTAAGACTGAGTGCACAAACAACACTGAAAACATGACTGTAAAACAGCTGAGTTTGAATAGGAATCAGCGCTGCCAGTACTGTAACAAAAAATATACCCCTAAAAAACAAGAGGGGATAAGAGGGACTTTTTATTAAAACTGTACAGACATCTTTGAATACAACACTGTAAATCCTTTCGTGCTGCTGTCAACAAAACTTCAACATGGTATGTTTGACAATTTTCTATTTATTTTCCGCTTTTATCCGTTTAAATATTATCCATCCATTTGTGTCTTTAGTTCAATTGTAATCTTAAATAGTTATGGTTTGTTTTAAAATTATTTTAAAGTGTATTTTATAGTTAATTTGTTGTGAAAATAACCGTGTCAAATAACCTTTCGTATCTGTTATCTTCATTCATGTAAAAAATTATTGAGTTAAATTTAATGAATTTTCTTTTGAATTACAGGGTCGTGTCAGGACTAAAACTGTCAAGAAAGCCGCAAGGTGTATCATAGAAAAATACTACACAAAATTATCTCTTGATTTCCATACTAACAAGAGGATATGCGAGGAGATAGCCATTATCCCCACCAAACCCCTTAGAAACAAAATAGCTGGGTAAGTAAGACTTAAATTGATTATTTTATGAAATTATTTATTATTACTCCAAAAATAGTGACGAGCAACTATTCTGTTGCTAAACTAACGTATATACGAAGTACCTAATAAGTAACCTTCACTGGCTCTAATTGTTATGTTAGCCTCTGATCTGGGCCTTGTTTTGTTGCTAAAGTTTAGTGGGATAGAATTAACAAGTGACTTTACTCACGTATTTCGGGCTTTTGATACAACTGGAAATGTCGAAAGAAGAATAGTTTTGCTGCTAGGGCTACTTTTATGGACTGTTGTCATTGTAGAGGAGGTTATGCCTAATATCTTGTTGCCTGTCATTGATGTAGGCTACATTTACTACGTACACACAGCATATTTAACAGGTGTATTTATTAAAGCACACAGGGTATTTAATAAAGTTACACTAAATATAATAATATTCAAAAAGTTATTTGATGGAAAACTGTAATATTTAAGTAAAATTAAAGTTTGGCAAGAAGGTTATCCATTAAATTTGATCGCCTCTGAAGGACATACATCTTATAGGGGGATACATTTAGAATCCATCTCCCTAGTTCTAGCTTTGCGATTGGATTATCTCCCCTTGGTTTACAGCTAATTTTGAGTTTTGGAATGTATACGATCCACAGATTTAGAAGTGTGTGTGAACGTACTAATTGTGTGGCAGACAAAACACAAACATGAAATTTTTATTTTTCAAACGCAAATAAAACACAATGGATGTTTGGTTTATACATTATGACATTTGACTATCTTCTGCGTTTACAGAGTAGCAGCCATTGTTAAAATGTCAAGAACACACTTCTTTTCATAAATCAATTTTTTGGAACTTTCACTATTGTTTTAAGGGAGTCTGTTCACTTCTTATTCTGTTTCACAATATTGCAAATAAATCATGTCTTTCAATTAACCTAACCTTAATAAGTTCCTACATTGATTTTACAGTCCTAGCCTTAGAATAATACTATATATAGAAGGAGCACTACTGATAACACATAAGGCGGTTTACTGGTGGTCTCAAGTAATGCTGCCACCCTGACAATATACAATATTCTTATAAATAAAGTTGGCAATACTTCCGGTTGCTGAATTATTACGCTCTATTATTAATTAATGATTGATTATTCATAAAGTACTATTAAAATTTACTTAACTAGGATTGAATACAATTGGTGAGTTTGATACAAAGTATTAAGAGTTAGACTATTTTTGGTCCTCAAATATTAAAATAATTGGCTTTAGCCAATATGTTGCCATGCAAACTAGGCTTAAGTTTAATTTAAACTGATTAATAGAGCTGGTAAAGTCTGGTATCATGGGAAGGTTACTTTTTAAGACCTGTATTTGATGTTAATTATTTTAAAAAGATAAAACGTAGTTTTTTTTATTATTTTCCAGCTATTTTATATTAAAATCATTTGAGTCAATTTGACATTGATGATTAAAATGAGTCAAAATATGTGTGGTAAATATGACTATTGTGTTAAAACAGGGAATTGTAATTTTACAAGATATAAACAAACCACGTGGACAGTGTTATATCTGTTGTTGTATTAAATAGTTGAATTTTTTGTCTTATAATTGTAAATGATTTATAGAATAGTGTATCAGGGATGTGTTCAAAGGATTAATTCTTGGCTTAACATTATCTTTAAACTGATGTCAAGTCCTCCAACAGATTTTTGAACTTATACAAATAACTGAAAAAATATAGCTCCCTTTACTTCCTCTTTTGTACAGAGCTCATTTAGTAGTTTAATGTTATAATAAAATAGCTGTACTTGCACTGCAATTGAATAGGGGTTAAGTGATATGGAAGCTTCCAAAGTTTGGCAAACCTTGCTTTATTCTATATAATATAAGATATTTATCTCTGAAAGAGAACATCTAATCTATAATAGTTATATTTTTAAAAATATCACATTCTAGGATATATTAATAGAAAACTTGTTTCTTTTAAAAGAAACAATTTTTCTTGGTAAGTCATACCAAGAAAACATGTTGATAGGTGTACGTTATCACTGATTGGCTGAACAAGTTGATAGGTTTACAATTTCTAAAGTTATCCACTGATTACCTGGCTACCTAGGGTGTAGTGTACTTGTCTGAAACTGTCTTTATCTTGTGGGTGTAATTTATCTTATAATCTGTAAATAGAATATTTTAAGCTTTAATAAGTTGTTAACCATTTTCTATTAACACATTGGTGTGCTAAGTATAGAGATGTGACATTATAAGGATCAGCATAATCAAGTGAAAACACAGGGCCACATTTCCTTATTGGCCCATTTCGATTCAGATAAAATACTAAGTACATTTGGAAGTAATAATTTGGCTCTTTGTATCAAAATTTGTTTTTCTCAGTGACAGAGGCCCTCCTTATGAAAGATTTTTTATGTATTGTAATATGTTACTTGTTATTAAAAGCTAATTTCTCAAAATTAGATTTTAATGTTCCTTATACATATTTGTCTGTGTTGCAGTTTTGTTACACATCTTATGAAGAGGCTCAGGCACAGTCAGGTACGAGGTATCAGTATTAAGCTTCAAGAAGAAGAGAGAGAAAGGAGAGATAACTTTGTGCCAGACGTCTCTGCTCTTGAACAAGATGTTATTGAGGTTGATATGGAAACCAAGGACATGCTTAAGATGCTTGTAAGTATTGCTACTCATATTCAAGGCTATAGATTTAAAAAATCTACAAAAGGTGGACGAACAACTGTTTATTCAAAACTTTGTTCTTTCTCTCTTCACGTTTTGCATACATTTTGCGAGTTAATCAAGACCTTAGTGTGGGTAGTTTTTTAAATAGAGTATTTGCTCAATTTTTAATATTGCATTATCTTTGAAGTACGTCATATAAAAGAACACCCTGTAAATAGTACAGTCAATGAAGCATAATACCTCCGATTTGCTTGCCTATCGATGGAATGACTTGAAAATTTGGAATTAGTCTTATCTCAACCTTAACTTGAAAGGTGACATTGACCCACAGGGTGCTTTTTTCCTGGGGGGTGTTGCCACCCCATCTCGAGGGTGGAAATTTTTTCGGTCAAAATAACACCAGAAATCGATTAATTGACTTATTTAAAGAAAAAAATGTAGTATGAAGTTTTTTCATAAAAGCAATACTTTCCGTGTTATTAGCGATTGAAAACTCCGAATTTTCCCGCGTTTTTTAACAATTTTTCGGCAATATCTTAAGAATTAAGCATTTTAGCGATAATTTTATAAGGAACAAAATTGTAGTAGATAAAAAAACAAACAAATCCCTTTTTGCAAAAGTACTTTAAGTGCAATAGTAAGCGAGATATTGGAGGTCGAATCCGGTTTTTTTTTGTCCGTACTCATATCGGAGTATTCAAAGCCATTTAGCAGGCAACAGATGTATTTTACGAATATGTCTATAGAGAGGTTTTTATAGTGCCTGAAAAGACCTTTAAAATGAGTACTGTTAAAAGTCTTTTGAACGCAAATTCGGTGATTTGTCATATAAAAACCAAGGACATTAAAATTTTTAAACAAAAAATGTATGAGTTTAGTAAGCACCATTTCCACAAATAAAAAATTAATCGTATCCCGTCAGAAGATTACTTTAATGTGATGATATCAATGGGATCATAGTGGTTTAGCCGGTTTGGAATGCATAATTTTCTAAAAAATTACGATTTAAAGAAAATATTTTTTTTTCAAATTTTTCAAAAAAATGCCTTTTTCTTGATATTTTAAAGAAACAATGAAAGATACGCAAAAATTAAAGAGATAAAAAATATAGGTATTTTTTTAACAAAAATTTTGGTTTTTTATTTTTTTCTGTCAGTTAAAAATTGACGGAGATATGACTGTTCAAAGAGCACGCGGTAGTACAATGACAACCTATTTTTTAGCCCTTTGACCCTTCGCCATTTGAAAACGATGGGTTTTACACCATATGTTAATATAAAAAAATTTTGTAGCTCTTTTAATTACCTTCAAAAATAGTTTTTGTAGATTGCGCTAGCTTAAAATTGTAGGAGTTTATGGTCAAAATACGAAATGCTTTTTTTTAATTTGGTAAAATTTAATTTTCGGAGCACAAAATTTCAGAGCAGAGTGAAATAAACGTAAATTGTATGTAGTATACGTATATATATGTACGTAAAACATATATGCTGTGGAGACAACTGCGAGAATAACCCTCCAATTGACCAAGAAGATCACGACAGCGACTCCGATGCTGAATAATGAACTTATGATTTTTGTAAAGTTGTATCCATTGATTTCTTGTACTAAAGTTATTTTTATGTGCATTTAATAAATAATATATAATAAATTTATTATTTTCATTAAAAACCGATTAATTTAAGTAATCGCATAAAATTAATTAAAAAAAAAAATACATTTTGCAAATTAGGGTGGTTTTTGGGGGTTGAAAACTTTAAACAATTTAAATTAGAATTAATAAAATTTAGAAATAAAATTACACGTGCTATATAATTAATTGTATGGCAAAGTTTAAACATTATGATACTCATCTTGAAAATGTGAAACGATATTAAAATCATTTTCAGTCATACATAAGTAATTTTTAATATTTTTTTAATATAGAGGTTGTTTTTTAAAATTGTACAGTTTTTTAAGGGTTGAAAGGGAGTAAAACATATCATAATGATGTTGGAGAACGTGAAACAATATTCACTCTGCATTTAAATAATTTTCAGTTATAAAAAAGTAATTTTTATTATTATTTTTAATGTATTATTATTTTTAAAAGTCGTTTGTGGGGGTTGTAAAATCATTTAAGGGTTGAAAAATGGTTCAGTATATAATAATCAAGTTAAGTAATAATAATAATTGTCACACATTTTGTTTTAACAAGTTAAAATGCCTAAATCTGAATTTTTTGATAAAGGGGTGGTTTTCACCCCTTAAAAATAAAAAGCACCCTACGGGCCAATGTCACCTTTGAAGGTAAGGGTAAGATAAGCCTAATTCCAAATTTTCAGGTAAATCGGTTGATAGGCAAGCAAATCGGAGGTAAGGCTCGATTTTCATCTTCAATGACTGTACTAAAAATATTAGAATGAAAAAAATATACTTTTGATGATACAGCAAAAATAAGAGAAATATATTCAAATATGTTCCCTCGACTGTTTGTGTGACGTTAGAGGTATGAATACCACTGTATAGTACAATATTCACTAGAGCAACACTTATTAGAGTATATTCTATTCTGTCAACTAGAGCATTTTGTTACCTGGATTTAGTCTTCTTTACATTCTGGTGAACTGTAAGCAACTATTGACCTATGATATTCCAAACTAAAACTCCCATCTGTACCTTAAACGACCCAACCTTTAGAACGTTCTGTTTTCACCACACTCTCTCACCCATTCCCCCTCTCCTCTTTAAATGCTTATTTCGACTATTTTAAATTAAATTAAATATTTTTTACAGCTTAATATATTTTTTGAAACACATTTAATCATTTTATGAGCAAAAAATGTTTTTTTTTTTGGAAAAATGCAAATAATCAATTGTCATAAGTTGGTATTTGGACAACTCAGCCAAGTGTAATTTTTTTATGCCGTCATTAGCAGCAAAAGGGTTAATTGTAGAGAACAATATAATACTTTTGAGTAATTTATTGTCCTGAGTAAAGACTTTTAATCAATAATAAAGAAGGAAGAAACAAATTTTCCTGAAATTTAACCAAAATCTATTGTGCTTGAAATATTTCTTATCTCCTTTATTATTCAACTAAGAATCAATTTTGGTTCTCTTTTCAAAGTTTTTATCTCCTCATTTTCTATTTTTAAGGAGAAACAAAAAAAAACATGACCCCAACTCCACTTAATATCTTGCACATTTTTAGATATTTTCAATTGTAAATTGTGTGCTGCAAACTGGCCTGTGTTTTTTTATAATATTAGTTACATTCTCGGAAGTTTGTTGGATTTTAGAAAGATTTTGACACTCATAATATTTGGTTGTGTATTAATTGAGACTGAATATTGTTGCAGGATTTCAGTAACATTCAGGGTCTACAGCTGATCCAGCCAGCTAACCAAGCTTACGGCAGGCGACCATAAATCCAACATGTTATTGTTTTTAATTTTTATTTCCTCATTTTTATTTTAATTAACGACAAATACTTTTATAAAACCCTCAGAGTTATGTTTTTAAAAATAAAAGTGTGATTCTGAAAACAAGTATCTAGTTTTTTGATGTGATATGAACATGAATGGTTTGACATTTGGTTGACATTAGGCAACGCAGTTCAAATTTTATTCATTTTTAAAACAAATCTGTGAATGAATGACAGGTTATTTTGCCAATATAGTATATGATAATTAAAGAAAGGTAACCTTTCACACTCTTTATGGGCTTAAGGTTACACTTTATTTCAGGAAAAGTCTATGTTCGTGTTCTGAACTGCCTATCCTTCTAAGTGGGGTTCTACAAAAAAAACAATTTAAATGTGAAATGTTTTCATAACATTTTTTATATTAATTAGTTTTAATTTGAAAAATGATGGTTATAAGTTAAGTGTTATTGTTGCTGATAATGAGTTAAAACTTAGTGTGTTGTTGGTCAAACGCACCAAATTTGAAATTTGGCTGTCATTAATTTAAGGTTCATGATGTCATAAAGAACTATTACGACTGAGAGCTACAATGATAACAGACTTAAGACTGTGTTCAGGAGCTCTCCAAACAACCTTAAATAGATAATTCAGGTAACATCCCAGTTTTCGGAATTTCAGTGCTAACACATTTATTTTTCTTAAATCAGCGGTATAAATTTGTAAAAGTAAAAACTAAATTCTGCCCTAAAGCCAACCATTAGCATTCCTAGCAATTATAATATTATTACACTTTTAAACAGGAAATGTTGCTTGGTTGAATAAGAGTGGATTGCATCTTATTAAACTGGAATAAAGGGAATGACACTTTAAGTAGATTTGCCATTTAAAAAAGTGACCCCATCAAGAACAAAAAATAGAGAAGAATTTATCACAAAATACTTGTAAAAACAAACTGCACTTGATTGGTATGAACTGTGCATGCTTACAATCATTACATAAACTGCTTAGGTCCTAGATTTAGAGGCAAACTTACCCCCCATAGTTTCCTGTTGTTTTTCTTATTGAGAAGGTAGGTTCTTATAAACGAATAGTAAAAGTAATATAGTTTCTTTTGTTAACTGTTTTATTTTAATTGGCTTAACAAGCACCAAATGTAACTAAAATAACAACAAACCCTGAATGACACGCACAGAAGAAAGTTGAGGAGCTAACTCGACTTATGGTATAACCATGGGAAGGTAAGTTTACTCTTATTTCTCTATCTTTTTCAATGTCCATGCGGTTCAGAAAAGTTCTGTAATGTGTCATCCCCAAGTTTCATATCCACAGAAGCTATTTTATCACTTCTTTTTGACATTCTCCAGTTCCAGAGGAGAGCTCTGAAACAATTACATTCAATTTAAAATCTCTCTTATTAATTTAGTTTTTGAGTCAGAATATATGATATTTAGATTAAACTTCCGATTATCTAATTCAGGGGTTTTCAAACTGGGGTTCGCAGGACCCTAACAGGGGGTACGCCAAAAATATATTAAATTTAATATAAATAAAAATGAAATATAACAAATTATTGGGGAAAAATTATATATAAGGATCAAACAAGGTGGTGAAAGATAAATAATGTTCAAACTGATAAGTATATAAGATAAGCCTTAAATCAAAGCCAACAAATTTCAGGCTGTTATATAAGTAAGATATGAACCACTACTATTGGGTACTATACATTCCTCTATAATATGAACATTCCTTTTTTGTATCGCCTTTAATAATTCTTTTTAAAGAAATCTGTTTTTTTAATTAAAATCAGTTTTAATTAAACTGATACTTTTGTTTGATATTGATTTAGTCTTAATTTTACTGTCAGTGCTGTTTGAATGTGATTATTTCGTGCCATAATGTTACAGTGTCTTATTCGCTTTATTGTTTTTTTTGTGTGCTAAATGTATATCTACTTTTAAGTTATTTCTAACACTTTGTTTAGTTTTAAGAAATAATATTATTGATATATTTGAGTGTTAAATTGTTTTCCAAGAGTATGAAGATATATTTAAAAAATTCTAACAAAAGGCTTAGGGAGGGGGGCGCAAATGTTTTGGTCTTCTTTAATAGACCAAGAGCTCAGGGGTGTTTAGTTAATAAAAAGTGTAATGGCTGAAACCGGTCTCAATTTATCGTAAAACCTTCCTGAACAAGGATCTGCAATTCTGCTGACTCGTATCGGATGGGTGTCCCAGGCAGAACGCAATTTAGGGGTCAAATGTTTTGCCTGAGACACCCATCCGATACGAGTCGGCAGAATTGCAGATCCTTGTTCAGAAAGGTATTTACGAAAAATTGAGACCGGTCCCAGCCATTACACTGTTTGTTAACTTGGGTGGTAAATTTGACCTGTAAAGTGCGTTCTGCCTGGGACACCCATCCGATACGAGTCTGCAGAATTGCAGATCCTTGTTCAGGAAGGTATTTACGAAAAATTGAGAACGGTTCCAGCCATTACACTTTTTATTAACAAAACACCCCTGGGCTCTTGGTCTATTCGCGATTCAAAGTCCGTAGCAGCGCCACCGTCGCTGATAAGAAATTGATAACGGAAGGGTGATTGTTGAAAGTCCTTACGGGAGTCTTTTGGTTTTTCTTATTTGTGACGATTATTTCTTTAAATTTTTTATCAAAGTGCTTTAATTTAATTAATTTTTAGGGCGTATGAACTTAGTAGAATCACGATTTCGTTGAAAAATAGGGTTTTAATGGGTTGTCACGAGTATTTTAATTGAGTGATAGGATGGTGAAAATCACAATATAGTGTTTTATTTTAGTTATTGTTGATTAATGTTACTTTTAAATAGTTTTAGTTTACACAAACACACAAAATTACCTTTTAATTGTTTAAATTAGTTGTTACAGATATTTAACAAGCCGATTTTCACCGTAATGGTGTTTTAATTATCAATCAATTTTATTTACACACTAAATAATAATAACTCAATAAATTCACGTTTTTGTGAAATGTTTGTTTAAATCATCCGTTTAGGTTTTATTATTTCTGGGTAAATCGGACAAATCCAAGTCTGTAGTGTTAAGCCTGATTTTATATTTAAATCCTGAATAATGGAAGTATTTATCTATGAAATATTGGCCATTTTTTTTAGCACCGATGGTCTTTCCATTAATTTTTACCTCTTTATTACTAATTAACGAACAATAAAGGAATTAAAAGAAGAATTTTTATCGGCTCCCATGCTAATCCTATGATAAAAAAAATTTGATCACCCTTTCGTTTTCCCGCCATTGGTATTGCCAACCTTACAACTATCTCTTTGAATCGCGAATAAGGGGTACTTAACAAAAAAGTTTAGAGACTCCTGGTCTAATCACTGACAAGTTCTGAGGGTTTAAAATATAGTTTAATATATATTGATGCTGATGAATGAATAATTAAATTTTTGAAGTTCCCTTTCATTGATAATTTGCTTCCTTAATTTCTACAATAGAGAAGTACAATTTTCTTTATAATATCTCATAGTACTTTTTTTATTTTTTACCAACGCCTGGTACCTTCTTTACTTCTCAGGTAAGGCTCCTATTGTGCCATAACTCCTTGTACTGGTTTGACGTTTAAAAATGAAAATTTGACAGCAGTATTTTGAGCAGTCATACAGAGCTCAGTGCAGAGACTATAACTGTAGATACTGTTATAGTATAATCAGTGTATGCTAATCTGTTCAAATGAATTTCCTTTGAAAAATTTGGGAAAGTAGACGAACAGGTAAAACCGGAAACCTGAGTAAGAAAGTGAGCAATCCAAAGGAAATTCATTCAGCCTGTGGACATCTCCTCAATTTTTACTTTTCCTCATTAATACTGCAAGTATATTGGAAAAGTATCGTGTTTGCAAAAAAATCTGATATCAGGATGTTACTGGAATTATCCGAAAAATAATGTTTATATGACATTATTAAGCCGCAATAAATACTGCAAAAAATATTAAAACGCAGAAAAATGTTGAGATCAATTTGAGAATTGGCACACATGTAGCCATGTATGAGACTGACATTTGTGACAAGTTTTATCTCATTATTACCACTAGTTAAATTTTTTATCAAATGACTTGTGTATGTTTTTAAAAAAAAGTTGAAAAATAATCCTATTGGGTTGAAATTAGGTAGAAGTGTATACCTTTACTTTATAACTAAGTAAACCTCAATTTGTTTCAATACAACAAGTGCATCCATGATTTTTGATGGATCATAAAAGTTAAGCAGCATCGAACGTGGTCAGTGTCTGGGTGGGTGACCGCTGGGAATTAAACACATGTATTTACTGTATGTGGAGAAGCGATGCAAGCGTTTAAACAACTTGTATATTCCTTCGGATGAGCGTAGCCAATCTGGTGTGGTGGGGAAAAGTTCAAAAGTACTCTGTACCAGTTTTTTTTTAATGAAATTTTCTTAAAAAGTAACTTATATTGCAAGAATTAATTATTACAGTAAAACCCTAAGTGGAATTTTTCTGGTAAAACTAGGTTTAAAAAGTCAAGCTCTTTAAGGAGATGAGCAAAATATTTTTGGTAAATACCTGAAATGGCAAGATATTTCAGCCTATTAGGTTTTTTTTAAATAATTAATAGTAGTTCCGTAATACTAATTTTTAAGTCCAACGAAACTCCAGCAACATAGGCTGGCATAAGTCTAAGAAAGTAGGACAGTCCATCAGTTGACAAAAGAAAAGCCTTAGTTACCAATGTTAACTGATTAATTACTACAATATTTATAATTATTGAATTATTATAATTAACTAATTCTCATATTGAATTATTACTATTTAATTAAAAAAACAATTAAATTATTTATTTAATTATTATTTTATTATTATTAAAGTAATTAATTATTTATTACTACAATATTTACACTTACAAAGAAGAAGTAGCTGTTATCAATGACATCATGGAAGACAGTAAATACATTTTGAGGGTATTGTTTGGTAGGAGTGACTTGTAGAGCTGATTGAAGAATGGTAATGATACTATAGGTGATATGGCATCGAGCAAAGCATTGAATGCATATGCTTTTCCTGAAACAGATTTTCACTTTTATTTATTTATTATTCCATTAAGCGTTAATTGGAGTACTACTAAAGTTGGGGGGCTCAAAATTGGAAGACGGTGTTAATTCTAACTTAACAATTTTGTTTCAGCATAATCTAGTATGTTTTATTTTTTTTTTATTTTATTTTTCTAAGAGTTGATACAAATACATAAAATTACAATTGTGTGTCCTGAGTCAAAATCTTAACTTAATTACAAAGAACAATTATTTATAAAATCGTTTATAGAATAAAAGCTTCCGTAATCAAATATGTTTTTATTTGCTTAGCGAAGGCTGTTTACTCCAAGTTTTTGAGTTTGAGGCTTCAGGCAATTATACATTTTAATGGCACTATTTTAGGCGAATTAAAAGTTTTATGAAGTCTACAGTGAGGTACTATTAGCATATGGTTATATTAGTATTATAGTTATAATTATTAATATTTTTCTATGGTGGTTACTTCCGAGTGAATAGATAAAAGCAAGTTATAAATAACAAAAGATGGTAGAGTCATAAGAGAGAATTTCTTAAAATAGGGCTTACACGTTTTCAGAATATAGTAAGTTAAAAATTATACGCAGAGCCTTTTTTTGGAGTAGAAAAATATTTTAGAGCACTGGTACTGGTTTCTCCACAAGGCAGCACAATAAGACATTTTAAGTATAAATGTTATAAACATTAAAACACAATAAACATTCTAATTATAAGCAGTACAGATGTCTGCTAATTTGCATTTTGACTTATTTATTATAAGTATTATTGAGTCGTGGGAAACTCATAGAAGAGTTCTGGTGTGGTGGTCCTTATTCCAAACGGAATTTCCTTTGGAATGCGTGTTTCCGTGCTTAACAATCTATTTCTTGTTATTAAGGTAAATCGCAGGTGGTGTGTATAAAAATCAATACGAAAAAGCCTCTCCACAAAGTTAATTAAATAAAATTCAAAACCTCAGTTATGATATCATAGACTCGTCTACATCTATATATTCTTCTTTCCGGCACTGATGATGACCGTTTAGGTTGAAAGCTGGTTTTGAATTTTATTAAATTAACTTTGTGGAGAGACTTTTTCGTATTGATTATTTTAATCTATTTCTTACTTAGGTTCCGGTTTATGCTTTATAACTTGAACAGTTACTTGATTATATCAAGCACTACTCAAGGTTCTAATGTAAAGCCTTACAAGACTTCACAGTATTGAGAAAAAGTAATTTGTTTGAACCAAAAGCCGAGCAAGAGATTTACTAAATTTTCCATTTCACTTGTTCTTAAGACCTTTTACAAAATTGTCTGTCATCTTTGTAGCATCCAGTGACTTATTGATTGAGAGATAGACCTTTGTATAAAAGTCAGTCTCAGGATATCCTTGTGCTATGCACAAAAATCTCGTAATTCTGTCATTAATGACTTTAAAAAATTAATAAAAGGTAAAAATATATTTAGTCACAACCGGAGGGGGGAGGGCCCCCCCCGTAACTTAAATGAGGAAAAGTTTTGCATTACTAATATGAGGATTATTGCTAACTACTAGAAATCAGCACTTTTTTTCTATGCGTTTCTTAACTAATAAGAATGGCTGTCACTGTCATGCTTTTAGCGAATTTCCTTTGGAAATTCGGCTAATGGGATAGGCGTCATGGCGGAATTCGGACCCACGACACAAATCGTTTCAGAGGTCCCTAATGACAAAAAAATACATTTCGCGAGACTTTATATATATATATATATATATATAATATATTATATATATATATATATATATATATATATATATATATATTATGTATATATATATTATAATATATTATATATATACTATATATGTATATATATAATGTATTTCTAGACACTTTCTTTGTAAACACTCTATCTTTCGAACGGATTAATATTTTTTAACCAACTTGGTACAAAAATCAACCTTTAGGAGGACACGAACCCTATTGAAACCAGGTTTTTGTGACGTCATTAACCCGGTTTGCTGAGTCAGCGAAATTTTTAAAAAATCGGCAAAATTCAGGGTTAATATTTTTTGCCGCGAAAAATGTCAATATTTATGTTTTTTGAGACGCTGAATCGAATGAAACCGGTCCGAAGTCGATACGACCACTCTAAGTGACCAAAAAGTCGAAAAAACCGTTGTAAATTACCAAAAACCTAAATTTAATAAAAGGTAAAATATATTTAGTCACAACCGGAGGGGGGAGGCCCCCCCCGTAACTTAAATGAGGAAAAGTTTTGCATTACTAATATGAGGATTATTGCTAACTACTAGAAATCAGCACTTTTTCTATGCGTTTCTTAACTAATAAGAATGGCTAGTCATCGTCATGCTTTTAGCGAATTTCCTTTGGAAATTCGGCTAATGGGATAGGCGTCATGGCGGAATTCGGACCACGACACAAATCCGTTTCAGAGGTCCCTAATGACAAAAAAATACATTTCGCGAGACTTTATATATATATTATATATATTATATATATATATATATAATATATATATTATATATATATATATATATATATATATTGTATATATATATATATATATATATATATACATATATATGATATATATTATGTATTTCTAGACACTTTTCTTGTAAACACTCTATCTTTCGAACGATTAATATTTTTTAACCAAACTTGGTACAAAAATCAACCTTTAGGAGGACACGAACCCTATTGAAAACCAGGTTTTTGTGACGTCATTAACCCGGTTTGCTGAGTCAGCGAAATTTTTTTAAAAAATCGGCACAATTCAGGGTTAATATTTTTTGCCGCGAAAAGGTCAATATTTATGTTTTTTGAGACGCTGAATCGAATGAAACCGGTCCGAAGTCGATACGACCACTCTAAGTGACCAAAAAGTCGAAAAAACCATTGTAAATTACCAAAAACCAAAATTTAGGTCGATAAAAAATAAATTTCGAGTAGGGTGTCGTTTTCTATGTAATTTTGGGCGCTGAATCGAATGAAACCAGTCCGATGTCGATACGACCACTTTAAGTTACCAAAAAGTTGAAAAAAACCACAAAAATTATAGAAAACCAAAATTACGGTCAATGAAACATAAATTTCGAGTAGGGTGTCGTTTTCAATGTTTTTTGGGCCTCTGAGTTAAATGCCAGTGGTCCGGAGTCAATACGACCACTCAAACTCAGGGTACCAGGGTTCACATCCTGGAAGGGTCGATAATTTTTATCGTTTTTTTTTACTTAATATAAGTTTTACAACTAGAAAATAATTCTGGCGCGGTGGTCCGCATGTCGAGCGAATTTCCGTTGGATGCGAAAACTCGAACCAGAGTACCTGGGTTCAAATCCTAGTAGGGACAATAATTTTTTATCGTTTTTTTTACCTAATATAAGTTTACAACTAGAAAATAATTCTGGCGCGGTGGTCCGCATGTCGGGCGAATTTCCTTTGGATGCGTGTTTCCGTGCTTTTAACATTATATAAGTTTACAACTACTAAATAAATAATTCCGGCGCGGTGGTCCGCTGTCGGGCGAATTTCATTTAGAATGCGTGTTTCTGTGCTAAACAACCCATTTCTTGCTTATGCAAGAACCATGCCCATTGGTGGTTCTGGTTCATGCTTTAGAACCTAAGCAGTTACTAATTGTCAAGCACTGCTCGTAACTCATTTTGTCTGTATTTTTACAAAGGAAATGCGCTAAAACCTTTAAAGATAACTGACTAAGCTTAAAGATAAGTAACTAAGCTTTAAACTAGTGCAAATAATAGTGCGTACTTCTAATTTTAGAGGCATAGTTTTGTGCAACCAACTGGATAGTTATGCGCATTTCCTTTGGAAAATACAGACAAAATGAGTTACGAGCAGTGCTTGACAATTGAGTAACTGCTTAGGTTCTAAAGCATGAACCAGAACCACGCAATGGGCATGGTTCTTGCATAAGCAAGAAATGGGTGTTTAGTTCAGAAACACGCATTCTAAATGAAATTCGCCGACAGCGGACCACCGCGCCGGAATTATTTATTTAGTAGTTGTAAACTTATTTGTTAAAAGCACGGAAACACGCATCCAAGGAAATTCGCCCGACATGCGGACCACCGCGCCAGAATTTTTATTGCAAAAGTTCATTTTTTATGTGATTTTCTCAAAACGCTACTGATTTAAATTGATAGGCATGCCAGAAAATTGAATCAAATTTAGAGGTTGTGTTGGCAAGGGTATATAGGAATTAATTCCTGACTATATCATGTCCTTATCGTTTCATTCATTTCTTTGGAGGTAAGTAAAACTGCAAAATCTATTATGATTAATCTCCACGAACACCTGAATTGTATGATATAGCAAAAGAAGTTATACAACTCGTTTTCACTGCTGGCACGCCGCCTAGGAGAAGAAACTGATGATTGCCTCTCAATTTAAATAAGGCCCTTTAGTATCGCCAACCTTCCCTTCGAAACGCCTATGACCGTCTCCAACCCAAACGGCCATGACTTGGCGGGACAGAAAAGTTTATTTCCCTACTTTTTTTCACCAAAGACTAGGTGGGAGGTTTTTAACCACTCACGGTTTTTGGCAGACAAAACCAAATGTCCACAAAAACCGAAATCCATTCAGTAGCAAAGAGTGCTGGCGGCTCAATGTATATAAAAGTAGAACACTTTCTCGGATCGAAATGGTACCAAAATGAACCTTGTTAATGTCCCAATCCCTATTGTTTGTTTTCATCTACTCTATAAAATTTCCAAAACATCTTCACAATATATAACAATTTTTATATTCATTATATGTAGAGGAATTCTTTATGAATACTTTTATCATAAACAGGCCCTTTTATCTTAGCAGGCTGGCTTTTTAAGCCAGTCAAAACTTGAAGGGGGGGGGGGGGCGAAACCAATCCCAGTTGGGGCCATGTTTTTCTTACCTTTAAGGGACCGCTGAAAACTACTCCTAGAGGGTTTTTCCAGGGAGGGATGGACGCCCCCCTAGTCCATCCCTAGCTACGGGCCTGATCACAAATTTCTACACAAAAATAATATAAAGTAATACAAAACTTTTTTATCAACTTTACTTGTCAATTCATGCTTTACCTAGTTAATATTTACCTAAGTCGTTGTGTGAAACAAGAAGGGAAAACTCAGCATCCATACAGGGGCCTGTTAAAACAACAACTCTGGTCATGCAGGATGCCAACCAGAACATTGTCTCTGACGTGGAAAAACTTTTCATTATGTTAAACATGAACATGTTACATGAGCATATTGCTACTATTGTATAGTTGTGCAAATCAAGCTTGTTCTTCAGCAACCACATTCCTACGATTGGACTTATACCTGTAATAAGACACTTAAAGATAGATATACCAAGTAAAAGGTCATCTATGGAGAGGACAACTTAAACCCTATTGAAAATTATAATACCGTAAAGTCATAGACCCAGTTCGATGAGTCAGCAAAAGTTTCAAGACATTATATTAAAATTACTTGTCAGAAAAAAGGTAGTTTATGTTTTCCTGGACTCTGAATCGATTATCTCTAGTTCATAGTCGATACGAATACTCTAAGTAACCAAAAAACCGAAAAACTTATTACTACTAACTAGGAAACCCATATATAGTCAGTAAACAAATAAATTCGAGTTGGATATCCAACTCGATTACGTGGATATCAATTACGTACCGTACATATTTTTAATCGATATTTATATTTACTCTGAATATTACAAATTGTAGTATTAATTGTAATTAATAAATCATTATATAATTAAATTATATTAGTAGCTCCTAGTGTAGTAATGCTAGGGAAATTGAACCTTTGCAGAAAAATCAATCTACCACTGTAGTTGTGCTATTTGGAAAATATTTGATGAGGAAAAGTTCCGAGGTACCCCGTACCCGAATTTTTTAATATATATATATTTTATTTATTTATTATATATAGATTTAATACTCGCTAAAATTACCTGTTATGACAGTGGTTATTATTGTAAATAAATTATAATCTAATAGATTCCAGTTAAATGAACTTTTACCAATCATATAAACCAGATTAGCTTCACCTGGAAATAAATAAAACAATTTAAAGTAAAACATATATATTTATATAAAATACTCCTGAATCATGAAAACAATAATTGAAAAAAAATATTCTGCCAGGCAAAATACTAGCACAAAACTAATATGCTTATATATATATATATATATATATATATATATATATAAATAATATATATAATATATATAATATATAATATATATATATATATATATAATATATATATATATATTATATATATATATATTTTATATATATAACAGGGTGTTTCATATAAAGTGTCCACCAGACAAGGAGGTGATAGTACTCCAAAAGGAACAAAAAATGTCCCATAATATAAACCCCGATCTCCAACCGTTTTCCCACAAGGTCAAATTTAATATTTCAAAAAAATATACCTCACATCATAAAAATTGTTAATAGGATTTAACTATTCAAGCTAGAAGGCGAAATCAGTATCATTAGAAAGCTGAGTAAATTTCCTAAAGGACAAACTACTAACTAGGTCAAATATTTTAGAACTACTGCCCAAAACTTTTGCATGAAACATGATTTTTTTAAAAAAAATGAATTTTATGGAATTATTGTAGTAGGGCATTAGAGGAAGTAAGAAATGAGCAAAAGTTCAGCAAGAAACGGAAAAAACTTCTCTTATGATTGCCCTTTAAAGAAAAATTAAATAATTTTTACATTCAATAGTCAAAATTTTAAGCCATTCTTCCTAGAAGTTGCAAAAACTGATATTTTTGGCATTTTTGCATGTCTACAATGTTAATTACATGGTACATAAAATAATTAAAAATCTCAAAAGCAAGGGAAAAGAGTGGTTTAGAGAAAAATGTGTAAGAATAAATAGGTTTATTTTACCTTCTAGAGTCTAAAAATCGTATTATTAAATTATTTTCGAAAATAAAATATTTATTAAAATAACACATTATTTTCACTTTATACGACAAAAATGATCAGTTTTTGCAACTTCTAGCAACAATAGCTTACATTTTTGACTATTGAATGTATGAAAATATTTACATTTTCTTAAAGGTCAGTCATAAGAGAAGTTTTTTCTGTTCTTGGCTGAACTTTTGCTATCTCTTACTTCCTCTAATGCCTACTACAAAAATTCCATAAAATTCATTTTTTAAAAAAAATCATGTTTCATGCAAAATTTTGGGCAGTAGTTCCACAATATTTGACATGGTTAGTAGTTTGCCCTTTAGGAAATTTACTCAGCTTTCTAAATGATACCAATTTCGCCTTTCTAGCTTGAATAGTTAAATCCCTATAAAACAATTTTATGATGTGAGGTCAAATATTTTTTTTTGAAATATTAAATTTGACCTGTGGGAAAACGGTTGGAGATCGGGGTTTATATTATAGGACATTTTTTGTTTCTTTGAGGAGTACTATACCTCCTTTTCTGGTGGACACTTATATGAAACACGTATAATATATATATATCTAATATAATATATATATATAATATATAATATAATATATAATATAATATATATATATAATATAATATATATATATTATATATATATATAATCAATATATATATATAAATTCTATACAAAATATACTGCAATACAAAGCCAGCTTATGAAAATTTTCTGGCACGGTTGTCTCATACGATTGGACGATGCGAATTTCCCTTAGGTACGCGTGTTTTCGTGCATAAACAACCATTTTTTGCTTAAAGATTCCGGTTTATGCTTATAACTTGAGCAGTCACTCAAATATCAAGCACTACTCGTAACTCATTTTATGTATTTTTAAAGGAAATGCGCATAATTATGTAGTTGGTTATACAAAACTATGCCTTTAAAATTGGCAGTGCACACCATTTAAATTGGCAGATGGTTTCTTTTAAGGTTTTAGCGCATTTACTTTGAGATATATAGGAAAAATAAGTTTTTAGTGGTGCTTGATAATTGAGTGACTGCTCAAGTTGAAAGCATAAACCGGATTCATAAGCAACAAATGGATTGTTAAACACGCATACCAAAGGAAATTCGCCGGCCATGCGGACTAGCGCGCTATTTAAAATTATA
>JACMZG010000022.1:2526799-2561799 GCA_018340805.1 Microvelia longipes
AGTAGACAGTAATCTTTGTACTGGAAAATTGATTAAATTTTTAGCGAAGGTATCAGGTTCTTTTCGATGTTTTACAAAATTCAGCACATAGGGCCCTCGTAATATATCTCTATGCTGTGTAGTATAGGAGTTTTCCCTACTTGGTTCATAATTACTTCAGTCAGTATTAAATGGTTTTGACTGGTGGCAATAAAACGATTGAATGTTCAAGTCTGAAAGACGTCTGTAATATTATTTTGTAACTAGGCAGGAAAATTGGAATATTACTGGTCTAGTATCGAAGTTAGCCCCCGAGCCGAAGCTTTCTTTGACTGATATACAAGATTTTTATCATCGAGGAAAGTTGAGAACCCGCACAGAGTAGCGCTCGATTGTGTTTTGACAGTTCTTTTAAATCGCTAACACCAGACGTTTCACTTACATTCTTTACTTTTTTCTGTGAGCACCATTCTTTGAACACTTCATATGCTTTGGGATACCTACTTCCTGATTTGCCAGTGTAGGGTCTCTTTGGCATTTGTAGCTATTCCAAAACATCCGGCGAATATTCCGAAAGTTCGTCTGATATCTTCGACCATATTCATCACAAAACGCCTATAGAACCGTTATAGAATAAACTAACTTTTTAACTGTATTAAATACGGGTTCGTGTGATAAAAAGTAGTAATGATTGAACAAAAAAGATGAGATAATAAAAGTGTTCCTTTAATATCAAATAAAATTAATTCTAATTAAAGATTTACATTACAAACTGTTTTTATTTTAATTTTAATTAGTTAAATATGTAATTATTCATTAATATAAATTATTTAATAATTCATGGCTTTTTATTATTAACTAATCATGTTTAAAAAAATAATCTATTAACTTTCTTTACTGCTTAAGCAGGGCGGCTGGAAAATGATACTTTCCTGCCTAGGCAGGTAAAGTGCATTATTCATGCACTATCGATCTGAAAAATGCTACTTCTCGCCTAAAATTAGATCAGTATGCTTCATTTTCCTGCCGTGAGCAGATAAAATAAATTTGGTGATTTCATACTTAAGGACGAAGCAGCGAGTCCAAAGTAATTGATGATCTATAGCAAATCTGATATGATGAAGGAAAGTATAAATTATACCGTTCCTGAGGCATTTACACGGGTCTGGGTCGCCCGTAGCGGACTCAGCCAATAAGGCTAGAAGGTTTGGCGTTAAAGAGCACCAAACCTAGATCTCTAGGGCCCTTTTATCAGAGTATAATGGACCAGAGCCAGGGGTGTTTTGTTTAATAAAAAATGTATGGCTGGAACCGGGTCCTCAATTTTTCGTAAATACCTTCCTGAAAGGATCTGCAATTCCTGCCGACTCGTATCGGATGGGTGTCCGGCAGAACCCATTTAGGGGTCAAAGTTCTTCCTGGACACCCATCCGATACGAGTCGGCAGAATTGCAGATCCTTGTTCAGGAAGTTGTTTACGAAAATAAACCGTTTCCACGCTATTACACTTTTTATTAACTTAGGTGGTAAATTGACTGTAAAGAGCAGACGCTCTTTACATGTCATGGCAGAACGCCTGGGCAACCATCCGATACAGTCTGGAGAATTGCAGATCCTTGTTCAGAAGGTATTTAATGAAAAATGAGGACCGGTTCCAGCCATTACAAAACTTTTTATTAACAAACAGCCCTGGGCTCTTGGTCTATAATTAATTATTATAGCTAGCATAATTCAATTTATTTATTTTTTAATCACCAGTCCGCTCTTGCTAGGTGTAGCATTAAAAAAACTTTCAATCAATTTATTTTATTAATATATTTTTTACAACTTTCAACTTATCAAAATAGAATACACTATATTTAAGTACAAATAAATCAAATAAATATCTTAAAACAAAACTTAACTTAAAGTAGATACTTTTATACAATAACAGCGAGTTAACATTCTTTGGATAAGTTTAGCATGTATGATTACTGGACTGGACATTTTCAAAAGCGACATAATGGTTTGACAGAGAGAGTGGTTGTTGATAAATAACTATTGGACGTTTTCTTTTAATATCTATTAGGCATAGGTAAATTGAGTTTGATTAACTTGAGATTTAAATATATTTAATTGAATAACTTTAGATTTGAGTAAATTGAGTAACTTGAGGTTTGAGTAAATTGAGTTTACCAAACTTTTTTTTCGTAGTTAGGGACCCCTGAAACAAATTACTGATTTCGACCCTATTATCGAATTTTGGCAAACAAATCGGTAAAATGTCACTTAAAAAATGTTCAGATATTACAAAAATTAATAATATTAATAATACTGCCAAACTAGAAACAAAATTGATAAGAAAAATAATATTATAATGATTATCTGCGTAGTTAGTAGTTTAGAACCACTGAGATCATGAAGGACCCGTCCACAAGGGCTTACGATCCGTGTTCACACCCAATGCTAACTAGATAATGGATATATATAATATATTCATGTGCATGTGGACGCTCAAAATTTAAGAAAAAAATGCACAAATCTTAGATTTTTTAAAATAAGTGTTCCCTGTCAGTCGTTTGCAAAACTTAAAGAGAATATTATAATATAATATAAATCAATTGTTATTCGATAAAATTAGATAACTAGAATATAAGTTATAGCATTCTCATAATGACTTGAAAACGCACAAAACGTTGAATTTTTTTTAAAAGAAATTTGCTGACTGCATAAATTAACAATTCTTTTAGTAGTTTTGTCAATGCTATAACTTTGGTTGCTGTAATTAGATTTTTTTTTAAATAAACACTTGGCTTATTGGAAATTTCGACAGCGTTAAAAATTGTTTATTCCAAGTTTTGCTCATGACCAACAAGGAACCACTTATTTAAAAAAATCTGGAATTACAGTCTATCGTTTAGTTTAAAAATCTTGACAGGTCAGTTTAGAAACCACTGATTCTTAAGAAAAAAAATCCTGCATGAAAGGAGCGGGAAAAAATTATGTAAACAAATTCAGGTTATTTACCCGTATTTTCTTGGCAATATTTTTACATTTCTTTTGTGTAGTTTTATTTTAGATATCATTTTTAAGATTAATTTAAAAGTAGTTTTCAAAACGATGTAATCAAAAAAAGAACCACAAACAAAGTGAATGATTGACGGGAAGAAGGTTTTTTCCCTTACAGCGGTTATTGCAGTAGGGATTTTTTTTCTCTTTTTAAGTGAGAGGTTGGCAGCCTTCTCTGATTGGTCAATCCCCAAAATACTAATGACTTTGGGGATTTTTAAACTAAACGATAGACTGTAGTGCATTTTTCTAAAATTGTAAGCTGGCGCAATCATATAAAAGGGGCTCCACTCTGGATAGGCAGGCTGTATTTTTTTTCACCATTTAAGGGATATTTAAAAAAAATGGTTTGAAGCAGTTCATAATGAGTAACGTTTTGTCAGGTCTTGCTCCTGGACTACTTACAAACTACAGAAAAACGTAAGAAGTAAAAATTTCAAAAAATAACAACCGAGAAGAATAAAAAACAGAAATTATTGAAACCTTCTAGGTGAAGCTGTTCTGCAAAACAAATAATAGTTCTCAAAACCAATTTGACAAATTAAATAATAAGGCAATAGTAGACAAAGTTTAGGATTAAAAGTATTTACTAAGTAACTCATACTATCTTACAACATGTATAATAATAACTCTATACATATACTATTTTAAGTCAAGCACATAAAACTACAAATTGACACTGGTACCAACAATAGAGATAAACAATCAGGATATATCCGCAATGTACTTCCGACCGATTCTAACCTAACTCGATTATAAATATATATTATATATCTATATATATATATATATATATATATCTATATATATATATATATATATAATATATATATATATATATATAATTATATATTATATATTGTGTGTGTATATTTAGTTAGCATTAGATCATTGCGTATAGGCCTTAATAACATTTATCAAAATTTTAATTTATTTTAATTTCACTGGGCGATCATCCTAATTAAATAAAATTCCTGAAGCAATTGTTTTATGCTTCAGAAATTGTTAAAGCAACAGTAAACTTATAACTACTTTAACAGTATATTAACCTAATAAAAAATAAAATTAATTAAAATTAAAGTTTACAAAATATACAAAATAAGAGTATTAAACTTATAAACTTGAATATGTTTAACATTTATGAAGGTGTAACAGATAGCTCTGTAAAAATGTTCATAAGTTGCCTGCTGATATGGCGTTGTGCCGAAACCGGTCAAGGGATATTCATATCTAACAGCAAGTACGACGGTAGCTGATTCTTCGATTGATCTAAATAGGTTTAAATAGGGTGGCAATTTAATTGCCATACTGCTTAAAAATAAGTAAAAACGCCGCATATCACCTTTTTGCAGTTTCGTCCTATCTTAAAAAATATTTAAATTGAATATTGAAATTCTAATATTGAAAAATTCTTTTAATTTGTTTTAATAACAAAACAATTTTTAAAATTTCTATTTAATTACAAACAAAAAAGATTAACCGTTTATAAAATGCATCACTGTCCTTTCAAAAAGAAATAGAAAACAACCTGCAGACAATAATTTGCTATAAAACCTTAAACTCGAATAATAACCAGTAAAATATTTACACTTAGAATGAATCAAATGTACAAATTAAAATTATTTTTGTACACCACTGGGAAAAGACTAAAACAATTAAACACATTTTAAATAAATTGAAATAATTATAAGTTCCTTAAGATTACGTCACAAATTTCACATTGATTCATAAAAATAAGATTCGCCTTATAAAATTTTATCATTTGCTTCAAATGAACGAAAACTGACTTATCATTAATAAGTAACTTCCCTCACGTAAATAATAATCAAAATATCATCAGCGAATAATTAACTATTTCATTTAACTAATAATACTCAAAGTAACACAACTTCTATCAGGAGCCCATGTTTGTTCTACTCATGAAATCCCTGTAGTATTCCTCTCCTGGCGAAACAAGAACTACTGACAAACTAAGCCTGATTTATCCTGAGGGTCCTTTTTATTAGTTGTAATATTGGTTAATACCATGAATGGTTGAGGTCAATAGGAAAATTCGAGTATCCTCCAGGACTTAAAAGGTCCAAAACTGTGTTGAAGTGGACATAGTGATAATTAATACCAAGTATACAAGTATAGAATAATTGATGTCTGAAGGAAGATTTGACATCCTCCAGGATTTAGTAAAGGTCCAGAATTATTTTGAAGTGAGCACAGTAATGATTAATACCAAGTATAGAATGGTTGAGGTCTGTAGGAAGAAGTCGAGTACCCTCCAGGGCTCAGTAAAGGTCCAGAACTGTGTTGTATTCCCCATGAATTACTTGAATTCGTTCCATTCGGACTTAATCCAACCATGTCTTGGTGCCCAACCATATCTCCGTGGTTATTGTTACCTGAAATTCAAAAAATAAATTATGAATGTAAGGTTACCGAAAATAATAAGCTAAGTTCACAATCTAAATGATACTCTCAAGGTTATTGTTGATTGTTGATTGAGACATAAACAATTACTACCTATTATATTACCGTAAACAATTTATACCTTGAGTCCCTTATAGTAGATGAGTAAATGTACCTTTAAATGGCTTAAGGTCCTTTGGGATGTTATCCAGCGAAAACCATAATATCAGATAGTCTCTATAAGGCCTTTATTTTGCTTTTTACCACATCGTGTCATAATATTTTTATTACAAATAATAAAGGTTGGCCTTTAAATATTTTATTTACACTGAAGTGTTAATACATGTTGAATTCATCATACCCTTGTTACATACTCTGCGCTTCGCGCCTTTTGCTATAACCATGCTAGTAGGTATGTTCGCTCCTATTTCTTTATCTCATAAAGCATTCATGCGGTCAGTAAAGTTCCCAAATTGCGTCATTCCCTTTATTAAAATCCTTAGGGTTTCTCGGTCCATCTCTGCTCGATATCGTTACAATGTAAAAACTGAAAACCAATGAGAACTAATGCTTACCACCATGAGGCGATATAAGAGCCAAAGTAGTAGATTGAGCTGCTAATACTGAGGGACTCAGAGGAAGAGGGTACGAACTGCTAAGCCCAGGAGACATCCCTCCTCCCATCTAAACAAACAAATATGCATTACAGATACGAAATTAAAGACGTAAGATCGTCCATAGAGACTGAAGATATGATCGTACGTGTGAGCTAGTTAGTAATCGTGGATATTGCTTTAGGGTTTACACTTTCCTTCGATTTTTAAAGTTAATGGTAAGTCTTAAATTGATATAATTCTGACGTTTTTAGTTTCAGAAGTTACAACCTGTTGACTATCTAGCACTTTGCGGTTTCTCAAATAATTATTCTTTAAGATTTCTACAAATGACAAATCTTAAGTTTTACTTGGATAGGAAAGTTTTTCAAAACGTTCTTCGCTTCTTTTACCATATTAATCATTTGTGCTCTAAGAAGAAAAACGTTTTTATATAAAAAATGACTCAAAGCAATTTGTTTGGATTTTTTCAGTGACGGAAGGTAAAAATTACTCGGATCATAGGAGTGAGAAAAAACCTCGAGAGGTTAGGATGGTAATTTTACACGAGAAAGTGTTGGATCGCAGGAAGTAGGAAGGAGGTCGCGGAACGAATCCACGGCGTTTTGTCCGACTAGTCGGCGTAGAACAATTACTAGAGGTGTTAGACCAATCTCTGACTATAAAATATACGACAATTTTTACAACTTTCCCTAGTTTTTACATAAAGTTATCTCATCACATAAACGGGAGGTGTTATCATGATAATGTATAGAGAATAATAGACAACGTATATAATAACGTAGACATACATCGAAGATTTATAACAATACCATACATATTTTGATAATTTGCATAGTAAAACTATTATTGATACGAATGTAGCTATGCCTCAACTGCATCAATGTAATCGGTAATCTAGGATAATACTTAAGTTAGAGTGAGACTTACATATGCGCTTTTGGCATAGCAATAAGTCTTACTTAACTGAAGTTGGTCAAGAATACCTTACTTAGTGGCTGAATAGATCGTACCTGGGAACTAGTAAGTAGAGGTGTAGATGTGGGGGTGGGAGGATGCGGAGGGTTATAATGATACTGAGGGTTACTAGGTGGTCTCTGAGCATCGTCAAGGGGTGTCATAACTTGATGACCATAACCGCTTCCATCTAGTCCTGAGAACAAAGAATAAAGGAAATTTTTACATTTATGAGGATGTATTTACCGCAAGAAGCTTGAATCAGGTAACGTCGATACTAGCA
The DNA here is from genome assembly GCA_018340805.1 of Microvelia longipes. Taxonomy (NCBI): domain Eukaryota; kingdom Metazoa; phylum Arthropoda; class Insecta; order Hemiptera; family Veliidae; genus Microvelia; species Microvelia longipes. Next base: position 2,534,081 of record JACMZG010000022.1, read on the forward strand.
GTTGGATTTGAATATCCGTTAAAGCAATCCAGCAAAGCAAAATTCAATCTCTCAGAAGATTTAAAAAATCAATTTTAACATCCCACACCTGTTTCCAAAAAAAAAATTATAATAATAGCGATTGTAAATTTACCTTGAGAAGGATAAGTAGGTTCAGACAGAGGTTGAGGTATCATGTAAGAAGTAGCCGATGGTACGGGTACAGATGGTGGAGGCTGGGACACAGGAGCCGGGTGAGGGTACGATGGAATACTGCTATAGCTTTGTCCTGTATTGCTTGCTAATTGTTTCCTAAGACGAGCTCTTCTATTGCTAAACCAAACCTGTAATAGAAATGATCATAGAATATAAGTATCGCCTTATGTGTTTACACATGAGCTTTTAGAATGATAATGACACATTTTATAGCCTAAAGGCGTTACCTAATGTTATACAAACCTAGATATATGACTTTTTTTATTTTAAAATTACAAATTTTCTGTAGCTAAATTTCAGTTTTCAATTCTACTCCATGGCTAGAGCCGTCTGGAGGGCTAGACAAGACCTCAATCAACTTTAGCAAAAGCTGCGTCATTCAGTATTGCAGATTTAAAACATGTCACGAAACAAAAAGAGCATTTGTACTTATATAACAAAAAAAACTACAAGAAAGTACTAATTTTTCAACCCAGAATTATCATTATCATTAAAATCGCTTATCATAACATTCGGTTATTTTGTTGAAACCAGATTCGTAATCTTTCAATTACTAAACATTGCAACATACTAAAGATGATGGAATGCATACCTCTGATAAGAATGAATAGATTAATTTCACATTTATGATAGTTAAAAAGAGAATGAACGCACCTGTATTCTTGCTTCAGTTAGTTTGGTTCTCTGGGCAAGTTCTTCTCTTGTGTAGATATCAGGATACTGAGTTCTTTCAAACGCTCGCTCTAGTTCGTCTAACTGTTGAGCAGTAAAGGTTGTTCTAGATCGACGTTGTTTTCTTTTTAAGGGGATTCCAGGCTCGCTGTCGCAATCACTCCCTTCGCTTCCTTTACCTAAATAATCAATTTAGAAATCTATGAGCACGCATTTATCAAATGTTCGAAATTTAAATCTAATTCTAGTAGAGCTTTATTCGAACAGCCCTCCGATATTATGCTTATTGGTGGGTTTTACGGTTATTTCACAAAAAATGTGAGCTAATAGTGTTCAACAAACAACAGAGTTTGTAAAACTTCCGTAATTAAAATTGGACAAGAACGCTACAACTGTAATTAAAAAAAGAGATTACCCTTTTCCTTTCTCTATAACTCTAGGTAAACGATAACAAAAATTCCTCCTAATGAAAAACTGAACTACAAAAATTTAAATAAAGCTTCTAGGAGTTAATGAAATACTTCTCCAAAGTAAGTGGGCTTCTCACTTAATGTTTAAACAAAATATCCCTCTTTGCTGCTGTTGTTTTGTATATTCACAAGCTTCTGAAATAAAGCTGCATTTAAAAGCCCAAAAGGTATTACTTTATATTGGAAGTGACCATCAAGCATAGTGAATTGATTTCAATCAAGTATAGCGAAAGCTGGTATCATTCAGTATTGCAGATTTAGAGTTTGTCTCAAACAAATGAACGAACAAGAGCAGGTGTACTTATAACAAAAAACAATAGAAATTGTATTTAACAATAACACGCTCATTTAAATACTCAGGGTTTGTAAACAGAGATGTCACATTTATTAAAAATAAAACGATCGTTTAAAAGTTTTTCGGTCTCGTTCAAGAGTTCTGTCATATAAATATATGTCAAGAAATAGAAAAAATAATAATTTTGATATGTCCACATCCTCCGACATTAGTGTAATCGGTTTGATGGGCGTAACGAAAGGGAAGGGGGTAATATCTTTAAAAAAAAACCCAAATATTTTTTTTTTTTGGTTTCCGGACGGTTTAAGAGGGGAAAAAGGCGTGGCTAATCCGTTCTCGGAAAGAAGTATAAGAATGATAAAAAGTTTCATATGATAGATGTTGTAATATCTACTAGTTATGTGGTACGGATGAGCGAAAATATAAAGAAAATCTTTAAAAGAGATGAATTTTAGAACAATAAGCAGAACGAATCGTTTACCTGAATAACTGCCCAAGTATTTAAATCTCATCTTGGATTATATCCAATGACTTTAGACTAACTAGATATCTAATACCAACTAAAATTTCAATTTTTAAGTGTAAACACCCAACAATACAAATAAAAGTATGAAAGTGTTAGTTTTTAGGCTTAGAATAATATATATATAAGGAGCACTCTGATAAACGAAAGCCGTTCACTGGTGCAACTAAGTAATGCTGCCACCCTATACAATACACAATTTTCTAAAAAAAGTTGGCAATACTTCCGGTAGCTGAATTATTATGTTCTATTATTAATTAATGATTGTTATTCATAAAATACTAATATAAATATCGGTGCATTACAATTTTTAATGCATTTTAAATTGTAGTTTAACGTATTATTAAAATTATATATAAAAGTAGTCTCGTCAACTAAATGTAGATTCTTGTATTCCGCCATCCTTTTGCCATCTAGACCAGTTTATTAAATACTCAGCAGGTGTTTTAAGTTATTATATTTGTTCTTTACGATCTTTCTTCATTAATAGATATTTATAACACATATTTAAAATAATGTTTTGTAGTCTGGTTGGCAAAATTACTTAGTTGCACCAGTCAACCGGCTTTCGTGTTATCAGTGGAATTACATTGTGTTTACGGTCCTATGCTCCTTATATATAGTATTATTCTAAGGTTTTAGGTCATGTTGTTGTAGATAATTAACCCGAAGCCTTCGGCATCTTAGCCGCTACGTTGCGTCAGCGCTGTTAGCCACAGCTCCGCGCCTCCTGGTTGTTGCCCTGTAGCATTTCGTCGTTTAGTAGTTTTGTATATGGCATACTGCATAGAGATATATACTAGAGGTGGGATAGTCTATCTAAATACATCTTTTAGGGGCTCTGTGTAACCATAGTAAAACCTCCGTCAAGAGAGAGAGAGTTAAGGTTATAATAAATCAATTGATGTTGGCTTGCCGCAAATTGTTTGTGTTTTGATTTGTATATTTAACATTCTCCTATATAGGTTATAATAATTTTGTACTGATTATTTGATTGTATTGATAATCGAAGGTGGTCAGGTTACTTTTCCGATGTTTCATAATGTAACCGATAGTAATAATATCTATATGGCATACTGCCACAATATTAGCGAATTTGCAAATGCATCAGTCAAAAACCGTTGTTTGTTTACATATATAATATAATATGTACATTATAAACAATTATGTTAACATATAATATACCACTGAAAAAATGATAAATCTCCACTTAGGATCTTCTAATCACTACGGCTAATTAAACTTCATTTTTATATTCCTCACCTACTACCGTAGGTATATAGTGAAAGTATGTATTCAACCTAAAAAATCACAACACGGTTTTCATCCATAATTAACCTATCAGACTTTCAGACGTTCAAGTGGGTTTCAATCAACCCTTTCTGTGTGTGTGTGTCACGCATAACTCCCGATGTGTTTATACTAGGTCCAAAAATCCACGCCAAGGAGTATCACTACTAGGTGATTCCTCCTATCAAGACTGCCAAGTCACTTTAACCAGTATGATCACAAACGTCAAATACATTTATTGTAGACAATAATCAATAGTGTTAAAAAAAGGTCCAAAAATTAGACATCAGGTCTAGTTAATTTGTAAAAACGATACCCGCATTGTTAAAATAATAAATATAACGCCTGTTTAGAGCACAATCATTGATAACCACTGCGGTAACAACCTTAGGTGGTTATACGTTAAAATAATTTAAGTTAGGAATCATTTTTTAATATATCATACATAAATATAAAGAGTATCCTGGGATGCGAACCCCAGACTCCATGGTATCAAAGGTTCAAATTCAAACGTATATTTCTATATATACGTATATATATATATTATATATATATTATATATAATATATATATATATATATATATAGGAGGGAATCCCCTCTATGATTTTAACATCGTAATCTCATTTGTTTCTTTAAGCATTCGCTAAAAAAACTGATGGTAGACATGTTTAGTAATTTACATTTAAAAAGTAAACTTGAAGTGCTGGTCAAAAAAATGAAGTCACAAAATATTTACGAGTTGTGCACTTGTTTGAAACATTCTCTACTCATGCACTCACTAAAATGTCTTTTCCATTACCTTAATGATCTTGTTGGAAAATTAGTTTTGAAAAATATAAAGAAAGTGCACCGATGCAATTTATTTTTTAAGAAAAAAACAACTTACTCGGTAATGGCTTTTAGAGACACGCTAACTTATTTAGTTATTTGATTTATAACTTTATGAGATGAAGTTGTTTACTTTATTTTATGAATAATTTTTACCGATTGATAAAAAGCGTACGACTGACCTGATCGGCGAATTTAAGAGCGTAGAAGTCATAAGATAAATCATGAATTCTCAGAGATAAGGTTATGACAAACCACAATTATGACAAACTTCCGCATAATACTACACTAAGGAACAAATCCATCATACCTCTACATAGGAAATAGAATTTTCCAATTTTTCAGTTTTTTTTTTAGTTTTAAATTTAAAACTGTAAATTACATCGAAATTCCCTATTTATTGAATTATCAAAATAAAAATAAGCTTATGAAGTTAGGTTTATATATGGGTTGTGATTTTTTTGATATTCTGAAAGGGGGACTCATTGATCAAGAAATATATATATATATATATATATATATATATATATATAATATATATATATAAACAACCACACACACACCACACACACACAAACACACTCACACACACACACACACACACACACACACACACACATATATATATATATATATATATTATATATAATATATAACGTCATGTATTTTTTGGAATTCTATTGTGTAGTTGTAAAAATAGCCTTATATTAAAAAGACGCTGATGGTGTTTATTAAATAAATAGAAAATATATAAATATAAAATTCTTATATAAGTTTAGTATTTTAATAAATACAAAAAAACCCCTTCGTAATATTACAGAAGGGATATTGAATTCAATAAGTAATATCTTTTAGAAGTTCTTCGTTCTACCAGGTAAAGTGACACAGTGAAATATTCGTCTGCTGTCTCATTTACTTTCCATCGAGGACTAAAAGTCCCAGGTGAAAGTTATAGGTGAAGAAAAAAAAAGTAGATCACAACACACAGACGGTTAGTTTACTGACTTGAACTATTGACATGAAACTCTACATTTTATGGAAGTTTCGGTAAAAAATTACGCTGATAAGGCTGTTCGTAGGTCGGAGTTTTTGTGTTTGTAACAAAACCTGTTTATATTTATTTGAAAAAATTAATTTCTTTTTATTTTAAAGTAAATATATATATATATTATATATATATAGCTGATATCTGTTTGGGTACTACATTAGTCGTAGATAAACTTCAACATACAAATGGGATAGAAGATGTCAGATCTGACACTATCTTCTTCGGTAAGCTTCGGGAGCTTACTAGTTTATTTCCCTCGGTTTGGATGTTTTCTCCTTCGGTTGCCTTGGAAGGTTACTTAAACTTGAGCTGTAAATCTTTTTTCCATTCTTTGTTACGGATTTTAAAAAACATGTTTTAAGTTATAATTACATTTTAAGAAAGCTTTCCTTCTACCACAGATGATAATGGAATTATTTATTTATATTGGACCATACAGATATCTTAATTAAAGAAAAAGAAATCCTGATAAATTGAATTAGACAAGCCAAATAAAAATTAGGTTCAACAGAAAATATTTGTGACAGAATTAATGAAGAAAGAAAGAATAAGTATAAGGCATTAAGCATTTTTTGTGTCTTCAACGAATTAAGATGTTCCTTTAGTTTATTACTTGGACTTGGGTAGTAATAAATCACAAAAATATAATTTTGATTTGATTTAGCCAAAGTGATTTTAATTTCCTGTCGGACTTGGATCGACAGATCTGGGCTGAGTGATATGGTCACATTAGCCGTACAAACTATAGAAGCCTCTTCCCACCACAGAAAGGTGCTTAGACAATACCCACTAATATATAGAGTCATTAGTGACTTCATAACCTCTATCCTTGGTTATTAACCTTCTCACCTGGGGTTTCCTTTTGAAGTCGAAATTTAATTAATATCCACACGAATGAAGCTTCTGTGATGTTTGGATTTTGTTAAACTTTTCAGAGTCCGTGGACTGAGATATGAAAACGGACAAACGACAACAGTATGATTCGAACCATTTTAGAAAACTTAATGAAAGCCCATAATATGTATTGAAGAGTACTAAATTCACCGGTTAAATATATAGTTGCGAACAGATTAATAAAGTAACAGTATTTGAATTTTATTCATTGACGTATTTAGCTGTTAAACACTAAGATCTATAAATGAAGGTTTAAGTGAGGGATATCTTTTAATTATTGTTTGTAATTAGAAAGATGTGATGACTTTTACTTTCGTGAAAAAAGAATCAACTGTTTACTCAGGGACTACTCCCTAACCGAGTGGTAAAAAACGTTCCCGCTGGATCAAGGAAGTTTAACAAAATCGGGCATGGTCACTACTTGAATGAGTGACCAAATATAAAGTTCACTTAAACCCGTATTCAAAGACGTTTTTCTAACCTAATCATTATTGTGTACTGCCCCTGAGAGAAATAAAACACTCCGAAATCTACAATTTTTGGTTATAATGAGTATTTAGTTTTAATATAGACTTTAGATTATTAAGTTCGTTATCTTAACTTATAATTACTTCAAAATGTTTACCTATTGACACAACTTTATTTTTATCACGCGAAAATTCTATTTTAATCCCCAAACTACGGGCATATTTTTTATCAGAATCCCACAAAATTTGTTATGCGGTATATTACAACCTGCAGAATGAGTCTACCCAATGTTGAGCATGAGTACAAAATTTCAAGTCTCTTCGGCAAATAGAAGCATTAAAATATGCGAGAAATTAAAAAAAGCTAGCAGCTTTAAAAGACATAAAAACTAGCTAACCTAAAAAGACCTAAAGAAACCTTAAGGCTACCTCGAGAGACTCTTAAAAAGACCTAAAGGAAACCTTAAGGCTACCTTGAGATACTCTTAAAAAAACCTAAAGGAAACCTTAAGGCTTCCTTAAAAACCCTTAAAAAGACCTAAAGTAAACCTTAAGGCTTCCTTGAGGTCTTTTTAAGGGTTCTTAAAACAAGCTTAAAGTTTGTCTTTTTTTGGGATTCAATAAGGTGACCTAAAGGATCTTAAGGGGATCCTTAAGGATGGCCAATTGAAGGAATCATTAAGACCTCCTTAATGCTTAAAGGAATAGTTAAGACAAGGATAACCTCCTATATACGGACTTAAATCCCAAGTAATGTTCTTTAATACGCCCTGAAACTACTAATTTTTTGGAAAATATTTAATATTTAGTAGGTTCTTAAAAGCAGATGTATTTTGGTCAATTCGTGATATTGGTCACCAGACCCATCTGCCGCAGATGCGTTTCCATCCCCTACCTCTTAGCTAGTCTGATTGACAGTTCTCATTACTTCCTATATTAAATTATTATAAAAGTTATTGTTTCAATTAAAAAAAAAACATGGCACGTTTCGTAAGCCTAGACCAACCCTAAAACAAATTATTTTACAACAGAATTAACCGAACCTTTTAGAATTCCCAAAATCGCTCTGTCCATATTTGATAAAGAGACTTTAAATATCTAAGCATGTTCAGCAAATAATAAGTCTTTCTATTTTTGATATTATGCTTAGATCATAAGTCTCATTACTTTGGAGACCCTATTATCTGTTGAACATCTCTTTGAATTATTTTAATCAAATATATACAATCATTTAGGTCGTACATACTGATTTGTGACTCTGCTTATAATTGGATTTAGATTATTGGATTACACGAAGGATGTGTTAACATACATTTTTCTCCGATTTGTGAATTCCTAGATTAGACTTTAAGAAGGAGCTTGTAGTTGAAATGTGCGTTGTACTCAACATTACGTTAAGTCACTCTCAATCCAAATGATCTGTTTTACTTTTTTCCGTTAACCAATCTTTCAGACAATACTGTCACATTTAAACTCGTTATTTCAGTATTATACAATCTTATTTTCATTAATACTTTGTAATATTATTTCTTTTCACAGAAAATAAAAGGAAATGTTTAAAACTCTAATAATTCACTACTAGAAGGAAGTAAGCAATTTGCCATTTTATACAGTTTAAGGACAAAGAAACCAGATCTTTACGTAATTAGGCATTTTGTTTTTTCTTTACGTAACATTGTGGACAGTTGATTTATTACGTATATTATTGTACGCACTATTGGTATAAATGTAAACATTATTACGTTTTGCGTCCCTGTCTGAGAAGAGAGAAGAAATGTAATAGTAAATGTTATTTCGTTTCTGATTAATCATTATTACGTTTTGCTTCACTGAGGAGAGAGATAAAATGTGATAGCGAAAATTATTGTTTAAACGTAAACAGTGGTGATACTCCTGGGTGATGCCAAGTTACTTTAACCAGCATGAGCACTATGTCAAATACATTTATTGTAAATAATAATCAAAAAGCTAAAAAAAACGTAAACAATAACTTTGAGGTCATTCCATATCAAACACAGGTATAAAATACGTGATACCTCCAATTTTAATAAATTTAGCTGACAGGTAGGCACCATAGGAGGAAGAAAAAAACCCAGATTTTGTGCAGCCATATTGCCACAGTAGGGTGGCGAATTTTCCAAAAAAACGCGTTTTTCAACATATTTTTGACTACAAAAATTGCTATATCTCAAATTCTGCATAGGATATGATTTTAATTTTGGTGGCGTTTAAAAGCTTAAACTTGGCCCTTCCAAATAGATTCAAAGGTTTTATTTCAAAGGTTTTATTATGAGCAAATATAAAATAAAAATACTAATACAAAGCCAATTTTTATAAATTTTGAAAAAATTCCTAAAAAGAGCTTAAACTGTTTGTAAAAAGTCTACAAATTTCATTTTGGGACCGCCATGAGATTAAACACAGTAGCGTATAACGTGTGTCAATGTATGTGTAAAAAAGTTAAGATTTATCATATAGTCATTGATAGAAATTGAAAAAAAGTGTGACTTTTTTGACATACCTTGACACAGGATGTAAAGTGCCAACTTTACAGCCAGCCGAAACAAAATTATTACTATTCCCTGTAATGTTGAACCCGAAATATGTTCTATGCTCACATCTAGTAAAGATAACTCCATTAAATTGATATAAGACAATGTCTTACTGATATAAGACAATGCCTTATATAATCTTACTGATAAAGACATGTTATATCAATGTCTTACTGATATAAGACAATGCCTTATATCAATGTCTTACTGATACAAGACAATGATTTATATCAATGTCTTCTGATATAGACAATGCTTACTGATATAATCAATGACTGAATAAAGCAATGCCTTATATAATGTCTTACTGATACAAGACAATGTCTTATATCAATGTCTTACTGATATAAGACAATGCCTTATATAATGTCTTACTGATACAAGACAATTTTTTATCAATGTCTTAACTGATATAAGACAATGCCTTATCAATGTCTTACTGATACAAGACAATGATTATTGTCTTACTGATATAAGACAATGCTTATATAATGTCTTACTGAACGACAATTCTTATATCAATGTCTTACTGATATAAGACAATGACTGATACAAGACAATGTTTATATCAATGTCTTACTGAATCTAAGAATAGTGTTATATTTTCCTAATACGCCTAATTGAATTGGGTGTTTTCCTGAAAGAAAACCCAAAAATGTTGGTTGCGCAAAACAATAGTCGCTCATTTGTTTAGAATGATTTTTCATCGATTGTTCTCCGTGTTTGCCATTAACATCAAAAGAAAAAAAAATCCAAAAAAAACCCCTGGAAGTGATTAATAGGTGCGGTACTTGGGGGTGCCGGGATTCAGAAACCTTCAGATCTCGTACAGGTGGCAGGGTAGCTTTGCTAAAAGGACCTCTTTTGTCGGTATTTTCTTAAAACGTTTAGTCTTACCGAGTCAGGACACTTGACAGGAAAATATCGTCAACATATATTTAACATGTATTTAGGGAATGACAAATTTAATACAGCGAAACAAATTGTGACAGTATTATTACATCTAGTCTATAATCTAGAAGATGTTTTGATGTTAGATTTTAAATGTACTCAGAATAAAAACGTTAAAACAGCAACACTAAAAAATGACGATGTTTGCTAACTCTCTTATCGAAAATTGTCAATTGAAAAGAAATTAGTGTTTTTTAAAATATTATTTTCTTTCTTTAAAATATTATATTTTTTTTATTTAATTAAAATTAAATTATTTAATAAGGGGCCGTTATCAGTGCAAAACCGTTGAGATGTCAAAAGAAGAAGAGAAGTGAGTCTATGTTTTTTTATTAGGTAATAGAGTCAGACTCACTTCTCTACTTCTTTAACATCTCAACGGTTTGCACTGATGATGGCCACAAGTTAGGTTAAAAGCGCTTTGCCAATCAAGTTTGTTTATTGGAGAGACTTCTTTTCTTTCTTTATTTAATTAGGAAGAAGGTAATTGTAAGAGGGAAACAATTGCTGTCCTAACCAGTTTATAGTCATGTTGTTTAAGCCTCGGTTTAGAGTTTATTTGTAAAATTAAATAAATTGTTAGAAACAAATTTATTTTAATTTAATACAATTTTAATCAAAATAATATTTAAAAATATTTTATATTTCAGTGAAGGTAAATTATTAATAGATGTTATAATAAAAACAGAAACCGTGTCGAATCAGGATCGAAATGAGTTTGATCCCCTTCTACGACTGGCCCTCACAACCGCTGAATGCATCTATGATAGAATACCTCATTATATACCTTATAAAAATGTATAACATTCTTACAAAGCTGAGATATATAATACTCTGCCAGGCATAGTAAAGAGCTTCTATGCCTACTTTATTTATATGATTTTTTTAAGTAATGAAAATTGTATTTAAAATATATATATATAATATATATATATATATATATATATATAATATATATAGCAATTGAGTTTTATTACTTTTAATGTTGTATGTTGTACATTATTGTATATAAATATATATATATATATATTAAATATATATTATAATGTCCATTATTTATATATATAATATATATATTATATATATATATATATATATATAATATATATACATATATACATATATATATATATATAAATTTATATATATGTGTGTGTGTTTATTTGTATGTATTGACATTTCATCTCGGAAAGCTTTTTAAAATACACACAACATGTCGAATTCCAAACATTTCATTATCACCATTAATTCCATTTTTGTCAAATGACTTCTGTTATTTTTTTGTAAATTGTAAAAAATCGGTAAATGATCCAATAGAGTCGAGATTTAGGACAAGTTTATACCTTTACGTAATAAAACAGTGCACCAAGTTACGCTTCAATACGACAAGTATATCCATGATTTTTTTAGGATCATAAAAGTTAAGCAGCATTGAGCGTTTTCAATGTCTAGATGGGTGTCCACTGGGAAATGATATGGATGTATTTACTATCTAAGTAAATACAAAAGACGTGTTGCAGTATAAATTTAGCGAGTTGTATATTCTGAGGACGAGCGAAGCGATTCCTATAAGTAGCGAATCCGATGTAATGAGAAAAAGTCCCGAAGTACTCCGTACCCACTATTTTGATTTTATTTAAAACAATTTTACCTTATTTTAAAGATCGCTTTTTAAACAGAACTCCCGCCCTAGATATAATCCTACTGAGAGCCATGCAAAATCCTCACCTATATTATTATACTTAAACCCCTACACATTCATAATGTACCTAATCTAAGTTGTAATATCATTTATTTTTTTATGGTGGGAAAAATATCGTTTTTTTAAACGATTACTTTTTAATATGTCAACAAATTTAAAATATATCAGCATGTATATTTTGTGTGACATTTTATGAATTGTGAATGACATTTATTTGTTTATATTAAATGACCACAAAGTTTCTAGCTTATATTATATTGTTAATAAATAAAGCATAGAAATAATAAAAATAAAATAATTTAAAGAAATATTGTTTAATTTTTGGCCAGAGTGACAAAAGTATTCTTTGAAAATGTACATTTTCGATTTAAAAATATGTTGTCTCATTACAACAAATATTATACAAAAATCATTTTATTATTTTAGTGGTAGTTGTTTTTCTAAAGCTGTTTTAAACATTGTATTTAAGGAAAAACAACAAACATTTAACAAATTTGTCAAGTTGTAACATCGAATCCAGCTGCTTTAAGCGGCATGATGAGAAAAGCGTTTAAGCGGTGATCAACAAAAATATCACAAGATTCGGTGTTTTTGTAAGACGAGACACGCGTCATATTTAAGACATTTTTCCTAAAAGAGATCCCGACAAGAAAAAACTTCATCCCGAGTTAGGCTAAACAGGGGAATGGGGTTATTTTTTTGAAGGTAAAGGGAAACTATGGAAGTTGTTAGGGGTTGTACCGACACCAAATGGCAACCGTGTGAACTAGCACCTCCCGTATCGGAGATTAATAATGACAAGTTACATTAGGATATAGTGTTTTTAAAACAAATCATAAGGGTACGTAAAACTTGATAAAAAAAGTGATTTTTTTGTGTGCAATCAATATAGGAATGAATATTCAAAGATTGCTTTTTAAGTAAATTTTTTTTTCAGTAATGATCTTTCTGAGTACAGTGATATAATACTTAATATTAAATAACACATCATAAATACATGTTTACATGAAACTTTTAAATCACCCCAGATTTTTGCTTATACTGTTTAGTTTCACTACTTAGGTCCTAATACTAAACAACTTGAGATAACACTTTTTGTAAAAACAGTAATTATTCGCCACTATAAGAAGTGTATTAATTATAAAGATGAATTTATTAATAAGCGTAATATTTGATTTAATATTGTTTGTATTCTTTTATTTTTAATTGAATTTTATTTTTATTTAAATCTTTAAGTGACTTAGAGATACAAATTTGTAATTATCTTTTCCTTATATATTGTAAACAATATGAATAAATAAATAAATAAGAAAGGTAAAAGAGAATTTTAGAAAATTAGGATGTTTGAATTTATCAAAAATAAGTAATATTGGCATATTACGTCCTAAGTTTCTAATTAAATTTTCTAATTATGTAACATTTATAACTGTAACTGAGATTACAGTTAATAATTTTACAAAGAATAACCAAACAATAAAAATATTTCTTATTTGATTCATAAGAAAAGAAGGGCATTTAGGAGATTTTTGCTTTTTCAGAAACGGCATTCAGCTTCCACATTTAATAGTACCTAATATGGCAATTCAGAAAAAACAAATGTTGCACTAATACAAAAAAAATTGTATTGCTAAGTTAGACACGGATGGTGGTTTAAGCTGAAAGCCAACCGTCTTTCAGCTGACGCCATCTTACCGGCGTAATTGTGCCGGGTTTGTGGAAAAGACGAAGCTTTATGTTTGTTTTTTTTTTTTTTAAAGAATTGGTTTTTCAACATTTAGATTTGATTAGATTTAGATTTCTAAAAATAATAATAAAGGTGAGGGGCTCCCAGTAGACTTTTGCCTAGAGCGGGAGTCCTGTTTTGAAGCGATCATAAAAAAAATAACTAAGTAAACTGTTTAAATCAGAAAAATGTAAAAGATTTGCGAAAAAAGAAAAGAAAAGGATAAAAGATAGCAACTTAAAGTATATAAAAAAACTAGCTACTGCCATAATTATTAATTTTTTTTCAACTTTTTACTAAACAATCAAAAACCAAAACTAATTACTACACTAATGACTAAACAAAAATGTTTAAGAAAGACTCACCATCAAAGAGTTTTTTCTCAGGATGATCATCGGAATCGTTGCCTCTCAGGAGGCGAGAGATGGCGCTGACTGAGGGGGCACTTCCTCTATCGCAAAGCCCTTCTTTTATTAATCTGAAAAAATCGTAAAACTTGATTTATAAAATTTGATGATTATTACACGACTCGATCATCTATAATAAAACAGGAGCCCTCCCCCAACTCCGCCCGCCACTTCCATCATCCGAACAACCCCATAAGCGTATTTTCTAATAAAATTAGCTAAAAAGAAATGTTCTTAAAACGTTTAGGTGGTAGCTTACTTATTCTAGAAATTTAAATGCGAAGCCTAAACCAAACAACAGACAATCAAGAGAGTTGACACTGGTCTTGTATTGGTCCACAAAGAAAGGAATCTATTGCACAAGCAGGTTCAATGACAGGGCAAAATAAATTTGATTCCTCCAGCAAGCCGTTAGAACATTTGTTACACTATTTCAATTTAACTATACTTCTACGATAGATAATGTGTTGTAATGATGTTCCGATGTAACCATAAAAATAACCATTTGTATTCCTGTGACCCATTGCCCCCGTCACAAGTACAACAATGGGTCAGTTATGAAAAAAAAAATATTTTCATGATATTGACTAGGTCATAGAAATATGTCATCAGTAAAAACAAGGCTGTTATTTATTACTAATAAATAACATGTTTATTGCCTGAAGCAAAAATATTATCTTTATATTGCTTGACTTCGGGAGTACCTTGGTGTAAGGACAATTTGATTTATGACTTGGTCCTCTGGTGCAATGACCCTAATGATACCGTTGCCCTTTGCCCTTTTTAGGAAAACTTGAAGAGGTTAATAACATAACGTACATATCCTGACGGACTCAATGCAACCATTTTTTTCGGTGCCAGGGTACTTCCGAAGAAACTATCCATATAGTACAGGGCACTAATTTATATTGTGTGCCTTAAATGTTTTATGACACCTCGTAAAAATTAGAACATTTTAAAGAAGTAGCTTTTCTTACAGCTACTTTTCAATTATACATTTTCTATTACTTTAAATTAATTTACATTGCTCTGTATGGAATTAGGCTTCTTTATCTTATTTATCAAAAACCCCAAATCCCCGGGGGTTTTTAACTTAAATATCTCAAGAACTGTCCTAGCCACAGATGAGGTTTAGATTAAATACTTCAAACTAGCACTAAAAGAGATTTAAGCAACAAATATTTCGAATTTTAAGACGCCATGCTGGATTTACCCAAAAATCTTTTTCTCATAAGACCTGATTCAAAGATTCAAATAATTCTTTTAAGCGGTTTCCCTAATCCGTGTTCAAAAGAAAAGTGCACGTTCAATCACGCATCTATCCAGCGATCACCTTATAGGTAAAAATTCATCGCACTAAAAAGAATTAACAATTTGCATTTACTTCTTGTTATTATATTTGCATTACTTTATCTTTTAAAATTAATAAAAACTGGTCGACATGTTTGGATTATGTTATCATAATTTGAGTTCGCATCTCAGCGTGGGAACGCTTGACAAGTTCCAAACCGATTCTATTGTGATGAGGACACGAACAATGTGTTTATAGTGGACACATGAGGACATTCTTCTTAGGAGGCTATTGTCCATCTCTTGCCATCTACTAACGGTACCCAAACAACTTCGCAAGGACTCTACCTAACATCGATCATCAACAGCACAAATTATTAACAACAAAGTCGATTGATATAGAGCATTGTTTAGAAATCAATTGTTAGGATTTTAATAAGCTAAATATCAAGATCAATTCAAAATAAAATTTTATAAGTTAACACTTCAGCTAATCTATTAAAAGAAACGCTCACAAAAGCACGTAACTATATGATTAGTGAAATAATTTATGACATGTTGATTTAATCGAATTCTGAACAGTTTGGTTCGATTCAGCGCACAAAAGGACGTTACATTCTCACTTTCTATGCACTGGAGTAAAAAGGTTTATGTAAGTTTAGATCAGTTTGGTTCGATTCAGCACACAAAAGGATTGTAAAATTAGCCCGCGACACACTTGAATTTTTATTAAAAATATCCTTTTAGCGAATATTTATGATGATAAAGGGACACTTGAGTGCTTTTACAAAAGATTTATGAATATTTTAATTTTAATTAATAAAAATGTCATTAACAAATAGCAATTATTGACCATAAGTATAGATAAATAGTAAAAAGTTATGAGGTTTTGTATAAAAAAATATCATTAAAAATCAACCTGTGGGATTCGCGACCCACAGGTTGGGAACCACAAAGGACATAAAATCATCGTATTCTAAGCACTAGGGTAGAAAAATATATATTTAGTGACTACAGTAGTTTAGTGACCTTTTTGTAGCCACAAATTAATTGCAAGTGGGTCTGATAGACCCCTTCTTCACACTTATAAGGGGATAATGTCATATTATTAGTCGTTAGAATGACATTTTGTAGCATTTGTACGTTAAACACAATTATGACAAAACAAACACTTAACTATTATATTGCATAACCACGATATTATATGTTAACAGGTTAGCAGTTAAAAGACTGACGTGTTTCAACTGATGATGACATACAGTCATCATCAGTAAAAGACTGACGTGTTTCAACTGATGATGACATACAGTCATCATCAGTAAAAGACTGACGTGTTTCAACTGATGATGACATACAGTCATCATCAGTAAAAGACTGACGTGTTTCAACTGATGATGACATACAGTCATCACCAGTGGCAACTGAGTTTTTCATCAACAGCTCTGATCATTTCTTTATAACCCTCGAAACCAGTAAGTTCCTCGATTGTTCATCTTCTAAAATATAATCATGGTTAGACTATATAATGTGTTTGTGTTTTTGTCATAATCATGTTAATATTTTATTTTTCACTATTTGGGACACCTCTCTCTCTCTATTAGGTTACCTAATATTGTCTACTAAAGGTATAGTATTACCTATAAAGGATCTTTATTCTTATATTATATTTAGTATTGCATATATTATTTTTTATTAATTATATTGGCCTTTTTAAATAATTTTAAAAAGAACTAAATTAAAAAGTTCAACAATCCTTCGACAAATACCGCATGGTAGATTTACAGCTATGTTTATGAAAAAAATTGTTGGATTAGTGACAGGGGATTTTTAATGTACCACCCTGGCGAGCGTTAAAGTGGTTTAAAACCCCTTACTGAACCCATGTAAAAGGATCAAAACTTATTTAGCAAACAATAACCTGATCCTTGGAGTATGACAGGTATTTTAAACAGTTTTTAAAACATATCTATGTTTAGACAACAAATATGACAGGTGATACACAAATCATAGAAGATAGACTAAAGTAATATATAAACCAAGTAGGGAAAGAAATGTGATTACTGTAAGACGTGGAAATTAGTTCACATTTTGTCCACCAGGGAGTTGGCTCAAATTTTCCTATGGGCGCAGCCATCTTGTTTAACCTTTGTAAATGTAAACAAACTATTTACAGTACTCAAAATTTTTGTTTTAATTTATATTGCATTCCTTAGTACATTTTAGTATAAAATATTTATTATTAGTGTAAGAATACGTTTTGTCACAACCAATAAAGGATTAAGTGGGAATCTTTAAAACTAGGTTTGTTTAAATAGCGGGCTAATTAAACTTTTTTTGTGTGAACTACTTAACTTAGTACATTTGCAAGTGAGATTTGTTTTCTCCCTTCAAATATTAATTCAACTTAGTAATTTAACAACTTACACCAAAAAATTTTGAATTTAATTAAAGCATTTGTAATTTCAAGTTATATTTAAAGCATTACATTTTCGTCTGTATCATTTTTTGCATCGCATCATTTTTTTAGCTTTTTGTGATTTTTTTCAAATTTTGCTGAGTAATTTTGCAGGTTAATGACGTCATAAAAAAAATCCGAATAGCACAACAACAGCAGTAGACTGATTTTTGTACAAAATTTCAATTCTCTAGCATAAATACACTGGGCACTACGATGATAACTGACACACACACTCACACATACAGACAGACAACTTTGCGAAAACTACTCTGGAGGCCTTAAAAACGCCTGAAACGGATAATTCCAGTTTCATCCCGGTTTCGTATTTTTTTTGCAAACACAATACTTTTTCTATATAACTCGGTATAAATGAGGAAAAGTAAAAATTATAATAAAAAAAATCATTATTTCCGTCACATATAAAATATTTTCACAATATATGAAAATATAAATGTATACATTTTCAAATCAATATTTTTCTAATATATATTTTCTATTAAATTGAGTTTAATAGATGTTATTATTGTTATTAATTATGTTATTAAATTCAATTAGAGTTATTGAATTTAATAAATGAACAACAATTTCAATAAATGCGGGTTCGTTTAAAATACAATACTGTATAGAAAATACGAACATTGTAGTAATTCCTTTATAGAAGAAAGTGAAAGAAGAATCAAGAAGAAATAAAAGGTGAAAAATTTGCTTCGGAAAATCAAAATTTCTCACTCTTGATTGTCAAAGACGGTTAATGAGTTTCGATTTACATGCGTGATTGACTTCTAAATAGTTTCAACTAACGAATTGAAAATGATCAAGACAAATTTTCAACCTTAGACTTGTGAATGGGTGTGTATAAAATAATCAGTCACACTCGCTACGATGTGTAAACGATAAAAATTGAATTAGTTTTTGAGTGTGTAACGGCAAACCTGTCACGCCCAATCTTTCCATTTTCAACTTGGGCTTCACAACTCCATCCGGAACCAAATAATGGCGCATGTCGGATTACATCAAAACAAGCTAAACGCTAAAATGTCTTTGTTGATTTTAATGGTAGTTTAAGAGTAGATTTTATTCTGACATTCATATTTTATAATTGATAATAATAATAATAATGCCCGTTTAGAGCCTTGCGGCTCTTCGGGGATAACCCCTGCGGGAACTACCTCAGGTGGTAGAAGCAACTGTTACACTCACAGTAAAATATAAAGTAGGTAATAATTTTTTGAAGAAATCTTAAAGAAACTGAGTGCGTAGCCTAGGATGCGAACCCCTAGACCTCCGTACTGTCAATGGATAGTATAATGACTAACGCTTTAAAGACTTCGACCATGAAGGCGACCTTTATTGATTTTTATAGTAGTTTAAGAGTTAATTTTATTCTGACATTCATATTTTATAATTTATATTCGTTATAAATAAATTATTTAGGTTCAAAAATTACTTGTCCTGACCTTTTAGCGTGGGTGTTAAGAATCTTTAATAAAGGACACGATGCGATTGGGAACCTACTAAAATGAACGATATAAAAAAATAAACACAAACTTACCTTCCCTAGCAATGTTATATACCAAGGATTTTGAATAAAGGGGATGACGCATTAAGGGCCTTTTTTGACTCCATGGACGTTGTATGAGAAATAGGAGCGAACTTATCCTCTAAGGTTAAATAGCAAAAAAGGCGCGAAACTAAGTTAAGTAAGAACGAGTCGAGTTTGCTCCTCAACTTTCTTCTGTGCTTGTTAGTTGTGATTTTAGTTACCTTTGGGACTTCTTAAGTCAATTAAAATGAAACATTTAATAAAAGAAAAGATATTTCTTTTTGCTGGTTGTTTATAACCTCCTCAATAAGCAAAAAACAGGGTAACCATCGAAAGGTAAGTTTCCTCTAAATTTAAGACCTGTGCAGTTAATGTAAGGATTGTAAGCATGCGTAGTTCGTACCTAGCATATGCTGGTTGTTTTTTGACTTGTGTTTTGTGATGGACTCTTCTTTATTTCTTTGTTCTTGATGGGGTCACCTTGTTATAAGGCAAATCGGCTTTGTGTGTCATCCCCTTCATTCAAGATCCTTGTTATACACAAAACTGAGAAACGTAGGGAAACGTTGAAAAAGTCGTGGTAGATTCTCAACTTTTAATAAATATTTAACTGACCATCCTATATTATTTTGAATTATCTTAAGACTCGAGGATGTAACAAAATTTTTAAAAAAAATTACAAGTTGTTTATAACCAATTTAAAGCAACAGGAAATCATTTGTTCCATGGTAAGTTTGCATCTAAATTAAGGACCTGCGCAATTAGTGCAATAATCACGAGCAGTCTTTGATTTTAACATGTTTTTTGTTCTGGATTCTTCTAATTTTTTATACTCAACAGGGTCGCCATGAGATACAACACGATTTAGCGCATCATCTATTTACCCAAAATCTTTGGTAGGTGTTTGAGTTAACCCTAATTACAAATCCGATATTTTGACCAAATTATCCGTTTCTGGTATTTTAAAGTAAAAGTGGGAAAGTAAATTACCTGTCTCTAATTTCCCAAGAAAATATGCCTGGGTTTTCATCCTTATACTGCTCGATTCTTCGCTCAACATCTGGAGTGGCGACGCGAGGTTTAGATCCGCCAATGACTCCTGGTCGGATACTTCCAGTCTCTTGGTATCTAGAAATAATTTAACTATCAAAATTTGCTAAAGGAGTAAATTGAGTTAATAGGGCAGGCCCTATTAACCCTCAGACGAAGTAGATTTTAGAGGAATTTCCTAGTAGATGTGCGAACTTCGCTCCCCTTAGGGATTGGTTTCGCCCCCGTACGACTTTTGGCTTGCTACGGGCACAGGCCCTATTTACTTGAGACCCAATTCGTCGGAACAATTTGGTTAAATATAAGTAAAACACAAAAACTTCGCTAGAGTACAAAAACTTTGTTTGATCTAAAAAATATATTGATGGATCACTACAATATTGTCTCAAAGACAAAGTAAATAACTTGAGTGAAACTAGTTCAGGAGCGTTTTCTGATTGACATACAAAACCTGAGTTTCTACAAATGATAAGCCAGGTGTTTCTAAGCCCCCCCCCTTTTAAATTTATGACACTAATTAATATCCCCTCAATTATTTTATGGAGTCCTCCGATACACTTTATCCTCCAACCCTCATAGTACTTCCGAGAGAAGCAAAAAAAGTCTCTCCAAAGATGATTTCCCAAGGTAATTAAAATAATAGCTTAACTTTATGGTTAGGATATTTGTTACCTGTTAAGAATTTTAGAAACACAGCCGTGAGAAACCCTGAGCTGTCGGCTGATCATGCAAGGTCGAACGCCAGCTGCTGCCATCTCTACTATCTTGAGTCTGATATGATTGGGCAGCGGTCTACCATTGATGAACACCCCGCCGAGCTGATTGACTCGGCCCTGCCCCGTCGTGCAAACATCTAAACACAAAGTCACAATCCATGATCTTCCCCGCAGTTCTTTTTATGGCCCATACCACCAAAAAAAGAACTGAGACGTTAATCAATAAAAGGTAAGAGAATTAAGAAAGAATAAAAGGTTGGAAATAACAGATCACAAAACTCTAGCAACTTTTCCTCATTCTTCTTATGTACTACAAGTATGTATGAATTACATAAGAGGGATCCATAAGTCTTACATTTTCAACCGTTTGACATAAATTAATAAAACTTGGGGTACTTTTCGTGCAAATAGAACTTCTATGTGGTGCTAAGTTAACTTCGGATGTCCCATTCAACAACGGATTTAGCGAAAAAATTGAAAAAAAAATTGGAAGGTACATTCACTCTGGGCTTTTTGAGTTCTAGAGACATTTTTTGTTCTAAAATACAAAACATTTTCCCCTTAAATATTTCTGTGTATAACTGCCATTTTGTGTTCTAGAATACAAAACATTTTCCCCTTGAATATTTCTGTGTATCAAACTACTATTTTCCCCTTACTAAGAATACAAAAACTATTTCCCTTAATTTTTGTTCTAGAATACAAACTGCTATTTTGTAGTTCAATATTACAAAACATGCCCTTAAATATTTTTCTTGCTATAACTGCCATTTTGGTATTCTAGAAATTATAAACTTTCCATTAATAATTTCTGTGTATAACTTACTATTTTTGAATTCTATTTCTTTATTTTATTATTTTTCTTTTCAGATACAAACATTTTATACTCCCTTGATTATTTTCTGTGATCATCTGCAATTTGTGTTCTAGAATACAAAACATTTTGCCCCTTGAATATTTCTGTGTAAACTGCTATTTGTGTTCAGAAAACAAAACTTTTTCCCTTGAATATTTTGTGTATAACTGCTACTTTGTGTTCTAGAATACAAAACATTTTCCCCTTGAATATTTCTGTGTATAACTGCCATTTTGTGTTCTAGAATACAAAACATTTTTCCCTTGAATATTTCTGTGTATATTAACTGCTACTTTGTGTTCTAGAATACAAACATTTTCCATTGCATGAACTGCCATTTGTGTTCTAGAATACAAAAACATTTTTCCCATGAATAATTTAAATAACTTGCCATTTTGTGTATCTAGAATACAAAAAATTTTCCTTGAATATTTCTGTGTATAACTTGCCCTTGTGTTCTTACAAAACATTTTCCTTGGTGTATAACTGCCATATTTGTGTTTCTAACAAAAATCATTGAATATTCTCTGTGATTAACCTACATCTTAAAGATGTAAAAAAAGTCATTTTAATCGAAGAGAGCAAATAGTAACATTAGAAATAATGGGCTAGAGTAAAAATGCACTTGTTTTTGGATTAAGAACACAAATCATTCATTACCTTACCGTCATTTTAAGATATTTACACTAATGCTGCTAGATTTAGGGAAAATAGATACCCTGACTTTGTTTAAAATTGAAAATCTAATAAATGATTCGTGTTCCCACTAGAACCTAAAAACCCCAATAAAATTATACTTTCTTATTTAATTTTTAAATTTTTCGTAAAATCCGGTGTCGAATGGGAAAACTTGTTATACCCGACGTTAACTACACCATTAAATGTTGGTGAAAAGGACCCAAAAGTGTGGTCTATTCACCAGGCTTGACTACTGTCCACTCCTACAACTACACCATTAAATAGAAGCTCCCTTTATGTTTAATTAATTTATATCTAATGGTTTAAAATTAAAGGGGGGTAACTTTTGGTTCACCCTGTATATATTACATTTAGCAAACTGGTATGGTGGGATCAAACTGTGTTATAGTTTTATCCATTAAGCATAACATGAACCATAAACAGCTCTAGAGGGTTTTTAGCGAGTGTGTACGAAAATCACGCCATTGAGGTCGTGTAGTATACACGGCTAAAATCAATTGACTGCGTGGGCAAATAATGCCAGGGAGCCAATAGGATGAGTCCTGTATGTTAAACTACTCCCACAATTTCATATCGGACCAACCTCATTGCTTCCTCAACACTATTTTTCCACGATGTCAACTGATTTCAGCCGTGTGTTATACCATAGTTTTAACTTAAAACTAACCTAGAATCTTTAAAACTTAAAACATCTCTTCTTTGTATGGTTAAGGGAAATTTTTACTCACCCTTCCCTTCTTACATGAAAAATAACAGTTATTTTTTATGTTAATAACCAGTTTGCTCGTTATTTACATAAATTTAGTTTAGTTATTTCTATCAAATAAATAATTTACTGGGAAATCATTTCTGAGCGAAATACGCAATTCAGACCATTCACGTGCTGATTAAAATTCATTAGCAGTTATGGCTGTTTACGTTCTTTTTTAAATGCATCCTTAATTATGAATGTTTACGTTATTATTAAAAATGCATCCATATTATGAATTTTTACGTTCTTATTAAAAATGCATCCTTAATTATGAATGTTTACGTTCTTATTGAAATGCATCCTTAATTATGAATGTTTACGTTCCTATTAAAAATACATCCTTCATTATGAATGTTTACGCTCTTATTAAAAATGCATCCTTAATTATGAATGTTTACGTTCTTATTAAAAATTCATCCTTATTTATGAGTGTTTACGTTCTTATTAAAAATGCATCCTTATTTATGAGTGTTTACGTTCTTATTAAAAATGCATCCATAATTATGAATGTTTACGTTCTTATTAAAAATGCATTTTTAATTATGAATGTTTACATTTTTTATTAAAATGCATTCTTATTTATGAATGTTTACGTTCTTATTAAAAATGCATCCTTAATTATGAATGTTACATTTTTTATTAAAATGCATACTTTTATGAGTGTTTACGTTCTCATTAAAAATGCATCCTTATTTACTATTGTTTACGTTATTTGTCATCAAATAATATTTTTTATTGATAAATAAAAAAAAGAGTTAAAAAATCCTTAATCGTTATAAATTAGATAAAACAAATTTCTCTCTTCATAAAAGCCTTTAGGATCTTAAACAATGGCTTTTGTTATGACAAGCGTCATCCTTTTTTTCAGTGTTATCAGCAAACAGTGCTGCGCCCTAGTTAAATTTGCTTTGCGAATAAAAAAATTGAAAACTTCACCTAAGCACTAATTTAAAATTGTGTTGAGTTGCCTTCCCCCAGCAAGTGTTACCGCCCTGTAAGTGACCTCCCACTCTATTTTTATTCAATATATAATTTTTTCAATCTTTATGTATGGTATTGATTAAAAAAAAAGAATATTTTTTTTGTATAATTGAATACTTATTAATAGTTACTCGTTTTAATCAACAAATTTTTCTAATCCTAATTAATTTAATTAAGATAAATTACTTCTAATCTCGCTATTTTTACTTTTCCTCATTTGTACCTTAGGTACATAGGTACAATAATTGAACAGTATTGTGTTTGCAAAATATCGAAACTGGGATCTCACCTGAATATTATTCTTTTCTGTCGTTTTTAAGACTTTTCGAATGGATTTAACGTGTTGTTTGTCTGTTACGTGTGTGTGTCTATCATCGTAGCTCCTAACCTATTTATGCTACAAAGTTGATACATAGACCAAAAATCAATCTTATGCGGATAATAATTTTATTTACCGCGTTAATAACCGAAAATAATGACTCAGCGAAATTTCAAATATACATAAAACGCGGAAAAATGTTTCGATCAGTTTATGTGTGGCATCCATATAGTCATTTATAGTTATTTATATGTCTCAAGTTTCATTTCATAATCAGCATTAGTTCAATTTTTATCAAATGACTTAAGTTTAAGTATTAAGTTTAAAAAAAAATGAGTGGAAAATTGGTACAAGTTTTGTTACTTTACGCAAAAAATAAGTTTCGGCAGGTTCAATACGGCAGGTATATCTACAGGTTTTGTTTGAATGTAGAAGTTATGCAGTATCGAATGTGGTCAGTACCGATGGGTAGCCGCTGGGAATAAAACTTATGTATTTATTATTTGAGGACGAGCGAAGTGATTACGAAGTAGTGAAGATGAGCGTAGCGGATCTGATGTGGTTAGTACGAAAAGTTCCGAACTACCCCGAAACCGATTTTTTATTTCAAATAATTAATATCTTAAAATGATGTTTTTGCAATATTATGTTTTTGTATTGTGTTTGCGAAAAAATCCGAAACCGGGATGAAACCGGAATTATACGGTTCAGGAGTTTTTAAGGCCTCCTGAGTGGTTTTTTTAAAGTTGTCTGTTTGAATGTGTGTGTATTTTTATATAAGCTTAATAAAAATGGTTCGCCATTGTCATGTTCTGTATTACAAAAGTTCAGAAACTAATCGTAAAAAGAGTTTTTAAACTTCAACATACCGCATTCAAGTATTTAATAATTTAATCCATATAATCCAGGTAATCACATGTGGGCGTCTAAATTTAATAAAACGTAAAATTGTTTAATAAAAACAATTGTTTAAATTGTTTCAGGCTGCATTAAATACCAAAATCTATCTTTTGATAGATCGATTAAATTATTAAATAAATTGAATAAAATGTAAACTTACTTTAAGTTTACACAAAGACCGCTCAAAGCGGTCTTTAAAAACTTTTTAAAGCCTAAGTTTCAAATGAAATGAAGGCAAAAAGCAAGATATTAAGCCACCACGCCTTCTCAGTTGAAAGGTAGGTCTGCCGCGGCGCTAGTGTCGATTGGAATCCAAATGTTCCCACCATTGAGTCGACAGTCTTACTGTTTAAGTATCTATGGTCTCTGTTTAAAACTAAGTAACAACAAAAATCAACAATATTGTACCAATGAAGTATATTCCCTCTTATAATGACATATAAATAACATGATATGACATATAATATAATTAATAACATAATTATAACGCCTTATTAAGGTCTTAATAATTTAATTTAAACTGGTAAGACCTCACAACGAACCAAATAGACTAGCACACCTAAACGTACGTGGAAAGTTCATCATATAGGAAAACTCTGCGTAAATTAACTACATGACAATTACGTAGTATTGCTGATTTCTATCGATTATCTTTATATTAGAAATGACAGAAAATAGCTAATTATTTGGTTCATTACCAATTATTATTCTATAATATATTTAACTTAGCCATTTATTATATTATTACTTTTATTTTGTGTGCTATTTTTGTTAACTATTTCTTTTATTGCTATAATATGTCCTTAATATATATGTATATTTTATTGAAGAATAATAATTAAGTAACGACACATATTAGTAAATAATTAATTATTGTGTGTGTGTCTGTTATCATCGTAGCTCCTAGTGTAGCTAGAGAGTTGAAACTTTGTACAAAAATCAGTCTTCCGCTGTAGTTGTGCTATTCGGAAAATATATTTGTATGACGTCATTAACTCGAAATAATGACTCAGCGAAGATTTCGAAAAATCATAAAACGCGAAAAAATAATACGATCGGATAAAGATTTAGCACACATGTGGTTATATAGAAGACCAACATATGTGCCATGTTTCGCCTCATTATCAGCATTAGTTTAAATTTTATCGAATGATTTTTACGTTTTTTAATAAATTGTAAAAGATCAGAAAATAATCTAATTGAGTTGAAATTTAGTACAACTGTACCTCTATACCTTTACTAAATAAATAAGTATAACAATTTATGACAAGCGAGTTCCAAGACATGTTGCAGTAATTTGGAATTGTATATTCTGAGGACGAAAAGCAAGTTACAAGGAAAAGTTCGAGGTACCCCGTACCCGATTTTTTATACTTACTACCGTAGGTACAAAAATGAGTATTTTGTATTTCTTTTGGAAAATGAACATATTATTTAGCCAGTCATTCCAAAGCTTTTAACACTTCCAAACCTGCTATGATTTTGATTTTTCTTTAGCAAATACACAGATTTGAGGAAATGGGGAAAAAATGAAAATTTAATGGATAGTAAATTACCTGAATTGATAAGAAGGGGCTGACCGGCAGATAACATGACTGGATCGAGCCTTGTCATCCTGCTTGTATGGATGATAGACCCTGAGTCTGATCACTACACATTCGATCAGTCCTGTCTTTCATATTTCTCCCTTCCAAATCTAACCTACACACAGTACTCTTATCCTTCAACTTTTATTCCAAAATATTATATCCATGCCAAAGCCAACCCCAGCGCAAGAGAAGCAAAATAGTGCAGAAATGGAGAGATGTGCAAGATAATTAAACAAATTATTTACAGGTTTGAAAAGTATAAAATTTTAAATGACTATCTCCACTTTAATTACTGTCAAATGGAGATCTAATAATTAGACAGTATTTTAACATTTCCCTATTTTTAAGTTTTGCGTTTGTGAAAAATCCGGAACCGGGATGTCACCGGAATTTTTCGTTTAAGGCCTTTTTTAAGACCTCCACTTTCATTTCACTAAGTTGTCTATCTGTATGTGTGTGTCTGTTATCATCGTATCTCCCAGTATATTATTGTTAGAGAGTTAAAAAGTAAAAAAAATCTTTACGTCCAGTTGTGCTATCCGAAAAAT
>JACMZG010000022.1:2564299-2606386 GCA_018340805.1 Microvelia longipes
CTCTATTGGCTTGTCCTCAGATTGGCATGAATATCCAAATTCTAAAGTGGTATGTATTACTTCGGTCTAGCAGCGTTTCACCACAGGATAAAGTGGTTATCTAAAGCGTAGGGTTTTCGGATAACCATAACTTCGGATTCGCTTTGCTCGTCCCCAGTTTGTAATGATTTTCCAAAGTCTAAGGTTGTAACTTCGGTATTATTAGGTAACTAACTATTTAGGGCGTGTATACAGCCTTAGGTTTTTGCTGTGACCATTCTGCGAGCTAAAAAAGTGGATTTAGATAATATTATATGGGAGGACATTACCAATACTATAGTTATAATTTATTTATTATTTTTTTTTTTAATTTCTTTATTTATTTTTATTTTTTTTTATTATTATTCTTTTTATTGTTATTATTTTTTAGTATTATTATTAATAATAATATAATTTTATTTTTTATTTATATATTTTTATTTTTTTTATTATTTCTTTTGTCAGGTTTTGGCGTTGAATTTACATATTTATTGTAAATTCATTTTGTTATGCGGTTCGCAAAACCCTAGATGAGAGCCAAGACAACTTTTTGTCACGTTGAGGAAATATATCTTAGTAAATAAATTACGTTCACTACGCCTAACAGGCATGGTAGAAGAAAACAGAATCGAGTTCGTTTGTAGTTTTTTAATTAAAACATTATTTAGAGTATCAGTCAAAACTAAAAGTAAATTAAATTATGAAGGCAGAATGAACCGTGAAAAAAGTTTAGAACTTAACAGGACTTATACTATGCATCCTGTAATATTAACAATTGTAGGAACAATTCATATAAAGGACAAACTGATCCACAGAGTCGGTCATAAAACTAGTATAAAAGATAAAAATAAAACTTAAGAAAATAAGTTCACAAAGACTGTGTGGACTCTGAAGTTTTGACAAAAGTAATATTTATTGCTGAAGCTTATCATTTTAAAACAAAAAATAAGAGTACAATAAAAGATAAGGAATCGTAGTAGCTAAAGCAGGAGCTCATCACTTTCCAACAAAAAGAATAGGAGTATAATAGAATATAAAGAATTGTAGTAGCTAAAGCAGGAGCTCATAGCTTTTCAACAAAAAGAATAGAAGTTTAATAAAAATAAGGAATCGTAGTAGCGTATCACATTCAAAAAATAAATCAAGAAGGAATAAGGATAAATGATGAGAAAAATAGGCATAGCTAAGTCTTATTTAATCTGTCTTAATCCTTAACCTCAGAAGCATATTGACTAAGAAGAGTTTAGTTTCAAATTTAGTTTTTTATGGTTTATGTTCTAGTTCCGTCATCAGAAATATGCCTTGTAACAAGAGATTTTTCCCAGGTAAAAAATCTTGTTGTGGTTAACAATATTTTGTTTTCGATGCGCAGGTATTTACAATTTTATTTATAATTTATCCATTTATTTTTTTCATTTATACACTTAAATAAAGCACTCTAGAAATGGAAACGTTAACTTTGATAATAGGGGAAATACAAGACGTCATAAATTATCAAAAAAAAATTCAATACATTAATTCGCGTCGATTTCTTGCGTTGTTACCTATTTTTCATAATTTTGTGCCGTAACTGATGTGATAAACTGATCTATGATAAACAAAATTTCGTGACGAAACTTAGCCATTTATAAGATCAATTAAAAATGATAACATTTAATATTGAGATTGAGAAAATTCATGCATTTCCAAACTCTCTACCATTTATAGACTCTACCATTCGGTATTAACCTGTTTTGTGACGGAACTTGGCCATTTATAAGAACGACCTTAAGTTATTTTTAAACTCTACCATTCGGTATTAACCTGTTTAGTGACGGAACTTGGCCATTTATAAGAACGACCTTAAGTTTTTTTTAAACTCTACCATTCGGTATTAACCTGTTTTGTGACGGAGCTAGAGGATTTCTTATAAATAGTTGAGTCTGAAAGATGAGCTTACGACTTAACGAAACCAAAGGAGATAAAATAAGAAAAGGAATTGTTGAAGCAAAAGCAGGAGCTAAACACTAAGAGCACATCCCATTTACCGGTTTTTGAAGAATTCTTGTAAAAGTCTGAGCCTCTAATAAGACTGATTAACATTCAATATGCAATTCATACATATAATTAATAATAGCGTAGTTATCAATTATAATATTCAAACACGTTTAAGTGGTCAGAGGCTGTAGGAGAACCACTCGTATCTTGTTAAATAGACAAAATTTAGGCTAGATAGATTGCATTTCTGCACTCTAGGATTTAATTTTTAGCCAGATCGCGCCCTTTTATTCGATTCATTTGAACATGGTATGTTAATAGCGTTCTTCTACAACCGAGATTTTTTAGAAAAAGCACTTAATAAGTTGGTTATTTTTTATTTAGAGTTTGAAATGTTTCAAAGAAACACGAGTGTTTACATATTCAGATATGATTCGGAATTTCTATAAACGAGATAAGGAATATTTTGTAAATTTTATTGAAATCCTTTATATAGTGCAATCATAAAGACATCAGTATTTCTACAGAAACCTAATACATGGATAACATAATTTCATTATGCCAATTCGTTAAAAATTATTAAGTAGGGCCGACAAGCTAATGTAAGACAAGCTATGTCCACGCTAAGTGTTTGCAAGTGATAGCAAAAGCTGTCATAATTGTAACAGAGCGTCATACCTATTTTTAATTATAATTCCCATCTCATAGTAGCTGTGTCTAACTTGCACCAAACAATAGTCGGAATTACGGTGAATCAAGAAACAAGTGAAAACAACATCCTCGGATTTCAATAAGTTTTGGTCGGATTCTACTACTGTATGATTTGGATGCACGATGGTGCAACTTTCACCAAGACATTTATTACAGACTTAGACTTTTACAGATTAATAGTAATAATATAAAAGCTGATTAATTTGGCGATAGTGTACCTTGAAAAGGGTATCCAGTATAACAGGGCCTCATCATGCTACAGAAAGTAGTCACTGTCATCCTACTTCAGCTAACTGCGAAATTACACTTCCCAAAAGTCGATACGATCCGAGTTAACGAAACCAATTTTACTCTTATCTTAACTATGGAATTCACCAAACAATCACTTCAACGTTCCGAAACGGGTACTGAGAGTCAAACCGAGTCCGTACCTTACGGTTGGACGGATACAAGCCACGCCTCTTCAAGTTCCTATTGGTGGAAAAGAATGGAACCTCTGAGTCCTCCCCAACAGACCCCAATAAACTGAGGGCTGACGTCTCTAACACCCTCAAAGCACTTGTTACTTCACCAGGCGTGATGGTCTTTTACGGCAACAACGGAGCTACCTCATACACATACAATCAATCAATTGTTTTGTTGTCTTTTATTCAGTGGCGAACAGTGACCGTTTTTCCATCTAGACATTTAACTCACCGGAACCTCTGGTAAACTTAAATTATACTACTGTTTTGAAAACGTCTGTTTTTTGTCATCCCTTCAAGGTTCCATTGTCTTTTTAACTTCATGAAATAAATCTATCAACATAAAATTAGAAACATTTTATGTTCATATTAAGTAACAAAAAGTTTTTGAATACTAAGAAAATAAGGACACAACAATTGTCTCGAACAAGCCCTTTATAATTTGATTTTCAGGTTTTAAGAAGAATTTAGATTCAGTTGATTATGTTGGCAATTTAGTTGACATGATTGACAAAGAAGTGCATGTTCTACAGCTATTGTTTTACGCCAAATTTTTCCCACTCGTGTAACAATAGTTATTTTTCCAATATCTCAGAAATGTTAACAAAATATTATTTAGTTCTGGTACAGGTACATAATAAAGTCAACGTATGTAAGGAATTGTTGACCCCAGTAAATTTATTGGAGAGTTAAAAAACCCCGTTAAGAACTTTAAAGTCTATCAAAGTAGATTAATTCCCTGCGGGATTTGTCAACTTAGAAGTCTCGAAGTTTTACTTTGAGTACTTGACGGAAAAGTGAACACGGAGGGAAATATTTTTTTGAATTATTAAGGAAGAAAAATATAAGTCAAATCTAATTTATTGATCTTCAATCATTATTATTGACAACAAAAATTATTGAAGATCAAACTGGAGCGTTAAATATGTTGGAAAAACTGAAATTACTAAGTACGGAATACGACCAGATTTGGAATTTACTTTATAAATATATTGAGGAAGACGATGAGATAAAAACTTATTTGGATATTGAAGCTGAGCTTTACGGTGAAATTGCGAGTGATTGCATCGACGCGATCTAAGAACTTGAGTCCTTTATAAAAACTGGAACGAAAGGAGGAGAATTGAAATTATTTATCAGCTCAAGTGAATATTTAACAAATTATGTAGATGTAAAGACATAGATAATACAATTTATATGGACGTAAAGGACAAACTTAAAACTTCAAGAAACATCAATTCAAAAGAAATAGTTAACAAAAAAGAATCGTGTTTGAATTCGATTTTAAAAATTAATATTATAAAATTGGAAAAGAAACACAATATTAAATCAAAAGGATACCCAATCAAGTCATCTAATTGTTTAGTTGAAACAACAAAAAGATATAAAATCATTGAAAAGACGTTTACAAGCACAAAAGATAAAACAAACACAAGGGTCTGGTTTTTAAATTAAAGACGCAACCAAAACAAGAAGATGAAACAAGAAAATGTAAGAATATGAAAACTAAACCGACAGTTTTACAAACTAAAATAGTAAAATCAAACAAAATCCTTGATTCTGCACAAACCACAGATATCAAGATTCACTTCAAACCAACAAATTTGGGGAGGGCTCATTCGGAGGATAGAACGTCTGCAATAAAAGAACTCGAAGAACCCGACGGCCAAGTTCAGAACAAATAATCAAGCAACGAGAACCATTCATTCTCGACTGGCCAGGAGTGTCTTTTTCGGCCAGGAGTGTCGCTTAGCGATGCAATAAATGTAGTTTTATTTTTATTTATTCAGTCAATTGTTTTGAATCTTAAATAAAGATTTATTCGAAACGGTAACGGATACAATTAATAAAGCAACCTTAAAATTTGAAAGGTATTTTCAATGAATCACCTCACAGAAAACAAAATACTACCAGAAGTGCAGTCAGGTTTACGAGGTAATCACAGCACTGCTACTACCCTTCTCAAAGTGCTAGATGATATCTGTAAAGCTATTGACAATGGTGATGTCACTGCACTAATACTTCTTGATTACAGCAAAGCCTTTGACATGCTAGACCATGAAATGCTTATTGCAATCTTAAAACACAAAGGACTATCTGATGTAGTTATTAAATGGTTTATCTCTTTTATTAATGACAGAGAACAAAAAGTTATAATAGGTGGTAAAACATCAAAATCAAAGAGTTTCAAGAAAGGAGTCCCACAGGGAGGGCATTTGGCTGCTTGATTATTTTTAATATATGTTTTTATTGCCCCTAAATGTTTTCAATTTTGTAGTTGCCACATGTATGCTGATGACTCTAAGCTTTACCTTCATTACCACCCTAAAAATGAGAAAGCAGCAGAAGAGCAAATCAATGAAGACTTGAAACATATATGTACTTGGTCTAAAGAGCATGGTTTGCAACTTAATGCAAAGAAAACAGAGGCACTATTAATAACAACTTGGCAAAATAAACAACCTTACCTTCAAGATTCTCCTAATCTAGTTTTAAACAATAGTAATTTACAGTTTGTCGATAAAGCCTATAACCTGGGAATTATTTTTGATAATGAGCTTCAGTTGTAGTAAAGGTTGGTCTGTTTTTAAAAAGATTAACTCATTAAAAAACTTGCTACCTCCCAGTGAAAAGTGGTGTCTTGCAAAAACACTTGTTTTATCCATATTTAACTATTGTGATGTTGTGTACGGTTTTCACAAGACTTAAAATATAAGATTCAAAAGGTTCAGAATGCATGTGTTTCAGAATGTTTGTGCATGTGTTGATGATATTTGTGCATGTGTTGATTGTGTTGATTGTGTGAATGTTTGTTTCAGAATGTGTTTCAGAATGTTTGTGCATGTGTTGATGATGTTTGTGCATGTGTTTATGCATATGTTGATAATGTGAATGTTTGTTTCGGAATGTATGTGCTTTGCTTGGGGAATCCATAGGAGAAGATCACATAACACCTCACTTAAACAACAAAAAAATATTAAGCATGGAAAACAGGAGGATTCTATATTATGGATGCATGCTATAAAAATTCTAACATCTGAACAGCCACAATATCTAAGAGATCAGATTGAGAAAACAAGTGATAAACATAATCTGGAATTGAAAGGAGATGATCATCGATTCAATATGAGCAACATTGAACAAGAAAATTCAAATCCTCTTTTACTGGTTACTCCCCTTAAATCTTAAACAAAGTCCCTTATCATTATTTTCCTTTGTCACCTCCAGCATTCAACAAGAAATTGTTTGAACTTTTAATCCCCTATCAAACTGAAAATAACAAAATACTTGTGTAAATATCATTTTATTATAATTTTTTCATTTAGACAATTTTTTAAGGAATAGGATTTATATTTTAGACTCTGAAATTCCTAGTGATTGTAACAAATATTTTTTTTTCAACTCTTTATTTTATTGATTGACTAACAACACATGATAGTTGCATAGGTTCATATCTTTAAAGAAAAGTCTTAATCGTTACTAACAATGTAAATAGCCTTAAAATAACTAATTATATAAAGATACCTTTTTATAAGTCTCATCAAAAAATGTATATAAATTGTGAATTTTTTATAAAAATGTTAAATTTCTACTTGTTTTGTTTATTTTAAATATTATTCCAGGTTATAGTTTATATGAAAAAGTATATAGTGAAATATAACTTATTGTTGGTCTATTTAGTTTATTTTTATACATATATATTTTTTTAAATGTTCCAACTTCTGTTTTGTTATTTGTAATGCTCATGTTTTTTTTTTCTTGATACATGGAAGACCTATGTTATACATAGAATGCATCCATTATGTAATATTCATTATTTGCAAATAAACATTTTATTTATTTATTTATTTAATTAATTTATTTATGCTAGAGAGTTGAAACTTTGTACAAAAATAAGTATACTGCTTTAGTTGTGCTATTCGGAAAATATTTTTTTTGACGTCATTAACTGGCAATAATGACAGCAAAAATTTTGGAAAAACCATTAATCGCGGAAAAATAAATTGATCAAATTTAAATGTAGCACGCATGTAGCCATGTATTAGACTAAGATATGTGCTAAGTTTCATCTCATTATCAGCATTAGTTCCTTTTTTTTTAGATGACTTGTGTACGTTTTTTTAAAAAAATGGAAAATAATCCAATTAGGTTGAAATTTGGTACAAGTGTACCATTACGTAATAAATAAGTACACCAAGTTCAATACGAATAGTGTATCCATAATTTTTGTTCGATTATAAAAGTTAAGCAGCATCGAGCGTGGTCAGTGCCTGGACGGGTGACCACTGGAAATGAAACAAATTACTTTCTATGCACGAGCGAAGCGTGTCCGAAGAGAATTTGCATTATATATTGGACAAATCGTATATTCTGAGGACAAGTTCCAAGTAGGGTGGATGAGCGTAGTAAATCTGATGTGAAGAGGAAAAGCTCTGAGGTACCCCGTACCCGATTTTTTAACTCTGTTTCAGTACCTTACTATAATTTAATAACTAACTTTTCAACTTTATTAAATTTGCTTGTAACTTTATTTCATCTTAAAAAATCAAATTCACAAAGGGTCATAAAAACAAATCACTCAGTTTGAAAATTAGCGCTCTTAATAATGTTTTGAATATTATGAAACTATAAATTAGAAAATATAGTTTCATTAAATTTTTTTGCTCCAAAAAATTGAAAGACTTACCTTTTGGGGTGGTTAAAAAATATTTGGCAAAACTTTGCTAAATATTTAGCCTAAACATTTTTACTAAAGTGACATTTCAAATCATTTCAAACATTTATGGTTCGTAAATCAAAAAGTCTCTACTGTTTTTGTTTAAACAAATCATGATAATTGAAAAGGTACAATTAGGTACAAGTTAGGTACTTTGTACACATGTCGACAGGTAGCGGCTCTTAAGTCTTTATGACTTAGCTTGACAAACGTCACAGTGATTTACGAGGAAACTCCCATAAAAACTACTTGTATTTAATGGTCCGAGGGCACTGAATGGTCCCATGGGTCCCATATGTATTGTTGTATTGTACTCTAGGGTGCTACTTGTTAACAGAAACTTTAAAATTGTTTAATTGTTAATTTCCAGACTTCAATTACAGTTAAGTGGTAAAGTTCAGTAACTTTCACCCTATAGAAAGTGGTTTCAAAGCAGAAGCATGGTTTAAACCAAAGTAGAGCAATTATTTTAGTCCAAGAGCCAGGCCTAAAAATGTAACTCATTTTGTACCTTAAAACAAATTTTTCTGAAAATATACCTTAAATTATTCGCGATTCAAAGAGTTAGTTGTAAGGTTGGCAATACCAATGGCGGGAAAACGAAAGGGTGATCGAATTTTTTTTATCATAAGATTAGCATAGGAGCCGTTAAAAATTCTTCTTTTATTCCTTTATTGTTAGTTAATTTGTGATAAATGAGACAAAAATTAATAGAACGACCATCGGTGCTAAAAAAATGGCTAATATTTCATAGATAAATACTTCGATTATTCCAGGATTTTAAATATAGAATCAGGCTCTTATTACTACAGACTTGGATTTGTCCGATTTAACCCAGAAATAATAAATCCTAAACGGATGATTTAAACAAAAGTTTTACAAAAACGTGAATTTATTGAGTTATCTATTATTTTAGTGTGTAAATAAAATTGATTGATAAATTAAAACACCATTACGGTGAAAATTGGCTTGTTATCAGTTAATTTAAATACCTGTAACAACTAATTTAAACAATTTATTGCAATTAAAAGGTAATTTTGTGTGTTTGTGTAAACTAAAATTATTTAAAAGTAACATTATTTAACAATAACTAAAATAAAACACTATATTGTGATCTTCACCATCTTATCACTCAATTTAAATACTCGTGACAACCCATTAAAATCTTATTTTTCAACGAAATAGTGATTATAATGAGTTCATACGCCCTAAAATTAATTAAATTAAAGCACTTTGATAAAAAATGTAATGAAATAATCGTCACAAATAAGAAAAACTATAAAACTGCCATAAGGACTTTAACAAGGATCACCCTTCCGTTATCAATTTCTTATCAGCGACGGTGGCGCTGCTACGGACTTTGAATCGCGAATAAAGGAAAAGCATAGTTTGCCTATCCTGAGTGGAGCCTTTATATGAATGGGATCGCTCAAAATATTAGAAAATCGAACAAATGCCAGTTTCTTGCAATAAGTGGTTCCCTGTAATTTGTGTGCAAAACATGAAGAGAACATTTTTTGAAGCTGATAAAATTTCCTATTAAACGAGTGTTTTGACTAAAACTAAAGTTATGACATTTGTTAATTAGCCAAAAAAATGCACTAAAACTCAACAATTTTTCAAAGAAATTCGCTGACTTTGCATAAATTAACCATTTTTTTTGGGTTTTTTTGAAAGAGCCATAACTTTGGTTGTAGCTATCTCATTTTGATGAATGAACACTTCCTTTTTCCAGGGAACCACTTATTTCAATAAAACTGATATTTGTGCGATTTTATAAAATTTTGAGCAAGCACAATCATATAATGGGCTCTACTCTGGATAGGCAGAATATGTTTTTACTTTTCCTCATTTATATAGGAGGAGACCTATTTTTCCGTAGGTATATAGGAAAAGTATGGTGATTGCAAAAAAAATCCGAAACCGGGATAAAACCGGGATTATTTTAAAGAACTCCTGAGAGGTTTTCGCAAAGTTGTCTGTCTGTATGTGAGCCTTGAATAAAAGGTATTACAAGTTCAAATAATAAAAATAAATCTAACATAACTAGACATAAATTAAATCATCTTAACAATGGTTATCGAATTAGGCACTGTACAGAATTATCCACCTTTAAAATAAATTTTACACATTTTTAAATCTGTATAAAAGCGCATATTACCTTTTCGTAACAATTAATTTAACACTTTCATTGAATAGAGTAACTAAACAAGTGATTTAAGGTGTAAACGATGCTTGTATGGTACAAAAAAAGTTTTTGGCGTTGGGTGTCGTAAGCTTCCATTCTTTTTCTTTAAAATAGTTTTTAGGTTAAAAATAAGTTTGCGGTCTCGGCCATTGGGCAATAGAAATTGGCCAACGACGTCTATTTTTTTGTGTATAAATTTGTTTCAAAGGTTTTTTAAAGACAGGAAGGAATTGCGCCAAGCAGTCTCGAACACCAAATCATAAAGCTAGTACCACGTCATACGATATCATCTATCTACTATTTTTTTTTCTTGACACGGATTATACTATTTTTTATTTTGATGGCATTGGCTTTAATACTTGACAGATTTTTTTATAAGTTATAAGTACATTTCAACAGAACCAATTTATTTATCTCTGCGAAATAGTGCGTACGGAGTGACTTGTGAAAATACTGCAATTATTTCTTACGTCCCCTTCGACACCTATATTTTATTCGCGATACAAGAGATAGTTGTAAGGTTGGCAATACCAATGGCGGGAAAACGAAAGGGTGATCAAATAATGTTTTATCATAGGATTAGCATGGGAGCCGATAAAAATCCTTCTTTTATTTATTTATTGTTTGTTAATTTGTGATAAATGTAATAAAAATTATTAGAACGTCCATCGGTGCTAAAAAAATTGCAAATATTTCGATTATTCCAGGATTTTAAATATAGAATCAGGCTCTTATCACTACAGACTTTGATTCGTCCGATTTAACCCAGAAATAATAAAACCTAAACGGATAATTTAAACAAACATTTTACAAAAAGTGAATTTATTGAGTTATTAATTATTTTAGTGCGTAAATAAAAGTTATTAATCAATTAAAACACCATTACGGTAAAAATCGGCTTCTTATCAGTTAATTTAAATACCTGTTACTACTAATTTAATCATTTAATGCAATTAAATGGTAATTTTGTGTGTTAGTGCAAACTAAAATTATTTAAAGTAACATCAATTAACAATAAATAAAAAAAACACTATATTATGATCTTCATCTTCTTATCACTCAATTTAAATACTCGTGACAACCCATTAAAACCCTATTTTTCAATGACATTGTGATTCTACTGAGTTCATACGCCCTAAAATTAGTTAAATCAAAGCACTTTGATAAAAAATTTAAAGAAATAATCGTCACAAATAAGAAAAACCAAAAAATCCCCATAAGGACTTTAACAACGATCACCCTTTCGTTATCAATTTCTTATCAGCGACGGTGGCGCTGCTACGGAGTTTGAATCGCGAATACTAGCTAACATTTTCTTCTTATTTTTCAGCAATAATTTTGAATTTAGTTGATTATGTATAAGATATTTGGTAGTAGGAAGGACAGCATGTCAAAAGTCAAACCTAGGAGTGTGTCTAAAATTAGTGATGTGCCAAATCGACTTTTTAAAAAAAATGCAAAGGAAATGCGCTGAAAAGCCTTATCTTGATACTACTAATAAAAATAAGAAATTTTATTGGTTCCATTCTGACCCAAATCCTTATAAAATGCTGTTTGCTCTCAGTGGCCAAAATATCATTATATATTTACTGACGGTTCAAAAACAAATAATAATACAGGTTGTGCAATGATTGACAGCTTACAATAAAATAATGTGAAGATAGTGGCTTTATTCTCTCTTCATCAGAGTAATTGACATGGTAAGAATAAACTAAACTAACACAATAAGAATTAAGGAGCTGAAGAATATATTAATAGTTGTTAGTATTAGTTCTCTAGTCGTAGATAAAATTTAATATGCAACAAGAGATGAAAGTTTTCAGCTCTCGTATTACCTCCCTCGTCAAGCCTCGGGAGCCAAAATGTTAGTTAACTCCCTCGGCAAGCCTCGGGAGCTAACTAGTTTATCTCCCTCGGCCTACCGGCCTCGTGAGCTAGTGAAGTTTCCTCCTTCGGCGCTGCCTTAGGACGAAACTTTAACTTGAGCTGTAAAACTTACTTTCATCCCTTGTTGCATAAATAACTATTTTTTGCCGTCTTGAGGTATCCCAAAAATTGCATAAATTTTATGTCTGTAAAAATGTGTGTATTGATGGATGTATTTATGTCCACTTTTGTTACCATGATACATGATACATGATACATGATACATGATACATGATACATGATACATGTTAATAGATCATCCGATTTAGATAATTTTTCTAGATATTAATGGCTAATGGTTTAATTTCGCTTTGATGTAACGTTAGATTTAATTAAGATACATGTATTGTAAATAAATTTAACGTAATAACGAATTAAATCAGTTGTTTTAGTATATAATTTTTTTTAGTTATGTTAGAATCGGAAGTTGGATCTCTTAAGACATGGATATGCTAATTTTAGAGTCCCTCGGACCCCCATTGTAGATAAATGTTTCTTGGCGGACCCCCATCTTTTTGGTTATACTCTCCAACTAATAAATTCAATAACTTATACTCATCGCTAAACTTCCTGTTTTTAACGTTTTAAATTTAGCCTCGCGAAACTGTTATATTCATTTACAGTGAACTCCTATCATTTTTATAGTTCCCTGATAAATCGCGATGACTTTTACAACACCCAATTTCTTAAGCAACCTTCATTTTCTTATATTTCATAAAATATGATGAAGAGAACGTCCTAAGAACTACCAACAAATACAATTGCTGTAAATAATATTTGGACCCCCGTTTTTCAGCCTTCTTACTAACAATAAGAAATATATGTTTATGTTTAAGAATAAAAACTTGGTTAATAATGTCTTGATTCATTCACGCACTTTCAAGCAATCACATAAGCTAAGTTTTTTTTGGAAAGTCCCTAAAAAGCAATTAAAACTAATAATTATTTAAAAATATAAACAAAAAGTTTCTCCGTAAAAAAACATTAATTTATTAAAGCACTTTAAACCTTGCATGAGGCCATTATAACATCATAAATGTAATTATGATTATTATTATAATACCATTAGAGTTAATTAATTAATGTTTACATATTTGTTAAAATATTTTGGCCATTAGATCGCGGACCCCCTAAAATCTTTCATCGGATGCCCAAGGGTCTATGAACCACACTTAGCGTAACCCAGTTCTAAGAGATTGTAGACAGGTTTAACAGAAGTAAATTTATATCATTTGATACTACCGAGTTTTGTAAAACATGAATAGTTGACACAATGTAATTGTGCGAGAGACACCTAGGAAATGTAACAAGCAAAATGCAATGCTATCTGGGAACTGTTCTATTATTCGACATTCGTCAACATTGATGGCTCGACATAATGTCATGTCCCACTCTGTTTCGTTACGTCTAACTCATCAGGGCGGCGACAGAGCCTGAACTCACTCTGACCTTCAATTAATTCCGAAGAATATAATGTGAAGTACTTACCAGAGACGAGCGGTGCTCTCTTACAGCCATCATGCATGGCAAGCAAAACATATATCATTTGATACTACCGAGCTTTGCAAAACATGAATAGATGACACAATATAATTGTGCGAGAGACACCTAGGAAATGTAACAAGCAAAATGCTTGTTACAGAAGTAAATTATTCGACTTACATAAATATTAAAATTATTTATCAAATTTTCTTTTACTTGTGAAATAACTATAAATGAGATGTATCTAATGATAGATATAAAACAGAAACAGGGAAGTAGGTATTACTGGATAATGTACAATTATCCAGTGTAAGATATTACCTCCTTATACATTGTTTTATCTATCTTATATATTTGTTTATAA
The DNA here is from genome assembly GCA_018340805.1 of Microvelia longipes. Lineage (NCBI taxonomy): Eukaryota > Metazoa > Arthropoda > Insecta > Hemiptera > Veliidae > Microvelia > Microvelia longipes. The sequence continues at coordinate 2,578,147 of JACMZG010000022.1, forward strand.
TATAGAGCTGTTATAAAAATGACCCCGTAGAAAATTAGATGCAAAAAAAACTTCCTTAAATCATACATAAGAAAAGGGGGTAAGATCAGCGGGCGGTGTTTGAAGATCCGAGTTGACCGTAGTATGAAGGATTGGTTCCAGAACGAAAAATCAAACTGAAGAGGCGCTAATTCGACTAAACGTGTCCGATTTACCGAGGGGGGTTATGAGGAACAGGTTGGCGCCTCCTACCAGTGTTGCAAATGGACCGATGATAATCGAAACTAGTCAAAGATAACTTGATTCACTCGGAGTAACTAATCTGATTAACCTGTTGAATTTTACTGTTATAACAGAATTAGTTTGACTAATGTGTTAAAACGTACAGTTTTTCTTTTCTTAATAGCGGCTTTCACATTTCAATTAACCCCGGTAAAATTTTAAGAGACAATTAACGAGAAAACTAGAACATTTTAGAATTCCCTAATTTTGACACAATGGGTATTTTAGAAAATTTTGAGGGGAATTCCCTAATTTTACACAATGATTTTAGAATTCCCTAATTTTGACACAATAGGGCATTTTAGAATTCCCTAATTTTGACACAATGGGGAATTTTAGAATTCCCTAATTTTGACACAATGGAGCATTTTAGAATCCCTAATTTTGACACAATGGAGCATTTTAGAATTCCCTGATTTTGACACAATGGGGACATTTTAGAATTCCTTAATTTTGACACAATGGGGCATTTTAGAATTCCCTAATTTTGACACAATGGGGCATTTTAGAATTCCCTGATTTTGACACAATGGGACATTTTAGAATTCCCTAATTTTGACACAATGGAGCATTTTAGAATTCCCTGATTTTGACTCAATGGACATTTTAGAATTCCTTAATTTTGACACAATGGGCATTTTAGAATTCCCTGATTTTAACACAATGGGACATTTTAGAATTCCCTGATTTTGACACAATGGGACATTTTAGAATTCCCTAATTTTGACACAATGGAGCATTTTAGAATTCCCTGATTTTGACACAATGGACATTTTAGAATTCCCTAATTTTGACACAATGGAGCATTTTGAATTCCCTGATTTTACACAATGGACATTTTAGAATTCCTTAATTTGACACAATGGGGCATTTTAGAATTCCCTGATTTTAACACAATGGGGCATTTTAGAATTCCCTAATTTTGACACAATGGGGCATTTTAGAATTCCCTAATTTTGACACAATGGGGCAAAAAAATACTGATCATCTGTAGAACATTATAATTTAAACGAAATATAAACAGTAGGATCCATTGAAATAATTAGTTGAAACAATTAAGTTTTGATCACTAGCCGGTAAAAAAGAGAGATTTGTAGAATAGAATGGTTACTAGAATAGCTAACGATTTCCAAAAGTAAGCGGCTTCAAACGCATTCGTTCGATCCTTATAAAAATTAAATTTTGGAAGATTAGGTCGTAGTAATACCTCACGCTATCATTCAATTAAGTTAATATAAATGTCGGTAACTTAGCAACAAAAGGCATCCGAACTCTTGGTGCAAGAAACTAACTATGGTTAATCTATGCTACCATGTAGCGGCTACGTGGTTATTGTCTTATAAAAGAGATTGCGTTTGCTGAATTAGCAGCTTTGTAAGTGCCATACTTAGCTTGTTTTTTAATTCAACTCTGGCTCACTGGTGGATAATTAAACCCACTGGTGGAGTTATAACAACTCTAGTTCAAGTTATAGATGGATTTCATATCTGTTTCAATTTTTTTCTAATTTATACCGAAGGTTTAAAGAAAACGTATTGCGTGTGCACTATTTTTTATTACAATGTTACTCCCTCATATATTTATATTTCACATTTATTCATTTTTATTACAATGATTCTCCTTCATATTATGGAAGATAAGAAAGTAATGTTCTTGAGCTCGAATTTGACTTGACCCCGATGAAAATATTTACGATAAATAAAAATACATTTTAATCAATTAATACTTTTTAATATAAGGTAAGAAAACTTTTAAGTGCATAGTCCACGCATTATTGAGTACACCGATTAAAAAGAGATTTTAATAGAATTGACTGACATAAAGAAAACTAAAGACCGTTTTCCTACCTGGATTTTCATAGAAATAAAATCTCAGACTACGATAACATTTGTTACACATTAGAAAGTTCAGTCAGTTCTGTATATTAAAAAAGACACATTTATCATAATACCAGATAAAAGAAAATTAAGTTTGATTCTTTTATATGCTCATAGACACAAAAAATAGAGCAATTCCTTAATTTTGACACAATGGGGCATTTTAGAATTCCCTGATTTTAACACAATGGGGCATTTTAGAATTCCCTGATTTTGACACAATGGGACATTTTAGAATTCCCTAATTTTGACACAATGAGCATTTTAGAATTCCCTGATTTTGACTCAATGGGACATTTTAGAATTCCTTAATTTTGACACAATGGGGCATTTTAGAATTCCCTGATTTTAACACAATGGACATTTTAGAATTCCCTGATTTTGACACAATGGGACATTTAGAATTCCCTAATTTTGACACAATGGAGCATTTTAGAATTCCCTGATTTTGACACAATGGGACATTTAGAATTCCCTAATTTTGACACAATGGAGCATTTTAGAATTCCCTGATTTTGACACAATGGACATTTTAGAATTCCTTAATTTGACACAATGGGGCATTTTAGAATTCCCTGATTTTAACACAATGGGGCATTTTAAATTCCCTGATTTTGACACAATGGGACATTTTAGAATTCCCTAATTTTGACACAATAGAGCAAAAAAATACTGATCATCTGTAGAACATTATAATTTAAACAAAAATATAAACAGTAGGATCCATTGAAATAATTAGTTAAAACAATTAAGTTTTGATCACTAGCCGGTAAAAAAGAGAGATTTGTAGAATAGAATGGTTACTAGAATAGCTAACGATTTCCAAAAGTAAGCGGCTTCAAACGCATTCGTTCGATCCTTATAAAAATTAAATTTTTGGAAGATTAGGTCATAGTAATACCTCAGAGGCTATCATTCAATTAAGTTAATATAAATGTCGGTAATTTAGTAACAAAAGGCCTCCGAACTCTTGGTGCAGAAACTAACTATGGTTAATCTATGCTACCATGTAGCGGCTACGTGGTTATTGTCTTATAAAAGCGTTTGCTGAATTAGCAGCTTTGTAAGTGCCATACTTAGCTTGTTTTTTAATTCAACTCTGGCTCACTGGGGGATAATTAAACCCACTGGTGGAGTTATTACAACTCTAGTTCAAGTTATAGATGGATTTCATATCTGTTTCAATTTTTTTCTAATTTATACCGAAGGTTTAAAGAAAACGTATTGCGTGTGCACTATTTTTTTATTACAATGATTCTCCCTCATATTATGGAAGATAAGAAAGTAATGTTCTTGAACTCGAATTTGACTTGACCCAGATGAAAATATTTGCGATAAATAAAAATACATTTTAATCAATTAATACTTTTTAATATAGATTTATGATAAAGGAGGGTAAGAAAACTTACAAGTGCATAGTCCACGACGCATTATTGAGTACACCGATTAAAAATAGATTTTAATAGAATTGACTGACACAAAGAAAACTAAAGACCGTTTTCTTACCTGGATTTTCATAGAAATAAAATCTCAGACTATGATAACATTTGTTACACATTAGAAAGTTCAGTCAGTTCTGTATATTAAAAAAGACACATTTATCATAATACCAGATAAAAGAAAATTAAGTTTGATTTCTTTTATATGCTCATAGACACAAAAAATAGAGCAGGATTGAATGGGAAATAATTTTAATGGAACCCTTTTTTTTATTAAGTTGATAGGGTGCAACTGAAGTAGTTAAAGGAGACAATAGAAGTAGATGTGGTGTAAGAGAAGAAGGTGCTTTCCTGAGAACAAGCATCCTTGGGAAGAACAAAGGACGAGGAGACTGAGGACAGTGGCAGGACTAGAAGTCGTCTATAATAGCGGATGATGATCCAGGCTACCAGTCTTAGACTCCTTTTGTATCCTTTTATTTCTGTGAGAACAATATAAGATGTTGTTTTGCTCAACATAAATCTAAAACATCTACTTACACCGCTTTGACTTATTAATAAATTATGGTTTTTTTTCCTTTCGTTAAGCTTCGGTAACATTCCTAGCATATTTGTGGATCGTGTAAATGATCTCATCGACTCCATATTTTAATTTTCTTTGGCTTTAAAGAATATGTATGTACAGTATTTCCACGGATTGGGTAGCGCAAACGTAGGCACGATAATTTTTTTATATTATATAAGTTTATAACTACAAAATAATTTTGGTGCGATGGTCCGCATGTCGGGCGAATTACCTTTGGGATGCGTGTTTCCATGCTTAACAACAATCTTGGTATGGACGATAATTTTGTATCGTTTTTTTTACATTATATAAGTTTATAACTACAAAATAATTTTGGTGCGATGGTCCGCATGTCGGGCGAATTTCCTTTGGGATGCGTGTTTCCATGCTTAACAACAATCTTGGTATGGACGATAATTTTGAATCGTTTTTTTACATTATATAAGTTTATAACTACAAAATAATTTTGGTGTGATGGTCCGTATGTCGGGCGAATTACCTTTGGAATGCGTGTTTCCGTGTTTAACAACCCATTTCTTGCTTAAGGTTCCGGTTTATGCTTTAGAACCTAAGCAGTTATTCCTGAAGAAGGAATATGTGCTTAGGTAGACCAAAGAAAAATAATAAATAATATTTATAAATAATTATTATTTGAATATTGTCAAGCACTGCTCGTTACTCATTTGTCTGTATTTTCCAAAGGAAATGCGCATAATTATCAAGTTAGTTAAACAAAACTATGCCTCTAAAATTAGCAGTGCGCACTATTATTTGCACTAATTTAATGCTCAGATGGTTTCAAGGTTGGTTTCTATAAAGGCTTCAGCGCATTTCCTTTGAAAAATACAGAAAAAATACATTTTTTCTTTTATAATTCGCTAAAAATCGCAGTAAAAGAGATGTGGAGACAAACCGACCAGACATTCAAAATCAAGTAGAAGCAAGACAACATTTTAGAATACCAGCTAAAAAAAGGTACCAAGTATATTAAAAATAGTTATTTATGCCATAAGGCTGAGAAGTGTGTCTTTATGTCACGGCAATTAGATTTACCGACGAGCGAAGCGAGTCGGGAAAAATTGCCAAGACATAAAGACATTCTCAGCCGGATGGCATACACTATTTTTTTTGAGGTAGCACTCATTAAATAAACTGCGCTATATACTTAATTGAAAAAAAAAACGTCCAATTAACTCCATATTATCGTCATCATTGAATTCATCCATAGCTTCACACTTTTACTCAAAAATGTAAAAGCTTTACAAATAAACACACAAAAATTGACAATTAGAACAACTTTTAAAAAAAAAAAAAAAATTAGTCTACGAACAAAAACAGAAACAAAATGAACGTTTTTAAAGAAACCTCATGAAGCTTTTACACAGATTGTTTTTTGAACACGCTACATTACAGTAATGGCGGCAATATATGAATTACTTTTACGTCCTAGGAGTTTTTTTTACATTCATTATTGTCCTCGGAGGTGAAAAGTACTAAATAACCTCCTATAACAATAATGATTGACTTTCATCCTAAAAACGGTCCAATAAAGTGCTCAATTACGTACTACCTCAAAAAAATAAAATTTTGTTATTTTTTTTCGTGGCAGTACGGAAAAGCTGTAAGTTTAAAGGTTAAAATTAATAAGGTAAAATAATATTATATTATAAAACGTCATTCATGGCATGTTTTTTTTTACTAAAAAAGTACTCCATTACTGATTTACATTCTTTGAATTAATTTAAATTTTACTTCATTTACTTACTTCATTTGACCTGGTAAGCGGAAAACACAGTAAAAGTATCGTTAAATCAATGTCTGATCTTTCCTCATGAGTCAAATTCACCAGTGAGTTATTCAATTATTTAACGTTGTACTTATATTTTTTTAAATAAAAAGCACAATAATTTTTCATTATTGTGCCGCTTAAAATCCATTTTTTTAAAAAAAAACACAAATGAAAATTTGTAAGTTTGTCAATTGGTTTCAAAACGTTTGCATCAAAACAACAATGACCCTGATATAAAATAGTTAAAGGATTGCTGACATCTTGAATTGGAATCTTTTAGGCAAGAGTTATATGAAGCAAGAGAGGAGGTGGGTGGACTGATAGACTTGGATGTGATGCAGCCAGCCGGAACGATGGAAGGACTCTGTGACCAGCCACCCGTGGCCCATCATGGCCGACTATTTCCCTTCTAGCATCTTTTATATCCATACAGTCCACTACTGTAGAATTAAATAATAAATAATGTTGAATACGTTTAGTAAATAGTGAAAACAATATGTGACAGGGACAGAGATCATAGTTGGTTTTATTACGATGCATGAGGAAAGTGAGATAGAAATGTTGTATAAGAATTAAAATTGTAAAATGGAAATAAAGCAAAGGAAGACAAAGACAGGGCCAAGATAATTATATATATATATATATATAATATATATATAATAATATATATATAATTATATATATATATATATATATTATATATATATATAATATATATATATATAATATATATATGTGTATACTACTCTACTCTATTTATTAATTAAAAGTATTATAATTAACTAAGTTCTATTACTTTTATCTATGTCACTTATCTTTCTATTTCACCTAGTAAGTAAAATCAACCTAGGTATGTAGATTATGTTTGAGGAGCAGTGGCGTCCTGAGTCAAACAGGCCCCACGAGAGTTTAGCCTAAATAGCCCAAACCTAGATCTTAAGGAGCCCAATAAGGGAGGGGTCCTATATTGCTTATCTAGTAGAGGGGTCTACTTATGATAAAGTAGTGGCAGTAAATTTGTATAGATAATACAAATTTATAATAGTTATATGATAAATTAGTGGAAGAGATAACTTAATACTAAACTTTATAATATCTATACAAATTTACTTCCACTAATTTATCATATAACTATTATAAATTTGTATTAGCTATACAAATTTACTGCCACTACTTTATCATATATCTATTATAACTTTATATTATCTATACAAATTTACTGCCACTACTTTATCATATAACTATTATAACTTTATATTATCTATACAAATTTACTACCACTATTTTATCTTGTAACTATTATAACTTTATATTATCTATACAAATTTACTGCCACTACTTTATCATATGTCTATTATAACTTAGAATAAATACTATGTATAGAAGGAGCACAGGACCGTAAACACAATGTAATTCCACTGATAACACGAAAGCCGGTTGACTGGTGCAACTAAGTAATGCTGCCAACCTGACAACAAAACATTATTTTAAATATTTGTCATAAATATCTATTAATGAAGAAAGATCGTAAAGAACAAATATAATAACTTAAAACACCTGCAGAGTATTTAATAAAACTGGTCTTAGATGGCAAAAGGGTGGCGGAATACGAGAATCTACATTTAGTTGACGAGGACTACTATTTGTATATAATTTTAATAAATACGTTAAACTACAATTTAAAATGCTTAAAATATTGTAATGCACCGATATTTATGTTAGTATTTTATGAATAATCAATCATTAATTAATAATAGAACATAATAATTCAGCAACCGGAAGTATTGCCAACTTTTTTTAGAAAATTGTATATTGTTAGGGTGGCAGCATTACTTAGTTGCACCAGTGAACCCCTTTCGTGTTATCAGTAGTGCTCCCTTCTATATATAGTATTATTCTAAGATTATAACTTTATATTATCTATACAAATTTACTTTCGCTAATTTATCATATAACTATTATAAATTTGAATTATCTATACAAATTTACTTCCACTAATTTAACTTTATAATATAAAGTTATAATAGTTACATGATAAAGTAATGGCTATAAATCTGTATAGATAATATGTATGATATAACATTAAAATATTGTTATAAGATTTTAAATTCCAATGACATATTTAATTTGTGATAATCTTGTAATTTATTAAACTAACTTATGCTGGATAAACAATTTGGTTAAAATTCTTTAAAAGTACATTACAGTATGTGGTAGTGTTTAGTAGTAGTTAAGAGACAATTTCTCTTAACATACATGAGACATGAATTAGAGTTCGAGATAATCAGTCCTTGAGAAGAGATATTTGCAAGGTCCTCTGAAGATCACAAGAACCTGAGCTGAAGGTCCTCATTCTCGGCACGACCTTTTAGATCAGTTAGTGTCAACTCATATTTTTAATCGAAATATTTAATACCGAAAATTGGGTACGGGGTATGCCGGAACGTTTTCTCAACACATCGGATCCGCTACACTTATCCTCGCTTCGCTCACTAGATTGCTAAAAGTATATGCGGATGAATGTCGGAAAAGAGGTTCACAAGATTGCTAAAGTCGCTAGCTAGATTGTTGAATTTGAAAATTATGTATACTAATAGAGGCTTGCTTCGCTCGTTAGTTTTATAACACCCATATTTATTATGTTTTAAGAAACTCGCTTCGCTCGCTAAAGGTCTAAATAAATTAAATATTTATTTTAGCTCAAAAAATTAAATATTACATTATTTCTGTCAATAAATTATAATTTAGTTTAGCAAAGCCCCACTCCTGTGGTTTGCTGGTCTCCTATATAAGAAAGGTTGCTGAATGCTAAACCCGCAGTACATTGGTAGCTTTCGATTTATGCTTTTAGAACCTAAGCAGTTACTCAAATGTCAAGCACTACTCGTTACTCATTTTGTCTGTATTTTTCTGGTCTGGTATTGACCACCAGATTATTTTTGTTGTATGGTGAGAAGTAAATAAATAAATAAATAAATAAATAAAGTTCAATGTGTTTAATGATAGAAAAATTCAATTGATAAATAATAGAATAATTATAATATATGAAGGTAGGCTTGCCACAAGAGTATAAACGTTAATCTTCGTCAAGGAAAACCTCACATCACCACGTGTCCGTTCTAATTGCTTTACGACTAATTGGACCGACTTTAGCACTGACGAAAACAACCAAAACATGTTTTGGGTGGGTGTCGGCACTTTTCACAACACCTTCTTTCAGACCGCATGCACTGCAAAAATAACAATTATCTATTTCTTTGGGTGGTCCAACTTTTTCACAAAAAATGCGATTAAAAAAAAGTTAACCAAAAACTAGTGTTCCATTTAAAAAGTGTAATAGTTTACAGGGAATGTACAAAGAACATAAATATAACAAAACAATTATAATGGATATTGAAAGAGAAAAGAGAACCACATGTTTGTTTATCTATCATTGTACAGCTTGTTTTATTATGATTCAAAAGTAATAAAAGATATTCAAAATGTCCTACTGATAAACCGGTGTGATTGTGGCAGGAGATGAGTAAAATTCAACATTAACTGATGTGATGGGGGCAGTAGATTAGTGAAAAACAACGTAAAACGAGATAGGGGCAGTAGCTTAGTAAATACCTACTTAAGCCGATGTGATGGGGGCAGTAGATTAGTAAAAACAACTTAAAATGAGATAGGCAAGTAGCTTAGTAAATACCTACTTAAGCGATGTGATGGGCAGTAGCTTAGAAATACCTACTTAAGCCGATGTGATGGGGCAGAAGCTTAGTAAATACCTACTAAGCCGATGTGATGGTGGCAGTAGCTTAGTAAATACCTACTTAAAGCCGATGTGATGGGGCAGTAGCTTAGTAATACCTACTTAAGCCGATGTGATGGTGGCAGTAGCTTAGTAAATACCTACTTAAGCCGATGTGATGGGGCAGTAAGCTTAGTAAATACCTACTTAAGCCGATGTGATGGTGGCAGTAGCTTAGTAAATACCTACTTAAGCCGATGTGATGGGGGCAGTAGCTTAGTAAATACCTACTTAAGCCGATGTGGTGGCAGTAGCTTAGTAATACCTACTAAGCCGATAAGTAGCTTAAGCCGATGTGAGGTGTAGCTAGAAATACCTACTTAAGCCGATGTGATGGGCAGTAGCTTAGTAAATACCTACTTAAGCCGATGTGATGGTGGCAGTAGCTTAGTAAATACCTACTTAAGCCGATGTGATGGGGGCAGTAGCTTAGTAAATACCTATTAAGCCGATGTGATGGTGGCAGTAAGCCTACTTAAGCCGATGTGATGGGGGCAGTAGCTTAGTAAATACCTACTTAAGCCGATGTGTGGTGGCAGTAGCTTAGTAAATACCTACTTAAGCCGATGTGATGGGGGGCAGTAGCTTAGTAAATACCTACTTAAGCCGATGTGATGGGGCAGTAAGCGCAGTAGCTTAGTAAATAAAAAAAAATAAAAAAAAAATAAAAAAATAAAAAAAAAAAATGTCTTTATTGTTGAAACATAAATTAATGTGTATACAAATGTCAAGTAATTTAATTATAAGTGACATGAGAAAAAAAATATCACAGTCAAATCTTACGCTAAAAAACTAAAATAAGAAACTTAAAACTAACAGACATTACTAAGACTAAAAAATTCAGACAAACTATAACATGGATTTTGCAGCAAAAACTCTTTAACTCTAAAACAATAATCTACAAATGGTAACTCTTTAGTATAACTACTTAACTTATTATAAAACTTAAAACCTAAATTCCTGTATCCAGTGAAAGACTTATGTAATCTACAGGAGGTAAGTACTAAGTTACTATTATTTCTAGTATCATAATTATGCAGATCCTTGTGTGTTCTAAAATTATTTACATTGGCCCTAACATATTTTAGACAAAGATAAATAAAATAAATTGTATAAAGTTAAAATTCTTAGCTTAACAAAAAGTGGTTTACAATGTTGTGCGATCTTAGCTCCTGCCAATATTCTTATCACCTTTTTCTGTTTCAGAAATATCTCAGCTGACTCTGCATGCCCCCATAAAATAAGGCCATAATTAATGTGGCTTTCAAATATTGCATGATAAGCTGATTTAAGGCTGTCATCATCAAGATAAGTTTTCAATTTCCTGAACAGAAAACATTGGTTGAAAGTTTCTTCTCCAGCTCTTTAATATGTTTCTTCCAGGTAAGTTTTTTATCTAAATACATTCCTAAGAATTTAATGGCATTATTATCATCAGCATCTTCTCTTCTTAAGGTACAATTCATCACCTGTGTTTTATCTTTATTTAAACAAAACCCGTTTATGTCAAACCAATGATGAGCTCTAGCCAGTTCATTATTGAGATGAATTTTATTTTCTTGAGTATTTTTACTTTTCCTCATAAAATTAGAGTCGTCACAATACATTATAGTTTTGTTTAACATAATATTTGCTTGTTTCATCTGTTTCAGGTAGTGAGGCAGGTCATTGATGGCTATTAGGAAGAGAGTGGGGCCTAGATTGGAGCCCTGAGGCACTCCTAACCTTACGGGAAGCATGTTAGAGGTTTTATCTTCTTCTCCTACATACTGGACTCTGTTATGAAGATAACTTTTTAACATTTGCAAAGCTGTGCCTGTGATGTTATACTGCTCTAATTTAAGTAGGAGAAGTTGGTGAGGAACAAGATCGAAAGCTTTGCTCAGATCGCAGCAAGCTAAAAGAGTATCTGATTTGTCCTCAAAACCATCCAATATAAACTCCACAGCAGACTGAACAGCATCTATTGTACTCTTGCCTTCTCTATATCCATACTGTGAATCAGAAAATAAACTATTCTTTTCAAAGTAAGCTTTGATGTCTTATTTATGACAACCTCTAATATTTTTGAAATCACAGGTATGATAGCTACTGGTCTATAGTTGTTCATAGACTCTGCATCACCTTTTTTAAAAACTGGCACTACCCTGGTAATTTAAAAAGCATCGGGAAACCCTCTCTCAGGCAGCGATTGACTATAAAAGTGATTGCTCACTTATGTAAACAAATATTGTTTTCAAAAATTTATTAGATAGGCCGTAATAATCTCTACTTGTAGAGTTAGAAAGTTTTGCTACAATATCCTTAATGTCTTGGCTAGTCACTCCTTCTTTACCGAAACGACTTAAGTTAATATTTTTAAAAGGTGAGATCATTTTCACAGCATCAATAGCTTCATCCTCATGTATTTTAATGCTGAGATAATTTTTGGATGGATTCTAAAAAATATTTGTGATGTCATCTGGACTAAAACTATTTAACTTTTGTTTGATTTTGTGGCGAAAAGAATTTATATATTCCAGGACTCTTTTGACTTATTACTTGATGTTGCCAACTTTTCTCCATAATAATCTTTTTAGCTTTTTTAAGAGCAGCCCTGTACTTTACTTTTGTATCTTGTATGCTTTTTCAAAAGGTTTACCAAATCCTTGCCATAGATCAAACAACTGAAGTAGCCTGTCTCTCATTCCTAATAGCACAGGTGAGTACCATGGATGTCGTTTACAGTCCTTAGTTTTACATAGTTTTCTCTTAACTGGGAAACAAAAATCATGAATATCCTTCAGTACTTTCATAAAGTCAGTAACTTTCTGATTAATATAAATCATACCTACTTAAGCCGATGTGATGGTGGCAGTAGCTTAGTAAATACCTACTTAAGCCGATGTGATGGTGGCAGAGCTTAGTAAATACCTACTTAAGCCGATGTGATGGTGGCAGTAGCTTAGTAAATACCTACTTAAGCCGATGTGATGGTGGCAGTAGCTTAGTAAATACGCCGCAGCTTAGTGCCAATGTGATGGGGGCAGTAGATTAGTGAAAAACAACATAACCAATGAAATAGGGGCATTACCTTAGTAGAAATCCACATTAACAGATATGATGGGAGCAGTAGGTTACTGAAAATCAACTTTATTGCTTATTATCCCCAAAATCAGCCAACACTAAACAGGGGGCAGTAGCTTAGTAAATACCTACTTAAGCCGATGTGATGGGGGCAATAGATTAGTGAAAAACAACCTAAACCAACGAAATAGGGGCATTACCTTAGTAGAAATCCACATTAACAGATATGATGGGAGCAGTAGGTTACTGAAAATCAACTTTAATGCTTATTATCCCCAAAATCAGCCAACACTAAACATTTAGGGTTCAGCATACTGTCAGATAATATTATAGTTTATCAAAACGTTTTAGACATAAGCTAATCGTTCATTATAAAAATTATATTTGGTTCATTGTGTTAACATTATTTAAATAAAAACAGAATTCATATTTTTGTCCTTTTAAGCCAAACATACAGGTGTTCTATGTAACATGATTCCAGCGACATCATGTTCCGTAAAAAAATATGACATTTAGGTTCAAGGCACTTGGTCCCACGTGTTGATAACTCAAAAGCGGTGTTTGCCTTCTACATTTTTCACGGAGAGCTAACAATTAGCACAAAGAACTCACTGGAGGGTTCAAACCCTTTGTCGGACTAGGGTTCAGCTCGGAAAAAGTTAGGTATTTGGTTTGACTTTTACCGCTATGTGATAGCGTGGATAAAACCAATTAGTTTTGCTTACAGTAATTCATCTGTAACTTTACCGACTCCTTATTTTGGATCGACAAATATGAATATTTATAATAACTTACACAGTGTGTTCCAGATTACAACTTTTATCAACTTACGGCTGCAATAGTCATTACTGAACAAGTCCCCAAGAGGTCGATGGTCAGTCCTTTTACTTTTTAATGACTAGAATAAAATGACTTATAGTTCTATATAACAATAAAAAATAGCGTATCACTTAATGGTAGCTATATATTTCAGGCAACTCTGTGGCCATCTTCAGGCTTTAAAACATAAATCTTAAGAACTATACATATCACAATCAACTAAAATTAGAAAAACACACACATTATACAAAATTTAAAAAAGGCTAACAAAGAATGAAATTATTAAACATTAGCAGAAATTAACTAGTCAGACCGCTCGCTAGTCAGACCGCAGACCGCTCGCTAGTCAGACCCTCGCTAGTCAGACCGCTCGCTATCAGACCGCTCGCTAGACAGACCGCTCGCTAGTCAGACCGCTCGCTAGTCAGACCGCTCGCTAGTCAGACCGCTCGCTAGTCACCGCTCGCTAGTCAGACCAAGTTAATTTTTGTCAATGTTTAATAATTGTATTCTTTGTTAGCCTTTTTTAAATTTTGTATAATGTGAGTGTTTTTCTAATTTTAGTTGATTGTGATATGTATAGTTCTTAAGATTTATGTTTTAAAGCCTGAAGATGGCCACAGAGTTGGCTGAAATATATAGCTACCATTAAGTGATACGCTGTTTTTTATTGTGATATAGAACTATAAGCCATTTAATTCTAGTTATTAAAAATGTGGAAGTTCTATAAGAGAAGTAGTGAAACTAAAGAGTTTTTGTTGAGTTCTTTTACTTCAAAAATCCGTTAAATTCGTAAATAACTCGGGCTGCTTCGCGTTGCAATTTTGAATTATTTGATTCCCCTATGAATGAATAATTTGGAAAACAACGCATTTCTGTTAATTTGTTCTTAGTTTTTTATTTATTTATTGTTAATGTAGTTTTATAGTAAGTATTATTTGTCAAGTTTAATACTTGAAAGTTTTTAGTAATATTTTTGTACTTTTGTTTTTTAGTCTTTCCTGAAGATGATCCAAATGGATTGAAATATATTGTTCCTGTTTAAAAAAAAAATGTAAAATTAAAGTCGTTCTTTTCCTAATAGTAATAACGTATTGGTACAATATTACTAAATTTCCAAAAGTATTAGTTTTGAAACCCTAATTTGTTTGCATCAAAGTATATATGTCAAATGATCAAATCGGAGCTATCGCCGATAATAATCATTCAACTTCATTTTTTGTTTGTCTTATATAGCAATATAAAGCTGGCTCCGCGGTTGAGGTCGTGTAAGCGTCAGTATTTATCCTGACCTTTGTCTCCACGGAGGTCAAAGGTTCGTATCCCAGGTTACGCTCTCAGGTTATTTTCTTTCAGCTTTTTCAAATCCTCCAAGTTTAGTTCTGTATTTCGTAACAATATTTTAAAAATATGCTGTGAAATGTCGGCTTAAATTAATATTAAAAACGATGAAATAATTATAACCTTATAAATATAACCTTAAGTAAAGTAATACGTACATCATAGGATCAAATAAACATGAGAAACCAAATTAAGTTAACATATCATGCGATGAAATCAAAGTAAATTACTACATCTTAGAGGATCTAATCAGAACCAAAACTAAAATAAGTTAATACGTTTATTATTGAATTAAATTAATGTCAAGAACCAATGAGAAGTAAGCATCAAGTAAATATCAGAAACAAAGAAGTTTGAGATCGAATAAGTATCACAATCAATATTCACAATTTTCAATATTCCCACTTGTAGTCTCAACAAATCACATCAGTCCCCAAATTTTAATGGAATAAGGTGCTTTAACAAATTACCAGCGTCAATAGTTGAACTTCCACCCAAAAATTTCAAAAAACCATTAAAACATTGTTGCTTAAGAAAGCCCACTATAACGTTAACGAATATTTGGCTGATAATTTAGTATTCCCACCTTAAATGTTTAGTGTTTCTCATGTAATGTAATGCTTTTTTTGTTTTTTTTTTAATCAAGTTTGTTATTCAAGTTGTGCTGCCAATGTTTATGCAGTCTATTTAATAATTTATAATCTATTTGTTTTCTTGTTTTGTTGTTTTTCATTTATTTGTAAAATTTTGACAATTGAGAAACTTTGTAATAAAGTAACCTCAAGTATGTAAATAAATAAATAAAAATCCAAAGTGAAGCAATATCGATGGGATCGAATAAATACGAAAAACCAAAGTATATCTCATGTTGTCTTTTGGATGGAACACGTCAAGGTTTCATTATGAAGGTGAGCGTCATATTTTTACGAGAGAGTTGTGGAGGTGTGTGAGTAATCCAAGGAGTCACGTACCAGAGGTACAATTTCGTCTTTTTTATGACTCAACAAGACAAAACTCAAAGAAATAAATGAGAAGACCTTGCATCAGGTTGCCGCTGTCACTGCGTCCAAGTCCCTGCTAAGTCCTGGCACTAGGTATAATGAAGTTTTTGAAGTTAATGGATATAGGAGTCAATGCCGGTGCATAACTTGACTTGTCATTTTAAAGACAAAGATTTATTTTAGTTTGAACTAGCAAAGTAAATTAGTTTAAGTTTAAGTTCAGTTTTGGAGTCTTTTAGCGAATTTATATTAGAAAATGTTGCTTATGAGTCCGGATGATGGAAGTTTAGGAGGGAAATAGGGGGTTAATTTTTTGCATGGGCTGCTGATTACAAATATATCTAGCTGGTAATATGGGGCTCTGTCTATGCTAATTGTAACCTCTACCAAGAGTGTCGGCTTGTCGCACATTACTCGTGTTTTGTTTTGCTTATAAGCGTTCTATTATATTGTTTGATGTGATTTTCTGCTGTTTATTTAATTATAGAACAGCCATAATATCTTAAGAACTAATAATCAGAGCAGATACAAATAAATAAACGGCGATTAGTCCTAGCAATGTTGGAATAGCCAAATATCTTTAGAGCGAAGAATCAGAACAAATACGAATACGCTAAAGGAGATCAGTTTTAGCAACAGCTAAATATTTCAAGAACTAGATTAGAAACATACACAGTGTGTTCCAATATAATCCAAGAACTAAACGAGATAGTTATGTAACAGGAGTTTTTAGCTAAGCCATATAACGCATGAACTTAGATACATAGATACACTCGGTATTCCAGATAAGCAGATTAAATCTAGAACTAGACCAGATAAAGACATACATAGGAGTATTTAGGTTAACCAAGAAACGCAAGAACTAGACCACATGCATCATGCATACACACCACAGGGCTTTCCAAAGGTAAGCTAAGTGATGAAAGAGTTAGAGTCGATAGAACTGTATACTTCAAGTAGATTTATTTTATAGGTTGAAGTAAAATCGAATTTTCAGCGAATTTGTGATAGTTAAGAGTTTAGAAGATTATCTACAACCTCTACTTGGATCTCTCGTTGACGGAGAGTCAGAAGAAGAAACAAAGAAGAAAAGAAAGAGAGAGGGATTAGACCGATAGCTCAGAGAAGAAAATTGCTGACCACAGTCAATTATATAAATTTATATAATTATAAGTTTATAATCACAAAATAATTTTAGAGCGGATGTTCGCATGCCGGGCGAATCTCCTTTAAAATGGGTGCTTCCGTGCTTAACAATCTATTTCTTGCTTAAGTCTTCGGTTAATGCTCTTATAAATTCAACAGTAGCATTACTACTCGTTTCTTATTTTTTTTCTAGATGTATAACAGAAAAGAATATAACAGTTATAGAATTTCGGAAAGTATACGAGAGCGTCAGACAGAATTTGAGAGTGAAGGCGGTGCTGGCATCTAGCGGTATCTCTGAAACTAACTCTCCGTACCGTAACATTTGTCGCTCTTTTCTAATTTATTTTAATGACTCGTCTCTATTTTATGGTCATTATTATTTAAAGCAAATATTTGGATGAATCAGTTTTACGCCGGAAGTAGTTTGCTGAAAAAACAACTGTGGTGCGTTCTCGTAGTTGACTTGGAGAAACTACCAAATCACACACTAGCGCTCCTGTTAACTGCCTACAGAACTAACCTTGTCATGTCCGAAATAATTCAGGATCATCCTTCTTTATCTATTTATTCTTTGGATTTACCAAAAGATATGTACCTACTGAAACCTTTTAAAGCTGAGCTTTTCAATTAGAGCAAATAATGGTGTGCATTTCCAATTTTGGGAGGATGGCCATAGTTTTGTATAACCAATGGGATAAATTTGCGCACTTCTGCATTCAGAAGAAAACTCCAAAACCGAGATTTCACTTAAATTAACCGTTTCAAGTATTTTTAAGACCACCTGAGTGGTTTTCTCAAACCATACACCAGTGTATATGTGTCTGTTATCATGTCCCAGTGTATTTATGCTAGCCACTTAAAACTTGGTACAAAATTAATCTTTAGGTTTAGTTTATACTACCATATTCAACAAAATACTTTCAGGTTTTTATATTATATCAGCATCCATATTATAGCATTACTTCAGTATTATTATATTATAGCTTTGCTTACAGGTTTTTTAACTATTATCAGCATTTATTCAGTTTTATACTATTATCAGCACTTCAGGTTTTATACTATTACCAGCATTACTTCAGGTTTTATACTATTCTTACTTCAGGTTTATATCAACTTCAGGTTTTATACTATTACCAGCATTACTTCAGGTTTTATACTATTACCAGCATTAAAAATATCAAACATTTTATCAAATAATACTCCAATGACACAATTAAAAAATAATCCAATTGAATTGAAATGCCTTTATGTCATTTTAATTTAACAAGCTATATTGCAATACGGCTATGTTAAGTAGCACAGGGAATTAACCTGGTGGGTGACTTCCTGCTGGTTTATACTGATAATATAAATTCGTATAAGGTGACTCTGAGGACGAGCGAAGCGAGTCCGAAATGTATGAGCATAGCGGATTCGATATGGTGAGTACCCATGTTTTTCATTCAAGTAATATTTCTTTATGTTTTATATATAAAAAAGGGTAACCCGACTTTTTTAATGGTTCTATGTTATTAGTAAAAGATATTGAAGAAAAGAGAAAAAATTCACTTTTTCGATTTCACAGTCCAGTATAGAAAGGGTGACTGGTGGGTTTTTCGGTCTCATAATGACTCCCTAATCAAAAATTGTTTTTAGGTGTTAACTTTTTTTTATCTAAATTAATTCTTCCCTAAGGTTGAGTTGAATGAAGGTGTTCTTTCATTAGGCCTTATGAGTAAAAAAGAATAATATAATGACTTAAAATTCCTAGCAGTTTATTATAATAAAAAGGTTAAAGTTAAGTGTAACTTAAGTGTGTAATAGTGGGAGTAAAATTAAGTTACTTCAGTTAAGTTATTGTTATAAGCTTCATTTTTAGTATAAAGTTCAATAATTGGGTCTACCAGGGCCAATATCAATAATCAAAGTATGTTTTGATATAAAGTAAACAGTAGAAGTGACAATAAAAATTAGCAAAACTTGTACCAAAATTGTAACTGAACAAGGAAATGCGATTATATCATTAACAGATCTCTCAGGTAAAACAAATCTTTAAGTTTTTCATTTAGATCTCGGTTGAGCGATAGATATAGGAAAGCATAATCACCGTTTCATTCCGTATCAAACTTTGCTTTTTTTAAATTGAGATGTTTACATCACAACCAAATCACGGAGAGTATAAAATGTAGCAAATAGACAAATCCGGGGGTTCAACAACTGGGAGAATCTCCTTTAGAAAGTTAGATTTTTGCTTAACTATACGTTTTATCATCTTGAGAATGAGCGCGAATGGAGTTCATCATAAATAATTAAATGAAAATTCTCTCCACAAAATAAAAACTTTATTGGCAAAGCGCTTTCAACCTAGCTAGAGGCCATCATCAATGCAAAACCTAACAAACAAATAAATAAAAGAAAGATAAATAGAATAGAAAGAATAAATAGAGATTCTTTTATTTATTCTATTGTTACTTGTTTGTTAGGTTTTACACTGATGATGGCCTCTAGCTAGGTTGAAAGCGCTTTGCCAATAAAGTTTTTATTTTGTGGAGAGACTTTTCATTTAATTATTTATACGTTTTAACTTTTCCTCAATTATACCGTAGGTATATAGAAAAGTATTGTGTTGTACTAAAAATCCGATAACGGGATCACATGAATTATCTACTTCAGATAATTCGTGTTTTTTAAGACTACATTCAATATTTTCGACACGTACCCAAAAAGGACCATTATCTAACAATTAAGACAAACCGTCTTAATTTATTACAGCTTTATTTCCCATAGCCCTTAAAATCTCCGTTTTCAAGTGATAATTGGTAGCTGATTATCGTGCATTGTCTAACATATATAGCTGGCAAGCTATATGGGTATATCTCATATTATATATATATATATATATATATATATTATATATATATTATATATATATATATATATATATATATATATATATATATTATATATATATATATATATATATGTGTCACCCATATAAATGTATATGGGTGGCAACCCATTAATTAGTATTTTTTTCTAAGGAAATTTGCTTTAAAAATAACTTACACGGAACATAAACTAAAAGTGAAAAGAAAGTATTATATAAGAATTTCCTTGACTAAAGAAAACTATTATTACTCTACAACTATAATAATTACAGAAAGAATCATGTACGAAAACAAAACAAAAAATATTTTCAAAGATAAAGATGGCAGCAGAGAGTAATAAAAAAATCTTAAACTAAAAAGAAAAACCTTTTGGATAAAAAAAGGATAATAATAAAAAAATAGAATACAAAGAACTCTAAAAGGTACGATGGCTCTTTATCA
The DNA here is from genome assembly GCA_018340805.1 of Microvelia longipes. NCBI lineage: Eukaryota > Metazoa > Arthropoda > Insecta > Hemiptera > Veliidae > Microvelia > Microvelia longipes. The sequence goes on from JACMZG010000022.1 coordinate 2,598,555, forward strand.
AAAATACTTCGACACAAAAAAAAATTGAAGAGTAACAGAGATGATTCTTAAATAAAGAAAGAAATGAAGTATCTAATAAAACATGGAAGAGAGAGAAAAAAGGATAAAACGAAACAATGGAAGACTTTGCTACCACCTACCAACGCTTTGGGAAGAATAAGACGAATATTTTCTTTAACATCAACTTCTTCTGGCCACTCGCTACTGTGGGAAAACCAAAAACTTCTTCAGTTAACAAAATGGCGTCCTACTCGTGTGAGTAGAAGAATTCCAAAACTTTTTTGTTGTACTGAAGGCTACATAATTTTTTATATTATAAAAAGTTTATTCTTTATTTTTATTTTATTAGTTCGATACATCTTTTTTAAAATTTCGTTTTTTATGGAATTTAGACAATTTAAATAATTAGTCTGCAGCAAAACGTAGCACCTTACTGGTTACTGTTCAATGACTCAAAATGTTCAAAAAAAATATTTCGACTTATAATAAAAAAAAATAAATAAATAAATAATAAAAATAAAAATACATTATAAAGATAATAATAAATAAATAAAAAAGAATAAATAGGAAATAAGGGTTTCCCTGTCAAACTACTGATGTAAGAGACCGCGTGTGGATGCAGTGGTTACTGCTGAGAACCTGGGTTGTCAAAGTTTACCCGGGCAAAAAAAATTCGACGTGAGAAAATTTGGAGGTACTATGAACCCATTGATTTAACATAAAACATAATTGTGCGAGAGGCAGTCATACTGCTTTGCATCCATCGTGGCAAAATATACAATACGGTCCAATATAAAAAACAATAAGGCCCAATAAATAGGATAACTCAAAATTTCCAATACTGTACAGTTCGATATCAAATTTTATAAAACTCAATATCCAATAAATTATAGAACAATATCCAATACAATAAGTCTGAATATCCATACAATACGGTTCAATATCAAATTTTATATCGCCTCGTTAGCCAAAAGTTTAAATTCTGAAGGCGTATTTTTAATTTCTGAATCACTATCCATGACTATTGAACACTTGATAATAAATAATTAATGACTCACTTTCGTTAACATAAACGTTCGATTATTTTTTGATAAACAAAGCAAAAATAGAAGAACAAGCAAGGTAATATTATAACCTTGTCGTAAACTACTAGCGCCCATTTAGTGGACATTTGAGGAACTTGACCACCGACAGTAAAAGAAGTACAAAACTGTCGCCGACCGTAAGAAAAGGATTTCACCTTAATTATTAAAAATAAAAATTATAAAGTCAATTAATTATTTTTGTAAAATTACAATTAATTTTATTATATTATTTAAAAAAATGTTTTTCTTTGTCTGAATTATAGTTTTATATAATTTTGCAACAACCCTGCTCGGTCAGGCGGGGCACGAATTCAACACCTGACTTATCCGACTTACGTGTTTTAACACGCTTAATTCTGGTGTTGAATTTATAGAACAAATACAATACTTTTCCTATAAAAGTAATAGAATCTGGTATACAATCATTAAAACTGATGTCGTTAAAACTATCCTAAGTACAGTTACATTAACATTTAAAACAAAAGGTTGGGTGGTCCAAGAGGATTTTTTACACTCCTCCGTCCTAGCCAGAGATTTGACGGATTAATCCCATGATTTTTCCACTTGGAAAGATTCACTAGTTATTGAGATGTTAAAGCTTTTCTCGACAAAATTAGTCAGGAGAAAAAACAACCTGAATCAACAGGTCAATCATGAATTTGTAATTTATTCTTATTTTTAAAAGATGTTATTAATCAAGTAAAAAAAAAGGATTGTTATATTTCTTATTACTTATATGGGAAATTTAGTTTAATTTTGAAACTAAAAGTATTGATAATGGGATTACATGGTGATTATAGATAGACATATATAATATTGTCGAAAGACCAAAAGAGTAAATAGATTTATATTAGTGAGTGTGGAATCGGATTCAGCACGCTATACATCCTTTCTAGAGTTGAGATTGGAAAAAAATGCAGATTGATTCTTACTCGAGTCGACTTTTTTGAACATTTTATTTTGTTAAAAGAATTTAAAAACCTCAGCTGTAAAAAGTGATTATATTGCTAGGGCTACGGACCGAAGGGCCGCATTTATTTTTGAAATCTTAAAGTGGTTCTATATCTACTCTGAAACATTTAAACTAAGGAAAATCAAATATCTGTCTTGTTTCCAACAAAAAAAATCATATTCCAACTAAACTTTTACAATATATCGTAGTGCTTTGGATAATTCCTTATGTATTTTTACATATTACCTTATAGTAACGTCCGAAAGTTTTAGGCCCGTATTCAAAAACATCTTCCTAACACTTTCCTAACATTTTCTTAACATTTTCCTAACATTCTCCTAACATTTTCCTAACATTCTCCTAACATTTTCCTAACATTCTCCTAACATTTTCCTAACGTTCTCCTTGTTCCTTAAGGAGAATGTTAGGAAAATGTTAGGAAGATGTCTTTGAATACGGGCCTTAGAGTGAAATCAGATGAAGCAAATTATGTATTTTTATCAAACTAAATATCTACTTTATGAAGAGATAAAGAAATAAAGACTTGTTTTTCAACATTTTTACTTTTTTCATTTATACCGTAGGCGTATATGAAAAGTATTGTGTTTGCAATAAAAAAAATCCGAAACCGGGATGTCCTCGGAATTATCCGTTTTAAGCGTTTTCAAGGCTTTCTGAGTGGTTTTCGCAAAGTTGTCTATCTGTATATGTGTGTGTTATCATCGTAGCTCCCAGTGTATTTATGCTAGAGAGTTAAAACATTGTACAAAAATCAGTCTACCGCTGTAGTTGTGCAAATCGGATAATATTTTTTATGAAGTCATTAACCCGCAATGACAGCCAAAATTTCGAAAAATCATAAAACGGAAAAATGATGTGATCCAACAATTTGGCACGCATGTGACTATTTATAAGACTAACATATGCGTCAAGTTTCTAAAATCTAAAAATAATTCAATTAACTTGGATAATTTGGTTTAAGTATATACCTTTACGTAATAAATAAGTTTACAAAGTTTCGTTTTAATATGACAATTATATCCATGATTTTTTGGTAGATCATAAAAGTTAAGCAGCATCGAGCGTGGCCAGTGGCTAGATAGGTGACCACTGGGAATGAAAAGAATCTATTTACTATCTGAGGACGAGCGAAACGAGTCCGAAGACGTTTTGCAGTAAAAATTTAACGACTTTTATATCCTGAGGACGAGCGAAGCGAGTCCGAAGCTTGGAGGACGAGGAAAAGTTCCGAGTGGTTAAATACATTTTTCCTTTAGCTAACAGATGTTCAAAAGTTGTTCTGTAAAAAACCTTATGTATTTTGTCAAACTAAATATCTACTTCCAACCAACATAGAAAGTAGTCCTCTATTGTCCCCCACTTATAATATTATTTATGTCTCATTATTTTTATATAAGTTTTAAATACATTTTTCCCTAAAATAACAGATGTCCAAGGTGTTTTCAATACACAACACTATTCATAGCACTGCGGTTGTAAAAACTCCAGGAGTTACGCTACTCAAAAATTAGCCCCTTACCCTTATGTTGCTGTATCTGTCACATTTATCATTTTAAGAGGTAGGTTCTTCCCTTCAGTACAGATGTACTTCTTAATATATTTTACTTAGCTACAAAAATATATATGGCATTAATTAAATAAACTGTGCTCAGTGCTTCATGAAAATCAAGTAGGGCTTGAATGATAGTTCGATTATTATAAGTTGTTGATTGTTAAAAACTTGACGCTATTTACAATGTATTTCGTGTCGTTCAAATTTTTCAAAATATATTGCTCCTAAGTTGGAGAACTAAGCATATGTACTTACACTATTAAAAAATACTAAAGCTAACACTGGAAACCGACGATTAATTATTATTAATGAAGTAAATAGTGGTTGTTTAACCCCGAACTGACACTCTTGGGACCACACCATAACTATGCACTTCCTCTGGCGTCTCTCAAGTTCCTTTGTCTCAAAGTAGATATTAAAACGAGGGGTTAAGAGTTCGGATCATATTAGATTCTTTAAACTCACGATACTGACTAATTGCTCCTACTTCTAATATCAGTTAAACTGAACCACAGTAAAATTGTCTATTAAAAAAAATATTAGTTTTAATTAATTAAAGTAAAACATCCAGCATAATACCAAGGATAACTAGGATTTAATGTTAATTTTCATTTTAGGACACTGTTAAATAGAGTTCACACCTAAAATAATTCACCCAGGTACAGTAAGTTACTCTTATATGATAAACCCTATTACTCTAGGTTCCCCTGATTAAATCTATCCTGTTACTATTAAATCTACTCTGTTACTATTAAATCTACCCTGTTACTATAAATCTACCCTGTTACTATTAAATCTACCTGTTACTATTAAATCACCCTGTTACTATTAAATCTACCCTGTTACTATTAAATCTACCTGTTACTGTAAGTTTCTTTAAATTATCTACCCTGTTACTATAAAATCTACCCTGTTACTGTAAGTTTCTTTAAATTATCTACCCTGTTACTATTAAATCTACCCTGTTACTGTAAGTTTCTTTAAATTATCTACCCTGTTACTATTAAATCTAGTCTGTTACTGTAAGTTTCTTGAAATTATCTACGCTTTTAAAATTAAATTTACCCTGTTACTGTAATTCCTCTGAAATTATCTATCCTCTTATTGTATATTCCTCTGAAATTATCTATTCTCTTATTGTAAATTCCTCTGAAATTATCATCCTCTCTGAAATTATCTGTTATCGTAAATTCTCTGAAATTATCTATCCTCTTATTGTATTCCTCTGAAATTATCTATCCTGTTATTGTAAATTCTCTGAAATTATCAATCCTGTTATTGTAAATTCCTCTGAAATTATCTATCCTGTTATTGTAAATTCTCTGAAATTATCTATCCTGTTATCGTAATTCCTCTGAAATTCCTGAAATTATCAATCCTGTTACGTAAATTCTCTGAAATTATCTATCCTGTTATCGTAAATTCCTCTGAAATTATCAATCAGGCTATTGTCAACACTCAGTTACTATTTCTGCTTCTGCAAATTTTTTTAGCATTTTCTTTCACTTATATTTGAATCCTGTTTCACTCGAGGCCTACTTAACGTCTAAGAAGCTAATATATTAATGAAGGCAATAAAATCTTTGTTATGGTAATAAGAACTTGTCTTTTCTAACGAAATATATAGGAATTCAATTTTTTAAGAGTCAATAGTAAATTTTAAAGCCTTTGACCTAAGTCCTAATTCGTTAAAATTTGAGCTAATTTTTATTCAGAGAATTTCGCATGTGAGATTGTCCGAACCTCACCTTTCAGTAAACACTTAAAAAGAAATAGCTTTTTAATATCTATTTATAAAATCTTATAAAAAATTAATGTCAAATAAATAAGACCTGTGTCGTAAGATATTTTACAGTTTATAAGAAAATATAATAAAAATAATATCGGGTTAGGAAATGTTTTTCGCGGAGTGAAGGCTTGGCTGGATTTTCCAACAATGAAGCCTGTTACACAGTCAACCTTCAGCTTGTTTCACACTTAGCGCAATAACTGAGAAAAAAATCTGTATTTTGGGGTAAAAAAAAGTGTTAAGTGCGTGGATTGTGAAGGTCTTTTTGCAATCGTGACGAGAAATATCGATCGTTTCTTAAGGTTATTGTTTGTTGAACTAGATTTGTTACTATATCGAATACGGGAAATTGCTTAATAATTTGAAAAACTTATTACGCTGCCTAAAATAACTTAATATGGATTAAAAAATATCCGTAAGATTATAAAATAGTTATTTATGCCATAAGGCTGAGAAGTGTGTCTTTATGTCACGGCAATTAGATTTACCGACGAGCGAAGCGAGTCGGGAAATATTGCCAAGACATAAAGACATTCTCAGCCGGATGGCATACACTATTTTTTGAGGTAGCACTCATTAAATAACTGCGATATATACTTAATTGAAAAAAAAAAAAAAAAAAAAAAAAACGTCCAATTAACTCCATATTATCGTCGTAATTAAATTCATCCATAGCTTCACACTTTTACTCAAAAATGTAAAATCTTTACAAATAAACACACAAAAATTGTCAATTAGAACACCTTTTAAAAACGAAAAAAAATTAGTCTACGAACAAAAACAGAAACAAATGAACGTTTTAAAGAAACCTCATGAAGTTTTACACAGATTGTTTTTTTGAACACGCTACATTACAGTAATGGCGGCAATATATGAATTACTTTTACGTCCAAAAAAAAAAATCAGTCTACCGCTGTAGTTGTGCTATTTGGAAACATTTTTTATGACATCATTAATCCGCAATAATGACTCAGCAAACATTTCTAAAAACCATTAAACGCGGAAAAATGATGCGATCTTATTAAGATTTGGTACGCATGTTACTATGTATAAGACTAACGTATGTGCCAAGTTTCATCTCATTATCAGCATTAGTTCAATTTTTATTAAATGACTTGTGTACGTTTTTTTAAAAATGTAATAAATTAGGAAATGGTCTAATTGAGTTGAAATTTCGTACAAGTTTATATTCTTATTTAATAAGTACACTTAGTTTCGTTCAATACGACAAATGTATCTATGATTTTGTTGAATCATAAAAATTAGGGGCATTGACGTGGTCAGAGCTGTATGGGTGACAGCTGAGAATTGAGCGTGGTCAGAGCTGTATGGGTGACCGCTGAGAATGATGCGGATGTATTTACTGTATAAAGACGAACGAAGGGAGTCCAAAGGCATGTTGCAGTATAAATTTGGCGAACTGTATTTTTGAGGACGAGCGAAGCGAGTCCGAAGCAGTGAGGACGAGCGTAGCGAATCCGATGTAATGAGGAAAAGTTCTGAGGTACCCCATATCCGATTTTTATTATCATTTTTAGTCAAATTTTTCTTTTCTGTCTCTTTTGCGGCCATGCCGCCCATTCATCTTAAATATCAATTATAGAGTAAGTATTTAAGAGATAATTAATGCTTTTTTACATATACATTCTATGCTCTATAAATATGTATATTAATTATAATTTTATTTTTAATTTTTTTCCCACAAACTTGCGCCCCCTCCAGGCTTGCGGTCGCCGGCCCTGTAGCTCTGTTAGCTACGCCCCTGGATATTCTACATCCTAGAGTTTGCCTCCCACAATAGAAGCGAAACGTTGGACTCATTTTCCACATTGACGCGGTCACCGGAAAACTTGCATCTTTATGGAAATTATCGTGGGTTTCCTATATAAGCGGCATAACGTGTATTTAGATCTTAGAACAAAACAAATACGGTAAAATTTGTCATTTTTTTAGGAAAAAACCAGCAGTCCGAGTTTTGTTAGATTAATTTATTTCATCAGAGCTTTCGCACAAGCAATGCTTAGCATCCTCAGTGAATAATAAGTAATATAGTTACACCACCACATATTTAAAACAACATTTAAGAGCATCAAACCAAAAGTTAATATTAAAAAAAGTGAGTAAAACATCAAAAATCACTTTATTTAAACTAAAAGTTACAAGATATGAGGGCAACTTTGACAATCAATTAAAACTTAGTTATAATAGTTTCTAACAGAGGTTTAACAGAAAATAAAGTTAAGTGCCTGAGAAAATAAGTTTGCTTTTTGAACATAAAATAAACAGCATAACTCATCGAAAAAAATAAACAGAAAAAAGTTCTAAATTTGTAATAAAAAAAGGAAAAGAATTTTATAACTGATGAGTCACTTGACAAGATATGAGGCCCAAATTAAATGCAACAAAAACCTATCCCACCAAACCATCCAGCCA
>JACMZG010000022.1:2607815-2632700 GCA_018340805.1 Microvelia longipes
ATATTATATTATATATATTATATAATATTATATATATAATATATATATATTATATAATATATATATTATATATATATTGCAAGGGGACCAGGAAGTAGTTCAAAATATTTGGGGTCCCAAGTATAAGAAAGGTTGGGAACCACTAGGCCCTAGATGGATTATGGGAGAGATGAGAACCATTAAACAGTGCGCTGAATCTATTGGCAGAAACCCTAAGATAGTGTGACTATATATATAGGAACGTAGCAGCGTTCCGCCCCGCCAAGTCAAAAAGAAAACCTAAAATACCTGGCTTAGTCAATAAAAAAAGTAAAAAACCCACTAAAGCTGCTGTATACTGTACGCAACGTCGGGGTTTCGAGGGTCTGTAGCGTAAAAACGGCTAGTGGTACATAAATAATATTTATGTATTTATATATTCAAAGTGCGTATTTTGTAGATCAAAAATAAAAAAGTTCATTCAAATCGGCCAAGCATAAATGGAGAAAAAAAATTTTTGGCGAACCTACAGCCTAAACAAACTACTGAACGGATTGTATGAGTCTTATGACCGTGTACATTCCTACTAAATAAAATCTCAAATTCGACATTCTTTCATATATAGACGCTTTTACAGTTTTGACTGTAAAAGAGCAGATTTTGACAGTTACAGTTTTGACTGTAAAAGAGCAGATTTGACAGTTACAGTTTGACTACTGAGTAGATTTTGATGATTTGGAATTTAATTGAAGTATTTTTTTAGTCCTGGCTCTTGGACTATTTTAAAAATACATACACAATAAGTTACGAGTAGTGCTAGTTAATTAAGTAACTGCTTAATTTATGAAGCATAAACCGAAATCTTAAACAATATATGGAATGCGACCTCCGTGCCAGAAAATTTGAATGTTTTAAAACTGGTATCTTTTATAAAAATGATCCATACAAAATCTTTAATTAAATATCATTATTAACTTTATTATTATGCAAAGAAATCACAACTTAATTAAATATATTTTTTGTTTTAACTTTCTTATAACAAAAGAGAATCTTAATATAAAATACACTATGTTTGGCGGGATCAGTTATCACGTAATCTCACTCACTCGACTAAACAAATACGGTGCAAGAACCTTATCGTATTTAATGCGTATCCAATACGATCGTCTGTTAAATATGCTGTGTGTACGTAGTAATTGTCACAGCTACCGCAGTCTCAAGACTGAAGGAAGCAATTAAGGAAATTTAATTAGTGAGTGCTTTAAAAGATCGAGAAAATTAATGAAAAGGGTTGGGAGGTTCGTGGGAGGTTTTCCTCAGCCTATTAATCAAGAGATCCCTGGTAATGAGAGTAACATAGTGGCGTCTAGATCAAGCTGGGTGGTATACAGAGAAACAGTCGAGTTATATGATCTGTGACAGACCTAGGTCATGCCTTGTTGATAACTTAACTAGTCGTCGGGTTAGTGTATGTGTGTGTTATCTTTTATGTCGTGAGTGTTTATATATTTGACTGTCAAACGTTTATAACAGTCAACACAGAAAAGATGATGACTAAATTAGACATTTTTACAATATCTAAATATTAGCGAATTTCCTTAGGAAAAATTATCGCGCTGTGATTATTGTGAATTTTCATCAGAAAAATACTCTTAAGAAGTTGTTCAGAAAACAAAAGTAAAGAGGGAAGCTGGGAGGGTGCTCAATTCTGTTTGACCTAATAAAAAAAAATAATTTTGGTTTTCAAAATATGTGTCTAATTTATATATATTATATATATATTATAATATTATATATATATATATATATATATATATATATTTATATATTATATATATATATATATATAATATATATATATAAAGGTAGTAGATATATATAAAAGTTATATTGAAAATATAACTAGTAAAAACACAAAACATGACGTCACCAATATAGTAATATATATATTATATATATTATATATATATATATATATATATATATATATATATATATATATAATATATATATATATATATAAGAAGCTTTGTATCCTCACTCTAGTAGTATAAGTCTCTTTGTTTAAGGTCCTTGCCTAGGTGATCGCTGAACTGAGAATCTGGCGCTAGGCCCGAAGTCCACTGTAATAATTTACAAAAAAAAGTTACGACAAAAGGCAATAAAAAACAAAAACTAAATTCAAGTGCTAACTTTACTTAACTTTTTAACTGCATACCATAACAAGAAATTAGAAAAACTATCCCATCGTTACTTAAGTCACATTTAATGAAATTGAAAAAGTTCCAAATGTTAAGTTCAACAAGACGGAAAAAGTACAAAAGGGAGGTATTTATAACAAATGATTACTTGGTGAAAACATCATTAAACATAATACATAGTGGCAACACTGATACCTGTGTGGTTCTATTGTTAACTTTATTTCTAAAAAAAAAGACCGGCGCTATTACATTTCAAAGACGCCGGTGATGATCGCTGCAAAAAATTCTATTTCTAGGATTTTATTTTTATTCCTTTTTTTGTTGAAAAAAAACCTTAGAATTATCAAAATCCTACTATTGATATGATAAGCTTTTATTATTGTGTCAAATATAAACATAAGTAGAAAATAATGGGAGGTTGAGACTTCGACAAGTTTACAAATAGGCCACAAAATAGACCACACAGTATTTTAAAGACCTATTAAAGTGTCGTATTTACTTAAAATCGACAATGGATAGGACAATAATACAATTGAAATAATAATAAAACACTCTCACTAAGACTGTTTATATTTTCTAACTGTTTCGGTAGTGAGTGCATTTAAATCCAATTAGGTAATAATACCTGAAAAGCTATTAGACAACAATTTGGACAAAAAATTAAGATACAAACTGGTTCAGAAGCTGTGCATTGAGGAGTGCTCGCAAGAAGTTTTAATAAAGAACATGTCATGCCAAGAGATTTCCCATCTAACGAAGTGACCCCAAGATAATACAAAAATAATTATATATAATAATAATATATGATATATATATATATATATATAATTATATATATATATATATATATATAATATATATATATATATATATATTATATATATATATATATATATATATATATATATATATATATATATATATATATATATATATATATATATATATATATATTATATATCTTTACAAACCTTGAATAAATATATTACTTTTGGAATCAGTTGGCCAAGCGGAATCATTTCCAGTTTTGGCGAAAATTCACTAAAATGTAGTATTATAATAGTTTAGAAAATCCCAGTTAAACCGGGTCTCCTGGTGACGTCACCTCCCGAACATTCTTGTTTTTGTTGTACACGTTCTTGTTGTGTTGTTTGACGGAAAAACACAAACCTTTATCACCCTAACTTAATATTTAATTCGCCTAGATTAGGCCCCTTGATAATAAGCGGCGCTTGCTTTTCTAGACGCTTCGATAGCCACGTTGTTCTGGTATTGGTATGGTATGGTATTATTACATGGCATTTGTAATATAATTTTGTTTATTTGATAATTATTTAATAGTAGCAGTGATACCTGAGCTTCGCTCGACAAACATTTTATTTATCAAACAACTAATTATTAATTATTCCTATGAGAACTACCAAAAATAGATGTTGTTAACAGCTGTTTCAGTTAGAAAATTCTTTGTTTAAGAATGTAATTAATGTTTTTGTCTTTTTCTCAAGCCGTGCTTTATGATTGCTTGGTAAGTTCCTTGTTTCGATAAATGTACGATCAAAAATGGAATTCTTAAATGTTGTTTTGACTTTTAATGAGAAAACAATAATATTCTCAACAAAGTTGGCCATTGAACAATTATTGAATTGTTTATAAATAACGTTTATAATTGTTAATAATAAACGCCAATTATTTTAGAACTCAGAATAGTATTATCTGAGATATATAAATATTATTTTTTATATTATTTTGGACTCAAGTGGTGTTTATAATGAACAGTCAGTGGTGTAATTGAAAGTTAGGTCAGATCTGTTAGCTTTGAACATTTTTACACTTACCCCTATAATTATTTTAGAAAAGACCTCGATGACGCATAAAATATTTTCATTCTGACCCATAAATAGTCTAAGTTTAAAGTTTAGTTAAGATTCCCATACTCTCTATGGACTATGAACTCTGGCTTCATGACCACTCATTCCTCTTATGGAAAACCCTTCACACTCAGTTGTGATTGTTTCAATGGAGAACCACCTCAATCCTCTGGTGATATTGTATGTATACATAAGGATCTAAGATAGACTGTGGCTCTGGGGAGTGGCATATATGAGGTTTAATCTAATCTCAAAACCTCGCTTCCTTTAACTTTAAAAAAGTATGCCACAGTCTTACAGGCAGAAATAATTTCTATTAATGCCTGTCTAATAGAAAATATTAAAAAGAATCCAAATCAACCTACTATTAATATTTTTACTGACAGCCAAGCTGCCATTAAAGCTCTTGGTTCATACAAAGTGAACTTTAGGCTTATCTGGGAGTGCTAACAAAACCTTCTGACCTTGTCACTCAAGAATGATGTAGCAATCAGATGAGTGCCTGGCCATAAGGGAATAGAAGGTAATGAACAAGCAGACAACCTTTACATCCTTGTAAAAAAGAGGTCTGAGACCACTCCTGTGGGCCCTGAACCCATAGTAGCCATACCCAAAGTATAGTCAAAGGTGTAGTTAAATATTGCTCTTAACCAATCACCTACACCATTGGCACAAATTCTCTGGCATGAGGGACAGCAAACTTATGTTAAAAGGACCAGTCCCGAAGTAACTGAGGACCTATTCAAGTGACCTTAGAACAGTAACCGGACTACTGACTGGTCACTGTCACCTCCGAAAACACCTCCGCACCATTGGCATGTTTAAAAGATAACCCAGTGTGTAGGCTTTGTGAATCGGAAACCGAAACTGCCTCTCACATACTTCTGAGATGTAAAGCCCTAGCCTTTCAAAGGTTCTCAAACTTTGGTAGTAGCACTCTGACCAAGTTTGACTCTACCAATGAATCACTGGTCATGAAGATCCTAGACCTAGTCCGGGGAAAAGGATTATTCTGACCTAAACCAATTGAGGGGATTGTACAATAAACTTCAGTCGCAGTGCAAATCGGGTCTATCCTTGACTCCGATTAGTTAAGATGCATCATTTAAATTCCGATATTTAAGCATCAAAACTTATTTTTTACACTAATCCCCTATTGTTATTTGTGAAGGAATTTCGTTGAGACATATAATGTGGTCAATATGACCTATGAGTCGTTTAAGTGTAGAGTTTAATCAAGATCCATCAATTTTATTCCAATCTGTAAGCACTTAAAATGTTTTGTTTGCACTAAACCCATGTTATTTTTCGAACAGATCCAAGGAGACTTAAAAGATACTCAGACCTATAAGCATTCTACGTTTCAAGTTTAGTCACGATCTATCAATTAGATTCTGAGCTGTAAGCACTCAAAAAATCCATTTTTACACTAATCCCCTACTATTATTTTAGCACTGATCAAGATCAGTTAAAAATGATGGTAGCTGTTTTAAGTTATTTCTTTGTAACATGTAAGACCTAACAAAAATACCCAAACATTAGCCCCGTTCTAATCATAAGAAAACGTAGCAACATTTAATTATTTTCCATTCCATTATCTAGTGATAAAATGATACAGCAAAAATTACTTTTAATTACACAAAAACTTTTGCTAGTGAAAGTAAAGGGAAAAAAACAACTACAAAGCAGATAGATAGAAAACAATCTGTCGGTAAAAAAACTAAAAGGAAGATTGAAAAGAAACAGTGCCAATCATTAGCGGTTCACTTTGAGTTGAGGTTTTAACAGGTTACAACAGAAACAAAAACAAGAAAAAAACACAAAGGGCAAAAAAATACCTCAGAGAAATTAATCTTTACAGCAAAGGTATGAGAAAGACAAATGGTATCTGACACTACCTAACACTGGACTTGCTTAATTATTTTAACAGATATTATAATAAGGTATAGAATGGTTCTGCAAGTATAAGTAATTGATAAGTCCTATCACCCTTACGTGCTAATATTATCGGCTTGTCTACTATTGTACGACACGGCTAAAATCAGTTGAGAGTGCGTGAAAATAGTGTTGAGGAACCAATAAGGTTGGCCTGATTTGAAATTGAAGGCGTGGCTTTAGAATGGTTCTTGCATTCTGCAAGTAAGTAATTGATTAGTCTTATCACCCTTACGTGCTAATACTATCGGCTTGTCTACTATTGTACGACACACGGAGCATTAGCCAATATACTCGCATTATTTTCCCACGCTGTCAAATTGATTTTAGCCGTGCGTGGTATTATAATTAAACTAAGAATCTACCGGTTGGTTAAACCGAAGTGGGTCCGTTGGATAAAAAATTTGGTGTAAAGGTCCGCAAGCCGGGCGAAACATCTTCGAAATGCGCGCTTTCTTACTTAACTTATTAATCCAAATTACTTGAGCAGTAGCGACAAAAATTTTTTTTAAATTTTAAAAAATTTAAAAAAAAATTTAAAAAAAAACTTTTTTTTTTAATTTTTGAAGAAAATGCGCATATTTATTCTATAGATTATAAATTATTCTGCACAGTATTATTTGCACTCATTTGAAGCTCTGTTTATGCTAATTTTTAGCACATTTTGTTGTAAAAAAATCAACAAAAATAAATAATAAGTTGTGACGCTAATGTCAGGTAATATATAATTATATATATAATATATATATATATATATATATATATATATATATATATATATATATATATATATATATATATATAGAGAACACTTAAAAGGAAAATTGTATTGAACATTCAAAAAAGGAAGTATTCTAAAGTAACCCGTTGTTTGATTGATTCCTAAATGAAAATCTTACTCCTAAATAAATAAAATTCCTAAATAAATAGTTTATCTATTAACTATAGAATAAAACCCATCAAAGAGCTGTAAGATCCTTGAGGAGCTAAAGTGTGTAAGAAATTATTTATTGCACAAAAATCTGTAAAGGTAATTTCAACTTTTATCCTCCGAAGTTGTGAGGAAAAGTACCGAGTTACCCAGTACCCGAGTTTTTTTGTAAATAGCATTTTTTCAATATGGTTGTTTTGGCTTTGGCCTCAGGAACCAAAGTGACTACTCAGGAATCAAAAACTCTCTGTTTTTACTTAGTCGTAATCAAGCAAATTAAAGTTATAGGCAATTTATGATAAAGACACTTGATGGACGTTAATTAATAAATTTCAACTAATTTAAATGACTATATTTCGCTATACTTTACATAGCATTAGTATAGCGAAATTGTAAAAACAATTTTACGAAGCATACTTTTTTCGAAAATTAAGCCTACTTTACTGTTCGCTCATTCATCACAAAATTGCAGTTTTTTTAGTTTACCGTTAAAATAAAAAAATAAAATATGATAAATCTTAAACTAAGAAACATGCAGGAGCTTTTATCAAGAATGACTTTTTTTCGAAAATTATTTATTTTTCTTCGGAAAACAGAAGGGTGGTGGCCCCCTGAAAAAATGTAGCCCTCCTCTGATGAAGTAGAGAGGGCTTTTCAACGGAAGTTCCTTATAGCATTTGAAACATAGCCCTCTTTTGGGACTATCCCCCCCATACAAGTTTTGGCTGGCTACCTGATTTGTGGTTTGAATCTTTATAATTTGGCTGATTCTAAAAATGGGATAGCTGTAGATTTCATGGTTATCTAATATTTATTTTTAAAAAAAATATAAAAAAAAACCTTTTATCTAAACTTGTCAGTTTCTACTATATTGTTACAAATGTATGTTCCTGCTATACAATGATCGTTACAAATAGCATTCCATACGGTTATTGCACTAATAATTAGAACTACTGTATATCAAGGGAACTATACAATAAAGTCATATATTTTACTACTTACAACTCATTGCGAGCTTTAAAAATAACTTTATTATACTTAGTTCCTTTAAATACATATGTATATAGATATTACGCTCTCACTAACAAAAATAACACTAATAAAAACATAATTTTGTGCCTTTTACACTCATTAATACATAAAAGAATTTAATATTATCATAAATTTACGCAAAAATTAAGTATATTGGGTATATAAATACATATAGAGAATTATCTAGAGAAGTAATAAACATAAAATAAGTGAAGTAGCTGTAAAACATGTTTGTTAATGTTTTATAGTCTTTCTTATAACATTGACAAGTCAGGGAAGGGTTTGATTTAGGGCTTTCCTTTAGAAAAGCCTATTCTCTTTTTTCATTTATTGTCATTCAGTGAAGTTTATACAATTTTAAGAAACAATTAGTTAAAAAGACTTTTTTCTTGAAGTTAATAACACAATCTGTTTTTGTGAAGTTAGTTTTTACCTAGAAACATGTTAACAAGTATAATTTAGCAAGCAGGACTGTGATAGAGAAAGATTTCTAATACAAAATGTACCATAAAATATATATATAATAAATATATATTATTTTAAAATACCATAAAAAATAAGTTAATTTTTCCTTTGGAAATTCACTAAATATATTTAATTACAAATATTATCAAAAGTTCTAAAAAGCAGTTACGGGTAGTCACTTCAGTAACTTTGTTAATGTAAAAGTTAAAAGTTATTGTATCTTCAGTAACTTTGGATAAACTGTAATTTTAGAGCTAACTATTCTAAAGGCCTTGTGATAGCCAACTGCTTTTGTTTGATTCTTGTTCTACATTCCATATGATAAGGAGAAAGCACTGTAAGAGCACAAATGTGACGCTAACCCTTTTTATTTAGTTTATATATTATATATATATATATATATATATATATATATATATATATATATATATAATATATATATATATATTATATATATATATATATATATAGAATTTATATATAATTTATATCAGAATTTTTATTTTTATTATCAGAAATCTTTAGCCTGTAATGATAGGGGTTTATTTACAAAACAACCTTATCATTAATGAGTCAGCAGAAAAACGGTCATTTCGTTCAAAATTAAGCAAAGCGATAGGCCAGAGGTTAAATTATTGTCCTTGTGGGATATAGATCTCCTTGTCCTGGATATCAATCCATGTGGAACCGATGATTTAGAACTTTTTATCCTTTGCTGGGTTTTTCAACTAAAATATCTCTGACCAGCCTCTCGGCAGTTTTAATTCAGATTTTGTAAAATCCCACCGACAAACTGTTGTAATCCATTCAAACTCAATGAAAACAATGGATGACACAAAATATCGAAAAAAGGTGAAAGAATAGACTGAAAAAACAACGCAACATCCTGACTGAAAATTAAACGTCAACTAAGTAATATCTACGATATCTAAAATAAAAGATTTTTTCAAAAAAAAAATAATAATGTTGCTTGAGGCGAGCAAAAGCTTTTTTAGATCTTTATCTGACAAATTCTTTCTATATTGCTGTAAAAATTACCATCTTTATCCATCTAGATCTTTTGACGATTCTTCAGAAAAGTTTTATTTATAACACAAAATCATAGCTATAAATTATAGTTATTTACTGGGAGTGGCACGCGCTCTGCATACGCCTCTGACAGCCTATTGCTCAAATAATAACCAAACTGTTGTATTGGTGGGTCAATCCTTGGAATTATTAACTCTAAAGATCCAAGTACCGTAATCCTAAGATGGCACACTTTAATAATTTGTCTTCACTTCAATTTTTCCTGCTCTTTATTGTGACGTATACTGTATGTACTCTTACAGGCTCTAGCAGCATGGAGCAGATTTGTAAATTTTTAGAGTTACTAAAACTATAAATTTAAACTGGTAGTTATAAATTTCCAGACAGGAAAATTAATATAAATTTTTAAAGTATAAACAGCCATTTCATTTACACTGTAAATAAAATACCAAAGAATGTAATTGAAGAGACTATGGCTGCTGAGAATTTAAAATAGGGGCCTTCAGTCTAAGGCCCGTATTCAAAGACATTTTCCTAACATTTTCTTAAGGAGCCCTTAAGGAAAATGTTAGGTTTAGGTAAGGAAAACGTCTTTGAATACGGGCCTAAGTTTGTTTTTTATCGTTTGTTCTTATATATAGTTTTTATTTATTTAGGCTAGAATCAGAAGTTAAATCGTAGTAACCCATTGTGAACCAGTCCTGAATGAATTTTGTTGTTTTGTTAGATTTTATTTACTAGTTTATTTTTATGTATCGCTTATTTAACTAAATTTAATTAAATTTTTCTGTGAACTTGGATACAAGGCTGACGATTATCTAAATAGGATCAAAATACTTATACCTTAAAATATATTTTTATAGAACTTAAATTCGCTCTTATTGTTACAACAATTAGGGCAAGGAAATATGTAGAGGTGAAAAAGGAAGAGCAAATAATAGGCAGAAATGAAATAATATCAAAATCTGTTTTCCAAAACCTTATTAAGATGTAAAGACCTGATTTAAGACAAAGAAATATGTGGAAGTAAAAAGAAGAGGAAATACTGGGCAGCAATAAAAAAAGAATAAACCTGCTTTGGAGATAATCTTGATAATCTTGAACCTGCTTGATGCGTGAAGAAACATGTGGAGACGTGAAGCAGGGCAAATAATAAACAGCAATGGCCATACGTTGGGGCTAAGGGGCTCAACGTATTAGTGCTCATTAGCCGACATATTATGAGCAACCTACATACCCAGTGAAGATCAAGATAGCAATACGTTGTAACACAAAAAGTGATAGCTAACTTTGCTGTCCCTCTATGGGCCCCTTTAATACTGTAGAATAACCGAATGGTTTAAGTCGTTTCGCCTTAACTCTCTCAGCTAAAAATAAAAGCTAAAAATGTCTGTTCACCCGAATCCTTATCTGTAAGTTATACATTTAATTATTGCTTCGGCGATATATTTGTGCATTATTTTAAAAACCGTCAAGGATCTAGTAGCTACCCCATGAAGTAGCCTAGGATTTAAACAAGTGGTTACTATCTACCTCTTCAGTCAATAAATAGGTCTCATAAAACAATGGCTGTACTGTCATTTACAAATAATAAACTTTACTGGACCTACTTACCCTTTCACAGAGGCGTGGGAATTACTATTTATTGTTTTATTTTCATCTTTCAGTCATTGTAAATCAAGTCAAAGAGAAAGTCCCTGGTCGTCAGACTGAAACTGTTTTAAGATCTCTTTAACAGGTTCACAATGGGTACTAGCAGAGATAATGAAACGGGTACTGAGTACCTAGTGTACTTAAATCGTGTACCTACTTTTCTTCTTATTCAACATTTTACTGTTTTTCAAGAAAATATTATAATAGGTTTTCATTTTTCTTTTTATTATTCGTCCTTTCCCTATTTACTTGTATTGTTCATAACAGGATACCTTTTTTTAAAAAAAAAAAACTTATTTTTTGTTCTGTCTACTGTTTTTTTTTAAATTATTATTCCCTCTAAATACCCTAATTACCATGATTTGTCATAAAATTTGCATTCACGAATGATTAAAATAAAGTTCAACGTGCTTGATTAAAATGTATATAATAATATAATACAATATAATAATATATATACACTTATATTACTTACTACCTACTTACTTAGTTTTATTCAACTATAATAACAAACGAGGGATCAACAATGAGCAACGAGAACAACTCAAAACCACGTGTTGAATCTGGAGTTCAATCAGAAGTTAAACCTAGAGTCTAATCCGGAGTTCAATCAGAAGTTAAACCTAGAGTCTAATCCGGAGTTCAATCAGAAGGAGAAGTCAGAAGTTAAACCTAGAGTCTAATCCGGAGTTCAATCAGAATTTAAACCTAGAGTAATCCGGAGTTCATCAGAAGTTAAAACCTAGAGTCTAATCCGGAGTTCAATCAGAAGTTAAACCTAGAGGAGTTCAATCAGAGTTTAAACCTAGAGTCTAATCCAGAGTTCAATCTTAAACCTAGAGTCTAATCCGGAGTTCAATCAGAAGTTAACCTAGAGTCTAATCCGGAGTTCAATCAGAAGTTAAACCTAGAGTCTAATCCGGAGTTCAATCAGAATTTAAACCTAGAGTCTAATCCGGAGTTCAATCAGAAGTTAAACCTAGAGTCTAATTCGGGTTCAATCAGAAGTTAAACCTAGAGTCTAATCCGGAGTTCAATCAGAAGTTAAACCTAGAGTCTAATCCGGAGTTCAATATAGGTTTGAACCCTAAGTACTGCCGAGAGAGTCTAATCAAGTGCTGAACCCGTAGTTTTATTAGAAAGTTTAACCCCACGTTCAATGCAAACTTGAACCCACAGTTTAATTAAAAGTTGAATCCGAAGTACAGCCTAGAATGAGCAATCCAGAGTTTGACCCGCAGTAATATTTAGAGTTCAATGCGAAGTTGAACCCTGAGTTTTATCTGAAATTTAACACGAAGTCGAAATTTAATATGTGTATTACACCTACTGTCTAATCAAGGGTTAAATTTAATATGCACCTTGGCAGCAAAATAAAGTTTTGACGGATATTTATGTTTTAGTTCCGTTGCTTGAGACGAGGGTTAGACAATGCGAAATCAATTAAAATAAGGCAAAAGTTATTTTGTTTCTGCTACGTTGTAATTTAAGTTGTTTATGGTGGTCACTTTGGTTGTAATCGAAACAATACCAAAGAAAAATTTTCTTTGACGCATAGTGGCACATGATTTATTTATTCAAACAATAGAAAAAATATCTACTTTAATTATTTAAATTTTACAAACCTGCATTTATTTGAAATCCAAGCTGAGTTGATTTGAAACTAATCATTTTAAACTAAAGTAAATAACACCCACTATCATAAAGGTCATCCATATTTTACAATCAAACAATTTAAATACACTAATTGAACGAACGTAAGTGAGTTCTTACATTCAGAAGATTGGGACGGCGCGTTTGTTTGTGTGTTTGTGTGTTTGTGTGTTGTGTGTTTGTTTGTACGTGTCGCGATAACTGCCGTAAAAATTGACCGATTTGATAAAATTTTGTATACAGGTAAAACTAATTATGTGTCAGAGCTGTATAGTTTTTGGTAATATTCCGAAAATATTTTCAAAATGGCAGCCAAAATGGCGGACCGGATAAAAAAAAATT
The DNA here is from genome assembly GCA_018340805.1 of Microvelia longipes. NCBI lineage: Eukaryota > Metazoa > Arthropoda > Insecta > Hemiptera > Veliidae > Microvelia > Microvelia longipes. Next base: position 2,620,904 of record JACMZG010000022.1, read on the forward strand.
TTGAGCGAAAAAATCGTGTTGTATATCGTTTGAAAGCTCTTAAAGAGTAGAAAAAGAAAATATATGTTTCATGGTCAAAATTTTAAAAATTTTTTGAAAAATTTAAAAATGGCGGCTAAAATAATGAACCCAAAAATTTTAAAATTGAAGGAATAACTCGAGTAATATATCGTTGTAAAGCTCTTGATTAGTAGAACAAAAAATGTTATATACTAAATTCCGAAAAATTCAACATGGCGGCCATAATTTATATAATAATTAGTTTGTACTAATTTTATAAGAATTTACAAGATAAAGATCTATTGTAATATACTTTAGATACTTTTATACAGTAAAATTAACTATATGTCAGAGCTGTATAGTTTTTGGTAATATTCCGAAAAATATATTCAAAATGGCAGCCAATATGGCGGACCGGATAAAAAATTTTTAAGCAAAAAATCGTGTTGTATATCGTTTAAAAGCTCTTAAAGAGTAGAAAATGAAAATATATATTTCATGGTCAACATTTCAAATTTTTTTATTAATTTAAAAATCGCGGCTAAAATAATAAACTCAAAAAAATAAAATTTAAAGCGAGCCTTCTTTTACCATTTATTATTATAAATATACGCGAGCCTTTTTTAATATGCATTAATATTAAATATAAGCAATCTAGCGAGCGAAGCGAGCCTATTTTTAACGTTGTATTATAACAAATATAAGCAATCTAGCGAGCAGCGAGCCTTTTTACTATGCATTAATATTAAATATAAGCAATTTAGCGAGCGAAGCGAGCCTTTTTTAACGTTGTATTATAACAAATATAAGCAATCTAGCGAGCGAAGCGAGCCTTTTTTACAATATTTTATTATAAAATATAAGCAAACTAGCGAGCGAAGCGAGCCTTTTTTAACGTTGTAATTTTTATAAATAAGCAATCTAGCGAGCGAAGCGAGCCTTTTTTACTATGCATTAATATTAAATATAAGCAATCTAGCGAGCGAAGCGAGCCTTTTTTACAATATATTTTATTATAAATATAAGCAAACTAGCGAGCGAAGCGAGCCTATTTTTAACGTTGTATTATTATAAATATAAGCAATCTAGCGAGCGAAGCGAGCCTTTTTTACTATGCATTAATATTTAATATAAGCAATCTAGCGAGCGAAGCGAGCCTTCTTACTATGTATTATTATAATATACGCAATCTAGCGAGCGAAGCGAGCTTTTTTACTATGCATTAATATAAATCTACGCAATCTAGCGAGCGAGCGAGCCTTTTTTATAATATATTTATTATAAATATAAGCAATCTAGCGAGCGAAGCGAGCCTATTTTTAACGTTGTATTATTACAAATATAAGCAATCTAGCGAGCGAAGCGAGCCTTTTTTACAATATATTTCATTATAAATATAAGCAATCTAGCGAGCGAAGCGAGCCTTTTTTTAACTTTGTATTATTATAAATATAAGCAATCTAGCGAGCGTAGCGAGCCTTTTTTACTATGTAAATGTTAAAGATACCTAAACTAGCAAGCGATGCAAACCTTTTTGAGTTTATACTTTAAAATAGTATAGCATCCGAATGTTTTGATAAACTCATTTCGCTTGTTTTAAATTAATATTTTTTATTATGTATTCTTTGCCGTGAGTTCTTGATGCAACGCATTACTAGTTGAACGAACGTAAGTGAGTTCTTACATTTCAGAAGATTGGGACGGCGCGTATGTTTGTTTGTATGTTTGTATGTTTGTATGTTTGTATGTTTGTATGTTTGTGTGTTGTGTGTTTTTTTGTTTTACGTGTCGCGATAACTGCCGTAAAAATTAACCGATTTTAATAAAATTTTGTATACAGGTATAACTAATTATGTGTCAGAGCTGTATAGTTTTTTGGTAATATTCCGAAAAATATTTTAAAATGGCAGCCAAAATGGCGGACCGGATAAAAAAAAATTTTAACGAAAAAATCGTGTTGTATATCGTTTCAAAGATCTCAAAGAGTAGAAAAAGAAATATATGTTACATGGTCAACATTTTAAAATTTTTGAATAATTTAAAAATGGCGGCTAAAATAATGAACTCAAAAATTTAAAATTAAAGAAATAACTCGAGTAATATATCGTTGTAAAGCTCTGATTAGTAGAACAAAAAATGTATATACTAAATCCCGAAAAATTCAACATGGCGGCCATAATTTAATATAATAATTAGTTTTACTAATTTTATAAGAATTTACAAGATAAAGATCTATTTTAATATACTTCAGATACTTTATACAAATAAAATTAACTATATGTCAGAGCTGTATAGTTTTGGTAATATTCCGAAAATATTTTCAAAAATGGCGGCCCAATATGGCGGACCGGATAAAAATTTGTGAGCAAAAAAAAAATCGTGTTGTATATCGTTTAAAAGCTCTTAAAGAGTAGAAAAGAAAATATATTTTTCATAGTCAACATTTTAATTTTTTTTTTAATAATTTAAAAATGGCGGCTAAAATAATAAACTCAAAAAATTAAATTTAAAGCGAGCCTTTTAAATATGTATAATTAAAACATACGCAATCAAGCGAGCGAAGCGAGCCTTCTTTACTATGTATTATTATAAATATACGCAATCTAGCGAGCAAAGCGAGCCTACTTTACTTTGCATCAATAAAATCTACGCAATCAAGCGAGCGAAGCGAGCCTTCTTTACTATTTATTATTATAAACATACGCAATCAAGGCGAGCGAAGCGAGCCTTTTATACTATGCATTAATATTAAATATAAGCAATCTAGCGAGCGAAACAAGCCTTCTTTACTATGTATATTATAAATATACGCAATCTAGCGAGCGAAGCGAGCCTTTTTTTACTATGCATGAATATAAATCTACGCAATCTAGCGAGCGAAGCGAGCCTTCTTTACTATTTATTATTATAATATACGCAATCAAGCGAGCGAAGCGAGCCTTTTTTACAATATTTTTATTATGAATATAAGCAATTAAGAGCGAAGCGAGCCTATTTTAACTTTGATTATTATAAATATAAGCAATCTAGCAAGCGAAGCGAGCCCTTTTTTACTCTGTATTAATTTTAAATATACGCATCTAGCTAGCGAAGCGAGCCTTCTTTTACTATGCATTGAATATAAATCTACGCAATCTAGCGAGCGAAGCGAGCCTTCTTTTACTATTTATTATTATAAATATACGCAATCAGCGAGCGAAGCGAGCCTTTTTAACAATATTTTTATTATAAATATAAGCAATCTAGCGAGCGAAGCGAGCCTATTTTTACTATGCATTAATATAAACATACGCAATCTAGCGAGCCTTTTTTAAAACTTTGTATTATTATAAATATAAGCAATCTAGCGAGCGAGCGAGCTTTTTCTACTTTGTATTATTATAATATAAGCAATCTAGCGAGCGAAGCGAGCATTTTATAAGAAGTATCATTATAAATATATATATTTGTATCATTATAAATGACGCAAGCGAGCTATTAAATTCTAGCGAGCAAAGCGAGCCTTTTTTACAATATATTATTATAAAATTAAGCAATCTAGCGAGCGAAGCGAGCCTATTTTACTATGCATAATGTAAATATACGCAATCTAGCGAGCGAAGCGAGCCTTTTTTTAACTATGTATTATTATAAAGATAAGCAATCTAGCGAGCGAAGCAAGCTTTCTATAAGAATGTATCATTATAAATATATATATTTGTATCATTATAAATATACGCAATTAAGCGAGCGAAGCGAGCCTTTTTAGTATGCATTATATAAATCTACGCAATCTAGCGAGCGAAGCGGCCTTTTTTACAATATATTTATTATAAATACAAGCATCTAGCGAGCGAAGCGAGCCTATTTTAAACTTTGTATTGAAATATAGCAATCTAGCGAGCGAAGCGAGCCTTTTTTACTAATGTAAATTTAAAGATATCTAAACTAGCAGCGAAGCGAGCCTTTTTGAGTTTATACTGTAAATAGTATAGCATCCGAATGCTTTGATAAACTCATTTCGCTTGCTTTAAATAAATATTTTTTATGTATTCTTTGACGTGAGTTCTTGATGCAACGCATTACTAGTTGAATACATTTGATCAATCTTAAAAAAATGAAATTACTAGTAGCAGTCAGTGAAAAGGTTAGAAGGAGAAGGGCTTATAATTGCATGTCATCGAGGTGCAATAAAATAAGAAAACTATTATCAGTGTGGCCACTTTTTTTCTTTTATTTACAGCTGTTTCTTTCATTCTTTTTTTTAACAAAGATTATCTTATAATTATAATTATTATTTCTAATTTTAATATCCATAAATTAACGGATGAATAATAATAATTAAATTTTCTTTATCAAATTTAGTTATAAAAATAAAAGTCTTTAAATAGATTCAACTTCTGGGAAAAGTTAAATCGATAAATCCATAAAGCTATTGAAAAATCGAAAGCTACCCACATTGGTACATGATGGCTGCATCAGACTAGTTTACTGACGCTTAAAATTTTTGCTGCGTGTTCCTTGATTAGTTTTTTCATTGTTGCTTCGAGTTCGTTCTTTTTAAGTTGTTTGAGTGACACCTAACCATTGATTTGGATTAATTAAATTTAATCTAAATCCACAAACACAAGTTATGTCTGTGTAATTGTAAGTATGATGCGTGAAATGTTAAAAAATATGACTAATAATTATTCGAGCTTTTACCGTGATACACAAGTAGACTTACATTGGGAAGATATAGCTAGCAGTTTATATATTATATGTGTGTGTTAGAGTTTCATTTGCGTATAATTACACGATAACTCTCATAGGCTTTCACGAGTTGAAACGAATCTTTGCATATGGCGCGATTTTAGGGAGGTTGCCTGATGTTTGTAAAGAAAATATGATGTCTTCAATGCAAATTATTACGTCATGATTATTTTTTAAAACTTTAAATCACATTTAAACAAGGTGAAGCTTCAAGATAGCTAAATCGACAGAGACTGGTTTTAATCAAACCCATCCTAGGTAGGGAAAATACCATATATGTATAGATATTTCAATGTATGTAGACATACACACACACAACACACAATATATATAATATATATATATATATATATATATATTATATATATATATATATATATATATATATATTTGTTTGTGTGTGTGTGTGTGTGTATACTTCTAGGTAGGTAATAATAAAATAGGATTTTTGTTTTGGAACTAACGAACTTTGGAGACAGTGAACTTTGGAGACAACGAAAATGCACCCCATAGGAATGTACAGTGTCGCTGTATAGTTTTTAGCGCCTAACTTACTTTGGTATTCTTCTTTCTATTTAAATTCGTCTTTTTCTTTTTAAAGAAGAAAAAGAAAAAATCTATTGGATTCGTATTTGATTACAAGCTTGAATGTGCGAGATTTTAAATTAATCGGTTGTTATTGTAAATTTCATTGCTAATTTCTGTATTTCTAGTTTTTAAATTGTTATTGTAACTCTGTGAGTTATTGCTGTTAAGGTTTTGTTGAGAAATATGTTGTCTAGAGTGGTTGTTTAAAGAAGTTACGGTATGGCGCCTCCGATACCGGGAGGATCTGCGGATCCTCAAAACCAAATAAAATTCTTTAGTTTTGTGAATACTATCGGTGATCAGAATGCTAAAGATGATAGTAGGCTACAAGCAATCAAGGAGCTCAGTGAAAGCTTTGAAGTTAGTATAGTGGAATTTCCCTCCTATGACCTCTACTTGAAGTTTCGGGTTCATTATAACTTTGTTTACACTTAAACTTTGACTTTAGGGTTTACTTGTATTAGCCCTTGTTTACGCGATGTTTTGGGTTGATCTAAATGCACGAAGTCTTCATGTATGTGCATAGAGATACATATATCACTAGAGATGCCATACCCTATCTTAATGCATTGAGAATAAAGTGATGTGAAAATGAGGGGTCGGCGGTAAAGACAGTGTTCCGACTTCCACCCTTATCCCTTGAATCATCGAATCGAAAAAGTAACCTGACCACCTTCGACTATCGAAATAATCAAATTATAGAACAGTCTCTACTGCCAACCTGGCATACTGGCATTTCCCTCCGATGACCTCTACTTAAAGTTATAAGTTCATAATAACTTTGTCTACACTCAGGCATTGAAATTAGGTTTTAACTTGTAGTATCCCTTGTTTACACAATGATATTGTGTATCGATGAAAAACCCCATCGATATTGAGTTTTTGTTGGTCCATTATGCAAACTCTTCATGTACATGCATAGAGATGTATTACTAGAGAAACCATTCTCTATCTTATTACATTGAGAAGCTTAAAACATTTGGGGCTCTCATGTCTGTGTAACCTTTTCCAAGAGTGAGTTAATATCTTGAAACTAAAATAATTATAATAATAGTAAGTAATTAATTAGTAGTATTTTATTATTACATATTTGATTTCAGGCCATATCTAACTCTCCACAATATGTTAATTTTCTTGAGTATACTATTAAAGTATTTATGAAATTATTGCTTGAAGGAAAACCTCATTTTATATCTGAATTTAATATGCATGTAAGTACTCAATTTTTTTATCTTCATAATCCAGAGATTATTAGCATTGGTTGCATGTTTAGAATAAAAGACTGCATAGTCTGGCTATCCAGAGTGGAGCCCTTCATATGAATGGCCTACAGGGAACCACTTATTTCAAGAAAACTGAAATTTGTGCGATTTTCTTAAATTTTAAGCATGCGCAATCATATGAAGGGCTCTACTTTACTCTGGGTAGGCGTAGGCAGACTATGTTTTTTCTTCACAACTTACGATATATTTTCAGAAATATTTGGTTTGAAGTAGTACAAAGTAAATCACATTTTTTCTGGTCTAGCTCTTGGTCTATCTTTATTGTGTTCCAAATTTATTCATAATCAATTAATTGGTTATAAGAAATATTGATAATGTACTAATTCATTAAATATTAATAATGCAAAGAAGAAGTACCAGCATGACACTAAAAATCCCTAAAAAGACATTTAAAATGTGAGTAAACGAGATTATATGATATTACTTCATAAGTAGTAGGTAAAAGAATTTACATATTAATGTAAAAATAAAATAAGAGAAAATACATATTTCAAATCAGTGGAATAGTTAAAGGGGCCTCCCTGGCTTATACACAATTTTTTGACTTTTTGATACAATTTTAAGTATAAAACTTAATTCTTAGAGTGAGCGTGAATGGAGTCCATTATAAATAATGAAAGAAAAGAAGTCTCTCCACAAAATAAAACTTTATTGGCAAAGCACTTTCAACCTAACTAGAGGCCATCATCAGTGCGAAACCGTTGAGATGTTAAGAAGAAGAGAAGTGAGTCGATGTTTTTTTATTAGATATGAGTGTCAGACTCATAAGTTTTATTTTGTGGAGGGACTTCTTTTCTTTCATTATTTATAAAACTTAAATTTTAAGCAATATACTATTCACATCTCAAGCTCTGCTGTGCAAGTGTGTGTGGAAGAATTTGGACCTCCTCCTTCTTCTTGCGAAAATCCTGTCTACGTGTCTCAAGATAGAATTTATCAAATGTAATTTTTTTGTTTTCAGCAAATAAGGAAATTGGTATTGGAGCTGATCTATAGATTCCCTACCAATAAATACCTGAAGAACCACGTAGATTCTCTTCTAGCCATGACGTTTAAACTTCTCAAATATGAAAACGAGCAAAATGTTTTGGTTTGCCTAAGGATTATAATTGAACTCCATAAACATTATAGACCTCCTTTTAATATTAAGGTAGAACAATTCTACATTTTGTTATTCATAGTGGTTTCCTAGCTCCTAAAAAAAGAGGAGAAAGCATTGCATCATGAAAAAACATGACAACCACTTTTTTCATCCAATATTAACTTAACAGCCCCTACAGATCCTAAAAATTGGTTTCTGTATGTTTGAGTCTATGGATGTGCATGTTTCTTATAAACAAGATTTCAATGAAATTTGTTAAGTGGTAAAATATGTGAAGGGAATGATTTTCCCTTGCTTTGCTTAGGAGGTATGATGAATGTCAACTTATATTATATAGACAGGGTTGCTACTTTCAAATTCTGAACCCTTATCAAAATTTCCCTTAAGACACAGAAGTATGAAGGGACCTATAGTTTTCCCAAATTCCCATGTACAACTAAAAATCAGAGAAAGCAATAATATTTGTGCAAGTAATATTATGTAATAATATTGTTGTTTTTTCCCCTGTTTGTTGTTATGCAATGATTTGTCCTATATTTAGTGAATTTTCAAATCAAATCAAATACGTCTATTTCCCGAGGGCCTGGGTGACTTGCCATGGTGAAGTTTTTATAACTTTAATAAACACCAACAATGTCTTTTTGATAACTCTAAACTTTATTAAGCTGAGCCAACATTTGGCAGTAGTGCCCTACTGTGCCGTGGTGATATGTTGAGTCTTTCAATGGCTGAAATCTGATGGACTCAGTCAATTAGATTTTAGAAATAACCATCAATCTTAAGACTCAACATCTCACCAACAACAACCCTGTAGGCACCATTATTACCGAAAGCTGGCTCTCCTAGTAAAGTTGAAAATCAGTAGAAAGACGATTGTGGTGTTATTATAAGTTTTTAGTTTGTTATAGAATAAACCTGGCTACTAATGCCTTTTACATTAGTAGGAGGTCATCTACAAATTTTGAGGTTAGGCCATCGATTTTCGGTTTTTTAGATGGTCGGATTCGAGCTGAAACTAGTCTCTCTTTATTTAGCATGTCAAAAATCAACCATTGATAGCCATAATTTGTTCGCCCGTGTAAGTCGTATACAAAATAAATCACAATGTAAAAAAATAAATCTCAATGTACTTAACACTATTATTGAGTATTAACTGATGGAATAATTGATAACCAATTGAAAAGTAAGTGTACCTCACAAAATTTGATTGGGGGGAATCTTTATGAAAAAAATGTATGCTCTGGGAAAATTTAAGGTTAAGAAACATATTCTGCACCTCTGAACTACACCGCCGAAAAGAAGTTAACTTTACACAATAAAGTACCCCAAGTTTTATTAATTTATATGTCATGGTTAAAAATTAAAGAGGGGGGGGCTTTTGGTCCACCCTGTGTAAATATATTGAAACAATTATACCTCTCTACATGCCATTGATTTCATTTCATAAGCTGCATTTTCAATGAAAATTCTGTAGAAAAAATACAGCATTTTTTGTGCCTCCCTTGTGGTCGCTTTGCTGCCTCAAGGTTGTTGTTTTATATCAGTTGATCATATTAATAGTTTATATAAGTGACAAACTGCCTCGATATAAGTAAATTTTCAAATGTACTGGTTAAAAAACATGATTTGTTTACATTATGTTGTACATGTCAATCAATAACACCGGGACTAATACTGATAATAAGATGTAACATTGTGTTTTTGTAAACCATACATAGCAGTACATGTGTATAAAATTTCGACCCGATTTAAACACATTTTGATGATTTGTGATTTTTTTAAAATGTTTGTTGGATAATGACGTCACACTTATTTCTTAAACAATAGGGTTTAGGGCATCAACAAGGTTGATTTTTGTAGCAAATTTCATTTCAATTTTAGAAAACATTCAAAAGTTGACGTGCCTCACTGAAAACACACAACACACATACATATATATATATATATATTATATATATATATATATATATATTATATATATAATATATATATTATATATATAATAAATATAATATATATATATATTATATCTTCATCAGTTGAGTCTCCCCCTTGACCCCCAACCTTGTAAGCTCGGTTTTCATGCTCTTCGGTATTCCCTCTTCCTCATAAGGGAAGAGGGAAACATGGTTGTTAGTTTGACTTTATTTCTCCAGCATAATTAATTTTATTCTACTTAATTTTCTAGATTCAAGAATTTTTGAAATTTGTCAAATCCATATACATGGAATTGCCTGAGAATATAAACAAGATATTTCAGCCAAGAGGGGATATCAAAGTCAAAGATTTGGCTGAAATCAATCTGGAGGAGTTACTCACCGAAACGTTTACTACCACTCAGATCAAGTGTGAGAAAAAGAATCCAGATGGCACTGCTGGTGACACCATGGTAACGTATACCTCTTGATTTATTGTTGCTTTAGTTTGTAGTGTACCTATATCATCAAAGTAAAGACTATAAAACAATTTTTAACAATAAGAAATTGAAATGTCTCTATTGAAAAAATTATTTAGTTAAACGTTCAGCTATGTCATAGGGCCCTTTTTGCTAACTTTCTTATTTAATAGATAATGCTCATCCTTATGAAGCATTACTGGTATTTTATGTCTAATCCACCGAAGAACTGAGAATTTACTATAGGTTTCTATTCCTTTAACTATAATCAACGCTGCTCTTAAATCAAGAAACACTCACACACAAAATATATATATATATATATATAATATATATATATATATAATATATATATATATATATATTATACCTCCCTACCCAAACCTCCTTCAGTAACCTTTTAAAAGACCCCCTAACTTCGCAACCTCCTAGTTAATACCAAAACCTCCTTCTCCGCCGACACAACCTCATCCTCGAGGTTCCCATCCCTGCAATAGAAGGCGCTGCTTAACCTGTCCCTTGATGAACCCCTCCTTCCTACCTTCACCAGTCCCTCCACAATGTTTCCTACCAAAATCCCTTCTTCCTCTAACTGTACTTCTAGAAACGGTATATTGCCTTGAGTGTCGGCGATGTGGATGTTTCTACGTAGGGAGAACTTCAACTCCTTTAAACCTACGCATTAACAATCATAGAAACTCATGCTTGACTTGAGGAGTGATCTACACCGTTTCAGTACATGCTTGTTCCCATCAAACATCCTCTTTTAATGACCTCTACCAAGCTTCGCGTTCTAAAAAAAACTTCCTGAACGCACTCCTACTCCTATCCGCCGTAATTGGGGAAATTGCCCATCAGCTTGCCTCAAATCCCGACTCCCCCTGGCATCAACAAACATAGTGTCTATCTTTTTTTTATTTTATTATTATTTTTATTTTATTTATTTATTAATTATTATTTATTTATTTATTTTTATTATTTAATTATTATTTATTTTGTTTAATATCATTATTATTTCCTTATTTATTTATATTTATTTAATATCATTATTATTTCCTTATTTATTTATATTTTATTTTAAATTTCCCTTTTTTACTTACATAGCCTCCCTTTTTATTTTATTCTTCTTATTCCATACGTTTCACCATTTATTTTCATTTAGTTATATTTCCTTCTTATATATTTTTTATTCATTTATTTATATTGTTCATATTTTTATTTTTATATTTTTTATTTCTTTGTATACTCTCTCCTTTTTCACCTCCACTCCCTCTTTCAGCTTCTCTTTATATATTTAATTTCCCTCTCTGTTTATTTTATTTTTTCTGTTCTTTTTTTGATATTTCCCTTGTATTTATTTTGTACGAATGATTGATTTTTGAATAGTCTTTATGACGGTACGTGGTGTGAAATGAATGTATGATGATATAGAGTATTTTCGAGCAAGTCTATTCCTGTACATGTCCGGTAACCGTGCTATATAGTATACCTCCTTCCCATTGGTCCAACCCCACCTCTCTTAATACCCCTCCTAATCCATTTCCTGTAGATCCTATCTCATCTTTACCGGTTCAGTCTCTCTTCGTCTGTGGAAAGAACTTTAACAGTTCGAAACGTTATGTTTTTATTGTAAGTTTTCTTAATGTTTCTATTTCTTTATCTATATAATATATTAAATTATATATATTATATATATAT
>JACMZG010000022.1:2633700-2688404 GCA_018340805.1 Microvelia longipes
TACCTTCATCATGACCTTTGTCATTTTGACGTTTTAAAAAAGATATTAGAGTCCCATATGGTTTAACATTAATGTTATCTTTCATTAATAAAGTTGTCTTCAGCATAGAGTAAATAGACCACAGCGTTGAAGCTACTTTATTTTTTGAAAGATTATCAAATAAACAAGAAGGCTATCTTCATTAACTACTTTTATGTGTTCCTATCGTCACGCCACTTCATAAAATCGTTGTAAACTTTACTATATCGTTCTCTTGATTTTAATGGCATTAAATTAGATCTTACAATATTGCTTCATGTGAAAGATCATTTGAGTTGAAACATTATCATCCGAAGGAAACAAATCGTCAAATCTACAATGTTGTGGAATCGTCTTTCTCAACATTCATTTTTGGGAAAAAGAAATGAAAAGATACATACACCACTGATTCTTAAAAAAAAATCCTGCCAGAAGTGGCGGGGAAAAAACTATGTAAACAATTCAAGAGTTATTTTACCCTTATTTTTCTTTTGGCGATCTGTTATTTTTTTAATTTCTTTTGTGATAGATTTATTTTTTAAAAATATAATTTTCCAGTCTAATTTTTGAAGTAGTTTCAAAACGACGTGTAATCAAAGAAGAACCACAAACAAGTGAAAAGATTACGGGAAGAAGGTTTTTTATCCTACAGCGGTTTATTGTGGTGGGATTTTTTTCTCTTTTTAAGTGAGAGTTTGGCAGCGGCTTCTCTGATTGGTCAATCCCCAAAAATATTATTTGACCTTTGGGATTTTTAACTAAACGATAGACTGTACGACACTTAAACTCATGTTCTATTTTATTTATTTTTTTTTTTTTTTCGGTCACATTAACTGATTGTATTGAATCGATTACAGAAACAACTCCCCACCAATAATTATGTCTTTTCTGTTTTTTGGTATTTACTTTTTTTTGTATGTATATATTTTTTCTTTAAGCATTGACTTACCTGGACTCTGCTCTGAAAAAACATAAAAACTACAGGCATGTGCCGATGTATAGACTAGCATATGTGCTAAGTTTCATTTCTTATCAGCATTAGTTCAATTTTTAACACATGACTTGTATATGATTATTAAAAAATTGTTAAAAATCAGAAAATTATCCATTTAAGTTGAAATTTAGTACAAGAGTATACCTTGATGTAATTAATAAGTGTACAAAGTTTCGATTTAATACGACAAGTATATCCATGATATTTGTTGGATCATAAAAGTTAAGCAGTATCGAGTGTGGTCAATGCCTGGATGGGAGTCCGCTGAGAATTAAACGGATGTATTTACTATCTAAGGACAAGCAAAGCAAGTCCGAAGAGGTGTTGCAGTATACATTGAACGTATTGTATATTTTGCGTACGAGTGAAGTAGGGGTGATGAGGGGGGAAATTTCTGGGGGTTCCCTGTACAAGTTTTTTCTAGTAGTACCGAGTTTGATTAAAAAATATTAATACTCCTTACTTTGACTCTCTCTGTGCCTCCTATCCCAACTGCAAATTTAAAAAAGAAATAGCTTAAATATATTAAAGATAATGATTTGAAACTAAGAAAGACTTAATAATAATAATAAAAGAAAGGAAGTCTCTTCACAAAAAAAAACTTTATTGGCAAATTCGCTTTCAACCTAACTAGAGGCATCATCAGTGCAGAACCGTTGAGATGTTAAAGCAAGTAGAGAACAGTGGATTGAAGTGTGAATGAGAGTCTGGACTCTACTTTGTTTCATTTCTAGGTTGTCTCTGACTCAACTATATGCATCAACTATTCATGTTTTGCCGACTTAGAAGTATCATAGTTCTTTAGAATTTTAAATGAATGCAGAATGAATTCAGGCTCTACCGTTACCCTGATGAGTTAGACATAATGGAACAGATGGGGACATGACATTATGTCGAGCCATTAATAATCTCAAATATCGAATGATGGAACAGTTTTCAGAGTAGCATATCATTTTGCTTGTTACTTTCCTAGGCGACTCTCGCACAATTATATTGTTTCAAATGCAATATATTTATAATTTGATACTACCGAGTTTTGCAAACATGAATAGTTGACACAATATAATTGTGCGAGAGACACCAAGAAAATGTAACTAGCAAAATGCAATGGAACTGTTCCATCATTCGACATTCTTCATCATTGATGCCTCAAAATAATGTCATGTCTCACTTTGTTTCGTTATGTCTAATTCATCAGGACGCCGACAGAGCCTGAACTCAAACAAATTATTTATCAACAGCATTTCTTTTGATAACTTTTTACATGTAAGATGAGGGAACTTTGTTTATTGTAAATCATTTCAGAACCTAGGAGATTTGATCCATCTGGTTTAACTTAAAGACACTAACCGATGAGGATACAAACATTGTGGTGTTCTTGGAATAATTATTTAAACTATCATAACTACTTTGTTCTCTGTAAAAAGCATTTTTATGAATTAATTGCAAAGTAAAATGTATTAATTCATTGTGTTAATATTTTCAGGAAACAATCAAAGAAAGGGACACGGAGATCTTTATAAAGCTAGTAAAATGGGCACTCCAGGCTCTAGATGTATATACTCTGAGTGTGACGTCTCCTTCCCTCCCAGGTGCTTTGTTACAAAGACCCTCGCCACATCAGACTGTCAGAACTAAGGACGAAAAGGAAGTACTAGAACACTTTGCTGGTGTTGTAAGTTTCACCTATAAATTCTCAAAATTTAATTAAACAATTTTAATTTTCTTTTAGAGTTTAACAAACCCTATTTCTTGATTATTCTCAAATTATAAGAAATAAAGAATAAGGGAAAATCATAGCCTTTTAGCTGTCATGCATAGTGTCATTAACCTAAGGGGTTAATGAGTTATACGTTTTTAATGAAAATTGCACTGTAAAGCATATATTTGTTTGATTGTTTTTTTTTCAAGTTTTATATGTGTTATATAATTAATATATATATATATATATATATATATATATATATATATATATATATATATATATTATTTCTGAGGTACCCCGTACCTCAAAAATGCTAATAGCTTAAAAAGCAAATTTTTTAATTTTGAAAAAAAATTCTAAAAAGAGCTTAAGCTGTTAGTGAAATATTCACAAGTCTACTTTTGGATATATATATATATATATATATATATATATATATATATATATAATATATATATATATATATATATTACATGATGATGATATTAAATTTAATTAATGCTACGTTTGCTTTAGTTTTCAGTAATGGATCCACAGACATTTCGTGAAATATTTTCAGCCACTATTGACTACATGGTGGAAAGAATCTTCAACAATCTTGCCCTTCAGATTATCTGCAACTCGTTCCTGACGAGCGCCACTACCTCGCCTATCTTTGCCTCGGTCCTGGTCGAGTACTTGCTGGGAAGGATGCCTGAGATGGGTAACGGCAACATGGCCTGGTCTAATTTGTACTTGAAACTGTTCAAACTTGTCTTTAGCAGTGTTAAGATGTTTGCAGCTAAAAATGAGCATATGCTTAGACCTCATCTCCATCAGATTGTCAATCGGTGAGATCATTTTTTATTATCTCTGTGAGGACATAATACGACATATTATTATCTCTGTGTGACATGTGATTATCTCATGTTATGTTATGACATGTTATGTATGACATATGTTATGTAGATGTTACATGTGATGTTATGTTACATGATATTACATTACGTTATGTTAGATGTTATGTATGACATGTTATTATCTTTGTACATAATACGGCATATTATTATCTCTGTGAGGACATAATACGATTTATATGTAAGATAAGTGAAGGCTGTTCTCTCCAAACTTTTTTTGAATTCGTCAAATTGCTCTTTCCTTATTGGTTACTCTTAAAATTATGTACAGATGCTTCATATTTTGATTTTTGATGACATGCTTATAGCCCAGAAGCCAGACCTGGAAAAAACTTCTTAACACAAACTTAACACACAAAACTTATCATTTGACACTACCAACTATTTACGAGTTTTGCAAAACATGAATAGTTGACACAATGAATAGCTTTGAAGCATGATAAAACAATAAAGAAAAATAAACATAGTCTGCCTACCCTGAGTGAAGCCCTTGGTATAACTGTATACGCTCAGAATTTTAGAAAATCGTTCCAGTTTTAGGTTTCTTGAATTAAGTAGTTGTCTGTTGGTCGTATGCAAAGCTAGAAGAGACCATTTTTTAAAGCTGACAAAATTTCCAATACAACTATTGTTTATCGTCAAAATCGGATTACTACAACCAAAGTGTATTAAGTGTTCTTTTAATGTTTGCACATGACCAACAGGGAACCACTTATTTCAAGAACCTATAATTTGAGCGATTTTTAAAAAAAATGTAGCATGGGCATTCATATAAAGGGCTCCACTCCAGATAGGCAGACTATACTTTTTCTTCATTATTTAATGTGTATTTTTTAAGAGAATTATAGTCTCTTACTACTTAGAGACTATACTTTTGTATTTGTATGAAATGATGTTGTAACGATGTGAAACATTTGTCTAGATCCATGGAGCTAGCCATGACTGCCAAGGAACCCCTCAATTACTTCCTTCTCTTGAGAACACTCTTCAGATCCATAGGAGGGGGTATTCATGATCTGTTGTATCAGGAGTTTTTACCACTTCTACCTAATTTATTGCAAGGTGCGTTCAAAGTTTTACTTACCTTATCTATGATGTGTTTGTAACTGTTGTAATCTAGTTAAGGTTAAAAACTTAGCTCCAATTATTTCATGGACTCTTATATATCAGTTATTATTATAAAAATCAAAATTAAAAAATCAGGTATGGGGTACCTTGGAACTTTTCCTCATTTCATCGTACTACGCACATCCTCCCTGCTTTGGACTCGCTTCGCTTGTCTTCAGATAGTAAGTGGTATCATTCTCAGTGGTCACTCATACAGCACTAACCACGCTCAATGCTCCTTCATTTTTGTCATCCAATAAAAATCATGCATATACTTGTTGTATTGAAACGAAACTTACTGTACTTACTTGTACAGGTACAAGTAAGGAGGTACTTTACTGTACCTCCTCACTGATCGACTCCTCCTCTTATACCAACTTCTCCTCACTGATCAACTCCTCCTCTTATACCAACTTCTCCTCTCAGACCAACTTCTCTCACTGATCAACTCCTCCTCTTATACCAACTCCTCACAACCAACTCCTCCTCTCAACTCCTCCTCACTAACCAACTTCTCCTCTCAACTCCTCCTCCCTCACTGACCAACTTCTCCTCTCAACTCCTCCTCACTGACCAACTTCTCCTCTCAACTCCTCCTCACTGACCAACTTCTCCTCTCAACTCCTCCTCACTGACCAACTTCTCCTCACTGACCAACTTCTTCTCTCAATTCCTCCTCTCTGATCAACCCCTCCTCTTGTTCCAACTTCTCCTCTTAGACCAACTCCTCCTCACAGACCAACTCACTTTCACAGAGTGTGTATTTTTTGACACTTATGGATGTTAAATTAAAGTAGATAATTTGTTATTAATTATGAACACTAATACTAAAAGTTTTAACGAGTAATTTATTTATTTAACTTTTAGCTGTATAATGACCTAAATTTTCACCACAGTATAGATTCCAAGAAAGGTTTAAACAGTTTTCTAAAGCAGTTCTCTAACTTCTTAAATATATTATTTGTTTTTTCTTATTACAGGTTTAAACAGTTTACAAAGTGGTTTGCACAAGCAATTGATGAAAGATTTATTTGTAGAGCTGTGTTTAACAGTGCCTGTGAGACTGAGTTCTTTACTACCCTACCTACCTATGCTCATGGACCCGCTAGTCTCAGCTCTCAATGGATCCAACATACTCGTTATTTCTCAGGTACCTTAGTTTTATTTGACATATGTTTTCTTTTCCTAATTGACTAGTAGGTAAGGGAGGAAATTCTTTCCCTTTTAGGCATTACATTTCCAAAATTTATTTATTTTGGAAAATTTATTTATTTTGCTTATTTGTTTTTTTTACTTTTTCTCATTTATACAGTAGGTATATAGGAGAAGTATTGTGTTCGAAAAAAACCGAAACCAGGATGTCACCGGAATTATCCGTTTCAGGTGTTTTTAAGACCTCCTAAGTGGTTTTCACAAAGTTGTCTGTCTGTATGTGTGTATGTGTGTGTCTGTTACCATAGTAGCTCCTATTGTATTTATGGTAGAGAGTTGAAACTTTGTAGAAAAATCAATCTACCGCTGTATTTGTGCTATTCGGATTTTTTTTATGGCGTCATTAACCTGCAATAATGACTCAGCGAAAATTTAAAAAAATTTTGAAACACAAAAAAATTATGCGATTGAACGGAGACTTAGCACACATGTGGCTATGTATAAGACTAACATATGTTCCAAGTTTCATTTCATTATCAGCATTAATTCAAAATTATCGAATGACTTGTGTACGGTTTTTAAAAAATTGTAAAAAATCAAAAAATGATCCAATTGAGTATAATTTTGGTACAAGTGTACACTTAATAAATAAGTAAGCTAAGTTTGGTTTTAATACGACAAGTATATCCATGATTTTTGTTGGATCATAAAATTTAATGAGAATGAAACGGATGCAATTTCTATCTGAGAACATGCTGTAGTATAAATTTGGCGAATTGTATATTCTGAGGACGAGGGAAGTGAGTCCGATGTTATGAGGATAAGTTTCGAGGTACCCCATACCCAATTTTTTCATTTTTTCCATCACTAATAGTTTGTACTAGATTTTCTTAAATTTTTTTATAAAACCCTTCCAAGTAGTTTTCACTTTTGTTTTTTAATTTCTTCTGGTATTTTTTCTAACAAGAGATTGAAATTAATTATTAAATTGCTGACAAAAAAATTCTGAAATTTATTATTCACTATATTTTATCCTGTTTATTTTTATTAATTTTGTTCTTAAACAATTCAATTAAATTTAATCAAATGAAATTAAAATAATTAATACAGTCTAAAATTGGATTGGGACAAGCGATTGCTTTCAGGGTTATTAATAATCATTTATTTTCTAGGATCAGGTTATATTATAGATTTGAATTTAATTGTTGGTTTTTAAAATCGATTGAGTAACAGTTGCTAGATAACCTTTACCATTTTTACTTTTTCCTTGTTGATGGACAACATATAGTGTTTGCTAAAAAATCTAAAACTGGGAATTCACCTGTGTTATCCATTTCAGTTGTTTTTAAGGCCTCTTGAGTGGTTTTCACAAAGTTGTCTGTCTGTATATGTGTCTATTATCATCACATACTCATGCTAGAGAGTTGAAACTTGGTTAAAAAATCAATCTTTTGCTCTAGTCTAGAAGTTCATTACCCGGAAATAATAACTTAGAAAAATGTCAAAAATTCATAAAACACGAAAAAAAATGTTTTGACTGATTTAGATTTGGCCTGCATGTAGTCATATATGAAGCTAACATATGTGCCAAGTTTCATCTCATCAGCGTTTTTTCAATGTTTATCGAATGACATGTATACATTTTTTTAAGAAATTGTAAAAATTAAAAAATAATTCAATTTAATTAATTTTTGTTTAAGTGTATCTATTTGCGTAACAATTAAGTTTACTAAGTTTCATTTTAACACAGCAAGTATATCTATGTGTTTGTTGGATCATGAAAGTTAAGCAGGATCAAGCGAGGTCATTGCTTGGATGGGTCACCACTGGGAATAAAACTAATCTATTTACTATCTAAAGGAGGAGCAAAGCAATTTTGAAGATGTGTTGCAGTATCAATTTGCTGATTTTCATATTCTGAGGACAAGCAAATAGTCCAAGAGCCGGACCTGAAAAAATGTCACTCATTTTGCACTACTTCAAACCAAATTATTCTGGAAATATACCTTACATTATGATGAAAAATCATAGTCTGTCTATCCAGAGGGGAACCCTTCATATAAGTGAGCATGCTCAACATTTTATCAAATCGCACCAATTTCAGTTTTCTTGAAATAAGTGGTTCTCTGTGAGTTGTATGTAAAACATGAAGAAAATTTTTTTAAAGGTGACAAAATGTCCTATAGAACGAGTGTTTAATCAATAAAATTGGACTTCTACATCCAAAGTTATGGCTCTTTCAAAAACACTAAAAAATGGTTAATTTATGCAAAGTCGGGGAATTTCTTTGCAAATGTCATTAACAATGTCTTAACAAAATGTCTAACTGTCTTAACTAATGTCTTAATGTCTAATGTCATAACTAAATGTCTTAACAAATGTCATAACTTTAGTTTTAGTTATCCGATTTTGATGAAAAAAACACTTGTTTCATAGGAAATTTTATCGGCTTTAATAAATGTTCTTTTCATGTTTTTCACATAACCTACAGGGAACCACTTATAGAAAGAAAACTGGAATTTGTGCGATTTTCTAATATGTTGAGCGAGCGCATTCATATGAAGGCTCCACTCTGGATAGGCAGACTATGCTTTTTTCCTTCATAATTAAAGGTATATTTCAGAAAAATTTGGTTTGAAGTACAAAATGAGTCAAATTTTTTAGGCCTGGCTCTTGGACTAGAAGTGAGTCCAAAGTAGTGAGGATGAGCATGGAGAATCTGTGGCGAGAACAAGTTCACAGCTACTGGTACCTGAGTTTTTTCTCTGCATAATCTTAATGCAATCCAAGACATTATTTTGACCCCAAAATTATTGATTCATTGTCACACCTTTTTTTAACTTGTTATGATTAATGATCATAGGGTTTGAAGACTTTAGAGCTGTGTGTGGACAATTTGCAACCAGATTTCCTCTATGAACACATCCAACCTGTCAGAGCTGAGTTGATGCAAGCTCTTTGGAGGTCTTTGAGGAGTAATGAAGAGGGACTGGCTCAGTTTGCATTCAGGTTTGTGATTTGCAACTTTGTCCAGATTTAATTTATCATGGCGTCAGATAATAATTTGTGAATAAGAAAACATAGTATTACGACCATTTAATGATTATGGAAAGATGTTCAATCGGTAATTTATAATGAAGTGTTAACAATGCTAGAGACTCATGTTTCTATAGAGAGAAAAGTACTGGGGGAGAATCTTGTGATGTCTTGAACTGTCACATGATTTGACTGTAAACAACTTAGTCAATGAAATTTAAGGTTCATGGAAAGATGCTGACTTGTCCTATTTGTTAAATTAAAATGTTAACTAAGCTAGAACTAAATATATTGAAAGAGAGGGTATATGTGAGATGGAGGGAGAAGACTCAGGGGAGGCCGAAGTTAGAGAGAGGGGACCTCAGAGTGTTTCAGGACATGGTACTAAAATAAGTACAGGTAAATTCCCCTTTTTGATTATATTCTAGGGTATCCACTCAAAGTAGGTACCTATATTCTATTGTCAAAATGCTTAACCAATATGTCTGTTTATTCTTAGTTAATAATTAATTAAACGTCTTGAACTTACTTATCTATCTTTTTAATGATCTATATCTAACCCTTTAGACATATAAGGTATAATTTATGGTAAGATCATAATGAATATATGAGAAGCCATGAGTATGCCAAAACTCATGAAAGTGGCCCTCATAATCTTTACCTCTTCAGACTTTAGGACAGTGATTCCGAGAATCTGATATGGAGAGGAAAATTTCTAAAGTACTACTTACCCAATTTTTTAACCTTCTTTTAATGTTGAAAGTAAACAGAGAACAATTAAATAGAAATGACCATCAGGGGAAAGATTTATAATGGGAATCTGACTCAAAAATAATTCTGGTGCGTTAGTCTGCGTGATGGAAAACTTCCTTTAGAATACGTGTTTCTGTGCTTAACAATCCATTTGTTACTTAAGGATCTGGTTTATACTTTATAACTTAAGTAGTTACTCAATTATCAAGCACTACTCGTAACTCTTTTTTTTTCAATTGAAATGCGCTAAAACCTTAAAGAAATCAACCATAAACCCAACTGAGCATTAAACTAGTGCAAATAATGGTATGCGCTGCCAATTTTAGATGCATGGTTTTAAATTTATGTATTTCAGATGCAAGAGGATAATTATGCCTATATCCTTTGAAAAATACGGAAAAAATGAGTTAAGAGTAGCCCTTGATAATTGATTAACTGCTCAAGTTATAAAGCAAAACCGGGATCCTTAAGCAAGGAAACACACACTAATAGATCCTTAAGCAAGGAAACACATTCCTAAGATCCTAATAGATCCTTAAGAAACACACTTCCTAAGATCCTAATAGATCCTTAAGCAAGGAAACACACATTCCTAAGATCCTAATAGATCCTTAAGCAAGGAAACACACATTCCTAAGATCCTAATAGATCCTTAAGCAAGGAAACACACATTCCTAAGATCCTAATAGATCCTTAAGCAAGGAAAACACATTCCTAAGATCCTAATAATCCTTAAGCAAGAAATAGATTGTTTAGCACGAAAGCACACATTCTAAATGAAATTTGCCCGACAGCGGACCACCATGCTAGATTTTTGTTTTTGTAGCTATGTTGTAGTTATTGAGAAAAAAAAGTTTATAAAAAGAAGACAGAAGTCCTAAAATAGTTGAAAAAACAACTACCAAGCTTTCAACCAGGGATAGGGATCCTGGTCGTCATCTGGGTAAATAGATTTATTAAAATAACAAAACTATAAATTAAAACTAAAGTAAAGTAACAAAAACCTTTAGTTTCAATAATGAATCTGAATTTTGATTAATTGGGTTTTATTTTTCAGAATCCTGGGTAAATTTGGTGGAGGTAACAGGAAGATGATGGCAGAAGCACAGAAGTTGGAGTACGTTAAGAGAGATTTCCCTAATCCTGCTATTATGATCACATTCCCTGAGCATACTAAACCTGTCCAACTACCTGTTGATAAGGTATTCATTCTTGTGTATATTTTTCTTAGTTTTTTTTTTTTTTTTTTTTATTTATTTTATTTATTGAATAATACAACAACAATTGTGATTGTTACAAGTATTAGAGATAGCACAGTTTTAATGGCTTGGTGCGCTTGATTGAGAAACAATCCAGTGATTGCACTCAGGCGGGAGTGGGAAATAGATAAATGTGAAAATTATATCACTATTGAAATGTAAGAGATAGAATAAATAAAATGTTAAAATAAATGAGTAAATAAAATGTAGTAGTAAGATAATTAGATAAATTTATGTTGATCTTATAGAGATAACTGGTCTCGAGGCCACTGCCTCCTCAGGCGTCTCATAGGATTTTCAGGAAGGGTATTAGAGGATAGAGTTTTTACAAGAGGATTGGGATGATCGATTATGGAATCATGGAAGCGTTTATATCGGGATATAGAAAGATCTCGGACAAATGGAACATTAAGGTCGTTGTGGAGAGTAAGGTTTGATACATAGAAAGGAGCATTTTTAATGGTTCGAAGGATTTTAGATTGCAGGACTTGGAGACGATTGGAGTTAGAACGCTGGGTGCAACCCCACACTTCCAGACCATAGGCCCATGATGGTTTTAATATGACATTATAGATCCTATTTTTCTTAGTAAAACTCAATTTAAACACCCTTAGTTCTTCTACTCCCTCCCCTCCCTAACATGATTCTCTTTCTAACAGTGGGTTCTGATGGTGTAGTGGCCTGTCACCTAGACAGTCTAGGTTCTATCCTAATAGACCCAGGTCCAGGCCTTTAAGCTTTACTTCACCCATACAGAACTAATTGTTACGTAAACTAATTTGACTTTACAATCAGTGTGAAAAATTTAAGTACCAACTGTAGGGTTTATACAACCCTGTAACAGGATGATTTAAACACATCTCGCTAATAATCGCCTGACTAACTTTTCATAATATTTTTTTTGTTATTTATGTCAAATATAATAATTTCTCCTATAAACTTGCAATTAAAAAATGTAGCACCCATACACTCTACGAAAGTTTGACTTGTTTTTAATATCACAAACTATGTTATTGTAAAAACATTTAAATAGTAAATTAATGACATATAATGATTTCTACATAAGTGAAAATAAAATGCAAATCATTCTCTAGTTTCAAACCTTCACTTGGTCAAGGTTACACACTTTCACATTAGATACTTTAAAATAATCGTCAACTATAAATAATTTTGTTATCTTTATAAATTTAAGTATTTTAAGGGAGTTTATTTTTTTGCAGGTTTGTTTACAAATCATTTGTTTATTTTTATAGAATATCTCAGTATTATTAGTTTTAAAGTTCTCTACTAGGTAGCGCTAGTTGTCAGAAAATGTCTTCATACTTGATGTTCAAATTATTGTAAAGATAAATGATAAAATTAAGTTATAATTAACTCCAATGTAAGTTTTTATTCTACTTAAGTTATATTAACGTTTTAGCACGAATAAATTTACGGAAAAATCATTCCTAGGGTTAATTTTTAAATGCTAGGAGAAGGCTAGGAAGAAGCTAGGAACAACCTGGGAGAGTTTTTTAAAAATGATTCTGAATACGGGCCTTAGTCTATGGATAACAATATATGTTTTGCTTGATAATGCTCTGTGTTAAGAGTGAAATATTGCAATAAATAATTAAAAATACCTGGTGTCTCATTATAATACGACACACGGCTAAAATCAATTGACAGCCCGCCAAAATCTCAATGCTTTCAACCCTCTTTTTTTAATAAAAAAAATCCCTTCTTTTATGTAACAAAAAAAAATTCCCTACTCTGGCAACACTGAAAGTCAGGTTATGTTTTGAATTTTATTATTTGATATCATATTTTTTTATTTTTAAAAATTATTTATTTACTTTTTAAGAATGAATATTGTTGTATCTTATAAATTTACCAACTAAGTGTTGCTTTAAATTTGTTCGGGAAGTATGAATTAAGTGGAGTTAAAGTTGTTAATTACGTAATGCCATGGATCATAAGAGTTCTTTGATAAAAGTTTGACGATTTAAATAAATTGTCAGCAATAATTACTTTTTTCCAAAACAAACTGCTTTTTTGTGTCAAGTTTGTATAATTTTGTCTTTGCATTCAAAACTGTCATCTATTAAAAGACATGGCATTTTCAAAAAAAAAATGCTGTCTTTTGGTTGACAGAGCACAGAACCTGCGCTGTACTCAAATAGCAAGAAATGCTTGAAGAATACGTCAATGTCCAAGTGTCAAATATAGGCACTAAGATCATACTACAACTTCGCAATAATTGGATGAATTGAACAGATTGGAATGAAACGAACCGAAATCAAACAGATCAATATGCACAATGAGGAAAATAAAAGCGACGCGAGGTTACAAATATTTACAACCAGTGATGCCTTTTTATGATTTTATTTACGAAAAAGGTATTTTTTTATACCGAGGTTGGCATGAGGTGGAGGGGGAAAGAGCGGGGTCGGTCTGAACCAATAGAATTCTTTCCCTCACAGATTTTTGGCGCGCTGTCAATTGATTTTAGCTGTGTGTCGTACTATAGTGCCTAATTTCTAATTTAACAATAAACATAGTATTCAATAAAATGAAGTTTGATATAATATGTATAATTATGCATTGGACTACACTGTACAGAGATCTTCACCCGACCATTGTTCAATATCTTACTTATTATAAATTATTTTGAATATATTTTGCAGGTAATATCGACAGCTGTAAATGTATTGAAGCCATGCAATGTGAATATATTCTATAGGAAACAGAGTTGGGAGGTGGTTAAACACTACATGATTGCTAGCATGAATTTTGACGACGAAATATGTCTAGTTGAAAAACTATTTAATAACCCCAGGTACCATTATTTTATTCCTTTTATTGATGGCTTATAGTGATATCACCTTTTTAAATTAATATTCATAAGGTTTCATTCATAAGTTATTTTATTTCTTACTTAAGATATTTTTTCATTAGTGGATATTTATAACACAGTTATAAAATAATGTTTTGTTGTTAGGGTGGTACCCCTACTTAAGACCACCAGTCTTAGAATAATACTATATATAGAAGGAGCACTACTGATAACACGAAAGCCGGTTCACTGGTGCAACTAAGTAATGCTGCCACCCTAACAATATACAATTTTCTAAAAAAAAGTTGGCAATACTTCCGGTTGCTGAATTATTATGTTCTATTATTAATTAATGATTGATTATTCATAAAATACTAATATAAATATCGGTGCATTACAATATTCTAAGCATTTTAAATTGTAGTTTAACGTATTTATTAAAATTATATAAAAATAGTAATCCTCGTCAACTAAATGTAGATTCTCGTATTCTGCCACCCTTTTGCCATCTAAGACCAGTTTTATTAAATACTCTGCAGGTGTTTTAAGTTATTATATTTGTTCTTTACGATCTTTCTTCATTAATAGATATTTATGACAAATATTTAAAATAATGTTTTGTTGTCAGGTTGGCAGCATTACTTAGTTGCACCAGTCAACCGGCTTTCTTGTTATCAGTAGAACTACATTGTGTTTGCAGTCCTGTGCTCCTTCTATATATAGTATTATTCTAAAGTTAAGATGTTCAGGAGGTTAAACTTGAGGAACCTCAATTTTATTTCATTCTCCATCCATAGGAAATATAAACTTCCAAGTTCTTTGTATGGTTTTGATTCATTTTTATTTAACTTATTTATCTTTTATTTTATAATTGTTTGTTTTAGTTTTAAAATTGACAATGTTTTGCTGATACATAATCGTTATATATGTGAAGATAAAGTAGCCAGACAGACTTTAGTGGATGCTATTAGTGGTAAGAAGTTTTGTTGTGTACTGTGAAACTTTAGAGATATATTAGGTGCTAAGCTCAGGAAGGGGACACAATGAACAGATAGAATATTACTTAGTTCAGAATGGAGGACACAATGAACTAATAGAGCAGTGCTTAGCTCATGGAGTGGGAACAATTAACCAACAGTATACTTCCATTTTTCAAATTAAGTTTACTATCATTCGTGTTTTTCTTCTCTAAGGAATAATCTATACCCTTGGCTTAGTGTGTCCTGATGCCTACCACCCAGACAGTCTGGGTTCAATACCAGTCAAGACCTGTTGGATTTTCATGTGACTCTAGCTTTAAAATCGAGTGCTCATATCATCACATCCACAAAGTCAGACAAAAAATTTATTTATGCAATGCAATTTTTTGCAACCATAAAGCAGAAAAACTTACACACACATATAAATAAATATATAAAAAAAAAAAAAAGAAGTTTAGTTTATTTTTTTATATATATAAATAATAATTAATTAAAATATATATTATATATATATATATATATATATATATATATATATTTATATTAATATCTAGGAATATATTTTTTTAGGAATGTTCTTCGGTTGCATTATCAAAGAGCCTAATGAAGACATTCAACTTTTGTTTGATGATATTGTTAAACAGTTCACACTTGTTATATGTATGTATTATATATATATATATATATATATATATATATATATATATATATATATATATATATATATATTATAAATAACAACACATATACATACACATATATACATATACATATATATACATATGTATGTATATATATATATAATATATATATATATATATATATATATATATATATATAATATATATATATATTATATTATTTTTTATTTATTTATTTATTTATATTAATATCTAGGAATATATTTTTTCAGGAATGTTCTTCGGTTGCATTATCAAAGAGCTTAATGAAGACATTCAACTTTTGTTTGATGATATTGTTAAACAGTTCACACTTGTTGCTATCTCACAACAAGCAGGTAATTTGAAAGCATTCTCTGCTTTGTATATATTAATTTAAAAAAATCATTTTATTCAAAAGAAGTCTATAGTCTAAGATATTTATATTTTTTTTTATATTATTTAGGTTAAAAAACTTTTCTTTTGTCGTTTTCAATAATTTTTTCTTTCAAGTAAAAATTAAAGAATGAAAACAAGCCAGTATTTTATTTATAACCCAGCTTTGTGGTTATTTAATAAAATAATGGGCTTTGTGTGTTTCCCAATAATTCCAAAATAATGGGAAACACTTTTTATTCCCAAGTGAGAAAAGTAACTTTTTATCCCTTGGGAGTGAAGAGTGCTTCTTTACTCCCTAAAAACTAGTTAATAAACTTAACATTATACACCGTCTGGAGATAAATTAGTATTTTTACGCATTTTCTTCACTTTTTTAGTATTTCTTTATTTTTTATTAATGATCTTACATTATTTACAATTAACAACTAATAAGCGTACAATTATAAGTTCTGTTATAAATACTGAAGATATTATCCCTTTTTCTTTGAAACTTCCAAAATCTAGCTTCTTTAAATCCTTCTATAATTCAGATGACTTAAATATATAAAAACCTCTCCACAAAACCTTTGTGGGTAAAATGTAAAAATCAACCTTTAATTGTGTGACTAAGTAGTGGTGGGGTCACTCTGATATACGCACATGTAATGTGTATGTATATATTTATATGTGTGTGTGCTAAAACCTATATTTAGATATTTAGTTTGTGAATTTTATTTAAAGAAATATTTGGCTTGCAGGTCCTGTGTGTCAAGAACAGTTCACAGGAATGGACGCATATGTTCTGATCGATGCCATTGCTGTGGTGATGGCTCACGATGAAAAAGAACTGTGCAAACCTGCTAAAACTGCTATACATCTTATTCTTAACACTGCCATTTCTATTCTCGGATCTAAAGACAAGGTTAGATCTATTTTATTTTGTTTTGACTCCCCTTTGTATCATAACTGAAATAAAAGAATTATGACAGTTGTGAACCTTTATTTGTACAACACCTGGTTGTATATCGTATTAAACTAGTAATGCATGCATCAAGAACTCACGTCAGAGGATTACATTAAATAAAAATATTTAATAATAGACTGGCTTTGGTCGCTAGATAGAGTAAATTGGGAAACATTCAAACAGTATTCTAAGTATAAATACAAAAATTTAAAAAAGGGCTTGCTTTGCTCGCTTATTTGGTTTATAACATTTTTTTGTTTTACTAATCAAGAGCTTTTCAACGATATATTACTCAATTTATTTCTTATGATTAAATTTTTTTTGTTTAGCATTTTTGGTGCCATTTTGAATTTTTTAAAAAATTTTACAATGCGTTGTATATTATCTTTTTTACTCTTCAAGAGCTTTAAAATGATACGCAAAACTGTTTCTTTTTCAAATGTTCTGCAATAATGGCCGCTATTTTAAAAATTATCAGTTATATTAATAATTTTTTCCATGTCATTTATATTTTCTTTTTCTACCCTGCAAGAGCTTTAAAACGATATGCAGCGCAATTTTTTTTTAACTTTTGGTCGCCATTTTGAAAATATTGGCGCCATTACTACCAAAAATTATACAGCTCTGAAGACTATTACTAAATGTATACAAAGTTTTATTTAAATCGGTTAATTTTCACGGCAGATATCGTAACACGTACAAACAAACCTACACGCTGTCCCAAACTTCTGAAATGAAAGAACTCACTTGGTTTTTTTCGATTAATACTATTTATTGTACTTCACCAGAGAATGAAACTGACTTGTCTTACTAGATAAGATAATATCTATCAACTAAGAAGTAGTTTCTTTAAACTACAGTGTCTTGGTGCTTCGCGCCTTGGTGGCGGAGGGGGTAAGAGGCCGAAAGCCTCCTGTTTAAACTACAATGATATAATTTAAAAATATATTGTAGCCACTAATGCGCTTCTTGCTGCTGCACATATTGCTAGATAAAATAATGTCTATCAACTAAGAAGTAGTTTTTTTAAACTACAATATGCAGTTTTGTATATTAGCTAAGCTTATTGCTTTTATACTTTGACAATACCATGACTTATGATTATTTGTGGTATTTAAATATAATCAAGAGTAAAATAATAAAATATAGAAGAGAATTAATAATAATATAAATAATAAACATTAATACTATGTATTATAACTTCCATTACCAAACAGCATGTTGCATGTAAATATTTAACTTTTGTGTAAAAGTTTTTTGGATTAATTTAACTAAATTTAAATATCAATTATAATTTATGTTAATTATCACTGGTTTATTTGTTAAATTTAGTTGTTAGTTTATTTATTAAATTTTATTAAGATTTTTTATTTATTTTATTAAAATTGTTTAACTAACCAATAAAATTAAATAAATATAAGTATAAATTAAAACCGATATTTTTAATTAGAATATAAGAAATATGTATTTGTAATCTATGTATTATTTGTAATAATATGTAACTAAATTATTTTAATTTATTTGTTTCAATTGCATGTTGTACTTAGACTATTGCATGATAAACAGAAAATAACTACCTAAATTGTTTGTATAGAAATGTATTTTTCTTGCCAAATAAAAGAAATATATTATTATTATTATATTATTTGTGGTATCAAAATTATTTATTTTTATGTTTTTGGTTGCAGGCTTGCCAGTTAGATTTCTTTAAATACATGGCAGAGAGGATGTGTGCTCTGTGCTACGAGAGAGCGTGGTACACAAAGCTAGGAGGATGTCTAGCTATATTATACTTTTATGAATCAATGTCTATAAGATGGCTGTATCAACACTTAGTTGAGTTTATAAAGGCTCAGCTGTTTGTTATCATGGATTTGACTGGTGAAGTGAGTGTTGTTTGTTTGTACCTTTAAGTGTTGCTATTCTAAGGGATCTAGGAAGACTGATTTAAGATTTTATGAGCTCTCGGTAAACAGCACTATGTGTGAATGGTATCAGTTAACAGCATGGTATCAGTTAGTGCAGTAAACAGCACTAGTCAGTATGGTATCAGTTTCACCTTTTCAGCGCCATATGGTGTTCTAGTAGTGTTCCACAAATTTTCAATCAATTAAAATTGCCATCCAGACTACCTATTTAAAAATCCTGCCAACTTCCCTACAATATCAATCTACCCTAAAACGCCAACAAAAAGATCCTTTTTGAAAAGACTTACAACCAACTAACATAAAACAAAATATCCACTAGTATCCTGGACCCAAAACCTCTTCTTTAAAAGTAAATAAATTTAACCCAACAAAAATATAAAAAATTTTAAGAGGCATAAATCAGCCCAAACAATATTAGATGTCTATTCAACAATGAACATAATTTCCTTAATAAATACTACTCAGCTGTCTTTCGTGATGAGGCTCTAGCTTGATGAAGTTTAGCACACTGACTTTCTTCTGAAATTTAAGGAAGTCCATACCTTCTTCACATTTTACCTTATCCTTAAATCCGTTTTGACTGTCTAACTTCATTGTAAACTAAGTTTTATCCTTTTCTTCATTAGGCCCTTAATTATTCTCTTATTTCACCCATGATATTCCTCAACACCCATTCACTGTCCTACTCCGCTGATTACAAAGTTACCCTTTCATAATATATTATCCAGGATCACCTTTTACTATACAAACCTTGGTTGAGAAAATAAAGGATCAAGGTAAACCAACAGAAAAGTGTACATGTCTTTGTCACTGTATTAGTCCTCCTCTTGTTCTCAACCAAGTCCTCATCCCTCATTCTCACACTGTATGTTATCATGGTTTATATTGTAACAGATGCTTAACTTGGGCCCAACACACAAAGACAAGACCAACTGAAGTTTCAAAATGTTACAAACTAATTACCAGAACCCAAGGCCTTCACTCATACTAAATAAACAAGCTTTGAATTTAAAATTTGATTTTACAGCCAGCTTGGACCTATGGCATAGAGGTCTGGGATAGCACCAAATCCTCCACTTCCCCCAGGCTCCAAATTTTCATTCAGAATCCATAGAAATATTACTCATGGTCCTTTCTATGTTTCTAACAAAACCCTACACAATGAGCTTAAAGTATCCTTTGTTCTTGACCTGTGCCGATCCCTTTATCAATCTTTTCATCATCCCTTACCTGATCATTCTAATACACAAAGAAATATGTTGTGTATTAGCTAAGTTTATTGTTTTTATACTTTGGCAATAAAAGTCTTTTTGAATTTGAATGTTTGCATTTTAATAGATATTTTTTATTTCTTGTTTTTTTTTATAATTTTATTGAATGTTTGATGTGCTAAATTTGTATGTTGTTTATAAACCAGTTTGATCATTTTTGTTTCACAGTTGTTTTTATTATGAATTTATAGGTATCTAGTGGTGCCATAGATCAAGCAAGTTCAAATTTGGAGACATTGATTAAAACATGCGCGCCCTTAGTCGATCAGATGTCAGACCCGGGTTTGTTCTCTGTTCAGCACGAAGCTTTGACCGGAGTTATGTGTGAACTGATTCGTCTGATAACTAGCCCTACAGATCTACTGAGACAACAGGTATGTCAATTGTATTGATGTTACATTAATTAAATTGTAGAACTACTAAAAAAAATTCTTACGCGGTGGTCCGCCCAATTGTATTTTTTAATGGAAATGGGCATAATTATTCTGTTGGTTATACAAACCTATGCCTCTAAAATTGGCAGTGCACATGATTATTTGCACTAATTTAATGCTCAGATGATTTCTGTTGAGGTTTAGCACATTTCCTTTGAAAAATACAGAAAAAATTAGATACGAGTAGTTCTTGATAATTGAGTAACTGCTAAAGTTATAAAGAATTAACCGGATCCTTAAGCAACAATGGATTGTTAGGCACGGAACACGCATTACAAAAATTCGCCCTGTCATGCGGACGACCGCACAAGAATTAGTTTTTAGTTATAAACTTATATAATGTGTAAAAACTATAAAAAATTATTGTCCCTACCAGAATTTGAACCCAGGTACCCAGGCTTTGAGTGCTCGTATCGACTCCGGACCACTTTCGTTCAACTCTCAGGCTCAAAAACATGGAAAACAGCTTCCACTTGAAATGTGTTTTTTAGCGGTCATACTTTAGGTTTTCTGGTATCGACCGCTATTCTTTTTACTTTTTGGTCACTTAGAGTGGCCGTATCGACTTTGGACTGGATTTATTTGATTCAGTGCCCAAAAATATGCAGGAAAAGACACCCTACTCAATTTTTTTACTGTAATGTTCCTTTCTAGTAATTTACCATGGTTTTTAAATATTTTGGTCACTTAAGAGTGGTTGTATCAGTTGTATCGACGTGTAACAAACGTAAAGAACCACCTTTTTTGCGGCATATCATTAAAAATTTTGCCATGCCATTAAAAATTAGTAGCGGATGTCAACTCAAGATTTTTTAATTTAGTTGTTACAAGATGGTGAAGAAGGTCTCTTACCGTAGCAACTATATTTATTTTCGAGCAAAGTGAGTCAGTAAAAGGAGCTGAGGTCGTGTAGTCGTGTAGCATATGCTATTTGTTTGGGCATAGTAGTAGTAAACATCTTTTTAGAGGTTAAATAGTATAATGTTTAAAAATTTGCCGGTAAACATCTTTCCATCACGTTGGCCAAAAGTTTCAATGCTGGTAGTGTATTTTGAATGTCTAAATCACTATCCATGATTATTAAACAGTTGATAATAAATAATTACTCACTTTCCAAAAATAACTTAACTTCGTTAACAAAAACGTTTGATTATTTACGTCTGTTTATTTATTTGATAAACAGACAAAAGTAAGAAGAGTAAGGAAGGTAATATTATAATCTTGTAGTAAAGTATTAGCGCCCACCTAGTGGATATTTGAGGAACTTCATCAGCAACAGTAAAAAAACTCTATTACTGTTGACAGTGAAAAACTACAAAACTGTCCCAGATGGTAAAAACGCATTTCACTTACTTTTTGAGGATGTTATGTGCCTACTTTACATCCACCAGGAAAAAAAAAGTTATTTTTAAAATTAAAGGAGCCAGCAATTTAGATGGTCATACCCTGGACAGAAATATTTTATCGAGGAGTGTAATTATCTTTGTCTAACTTACTACCTGCTCTCTTCTACTATCTACTCTATTGTGCAAATAGAGCCTACCCTAATTATTTCCTTAACATTTTATTGCTATTATTGTTTATAAGGCTATGCATCTAGTAAAAGTGTTTGCTGATGCTCAAGGTAAGAGCATAGTAGAAGTGATGGAACCTCATAAAGTCATGATACCTCTGAAGAAACATGTTCTCCGTCACCAAGCTGCTAACGCACAGATAGGACTCATGGAAGGCAACACATTCTGCACTTCTCTATCTCCCAGATTATTCTCATTGAGTAAGATTTCTTAGACTATTAATATAGCATTTTTAAAAGAAACTATTGTTAATTATGGTTCTATTATTGATAATGATATTGTTTTATCTATAATTTTTCATTAGCCCTTTCGCTGCTAATAACGGAATATGCTGTCATTTTTTTTCTTTAAGTTGATGTGTTTAGTACTGTGAGTATTTTTTGAAATTATAGCAATATCTACTAGTTATTTGAGGTTT
The DNA here is from genome assembly GCA_018340805.1 of Microvelia longipes. Lineage (NCBI taxonomy): Eukaryota > Metazoa > Arthropoda > Insecta > Hemiptera > Veliidae > Microvelia > Microvelia longipes. The sequence goes on from JACMZG010000022.1 coordinate 2,656,042, forward strand.
TAGCTAATGTCTGGTGTCACTGATAGGTGGCAGTAGTGTCTTCTCTTTATCTTTTACTTTAAAACATAAAAGAAGGTTGTGAGTCATGGACCACGGCATGCGTCCCCTTTGCTCTTGGCATTTGAACCTTTAGCTCAAATGCCTCCTTTAGCCCTTTGATTGACAAATTTATGACACCTCTTTCCTTAAAACATTACCGACAAAGTAGTGGCATTGTACTTAGTTTTTAACACGGTAAATCATAAAAAGATAAAAATAGACAATATGTTTTACTAAAACATTTTAACTATTCTTAGATTCTGGTTTGATTCGCTCCTTGCAACATTTATATATTTTTTGATCCTTTCTCGTTTGGTTTTAGTGATTAAAATATAATTTGCTTGGTATTTGGATTACTCTGCTGATGAACTGTTTTTGTGTTTTTTTGCTGTGATCGGCGTGTAGACGGACCTTTCTTTGGTTGTGATTTGTGTTTATTTTTATCATGAGCTCTATTTCATATATATTTCAAAAAATTTAAAAAAATTGTCCAAACTTGTTTCGTAATAATCGTTAGACAATTGCTTGCTCTAGTAAAAAACGCATTTATTTTGGTATAAACTTTAGATTAAAAATAAATATTAATATGGTTTTTGTTTTCCAAAAATTATGTTATTCAACATTTTTATGTGCATAGTTATATTTACACAGGGTTAATTGAATTGTGAAGTCAATGATGATGTCAATAATGATTGACATATATAGGAAATCTGTGGTAACGCCGTCAGCAAAAGCTACTTCAGTAAAAAAATAAGAAATTTTTTGTTTCTTCTGACCTTGCGCCGTCAGCAGTAATGTGACTTTTATGTATATGTCAACCATTATCCTCATCAATATAACGATTATAAAAATCAATTAACTTAATTTTAACAATTATTATATAATAATAGAATAGCATAATTTTTTAAATACAAAAAAACATGATTATATTTATTTTTAACATAAAGTTAATGCTCAAATAAACAAACTCTTTTTGACAAGAGCAAAAAAGAATTTAACTTTTATTTTAATAAATGTATAGACAATATAAAACTATCAGTAGAATATTAAAATTACGTAAAGGAAACTACCTAGGGCAAGTTAAAGTTGAGTACTTTAAGGTAGAAAAGCAAAAAAACCTCTGTAACAGAGGAAAGTTTTTCTTCTGGCGAGTCCCGCAACCAGGGGGTTTTAACTACATTCCAATACCCCCGCAGCCAAAGGGTTAATAAATATACAAGTTAAAAGAAAATCAAAGAAAACACAAGAAAAAGAAAACCCATTATCACCATAAAATAATTGTCATAAATCAAATGAAGCATAAGTAATTTGAAAAACTAAGGTGAGCATTATTGGAGTTCTTCTTAATAAAAGTGGAAGAAGTCACTCCACAAATAGTTATTTATGCCATAAGGCTGAGAAGTGTGTCTTTATGTCACGGCAATTAGATTTACTGACGAGCGAAGCGAGCCAGGAAAAATTGCCAAGACATAAAGACATTCTCAGCCGGATGGCATACACTATTTTTTTTTTTGAGGTAGCACTCATTAAATAAAGCACTCATTAAAAAAAAAAAATAGCACTCATTAAACTGCGCTATACACTTAATTGAAAAAAAAACGTCCAATTATTATTAACTCCATATTATCGCCGTCATTAAATTCATTCATAGCTTCACACTTTTACTCAAAAATGTAAAAGCTTTACAAATAAACACACAAAAATTGTCAATTAGAACACCTTTTAAAAAACGAAAAAAAAATTAGTCTACGAACAAAAACAGAAACAAAATGAACGTTTTTAAATAAAGCTCATGAAGGTTTAACACAGATTGTTTTTGAACACGCTACATTACAGTAATGGCGGCAACATATGAATTACTTTTACGTCCTAGGAGTTTTTTTTACATTCATTACTGTCCTCGGAGGTGAAAAGTACTAAATAAGCTCCTATAACAATAATGATTGGCTTCTCATCCTAAAAACGGTCCAATAAAGTGCTAAATTACGTACTACCTCAAAAAAAATATATTTCTTTATAGCAAAGCGCTTTCAACCTAACAAGAGGTCATTATCAGTGCTAGCCGTTGAATAAAGAAGAGGGTGATAGTTGAATCTTACAGATCAGATATCAAAGAGTCTATCTTTGATAACTGATCTGTAAGACTCATCTATCACCCTCTTTTTTATTCAACGGCTTGCACTGATGATGACCTCTTGTTAGGTTGAAAGCACTTTGCTATAAAGAAATATATTTTTGTGGAGAGACTTCTTCCTCTTTTATTCTTAAGTAATTTTTCCTTAGTTTTACTTTTTAGTTTATAGAACTCACACATTTTCAAATAATTAAATTAATGACTTATATTCTATAATAGAATACTTATAGAATGTAAGTCATTAATTTAATTATTTAATAAATGAAACCCGAAGAAAACATAGAAGCCGAGGCTTTAATTTTGGTTCCTGAGGTGTTTCTAAAAGAATTTATTATTTCTTTAAGAATTGTGCCTTTTTATTCTTCTACTAAATACTAAAATTTACCTTGAGAAGGAAGGAAACTAATCAAAAATGTACAATATATAAAATCTTTATTTCAAATTTATGGAACATAAAAAATTATATTACATGACATATTAATTTTAAGTGATTTCTCCAAAATCTACCATGTTATTATTTATAATCACCTATAATTAAAAACAAATTAATCAATTTAATTGACAACACAATTCACTTTATGTTTACTTAAAGTACCAAGTTTCTACTGCAAATCAGAGAAATGTGTAAAAACAGATGATTCTATAGTAATTTTATAAATTAACAGTGCTACCTACTAAGTCTCAGTAAAATCTATCTGATTTTATATTTAAATTAAGTTGGCTAGAATGTAATAACAAAAGTTATTCTATAACTCCCTGTGGCTGGAACAGGTTGTGAAAAAAAAAATTACCCTCTGAAAACCAGGCTGTAAATAATGTTTTTGCCAATTGGTTGTAAAATAATTAAGCTTTAATATTTTCAATTGTTTCTGTTGCAGATTTGAATGAGCCAGACCACAACAGTTTCTTCCATGAAGTATTAGCACTTTGTGAAGCAACAGATCAAACTCTTGCTAAGTGTCCTTGTTATAAGAATTTATCTTCTCTTGTGCCTTTGAGAAAAGTAAGTTTATAACTTAGTGGAGGGTTTGAATGTGATTGAGCACAAGTGGAGTTAATGTTACTAGGAAACAAAGAAAAGAGTCACTCCACAAAATAATAATTTATTGGCAAACTGCTTTCAACCTAACAAGAGGTCATCATCAGGGCCATAAATATAAAGATAAAAATTATAAATACATTAAAATATTTCCTTTTTCCGAGATGCTAACAGTCAAGGAGTCTTACTCCACTCACTGAGCTGTTACCATCTTGGAAAAGAAAATAGTTTATGTATTTCTATGATCTTTGACTTTATAAGAATGAGAATTTTGTTGTTTCCATCTAGAATATGTACAGTAAACTATCGGAAAAATCAAAACCATAAAGTCTTGGTTTGTGTTTACATCGTTTTGAAAACTACTTTCTAATTAATCATGAAAATGATTTTATAAAATAAAACTACACAAAAGAAATGTAAAATACATCACTGAAAAACCGGGGTAAAATAACCTGATTTGTTTACAAAATTTTTTCCCACTCCTTTCTTGTAGGGAATTTATTTTTTAGAATCCGCAGTGCCTAAACTGACCTGTCAAAATTTTTAAAGTAGTCGATAGACTAGAAGTAGGGTTCTCTTGAGTACTTGACATACAGGTTTGTAATACGGCCCAATGTCCTTTCTATCGACATATGTAAGGATTGCACTCATTGGTCCTGACCAGTATCAAACCCAGACTGTCTAGTTCATGTTAAAAAACTGTATGTTAACATCAACTACTTTATCTTATAAAAAAATGTTTATTTGAATGATTTGCATGATTGGTCTCCATATTAGTTTAGTAGTGATGAGTGGGCACAAATGAGACTATGTGAATATTGTTTTTACTGAACTATATTTCGTTCCACACTGAGCATATTCATGTTACACGTTAATACCTAAAACTTTTGTGATCCCTCTAACTTGGTTAATTAATTATAGTCGTACTGCTGATACAAGGAAATCAGCAATACGACTATAATTAATTAACCAAGTTAGAGGGATCACAAAAGTTTTAGGTATTAACGTGTAACATGAATATGCTCAGTGTGGAACGAAATATAGTTCAGTAAAACAATATTCACATAGTCTCATTTGTGCCACTCATCACTACTAAATGTTTATTTGTTTGTTGCAGGCTGCTCTAAGGGCTCTAGCGTCGTGCCACTATATAACATCGATGACAAACAATATATTCAATGCCCTGTACCAGTCACTAGACATACCTAATCCTCAGCTTCAAGAAGCTGCCTTTGAAGCTCTGAAAACTTTTGTTCAGGGATCTAATATTGATATGAATATGGTATGCAGCATTATTAATTCTTTTATAACAAAAAAAATAATATAATGTTTAAATAAAGACAACAATCTTTTGGTGAATTTTCATCAGTTTTCAATAAAGACAACAATCTTTTAGTGAATTTTCATCAGTTTTAAATAAAGACAACAATATTAGTGAATTTTGATCAGTTTTAAATAAAGACAACAATCTTTTAGTGAATTTTCATCAGTTTTCAATGAAGACAACAATCTTTAGTGAATTTTCATCAGTTTTTAAATAAAGACAACAATCTTTTAGTGAATTTCATCAGTTTTAAATAAAGACAACAATATTTTAGTGAATTTTCATAAGGTTTTAAATAAAGACAACAATAAGTGAATTTCATAAGTTTTAAACAAAGACAACAATATTTTTGTGAATTTTCATCAGTTTTCAATAAAGACAACAATCTTTTAGTGAATTTTCATCAGTTTTAAATAAAGACAACAATATTTTAGTGAATTTTGATCAGTTTTAAATAAAGACAACAATCTTTGGTGAATTTCATCATTTCAATGAAAGACAACAATCTTTTAGTGAATTTCATCAGATGAATTTTCATCAGTTTTCAATAAGACAACAATCTTTAGTGAATTTCATCAGGTTTTAAATAAAGACAACAATATTTTAGTGAATTTCATAAGTTTTAAACAAAGACAACAATATTTTTGTGAATTTTCATCAGTTTTCAATAAAGACAACAATCTTTTAGTGAATTTTCATCAGTTTTAAATAAAGACAACAATATTTTAGTGAATTTTCATCAGTTTTAAATAAAGACAACAATCTTTTGGTGAATTTTCATCAGTTTTCAATAAAGACAACAATCTTTTAGTGAATTTCATCAGTTTTAAATAAAACAACAATCTTTTGAATTTTTATCAGTTTTAAATAAAGACAACATCTTTTATTGAATTTTCATTTTAAAATAAAGACAACAATTTAGTGAATTTCATCAGTTTTAAATAAAGACAACAACTTTTAGTGAACTTCATCAATTTTAAATAAAGACAATAATCTTAGTGAATTTTCATCAGGGAGCTCTATTTTAAAAAGCATGACCCCCTTTTAAAAGGGCTTAAAATAATTAATAAGCTCACTTCTATAGAACTTTCTACAAGGGCGTCATATAAATTTCATATAAGTATTTATTTTTTTATTTGATTTCTTTATCAATACGTTACACACAGAGATATATTAATAGAGGGGGCATAGTCCATCTCAATTCACAAAGAGGACTGGAACATCGTATTAGGGCTCTCAGGGGATCTGTGTAACCTCATTGAAACTTTCTCAAAGAGTGAGATAAGACACATTTTAGCGAATTTCCTTTGGGAAAAAATTCGCTAATGGGATAGGGGTCATGGCGGAATTCAAACCTCGGACCACGACACAAATCCGTTTCAGAGGTCCCTAATGACGAAAAAAAAAATTTCGCGAGACTTTATATATATATATATATATATATATATATATATATATATATATAATATATATATATATATATATATATATATATATATATATATATATATATATATATATATATATATATATATATTATATATATATATATATATATAATGTATTTCTAGACACTTTCTTGTAAACACTCTATCTTTCGAACGGATTAATATTTTTAACCAAACTTGGTGCAAAATCAACCTTCGGGAGGACACGAACCCTATTGAAAACCAGGTTTTTGTGACGTCATTAACCCGGTTTGCTGAGTCAGCGAAATTTTTTAAAAAATCAGCAAAATTCAGGGTTAATTTTTTTGCCGCGAAAAAGGTCAATATTTATGTTTTTGAGACGCTGAATCGAATGAACACTCTAAGTGACCTAAAAATCGAAAAAACCATTGTAAATTACCAAAAACCAAAATTTAGGTCGATAAAAAATAAATTTCGAGTAGGGTTTCGTTTTCTATGTAATTTTGGGCGCTGAATCGAATGAAACCGGTCCGAAGTCGATACGACCACTTACAAAAAAGTCGGAAAAACCACAAAAACTATAGAAAACCAAAATTACGGTCGTTGACAATTAAATTTCGAGTAGGGTGTCGTTTTCAATGTTTTTTGGGCCTCTGAGTTGAATGCCAGTGGTCCGGAGTCAATACGACCACTCAAACTCAGGGTACCTGGGTTCACATCCTGGAAGGGTCGATTTTTTTTCGTTTTTTTTTTTTACTTAATATAAGTTTACAACTAGAAAATAATTCTGGCGCGGTGGTCCGCATGTCGGCGAATTTCCTTTGGATGCGAGCACTCAAACCCAGAGTACCTGGGTTCAAATCTTAGTAGGGACAATAATTTTTTATCGTTTTTTTTACCTAATATAAGTTTACAACTAGAAAATAATTCTGGCGCGGTGGTCCGCATGTCGGGCGAATTTCCTTTGGATGCGTGTTTCCGTGCTTTTTACATTATATAAGTTTACAACTACTAAATAATAGGAAATTCGCCCGACATGCGGACCACACGCTAGAATTTTTTCTAGTTAACAAGCCTTCTGTTTTCTGTAAATCATTTTTAATTTACCTTTTTTATTTTCTTAAATTACTCTCAAACCAGATCAAATAGCAGCTTCGAAACCCTATCATACTATCTTTTTAACATTAATTTCTAGCCCCACACTCAGGCGTTGCAGCCTTGTGGGTTCCACTCCTGCATTCAATACTACCAATTACTGCTTTGTTTTTAAATTTTTTTTGTACTTGTATTTTTTTTTTTGGAAGATTTGTATTTTTTTGTACTATTCTTTTGTATTTTTAAAGTGGAAATAAAGAATTTATTTATTTATTTTTTCAAGCAAATATAAAATAGTTATTTATGCCATAAGGCTGAGAAGTGTGTCTTTATGTCACGGCAATTAGATTTACCACTGAGCGAAGCGAGTCGGGAAAAATTGACAAGACATAAAGACATTCTCAGCCGGATGGCATACACTATTTTTTTTTAGGTACCACTCATTAATAAACTGCGCTATATACTTAATTGAAAAAAAAACAAAAAAATACATCCAATTAACTCCATATTATCGTCGTCATTGAATTCATCCATAGCTTCACACTTTTACTCAAAAATGTTAAAGCTTTACAAAAAACACACAAAAATTGTCAATTAGAACACCTTTTAAAAACGAAACCTTTTTTTTACATTAATTATTGTCCTCGGAGGTGAAAAGTACTAAATAACCTCCTATAACAATAATGATTGGCTTCTCATCCTAAAAAACGGTCCAGTAAAGTGCTAAATTACGTACTACCTCAAAAAAAAAAACAATTTTATTTATATTCATTCATATTAATTTATATTCACAATTTTATATTTATATAAACAAATTATATTGCTAGTCGAAGTTGCTCAGGTTACTTTATCGATGAGTCATAATTTAACCAATACACACAAAATAACTTTTGTATACTTTTGCCAATTTAGAACCTGTTTTAAATACCTACTTATTTGGTTGATAATTTTATAAACAAATGGTTTCAGGTGGTGGAAGCAATGCAGCCTTTGCTGGCACAGCTTGCTGACTATAGGAATTTAATTCACAATGGAGCTCAGAAATTATCCTACTTGGTACAGCTATTCCCTAATAGTTTTAATGAGAAACTCTGTGATCAGCTGCTTTTACAGCTGAGTAAGATCACTGACAACATGCTACAGTCTGGAAAAAGTAAGAGACTTAAGCTTTGTCCTAACACAAGTTATCTATGTATTTTTCTTCTGTTATATTCCTTGGGCTATAACTTTGTATCAATAGTCTTTTGTTAGTTGCAATTCTTATTTTATAGAATTCCATACTACTTTACTTTTACTAGATAAAAGTAGGCTTTAATTCTATATGTTACAAAATTTATTTTGATTTAATTATTCAGCCAACATTGTGGCCATCTTCAGAACAATAACTGAAACAAAATCAATCAAATAAATTACTTACAATAAAAAGACTGATAAGACTAGATTGAACATGAAAATGACTGAAACCAAAAAAATATTAAAATTTTCCAAAAATAATTACCTAACTTTACATAAAACTATTACAGACTACTTAAATGCATTAAAAAGTACATAAAAAGGTTCTAAATAGCTAAAAAAATATAACTGACTTTTTAAATATTTATAACTTTAAAAATGTTCAGTCAGAAATGTTCCTTAATGCATCATCCTCTTTATTTAAGATCCTTGCAAAGTAGGGAACTTGCTCTAGGGCCAACTGACTATGTAATCGACATTAACATAGAAGCAGCATCAAATTAACATAATATACTACATTTAATGTTATATATTATTATTAATTATAATAATAAGTATTATTAATTGTATATCATTATTGTGAGTTTTTTACTGTATCTTTTGTGAAAATACCTTTTTTTTGGGGTAGAAATTAAATAAATAATATAATTCAGATTGACTATGTAAGAATGTTATGAAATAACAATATTAAAAAAAACATTGTTCCAAGTAAGAAGAAATTATAAAAATCTAGTTACAAAATTGTTTGTTTTACATAGAAGAGATGAGATGAAAGTGATTGAGATATCAAGTGCCGCTGGGTGTGTAAAATAACTCATCCTAGCTGTAGGGATTTTTTCCTTCCCTTTTACTGTGTTATAAACATTACATTTTTCCCTTCTAGCTGATTTTTAGTCACGTGACCATGTTAAAAGATATAGCCAAGGAGTATAACTTTTTCTTTAATTTGTTGTGGCAAATTAGTAAACAGTTTTTGTCATTTTTTAAATTTTAATTTCAATTTTTGTATAAATCTTTAAGGTTAAGTAATTTTAATCCCTCCTAGGTGCTTTAACTTATATTTTTAACTATGTATGTGCATGTTAGCTATAGTGTTTATGCTAGGGCATGAACTACATATTTCTATTTCCAGTGTTAACTTTTAATAATAATTTGTGAATCTTTTTTTAAATAATCCCGTTTTAATTATTGTCATTGTGTTTTTAGCTTATTCCAAAGATGCAGAGTGTATGAAAGCCATGGTCACAGTCATCAGTATATTTGGTCAAGTTCCAGCAGCCTCGGCTAAGTTTATAGAGTCTCTAACTCAGCTAGTTCTTCGGATAGAAAGAGACCTTGTTGTTGGTACCAGTTCTCCGTTTAGAAAACCACTCCTACAATTCCAACTTAAATTCCCTAAACAGACAATCAACCTCTTGCTTTCTGATAATAATATCAAGGTATATATTTTATTTATTTACTTTTAGTGTGTACAATACTATGTAGAGATGCAATTTGTCTGTATCTACTTTGTAAAAACTCTGATATTTAGTGTATTTAATTTGTAAAATTTTGTATTGTTAAATAAAGCAATGAAAAACAAATCTTTTTAAAGTCTTTACTTTATGAGTTAAGTAAAAAAGAGGGTAAATTTAAGAGGGGGAGACTTTTAATCCCCCCTTTTACAATGAGTTAAACGGTTCAAACTTTAAGAAGAGGGAGACTTTTAATTCCCTTTACAATGAGTCAAACGGTTCAAAATTTAAGGGGGGGGGGGGGATTTTTAATCCCCCTTATTCAATGAGTTAAACTGTTCAAAATTTAAGAGGGGAGAGATTTTTCATCCCCCTCTTTCAATGAGTTAAACTGTTCAAACCCTCTTTAAATGAGTTAAACGATTCAAAATTTAAGAGGGGGGATTTTTAATCCCCTCTTTCAATGAGTTAAACTGTTCAAAATTTAAGAGGGGGGAAATTTTTCATATCCCTCTTTAAATGAGTTAAACTGTTCAAAATTTAAGAGGGGGAGATTTTTAATCCCCCTCTTTCAATGAGTTAAACTGTTCAAAATTTAAGAGGGGGAAGATTTTTCATCCCCCTCTTTCAATGAGTTAAACTGTTCAAAATTTAAGAGGGGAAATTTTTCATCCCCCTCTTTCAATGAGTTAAACTGTTCAAAATTTAAGAGGGGGAGATTTTTAATCCCCCTCTTTCAATGAGTTAAACTGTTCAAAATTTAAGAGGGGGGAGATTTTTAATCCCCCTCTTTAAATGAGTTAAACTGTTCAAAATTTAAGAGGGGGGAGATTTTCATCCCCCTCTTTCAATGAGTTAAACTGTTCAAAATTAAGAGGGGAATTTTTCTCCCCTCTTTCAATGAGTTAAACTGTTCAAAATTTAAGAGGGGGATTTTTATCCCCCTCTTTCAATGAGTTAAACTGTTCAAAATTTAAGAGGGGGAGATTTTATCCCCCTCTTTCAATGAGTTAAACTGTTCAAAATTTAAGAGGGGGGAGATTTTTCATCCCCCCTCTTTCAATGAGTTGAACTGTTTAAAATTTTAGAGGGGGGAGATTTTTAATCCCCCTCTTTAAATGATTTAAACTGTTCAAAATTTAAGAGGGGGGAGATTTTTCATTCCACCTCTTACAATAGGTTAAACGGTTTAAAATTTAAGGGTGGGTCTTCTGGTCCATCGTGTATTTTTAATCCTACAGTAATGATGTATATTATATTGGAATTAAAATACTAAATAAGCATTAAAGCAGAAACGATAGCACTCCGTAGTAAGAAGTTTCAAAATAATTTAAAGCTCTACTTAAGTGAGAATATATTTTACTCAGTAAACAAATTTTTAAGTAAAAATATTGTTATTTAAATTTTTATTTTTATCTTGTAAAATATATTTTTTTCTTTGTAATTGAAAACTTTTGACAAGAGCAAAACATGTAAATATGTGTATCTGTTCTAATAAATATATTTTTTTTTTTGCGTTAGGATGAACTATGGAGTAAGTACTTAGAGTATCTGATTAAGTCAAGTGACGGCAAACCTTTTAGAGACGTCTTGCAATCACAAGCTATGGTGGACAGACTGATAACTCTTGCTATGGTGCCGACTACTTCAGCCACACTAGATCTATCATCTTTCTTAACTCCAGGTATTTACTGATTATTATCAGGGATATACGGTAGATCACCTACCTAGTAGGCTATGTTTTACTGACTCCGTTAAATAGAAAATAGTGTTCTACCTAGAATATTTAAAGCATTTAGTATCTTATCCACAGAAGTTTACATGGCTTCATCTAGAAACTACATTTGTCCCACTGTGAGAAATATTGGATACGTTTTGACGTTTTGTATTAACTGAACAATATTGGTATGTTTTGTATTAACTGAACAATATTGGATACGTTTTGTATTAATTGAGGATACGTTTTGTATTACTGAACAATATGGATATGTTTTGTATTAACTGATACATTAATTGATATTGATACGTTTTGTATTAATGAACAATATTGGATATGTTTTGTATTAACTGAACACTATTGGAACGTTGTATGAAAATATTGGATACGTTTTATTACTGAAAAATATGGATATGTTTTATATTAACTGAACAATATTTGGATAGTTTTGTTTAACTGACAATATTGGATATGTTTTGTATTAATGAACAATATTGGATACGTTTTGTATTAACTGAACAATATTGGATACGTTTTGTATTAACTGAACATATTGGATACGTTTTGTATTAATGAGGATATGTTGTATTAACTGAACAAATATTGGATACGTTTTGTATAATTGAGAAATATTGGATACGTTTTGTATTAACTGAACAATATTGGATATGTTTTGTATTAACTGAACAATATTGGATACGTTTTGTATTAACTGAACAATATTGGATACGTTTTGTATTAACTGAACAATATTGGATACGTTTTGATTAACTGAACAATATGGATATTAACTGAACAATATGGTACGTTTTGTATTAATTGAGAAATATTGGATCTTTTGTAACTGAACAATATTGGATACTGATATTGGATTTTTTGTATTAATGAGAAATATTGGATACGTTTTGATTAACTGAACAATATGGATATGTTTTATATTAACTGACAATATTGGATACGTTTTGTATTAACTGAACAATATTGGATATGTTTGTATTAACTGAAAATATTGGATACGTTTTGTATTGGATACTGAACAATATTGGGATACGTTTTGTATAACTGAACAATATTGGATAAGTTTTGTATTAACTGAACAATATTGGATACGTTTGGTATTAACTGAACAATATTGGATACGTTTTTTATTGGATATGTGTTTTGAAAGTTAATACTGTTGTGCAGGTTGTAAGGATAACATTATGTTCTTCTCAGCTGAGCAAGGTTTAGAAGTTCAATATCAGTCGATAAGAATCGTCTCACTGCTTATCAAGTATGATAGTCAGTGGATTTCTACTCAGCATCACTTGGCTCAGACATTCAGGCAAATATGGTCTAATGATCAGTTTCTAGTAAGTTTACTTTTTTAGAATCTAAGAAAAATGTACAAAGGAAAAAATCAATGGGAAAAAATTATAGGAATAAAAGTACAGGAAAAAAACAATGGAACACAAATACTCCAATCAACTTTAAAGAAAGTAATTTTTACTTTCCATGCACTTTTATACATGGAAAAAATACACGGAAAAAATTACAGGCATAAAAGTAAAAGAAAAAATTTAAATGAAGTACAATGAAACAAAAAGTCAACTTAAAATGCTATGCTAACTCCGTGTATATTTTTCTATAGTACTTTTTTTGTGTTTTTTCCCATGTACTTTTATTGGTGTATTTTTTCCTGTACTTTTTTCCTTTGTACTTATCACCATAAATTTTTTCCTTAGTATTTTTTTTTCACCATGTAATTTTTTCCCCATGTAATTTTTTTCCTATATTTTTTCCCACTTTTTCCTATATAGGTGCCCCTTTTTTGACAATTTTCATATTGAGTAATGCAAAAGATCAAATTATTGTTACTAACATTTGAGCAACTAGTGGACAGGCTTGTTAGGGAAATAATCACTCTGGCAGGAGTTTTAAATGCTTGTAACAATAACTGTAAGATAATGTGTTATAATAATAGTTAATTAGACAATATAGTGAACCTTATTTTTTATAATTTAGGGTTTGGGGACAAACCAATTGAATGCTATTATTAAATTAAACTTTTCCTTAGCTCTGTTTCCAACTAATTTGTTGTGTCAAACTGTTTTTTTTAATTTTTGTTTAACCGTTATCAACCTCTAATAAGCACCAAGTAACAACGATTACCATCTCTCGTCCATCAGTAATAATCTAAGCATCAAATTTATTTCATTGTTTTTAATGTAAAACCATTACGTTTATCCCAGGCTCGGCACAAAGACATTCAGAATGTTGAGTATAAACATTGGAAAGAACCGAAGCTTTTAGTCAAAATCCTTCTGAATTATTTCAGTCACCATCCAGATACCATTGATCTGTTGTTCTTGCTTCTGAGAGCATTCTGCGAAAGACTTCTTCCAGACTTTCAGGTAATTTTCTTATAACTTTTTTAAAAAGCAAGGTGTAAAAATTGTATAGAATATTTTTAGAACAGTTTTCTAATACAATTATAAAAATTATTTTCTCACTCATCTAACAGACGGCATTAATCAGGTCTTGTAAAATAAATTCAACCAACTTAGGCCACTTTTAAAATGTCAGAGTGTGGGCTTACAATTCTAAAATGAAAATTATTAGCTGATTACCCTTAGAATGTCAGACTGTTGGGCCTTACAATTTTTAAGTGTGAATTATTAGCTGATTATCATTTTGAATGTCAGACTGTTGGGCCTTACAATTTTGCTGATTACATTTGAATGTCAGACTGTTGGGCCTTACAATTTTTAAGTGGGAGTTATTAGCTGATTATCATTTTGAATGTCAGACTGTTGGGCCTTACAATTTTTAAGTGGGAGTTATTAGCTGATTATCATTTTGATGTCAGACTGTTGGGCCTTACAATTTTTAAGTGGGAGTTTAGCTGATTATGAATAGACTGTTGGGCCTTAATATTTAGATTTAGTAGTTTATTTCTAGCAAGTTGAGCAGCTACTGTTAATATTTGGTGTTGAAAGTCCCGGGTTTGTTTCAACTTAACATCATCATCAACAAATAGGGCTCAACATCTTTATCACACCTCTCAACTTAAGAAGTTGTATCAGTAAATAACTTCTAGTCTCAATGAGCTAGACCTGCTATGAAGATATTTACCCAAACCTGTCCTGGGATATTCAACTGCAGTTAGAGTTTATATAATAATAATAATGCCCATTTAGAATCTTTTGGCTCATTAGGGATCTCCTTAGAGGAATCGCCCAAGAGGTCATGGTAACCATTAAGCTCCTAGTGTATTGTAAAGTTGGCCATCATTTATTTGAACAATATTCTTATATAAACTGAGGGTGTACATGGGATACAAACCCCAGACCTCTTTAGTGTCAAAAGTCATAAATACTGATGCTTTAACAACTGTTGGTGTTATAACCTTTCAAACCATGTAAAATTATAAAAGTTATGCTCTCCTTATATAAAGAATTGAATCTATATTTAGAATTAAATCTTGTGAATTTATCTTTAGAATTTAATCTTGTGAATCTATATTAACTAAAATACTTTATGGATCTAACCTAATAAATATGGCTCCCCACATAGTCTCGACATCACGATGTCTTGACACTATGTAAAGTCGACTCTTTCTGTGATAGGATTCTACGTTGATAAACACTTCTAACTAAACCATGTGTCGATGTTACGTCATGTCGAGACATTCAAGTGCCGATACAACGTAGAATCCTGCCAGAGTAAAAATATTAAAAATAAATATTTCCAGTCCATCCACCATATTTCCAGACACTATTATAGGTGTCGATCTTTAGTAAAATCAGGACAGGGTGTCACGTGACAAATTTTTGTCCTGTACTAACTCTAGGTTGCATAAAACACATGTCGTGGTTTAACGATGCCTCGACATGTGATAGTCTCAATACAACATAACAGTAGTATCAAGTATAAGACAGTTGAATGTCTTGACACAATGTAAGATAGACATATGATTCAGTTAAAATGTCGAGGTTATCAAGTGTCAAAACAAAAACGAATATTAAGACCATGGAAAAGTGTCAATGTTTTATAGTTTCGAGACTATCACATGTCAAGGCATTGCTAAACCATAACATGTGTCGATGTAACGTAGAGTTTGTACAGGACAAAAATGGGTCACATGGCTCCCCTTGTACTGATTCTACGTAAGATCGACACATATGTCAACGTTAGATAGTGTTGAGACATTTTGATATCGGGACCCCGGGGTTGACCCTTATAATCTGAAATGTGTGTTGACTATGCCCTCTATACTATGTATAGAAGGAACATAACAGCAAAGCTGGTTGGTCTTAAGCAATGGTACCACAGTAACAATGTACAATTTTCTTATGACAAAGTTGGCAATGCTTCTGGTCATTGGATTATAATGTTCTATTATTAATTAATGTCCAATAATTTATAAAATACTAATGTAAATATTGGTGAATTATAATTTTTAAGCATTTTAAATTGTATTTTAAAGTTTTTAATTAAAAATATGTTAAAATTAGTCCTTGTCAGCTAAATATAGATTCTTGTCTTCTGATACCTTTTTGGTATCTAAGACCGATTTTGTTAAATGCTTGTTTTCTTAAGTTTTTATATTTGTTTCTTATGATATTTTTTCGTTAGTGAATATTTATAACACATTTATAAAA
Organism: Microvelia longipes; assembly: GCA_018340805.1. Classification (NCBI taxonomy): domain Eukaryota; kingdom Metazoa; phylum Arthropoda; class Insecta; order Hemiptera; family Veliidae; genus Microvelia; species Microvelia longipes. The sequence goes on from JACMZG010000022.1 coordinate 2,672,129, forward strand.
TAATGTCATGTTGTTATGGCGGTACCCCTACTTAAGACCACTAGTAAACCAGCTTTCGTGTTATCAGTGGAATTCCATTGTGCTTACGTTCCTATGCTCCTTCTATGTTAGTATTATTCTAAGACTATGCAACTCAAAATTATAGATGATTGTGTTATTTCCTCATCGCTCACCCAACTAAATGAGTAAATAAAAATAAATGGAAAGGCCTGTATTAAATCAACTAATAAAGTACTTGAATAAAGAAATAATTTTCTTTATTCATAAGAAAATTTAAGTTTATTTAATTTAATTCATAATTTAATTTAATTTTTTTAATAATTTAATTTAATTATTAAAATTTATTCATAAGAAAAACATTTCTTAATTCATTAAAAATATTTTTCTTTATTTCAACATAACTATTGCTGAAACACAAACTGAAGTATTTTTATTACTTAATTCATTAAATTAAAACACAAAATGACGCTATACTACTATATAAATATATACTATACTACTACGCTATACTATACGCTATATACTATACTATTCGCTATACTACTACTATAAATGACGCTACAACTACATTTATAAATATATTTATGTAATGTTTATATATTTTTGTAGTTCTTACGAAGTTTCCTAGAGCTGACTGTGGCTCAGTCTTACACAGTTGCTTGGAAAAGAGCTGCGTTCTTCAAATTTGTCGAAGTTTTCCACAGTGAAACAACTTCAAATGATTTGAAAGCCAAAATATTGCAGCTGGTTATCATCCCTTGCTTTGCAGTGTGCTTTGAGAGGGGAGAGGGTGATAAACTCATCGGAAGCCCGTCTTCTACTACTGAAGTATTTGATAAGAAAAATATCGTGTCTGTATTTATCAATGATGTAAGTTGTCATCGATTTTATTAATTTATCAATTTTTTTATTGTTTCTTAATTTTCCTGATTTTACCGTAAGTATATGGAAAGAATTGTGTTAGCAAAGAAGTTTGAAACCAGGATGTTACTAGAATTATCCATTTCAGGTGTTTTGAAGTCTTTCTCAGTGGTTTTCACAAAGTTTATTATCTATATGTGTTCGTGTTATCATCGTATCTCCCAGTGTATTTATGCTAGAGAGTTAAAACTTGGTACAAAAATTAATCTATAGGACTAGTTGTGCTGTCTATAAAATATTTTTTTTTTATAATGTCATTCATAAAATGCAATAACATTTGTTGAAGGTTTTGAGATAAAGCACACATGTATAAGACCGACTTATGTCTAAGTTTCATCTTATTATATGCATTAGTTCAATTTTTTCAAATACATTTATTTGAATAAATGTAATTTATGTATTGTAATTTGAATTTTTTCCAATAAATTTTTTTCAAATTTCTGACACATTCTTGACTTAAGGTCTTGAAGTTTCATTAAGTAAAAAAAACTAAAATAAATTTAAAACATTTGTAAAAAACAGAGTGATTAAAATAACCTTGTGCAGCGGAATAGAGCCACAAAGTTAGTATTAGAGCGGCCATCTTGCTGCAAAGTAGCTTCATTCTCAAAAATGTTGATATTTTTACTTGTTTGCTTTAAATATAGATATTTCTAACAATGTTAGAAACAATGTTTGTCTTATTATGTTTATCTAACAATGTTTATCTTATTATGTTTATCTTAATATGTTAATCTAATAATGTTATATAATATTGATTATCTATATTTATCTTGTTATGTTTATCTATGTTTAATATTATCTAACAATGTTTATCGTTATCTTTTTTATCTTTATGTTTATCTTGTTTATCTATGTTTATTATGTTTATCCAACAATGTTTATCTTATTATGTTTATCTAATAATGTTTATCTAACAATGTTTATCTAGCAATGTTCATCTTATTATGTTTATCTAACAATGTTTATCTAGTAATGTTCATTCTTATTATGTTTATCTAATGTTTAATGTTTATCTTCATCTTGTTATGTTTATCTAACAATGTTCATCTTATTATGTTTATCTAACAATGTTTATCTAGCAATTTCATCTTATTATGTTATCTAACAATGTTTATCTTATTATGTATTCAAGCTTTTGAGGAGGAATAGGTCCTAATTAATACATAAAAAACTAATTTTGCCGAGCTTTCGATATAATTTAATCTTTTTCAAGGCTTAACATATTAAATAATAACAAAAACAGTTACATGGTGGTTAACACTGAAATATTGTCTGAAAAAGATTAAATTATATCGAAAGCTCGGCAAAATTAGTTTTTTTTGTATTAATTAGGACCTATTCCTCCTCAAAAACTTGAATATTTAAAATAGAGGTCCCTATAAAATTTTTTGTCTTATCTTATTATGTTAATCTAACAATGTTTATCTTATTATGTTTATCTAGCAATGTTCATCGTATAATGTTTATCTAAAAATGTTCATCTTAATCTGAATATGGCAACTCTGAGGTATAGTTCCCAAAGGATGAATACCCTGATAGGCTCAAAGGCTGTTAAAGAGGAATTGATTTTTCTTTTGTTTTCAGGTTATAGATCCAGACAAGCCATTTGCTCACGGTGATTCTGTGCGAATAACCTTGCTACAACTCTCATGCCTGCTGGTAGAACAAGGACTTACCCACATTCATGACACAGGCACCATGAGTCAGGCGCAAGGCACAAAGCTACGCAGGATCATGACTTACGCTTGGCCTTGTCTGCTGAGGAACAACTGCGTTGACCCTGCCACTAGATACCATGGTCATCTCCTGTTTGCTCATGTCATCTCTAAGTTTGCTATACATGTCCCTCCTTATAAGAGGATTGTTCTTCAGGGTAAGTTAACATGTTTTTATAGTGACACACAGTTATTATCAGTTGACAGCGTGGGGAAATAATACTAGGGAGCCAATGAGGTACCTCATTGTTCCTCTAAACTATTTTCCCATGCTGTCAACTGATAATAACTATGTGCTATACTATAGCTAATTATTATATATTTATTTGAACAGTTATATTTTTATTTAGCAACCGAAAAACAATGTAGGTCCATTGATTTTGTCCAACTGCATAGGTGATTTTAGGATCTATTTAGACTCCTGTTGGGTTAAATTGAAGAAAATTGGATGAACGAATTCAATTAATTGGATAATGGATTTAATTCAATGACAAATTGATAGTTGGAACAGTGTCAATACTTGCTCAAAGGAAATACATTAAAACACACTACAGATCAGCATAAATTGCGCAAGTGTTTCAACGGAAAATTGCCAGCTTGTAGACTTTAAAGTTAAATCACCAGAACTTTCCCAGCAGAGTCCATATTTAATTTATTTAGTATTCATTTTAAGTTTTAATTTAATTTACTGTTTCTTACATTAGACAGAATGTTAGCGTCTAGATTAGCTTATTAATTAATTTTTTCTAAAAAGAATATTTAATTTTTATTTCATTTCATATCAGAATGACATTTGTATGTGACTTGGATAAATAATTATTTTTAAAAGTGACTTATTATTTTTCCTTTGTTCTTTTCTTAACCTTTTTCTAAGGCCCGTATTCAAAGACGTTTTCCTAACATTCTCCTAACATTTTCCTAACTCCTAACATTCTCCTTAAGGAGAAAGTTAAAATGTTAGGAAACGTCTTTGAATACGGGCCTTAGGTTCTATAAATGCATATACTTATCCATAAGTTAATCTATTCTAAAGATATAATTTTATTTTTAATTACTATGCTTTGAAAATGTTTTATGTTATTATATGAACACTTTTTATAAAGGATGTGTAATTCTTAAAAGAAATATACTATTATTATATTATAATAATGAATTAGATTCAATGAAAAATTAATAGTCGGAACAGTGTCAATACTTGCTCAAAGGAAATACATTAAAACACGCTAAAGATTGTCATAAATTGCACGAGCGTTTCAACGGAAAATTGCCCAGCTTGTGGACTTAAAAGTTAGCTTACCAGAATTAGGTTGTTGTTATGAACTTAAATACTGTAAATATTAATAATCAATACTACTACCTGATCAATACTTGTATTGATTGATAATAAGGTTAACATGATTTGTCTAGAAATACGCACTCAGTATATACATAGCAATGTTTTGGGATCTCTGAAATGGGTTGAGGCCACATTAGGAAGTCAAATTTTGCCATGACACCTATCCCATTAGCAAAGTTAACCACAAAAATTCGTCAAAACTAAATAAATATTTTTATGAATGCTTATAATAATTAAATCAATTAATTTCTTTTTATTCTACCAACTTAAAAATAATAAAAAACTTATTTTTATTTATTTTTTATTTTATTAATTATAGATGATAATATGGTGGATTTAGCTCAATATTAACTCTTGTATTCATCAAAAGAGTTAAATGGCATAATTCTCAAAGCAATAATCAATTACAATGCCAGGAACAAATATATGGGTTTATGGTTACTTCGGCTGCACCTCAGGAACTAAGATTTATGTCTCTCTGCTTGATCTTAAAATCAGCTTTATTTCTCAGGGAATTATAACTCACATTACTCCCTTAGTGTGAAAAATAACTATAATTTGATTTCTATTACTTTGACATCTGTGTTTATTTATTTTGTTTACTCTATTTCAGTGTTCAACAGTTTGCTGAAAGCGCATGCTGTGGAAGTGCGTGGTGTTGTACGCCAAGCGCTGGAAATCTTAACACCGGCTCTGCCGGCTAGAATGGATGGAGGTCACACTATGCTGACTCATTGGACTAAGAAGATAATAGTAGAAGAGGGTTACCTCATGCAACAGTTGTTTCATATATTGCAACTCATCGTCAGACATTACAATGTAAGATTTTGATTTTAGAAATCCTAATGTTTACAATAAATACTCTATTTTCTTAGAAGAGGAAACACTATACTATAACTAAGATAATATATTATTCTATACTAAGATAAGATACTAGAGTATAAGCTACTAGACTATACTATAAGATACTATACTACCAAAAAAAATCAGGTACTTCCGAACTTTTCCTTATTACATTCTCGCAGCTTTAATTAAAAATTTATCCTTGAATTTTATTTAAAAAAACCCCTTAAAATCTTTGAAAAAGCCTTGATTTTTTTGTGTTAAGTTTGCTAGACACTCTGTATCTCTGAATATAGATAGCTAGATACTCTGTATCTAGCTCTCTGAATATAAGCAAGGGAATAGAAGTCAGGGTCATGACCCTGAAGAGTCAAGGTGTGAGTGGATGTGGAGTGGTGTTTGAGTGGACGTCAGATGACTATCTAACATCTTGTTACTTTTGTCTTTTATTATGATGTGTACCAGTGTTTATAGTTTTCCCATTTTCATTTTTGAGTACTGTAAAAATTAATGTTCCAAATTAACAGTAAGCTGTCTGTGTTTTGTTGGCCATTGAATGTTTGTAAATTTCTTTTTTGAGAGTATGTCAAAGAAGACACAAGATTCTTTGTTGCTTGAGAAAGCCCACTATAATGTTAACGAATTTTTAGCTGATAATTTAGTATTCCCACCTTAAATGTTTAGTGTTTCTCATGTAATGTTATGCTTTTTTTGTTTTTTTTTAATCAAGTTTGTTATTCAAGTTATGCTGCCTATGTTTATGCAGTCTATTTAATAATTTATCATCTATTTGTTTTCTTGTTTTGTTTTTTTCATTTAATTGTAAAATTTTGACAATTGAGAAACTTTGTAATAAAGTAACCTCAAGTATGTAAATAAATAAATAAAAGATAATTTGAAAGACTTACACAATGAGCAAAGAGTTGAGTATAAACAATTAACCTTGTCTCTTATTTGCGACTGTTTTTGTATGTAGGTATATTATCCAGTTCGACACCACCTAATTGGCCATATGGTGAATTCTCTTCACAGACTTGGTTTTAGCACTTCTTCATCTATAGAGCATCGTAAGCTAGCTGTTGAGTTAGCTGAAATTATAATCAGGTGGGAAGTTCAACGTATTAAAGATGAAGCTCAACTGTCGCAGGTCAGCTTTTAAGAATTGTTTGATTTCCTAAATATAATAATTATACTTAATTAAAATAATTTTTAATTATTCAAATAATTTTTGTCTAATTATTGGGCACGCTATGTTAAGACTCTTAGCAATAGAGTGAATAAGACTGAAAACTGATCTTAAAATCCTATGGAACTAAACAAAAATAAGGGTTTTTTTAAAAAAAAGACATAAGTTGAAAATTGTTAAAAATAAACTATTGTTTGTGCAGCTGGTAGAAAGTGGCTATTTGCTCTTCCTGTGTAGTATATTTTGTATATTACGCTTTTTTGATGTTTGACTCTACCAATGAATTACCGGTTGATAAGAGCCTGGACCTTGTCCAGGAATAGGGTTATTATTTTATAACACATGGCTAAAGTCAGTTGACAGCCCACCAAAATCTCAATGCTTTTAACCATTTTTTTAAACAAAAAAACCCCTTCTTTTAAGTAAAAAAATATCCATACTCTGACAACACTGTAAGTCAGGTTATGTTGTGAATTTTATTATTTTTTTTTTATTTGATATCGTATTTTTTAAAAATTATTTATTTATTTTTTAAGTTTGAATATTGTTGTATTTTTTAAATTTCCCAACTAAGTGTTGCTTTAACTTTGTTCAGAAGTATGAATTAAGTGGAGATAAAGTTGTTAATTACGTAATGCAATGGGTCATAATAGTTCTATGATAAAAGTTTATTTAAATCGTCAGCTATAATTTCTTATTTTTAGATAGATTTTACTTATTTTTACTGTAATATGCATTAAAAGCACAATTGTTTTTATTTACGGCATACTTTGATTAAAGTGATGTTTTCATTTTGCATGATGTATTGCTCTTGACATAATTTTATTTTACTTTTTTCCGAAACCAACTGATTTTTTGTGTCAAGTTTCTATAATTGAATGCGTATTGTTTCATATTATAGAAATAACATGATACAATACACAGATTAAACTGAAACTGATAGAAATGAAACGAAATAAACTCAAACAAATCAAAATACACAATGAGGGAAATAAAAGCTATGTGAGGTTACAAATGTTTATAACCAGTGTTGCCTTTTTATAATTTTATATACGAAAAAGGTATTTATGCCATAAGGCTGAGAAGTGTGTCTTTATGTCACGGCAATTAGATTTACCGACGAGCGAAGCGAGTCGGGAAAAATTGCCAAGACATAAAGACATTCTCAGCCGGATGGCATACTCTATTTTTTTTGAGGTAGCACTCATTAAAAAAAATCAAAAAATAGCACTCATTAAAATGCGCTAATTGAAAAAAACAAACGTCCAATTATTATTAAGTCCATATTATCGCCGTCAGTAAATTCATCCATAGCTTCACACTTTTACTCAAAAATGTAAAAGCTTTACAAATAAACACACAAAAATTGTCAATTAGAACACCTTTTAAAAACGATAAAAAAATAGTCTACGAACAAAAACAGAAACAAAATAAACGTTTTTAAAGAAAACTCATGAAGGTTTAACACAGACTGTTTTTTGAACACACTACATTACAGTAATGGTGGCAACATATGAATTACTTTTACGTCCTAGGAGTTTTTTTACATTCATTATTGTCCTCGGAGGTGAAAAGTACTAAATAACCTCCTATAACAATAATGATTGACTTCTCATCCTAAAAACGGTCCAATAAAGTGCTTAATTACGTACTACCTCAAAAAAAGGTATTTTTTTGTACTAAGGGTTGGCATTAAGTGGAGGGGGAAGGGGCGCGGTCGGTTTAAACCAATAGAATTCTTTCCCTATCTTATTTTTTGGTGCTCTGTCAACAGACCTAATGTCTGTGTGTTATATTATAATCCTGGACTCATTGAGGGGATTATAATAGAAATCTGGTCTCATTGCCAATGGGGTCTAACATTTATTGTTGTTTTAGGAGAGTAATGCTGAAGTTGGTCAAAAGAGGAGTGCATCGAGTGTAGAGAACGAGCCTCCCTTGAAGAGACCTGCTCATAACTATAAGCACGACCCAAGTGAGAACAAACCACTGGAGAGAATACACGTGGATGCTGTTCTTAACTTTCTAGCTAGACTCGCTTGTCAGGTATCTATATTCTCATTGAGAAAATAAGATAAATTCAAAATTCTATTCAAATATAATGTTGATAAATCCTTAAATAAGATATGTTCTGGCGCACAGGTCCACAAGCCAAATACATTTTCTCTGAAATGCTCACTTTCATGCTTATCAATATAATTTTTGCTAAATTTTTTGGTATATATTCAATAAATAAATATATATATATGTGTGTGTATGTATGTATATATATGTATGTGTATGTATGTTTATATGTGTTGTATGTATGATTTGTAGGGTTATAAAAAAGTAATTTTTATAATGAATTTTTAGATGTAGTTTATAATATTTGCTATAATAAATGGTTTATTTATTTATTTATTCAATAAATTGAGCAGTAGCATCATAATTTGTTATTTAATTTATTTAAATTTTTCCAAGAAAATGTGCATATTTATCCCATAGATTATACACTACATGACACAGCATTATTCACTTATTTGAAGCTGAGTTTTACTAATTTTTAAATGCGATAAAATGCTACTACCCGAAAATTATGTTTTACCTACCATTATTTTGGTTTTCTGTTATTTTCCCCGGGGAAAATAACACTGATCTGTTATTGATTTTCGTGTTATCAGTTAACCAGCTTTTGTGTTATCACTGGAATTCAAAATAATATATACAATAATCAACACAGACTTACCAGATCTGAGACGGGTTTCTCTTACTTAGGAGTTCAGCTGTTCAACTCCCTCCCGGCAGAAATTAGAAATTTTGATGACAATGATTTTGATAAAAAAAAATTAAAAATTTACTAATGGAAAATCCTATATATAAAATAGAAGATTTTTTTTTCATTGTTTTGAAATATGATTGACGTTTGTATGTTTGCCATTGCAAATTTTGAACAATAAAGCTTTATTTATTTATTTATTCCAATGTGTTTTTAGGGTATGATGATCCTTCTATTGTATTATTCTAAGACTCTGAGTTAAAACTCTATTCATGAATGAAAGTTTACTTGTCATTCTCAGGTTAATGATATGAATGCTGGAGGAGGAGCGATGACATCACAAGGTGAAGTGTTATCTCGTCGGTGTTATCACTTGATACGTATGGCGCTAAAACCTGACGTGTGGCCTCAACAAACTGTCGACCTTCGGTTAGCGTGGATGGATAAATTGTTTGCTTCGGTTGCATCTCCCAATCCTAATCTAGGCAACATCTGTATGGGGCTGGAACTTCTTACTTTTCTTATAACTGTAATGAAAGAAGAACAGATATTGCTTACTTGTAAACCTTTACAGAAAGGATTAAATGCTTGCATTTCATCTAATAATAATAAGGCAAGTATAAAAAACTGTATATATAAAAAAAAATTGGTGGGGAGGCTCTCAAGCTTTTAAAATTAATTTAAAATAAAATTTTCTTAGCAATCCGCGCTTTTTTACTCTTTTAAAAACTTTTTTTTTCATGATGAAGGACCTCTGAAACAGCTTTTGGTCACACCCAGGTCCAACCCCTGCCATATGAGCCACCTCATTAGCAAATTTTTTCAAAGAAAATTTACTCAAAGGCCACTATGCGGTTCTAAGTCTTTGCCCCTTATGCTAAAGGTCATGAATAGTACTGGTTCAATTCTCACCTGGACCCCTTGCTTTTTTTAACCACAGCTTTGGCTGTTTAAGGTCATATTTAATAAAAATATTTTTATTGCAACTTCTACTATTAAGTACATACAACAAAAGGATAAAATTCATGAGAAATCTTAAGCACTGTACAACCACCTTGACACTGTTCACAACCACCTTGAAGTAAAGAGTAAGTTAAAGGTAAGCACTGTTCACAACCACCTTGAAGTAAGAGTAAGTAAAGGTAAGCACTGTCACAGACAAGGTAAGCACTGTTCACACCACCTTGAAGTAAAGAGTAAGTTAAAGGTAAGCACTGTTACAACCACCTTGAAGTAAAGCGTAAGTTAAAGGTAAGCACTGTTCACAACCACCTTGAAGTAAAGCGTAAGTTAAAGGTAAGCACTGTTCACAACCACCTTGAAGTAAAGCGTAAGTTAAAGGTAAGCACTGTTTACAACCACCTTGAAGTAAAGCGTAAGTAAGGTAAGCACTGTTACACCACCTTGAAGTAAGAGTAGTTAAGGTAGCACTGTTCACACCACCCTGTTCACAACCACCTTGAAGTAAAGTGTAAGTTAAAGGTAAGCACTGTTCACACCACCTTGAAGTAAGTAAGTTAAAGGCAAGCACTGTTCACAACCACCTTGAAGTAAAGCGTAAGTTAAAGGTAAGCACTGTTCACGACCTTGAAGTAAAGCGTAAGTTAAAAGCAAGCACCAACAATTATAAATAAATATCCTTTTTTTAAAACCAGGTACTAAAGAGTACAATTAGGCATAATAGCGTCAAAAAAATCTTAAAAACCAAAAAGTTAAAAATGCAGTAAATAATCAAGACACAACTAAACATGAAACATACATAAATCACAATCCCTTAAAACTAGACAAATATTAAGAAGTTTAAAAAAAGACATGTATGTATCACATAAAATTAATCTAAAAACTTAAATATGTTAAAAAGTAAAGCAACATTAGATTATTGTTTATCTGTAGATCATTGTAATCTCTTTCCTAGTTCAGATTACAAGACAGGAAGATCTAACATTCACATTATTTCTAAGATAAAAAATTGGGTGCAGGGTACCTCAGAATTTGTTCTCATCAGATTCACTAAGCTCATCCTCATTACTTCTGACTCGCTTTGCTCGTCCTAAGAGTATGGAAAATGCCTAATTCACATTTTAGTATATTTTTAGATTTTCTCCACTTGTCATCAGACAGGAAAAGTCAGTTTTCATACCAATGGTCACCCATCCATCTGATGACCATGTTAACTGGATATACTGAGTATATTAAAACGAAACTTTAAATAAAGGATTTTTTATTATTATTATTCTAAATTGAACTGAAATTAATAGTTTTACAATTTAAAAAAAACATATACATGTAATTGATAATAATTGAACTAATGCTGGTACATGTTAAAGATCCTTACCCTAAATGAAACTGGGTATAGGCAAAATTTAGGACCCTCATAGTAGATTCATTATAATACTATAGTGTGTCTGCCTTGTAGTTTAAAGTGTGTGGAGGTCTGGTTTAACAGAGAGGGCATGTGTTGTTCCTAGATTTCACCAGAATATAAGAGTCAGTGAAAATATGTATGATTGCTTGAAAACAGCATGAGAGGAACCATAGAAATCCATTGCTCTTCTGTCTAGATTAGATGAAATACCTACACTTGAAATTAAAAAGAGTAGAACCTATCTTAGGGAGCTGGCAAAAAGAGCCCAACAACGTGGCCTACTTGCCTGGTTGTTACTACCACTCCCCCCATATTACTATCACTACACTGCTAGACTGTAGACTACTATCACTATGCTTTGGTTGAGTGAATCAGATAAGGTTAGCGAATCTGATATGGTGAGTGAAACTTTGTAGGTTTCCATGATCCAAATTTGTAGAAATTGAGTAAATGTTTGGTCTCTGTGCATGATCAGTTCTAGTTCTGACCCAGCATGCTTTGGAGTTTCTTTACTCCTAATATATTCATTTCCTAAAGTTGCAAACATAAAATACTTTATGATATGTTACAGGTGATTAGAGTAACACATTCCCTTCTCACGAGACTCATGTCCATATTTCCGACTGAGCCCTGTGCTTCTACTGTGTCTTCCAAACACGAGGAACTTGAATGCATCTATTCCGCTGTCGGACGGGTAAGTTTTACCATTACTCATTAGTTTAAATTATCATCTGATTTCATTTTTGTTTCATTTGTCATTTGTTGGCCACCTCTGTGGACGAGGTCGTTAAGGCGGTCTTTACACTGACCTTTGACACCCACGGAGGTCATTGGTTCCCATCCCAGGTTACGCTCTCAGTTTATTGAAGATTATTGTTTAGATAAATTATCGCCAGCTTTAGAATACACTTTGAGCGTAACGGTTGCTACTACCACCCGAGGTGGTTCCCGCAGGGGTTATCCCTGATGAGCCGCAAGGCTCTAAACGGGCATTATCATTATATTATTATTATTATTGTCATTTGGTAAATTGTCAGTTTACAGAAGAATCAAAGTCTCGCCTAAGTCATGTCTCTTCACAATTTCAATAAACAAGAGGCTCCGCGGCAAAGAGACTTCACGGTCACATATTTGTAATCCTTTAAATGTTTTTCTTATCACTGGTTTATATAAGTGGCATACTGCCATGATATAAGCCAATTTACAAATGTATTAGTGAAAAAACTTGATTTGTTCACATTGTGTCAATCAATAACAATGTTTTATTTGACATATATATGTCAATCTATAAAACCAGAACTAATTCTGATAATAAAATGAAACTTTTTATTTTTGTGAACCATACATAATATATATGTGTAAACAAGCACCATAACAACAAACAAACAAACACCATATGTATAAACAAATTCAGCCTCTATATAAAGAATTGTGATTTTTTGAAATTATTGTGGGGTCATTTTTGTGGGTTAATGACATCACACATATTTCATAAACAATAGGGATCGGGCCATTTACAAGGTTGATTTTTGTACCAAGTTTCATTTCAATCCAAGAAAGCATTCAAAATTATTGTGTCCCATAAAAACGTCTAGGACACAAAAATCTTATACATACACTCACACACACACACACACACACACACACACACACATACATACATACATACATACATACAATATATATATATATTATATATATATATATATATATATATATATAATATATATACATATACATACATATACATATATTCTTGATCAGGGAGATCCCTCCCCCCTTTTGAGAAATGATGTACCTCCCCCCTCCAAGACCAAAATCTCATTTTTCGGTCCTTTAACCAAAGTAGACATCAATAAAGCCAGAGAGAATAATATATATTGGTGTATTGTATATACCAATATATTAATATATTGGTTTAGATATAAGTGACTCGAATGGTATTTTACTTAGCCTCAAATTGTCTCATTTATGATATCATAGGGCTCACCGTGTTGTTATCAGTAACCATGCACTGCATTACTAGTTAATTTTGGTGATTGTTTAGGTTGTGTACGAAGGTTTGGATAACTACGAGAAGAATGTAAATGCCAACTCATCCTCTCTATTCGGGACGGTGATGATGCTGAAAGCTGCTTGTGCCAGCAACCTCAGCTATGTCGACAGACTTATCAATCCCTTTGTTAGAGTTATACACAGGATGAGTAGAGAACATTTAACTACTACTGACCAACAACCAGGTTCGTATGACGCTTACTCATTCTAACTTTAAACGTTATTATTATATTATTATTATTATATTAACATTATTTGGTTAAAATGATTTTTAGTGCTAGATGGAAGTGTTTTGGGCCAAGAGCACCGGGTTCGAATCTTTAGTGACATTAAATCCAGTTTGATATCCATTAATGAGTTTTTAAAACTTTAATTGTTTTATTAAATTATTTTATGTATTTTTTGTGTGTTTGTTTTTATCTTTTACTATATGCTTTTCCTGTGTATTTATGATTTAATTGTCATGGCTTATTATATCCAAGAAATTGGTGTACGTAATAAAGATATTTTTAATTTGATTTTAATAAGTATTTTTTCTGATCTATCTAAGCCTTTATACTCGGTTAAAGATCATATTCTTCTTGATAAATTGGCATCAAAGGTAAAAGTTTTTATTTGTTTTTAACGTTTTAACTTTGTAAAAGTTTTGAACTTGTTTTCAGCATGTAATTTGTTACTCGTCTAACAGGTATAAAACATTTTTTGTAGACTCGAATACAGAGTCAGAATTATAACAGGTCAATGTTGGAGTTCCTTAGGGCTTAGTGCTTGGACCAGTATTGTTTCAGATCTTTATCAATGCTTTATCCGAATGCTTGAGCTCTGATACTTTTGCTGATGATTGTAGCGGGACATTCCGAAATATAATAAATAAATAAATCTATAAAAGGTTAAATTATAAATAAATAATAGTTATTTATGCCATAAGGCTGAGAAGTGTGTCTTTATGTCACAGCAATTAGATTTACCGACAAGCGAAGCGAGTCGGGAAAAATTGCCAAGACATAAAGACATTCTCAGCCAGATGGCATACACTATTATTTTTGAGGTAGCACTTAAATTAAATAAACTGCGCTATATTAAAAAAAAAGTCCAATTAACTCCATATTATCGTTGTCATTGAATTCATCCATAGCTTCACACTTTTACTCAAAAATGTAAAAGCTTTACAAATAAACACACAAAAATTGACAATTAGAACAACTTTAAAAACTAAAAAAAAAAAATAGTCTACGAACAAAAACAGAAAAAAATGAACGTTTTTAAAGAAACCTCATGAAGCTTTTACACAGATTGTTTTTGAACACGCTACATTACAGTAATGCGGCAACATATGAATTACTTTTACGTCCTAGGAGTTTTTTTACATTCATTATTGTGCTCGGAGGTGAAAAGTACTAAATAAGCTCCTATAACAATAATGATTAACTTCTCATCCTAAAAACGGTCCAATAAAGTGCTCAATTACGTACTACCTCAAAAAAAAATAATATATATTGACCATTTGTGTCGCATAAGCTCAAGGCTTGTGGGCGACACGATAACCAAATCACTTTTTAGATAAATTAGAAGAGACTGAACTTTGACCAACAGAACTGTACTAAACTTGGAAACAACAAGTGTTTTCGGCAGGGAATTGTAAATAACAACAGATATAAAACTCTTCCTTGTGCTTAACTATTAAGACTCTATGTAGACAGCAAATTAGATTTTTAAGAGCATTGTAAATATTGGTGGTGACCCCATCAATGTAGATGTAGAGTTAAAAATGAACTCTAATTTGAAGAGCTAATGTATCTCTAATGAAGACCTAACTTTTCATCATATATTCAGCTTTGGTCTCTTGTATGATTCGGTGTTAGTCTCTTGTATGAAGAGAAGCTTTTTTCTTTTAGTTGGAGAGATATCCTCCAATATATCAACCATTCAAAGAGACTCTTGGAAAAAGTTGTGTAGGCTAGGAATCAGGGGTGGCAAGAAGGGCCCAACTACGTGGCCTATTTGCTTAGGACCCTCATAGTAGATTCATTATAATACTATAGTGTGTCTGCCTTGTAGTTTAAAGTGTGTGGAGGTCTGGTTTAACAGAGAGGGCATGTGTTGTTCCTAGATTTCACCAGAATATAAGAGTCAGTGAAAATATGTATGATTGCTTGAAAACAGCATGAGAGGAACCATAGAAATCCATTGCTCTTCTGTCTAGATTAGATGAAATATACCTACACTTGAAATTAAAAAGAGTAGAACACTATCTTAGGGAGCTGGCAAAAAGAGCCCAACAACGTGGCCTACTTGCCTGGTTGTTACTACCACTCCCCCATATTACTATCACTACACTGCTAGACTGTAGACTACTATCACTATGCTTTGGTTGAGTGAATCAGATAAGGTTAGCGAATCTGATATGGTGAGTGAAACTTTGTAGGTTTCCATGATCCAAATTTGTAGAAATTGAGTAAATGTTTGGCTGAGAAGTGTGTCTTACGTCTACGTGGCCTATTTGCTTAGCTTTGCCTCTCCACCCTATTAATACTACTTCTGCAAGACGACATCTATAGATTAATTATATCCTCATCACACTTTTGTTGAAGGTTACAATAAGGTTACATAGAGCCCCTGAAAGACCAAAACATATTTCAAGGCACTTCATGTATTAAGATTGGGTATGGCACCTCTTGTAATATATCTCAATGCTTGAAAAGATTAATCAATTTTTTTGTATTTATTCAAAGATTATTATATTTGATAGGATCAGTAGAGCTGATCATACTAAGTCTGGACTTGGTGAAGAACAGAGTCGGTGTCATGACTGGTGATACTAAGAAAACTTTCATCGGAAACATTCTTGTTGGACTCATTGAGAAAACTCAAGAAATCAAGATTATGAAAGCTATTATTTCTGTAAGCCAAGTTTATAACTATAAATGTAATGGTACAGAATGCACAAACTGAGGTTTTAACTATATGTAGTAAATATTTACATAACAAAGAAAAGAAGAATGTTTTCCTTAGCTGAGGTAGAGTTTATTCTGTAAGTGAAAACTTTATTAGATCCCCAAGCTAACAGGCCGAGGGATTTAAACTAGTTAGCTCCTTA
>JACMZG010000022.1:2689404-2726889 GCA_018340805.1 Microvelia longipes
TGCATATTCTTTAAATGGGTGAATTTTGAAAATTTTATTTTAAATTTTTTTATGGAAAAATTGTCTCAGGGGGACAATTGAACAATTTTATGAAGAATACTTTTTTTTTCAAAAAGTCAAAATTAAGCCTACTTTTTACTCTTTGTTCATTTTTCATAAATTGCAGTTTTTGAGTCTATCATTAAAATAAAAAAAATATGAAAAATCTTAGTTTAAAAACATGCAGGAGCTTTTATCAAGCATGACTTTTTTTTCGAAAAATGAAATTTTTTGTCATTTACGCGTATATAGGCAACCCCATCCAGGGACACACTGTATATGCATGGAAAAGTAAGTATTTGATGTTTTTTGAAATACTCTTTACAGGAAGTTCTGCTTGATAGTCCATATATTGTTCTAATGATTCGTTTTTGGTAAATAAATTTCTTTTGGCTTCTGGTTTACCCCACACCAGGATGTTGTAAGATAAAAAGGGGATATACTAAACCATAATAAATAAATAGCAAAGTTGTTGGGTTGTTGTACCTTCTTAAAGATCTTACAACGAAAAAAGCAAAATTTAATTTATTTATTACTAAATCTAATAAGTTGTACTGAAAAGAATACTAAGCAAATTGTGTTTTATTTGTATTGTGTTGCACTGTTGCAAGACTAAAACAAATGATATTCACTAAAAGAATAAAATTTACTACAAAAAACACAATAACAAAATTTTAGAACACAAGAAAAAAAAATGCTGGTACGGTGGCTCCCATGTTGAGCGAATTTCCTTTGGAATGGTTGTTTCTGTGCTGAACAATCTATTTCTTAGATTCTCGCTTAAGGTTCCAGTTTATGCTTTATAACTTGAGGAGTTACTTAATTATCAAGCACTACTAATAACTCATTTTTTTCTGTATTTTTCAAAGAAAATTTCCATAATAATCCTGTTGGTTATACAAAACTATGCCTGCATTTACAAAAAATTGGCACTGAACACCATTATTTGCACTATTTCAATGCTCAGTTGGTGTTTTTCTTTAAAGGTGTTTAGCGCATTTCCTTTGAAAAATACAGAAAAAATTAGTTACAAGTAGTGCTTAATTAGTGAGTAACTGCTCAAGTTATAAAGCATAAACTGTAACTTAGAGCAAGAAATGGATTGCTAAGCACAGAAAAACGCATGTTGGAAATTCATCCAACATGCAGACCATCACGCCATAATTAGTTATAAACTTATATAGTGTTAAAAATATGATAAAATATTTTTCCTAATCAGTATTTGCACCCAGGTATCCTGGCTTTGAGTGCTCGTGTCGACTCTAGACCATTTTTATTCAACTCACAGTTGAAGTTGTCATTGAAAATGATTCCTCACTTAAAATATGTATTTACCTTCAGTATTTCAGTCGTGCCTGTAATTTATTATGGTTTTTTTACTTTTAAGTCACTTAAAGTGGTACTATTGACTTCGGTCGGGATTTAATTGATTGAGCACCCCAAAAAAAAGAAAATAAGGACCTTTTTCACAGCAAATAAAATAAACTTGGTTTTGCCGGTATTTTTTTTGATAATTTAACTGACTCAGCAAACCGGGTTTTAAGATGGTTTTCAATAGGGGTTGTGTACCCTCTAAGGTTGATTTTTGTACCAAGTTTGATTTAAAATTATTTATCCATTCTAAAGGTAGCGTTTTACAAGTGTATTTTTTGGTGATATGGGAGCTTTTTGAAATGGATTTTGGTCATGGTCCAACTCCCGCCATGACATCTATCCCATTAGCAAATTTGTTGAAAGAAAATTTGCTAAAAATAAGAACACAATGAGAGCACAGTATTGTTATTTTAAGAGAGAAAGCTTATAGAGCTCTGGATGCATTACTTTTGTATGCAGTATTCGCTCAGTCCCAGTTTTGGCAATTTGTAAATGTAAAATAATTAAAATAAAATGTAAATGATTCTTATGAGGTTGTTTTGTTTGTTTTAACCACAGGCATTATCAGGAGAACTGTTACCTTTCCTAGTGAGCGGAGTTCACGTCACTCAGAAAGACATTCACCCCAGTTCCGTCAGCACTATATTTGAAGCTTTATCCAACTGCAACCCTCCTATTCAACTTAAACCGTAAGTTGTTGTTTTCTTCAAAATTCCTTTTATTGGTATAATAATATTAACTACAGGGTGTCCCGGTGGTGTAATGGTTAGCACGTGTGCCTCTCACCCAGAGAGTCCGGGTTCAATCCCTGTCGGGGCCTCTAGAATTTTCGTGACAGAGATAGAAATCTTTTCATGAATCTTCCTTTGAAAGAAATTTTAAGACTATGCTTCCGAGCCTGCGGGATGTCAAGTATTTGTAAAAGATTCCTATCCCTAAATGAACCTGGTTTAGGCAAAATTTAGGGCAATCATTAATATTTTATAAAATATATGTTTCTGCCTTATGGTTATAAGAGCAGGAAAGCTTTCTCAACTGGGGCACGAGTTGTTTCTAGATGAAGCTATTGAAACTTAAAGAAAAATCAGGGCTCTTCTAAAATCTGTCTGATAAAACCTCCAAAGCTGTCAAATGTTTTATTAAGTACGTTAGTTTTGAAATGGTTTCTAACATGTCATTTTTGTAAGTTTTTTGGACACGTTTTCATTTGCACTCTCAGAGGATTTTTTTCTATTGGTATTAAAAGGAAATGGAAGAGGAAACTTGTATAAAGCAGTTTGTCTTCCTTCTTTTTGATCCCTTCATTAATTGATGTGATATGATAATAGCAGTTTCAAAGATACATTTTTCTCGTTAAAATGATAATTTTGAAGGCATTGCTCTGTAGCTATATTAAACTGAAAGGTGTAATAATAACTTGTTTTGTAATAAAGATTTAGGTCTTTCGGTGGTGACCACGTCAATGTAGATGAAGAATCTGACGTTTCGCTTCCACTGTGGGAGGCATCTTCAGGGATGTAGGACATCATGGATAGAAACATAATGCTCTACAAAACTGAACTGAAGATGGAGACGATGCAGGCCCTATTATACCTTCTCATGGCTATAATCTTTGTCCTTGAAGACAAGGTCAGAGACAGGTATAAATAGGGCCTGCATCGTCTCCATCTTCAGTTCAGTTTTGTAGAGCATTGTGTTTCTATCCATGATGTCCTACATCCCTGAAGATGCCTCCCACAGTGGAAGCGAAACGTCAGATTCTTAATCACCACCGGAAAACCTAAATCTTCATGACAATAACCGCGGAAGCCTACGCAGTTTGTTTTGTAGTAGTTGATTACGTCTTATCAAAAAAGCATAATGTTTGGTCGATTTTCTGTTGATTTATGGTAGTAAATGCAGAGTAAATTCACATCAAAGTAACAATATTAAGTGGAGTCACCCATAGTGTAGTGGTTAAGCTATGCGGTCAATTCACAGAATGAATGGACTTTAAACTTCCATCGAAGTTTATTTAGTCATGAGTTCAATCCCAGCACGGACCTCTGGGATTTTTATGAGAGGGATAGAAATTCTGTGTACCAGGTCCTCCAGAAGGGACGTAAAGCCGGCGGTCTCGAACCTGTGCGTTGTCAGGTACTCGTTAAAGATCCCTTACCCTAAATGAAACTGGGTATAGGCAAAATTTAGGACCCTCATAGTAGATTCATTATAATATTATACTGTTTCTACCTTGTAGTTTGAAGTGTGTGGAGGTTTGGTTTAACAGCGAGGGCACATGTTGTTCCTAGTCTTCACTAGACTATAAGAGTCAGTGAAAATATGTATGATTGCTTAAAAAAAGCATGAGAGGAACCATAGAAATCCATTTGCTCTTCTGTCTAGATAGATAAAATATACCTACACTTGAAATTAAAAGAGTAGAACACTATCTTAGGGAGCTGGCAAAAAGGGCTCAACAACTTGGCCTACTTGCCTGGTAGTTACTCCCCCCTCCCCCACATTACTACTACTAACAATATTTAGTACAATGTAAACATGAAAAAAATTAAAAATATGGTTAATTTTAATTTGAAATCCTCTGTTAATGGTTTAAAATAGAAAGTAAACTAATAGAAACCCATTTTTAGACAATTTGCTTAGCTTCAAAATTGCTTTGCAAAATTTTTGATATTTTGTGTTCCTACAAGATATTAATGAAAACATAAAAAACGGGATCGTAGCTGTGATGCAAATAAGGGGCTTTTTTTCTGGTTCTCTCTTAACATGTCCTAACAGCTTTCCAAAATAAAATTTCAATTATTAATGATAAAAAAAACATTTGTTGATTAGACTATTAGTATAGATATCTTTTAAAATAAAATATACTTTGAACTTAACTCATACAATCTCTTACCATATCACATAAGAAATATTGATTATCTAAAACACTACAATAAGTTCAAATCTGAAATTAAGATCTGGTGGACTATCTCATAAATTTTCTTTTATTTTTATTTTTATGTTGCAAAAATTGTTTCTTTTCTTTTTTTTTCTTTTAGTAATGTATTTAGACTAAGAGCCTCCTGTTTCAAGGATTACCTTTTTTAAGGCCCTGAAGTTAATAATCAAAAATTGTTTTAGTGCCTAAATTTTGTTAAACTTTATGTTATAAATAATAAATCAATTCTAGGGAGCTCTGGCAGTATTCTAATTATATTTGGTATGGTTTTATTTTCTAGGGGAGTCATGGCATATTTGGGCAAATCACACAACCTATGGCATCGAGTTACTCTTGGTCTTGAAAAGATATTAGCAGAACAGATGAACACATCACATCAGTCCAAGCAGAGAAGAGATGTGTTGGATTGCTATGACTTTGAACCTGATCTAGTTCCTCACCAGGTAGTACATATTACTTGTGTTGTGCATGTTTGACACATTGTTTACGAAAACTCTTGTAGGTTACAATACATTTTAATGATACTCGTGAAACACTTAATTTTGACACTTGTAGTTACAAGTTGTTTTGTACAATAGTTTGTAAGATTTGAGGATGAGATAATCAAATTTGATTGGAGTTCGATGCAAATATGCTCGTTTCCTAGGAGATTTAAGAAAAAACTTGTAACCTACTAGTGTTTTTTAATAATATTGTATGAAAATTGCTAATAATTACTAGTCTGCACTTGTACATTAGTGATACAAATTTCTTACCATTATAAACTTATAATTTTAAACTACAATTGTAAACTTGTAGCATTTCATTTGTAGTTTACAAGACTTGTACTTTTGTAAAATGGGGCCCAGATGTTTATGTTTATCTCTTTTTTATCACAATCCTTTTTTTAAAATTTTAAATGTAATGTTGTGGGTTATTTACTTAGTTTATGTTTGAAATTTGAGTATTTTTTTTAAACTTAGTGTATTTTCTCATTATAATAATAACCTATTAATAACCATTATAATAATAACCATTATAATAATAACCATTATAATAATAAATATATGGCTGGTATAGCTTACCAAACCATACCAAAGTGCAATATGAAGTAGTTTGTAAATTTGTATTTTTATTTTATATTTGTTAAACTCTGATGATGACTAATTTTTAGTTGAAAGCTTAGTTCTTATTATATATAAAAAAATATTGGACTTTTGTGTAATTAATCTGTTTTTATTTATATATTCTTTTATAAGTCCACAAAAAGAAACTTTTTAATTAATAATGTTAATGTAAATATTTTCCAGGCTGGTATGGAACACCTCGCTGAGATGTACAGTCAGCTGAGAGAAGAGGACATGTGGGTAGGTTTGTGGACCAAACACTGCAGGTACAAGGAAACAGGAGTTGCCCTTGCTTACGAGCAACAAGGTTACTTTGAGAAAGCACTCGGAGCTTACGAGTTGGTGTTGAGCAAAGGAAGGCAAGACTTTATCAACACACCGGCTCCCTTGGTTTTACTAGCCGAGGAAAGACTTTGGGAGAATCAATGGATTAGGTTCGTCTGTTTTAATTTTAGTTAGATTAGATTTATTACACTCCTATCTCGTATAATAGAAAAGAAAGTATTGTAATTAGAAACTTTTATCTTCATTTAATTTTTACACGTACAGATACAGATCATGTAAATACATTGACAATAATGAATAATAAATTAGCTTTAGATCAATAGAATTTAGAAAAAAAATTATATATTTGTACATAAATAATAATAATTTTTTACAAAAATGATGTACAACTTAAGTCATTTTAAAATAATGCTTGTTTAAATGTTGTATCAATTAATTTATACATTATTTACTCTATAACTCGTTTGTATCAATGTTAATCATAACTTCATTAATCCTATACTCACATGCAGTTTATAAAAAAAACACATAGAATTAAAGCAATTTAATATATGTCAACCAAATGTATTAAAAAATTATAACTGACCGGTTTTGACTTTACGTCCATCATCAGAGCTATTTAAACAGACGTCTGTCTGTAATTTTAATCAGTCTGTAAAACAGCTCTGATGATGAAGTAAAGTTGAAACCAGTCAGTTATTATTTTTTTATACTATTGTGGTTAACAATATTAATTGTTTTTAATTCTAGAGTGTTTTTTTTTATGGTGAGTCTAAACCACAAAATCTTTGTCAAAACAACCTGTTTGTATCAATCATACATTACTTTCATTTTATCCTTTACTTGTTTGTATCAATTCATACATTACTTCATATCCTTTACTTGTTTGTATCAATTCATACATTACTTCATTTATCCTTTACTTGTTTGTATCAATTCATACATTACTTCATTTATCCTTTACTTGTTTGTATCAATTCATACCATTTACTTCATTTATCCTTATACTCGTTTGTATCAATTCATACATTGCTTCATTTATCCTTTTAACTCGTTTGTATCAATTTCATTACTCAATCCTTTACTTCATTTCATACCTTTCATTATCCTTACTTGTTTGTATCAATTCATACATTACTTCATTTATCCTTTACTTGTTTGTATCAATTCATACATTACTTCATTTATCCTTTACTTGTTTGTATCAATTCATACATTACTTCATTTATCCTTTTCTTGTTTGTATCAATTTAATCATTACTTCATTTATCCTTTACTTGTTTGTATCAATTCATTCATTACATTATTTATTCCTCGTTTGTATCAATTTAATCATTACTTCATTTATCCTATACTTGTTAGTATCAATTCATTCATTAATTAATTTATCTTTTACTTTTGAAATCTATTCATACATATCTGAATTTATCCTATTCTTGTTTTTCTCTATTTATGTATACTTTTATTTATTTATCATTATAAATATTATATAATATATTGTGTTATAATGTAACGCAAATATTTATAATATAATATAATATAATATAATATAATATTAATATAAATAATTATAATATAATTAATATAATATAACTATAATTATTAATATAATATTAATATAATATAATATAATTACATATATTATAATATAATATAATATAAATAAATATATATATATATAAATAATATAAATAATATATGATATAATATAATATATATAATATAATATTAATATAATTATAAATAAATAAATATATAATATAATATAATATTAAATATAATATAATAGTAATATATATATAATATAATATAATATATATAATATAATATAATATATTGTGTTATATAATAACCACAAATATTATAATATAATAATATACTGTGTTATTATATAACGCAAATATTATAATATAATATATTATAATATTGTTACTGTGAATAACCGATGGACTCAGCAATGCAACCTAATTAGGTTTCCTATAATTACAGAATTATACGTGCATATAGTTATTTTATGTTCATCTTATGTATATTTTTATTTGGTAAAGATGCTGATAAATGATGT
Organism: Microvelia longipes; assembly: GCA_018340805.1. NCBI lineage: Eukaryota > Metazoa > Arthropoda > Insecta > Hemiptera > Veliidae > Microvelia > Microvelia longipes. The sequence continues at coordinate 2,697,215 of JACMZG010000022.1, forward strand.
ATGTTTGTTTTCCACTTGTTGATCAGGTGTTCAAAAGAATTAAATCAATGGAAACACTTGCTTGATTATGCCAAGACAAAGGGCAATCTGAACCCTTACTTGATATTAGAGAGTGCCTGGAGGATACCTGATTGGAACTTGATGAAGGAAGCTATCAATCATGTCGAAACTTCGTGCCCCAAAGATCTTCTGTGGAAGGTAGCTATTGACTTCCTCATTGTATCTATTTGTGAAATTATTTTCTATCATTACCAAATATCCTAACCAGCGAAAAATAGGAAATTTTTTTGGTATTCTTTAGTATCCCTCATACCTGAAGCAGTTTACACTAATGCTTCTGTATATAATAGTAGGTGGAAGCATTGAATAAGTAATACAAGGCTTACACCAGTAGCTGGTATGCAATTAAATTGATGTTTCATATTATTTGTCGTTTCTTTATTATTATTAGTTATTACATGTTTTTACCATGTATTAGGCAAATTTTAAATTTGCCTAAAACCACAAGAATTTAATTGCCACAAGAATTTGTGGAATTCTTGCCTCTCTGGCCTGCTTGGTTCACCTTTTTCTCTACCAAGCCTTATTATGAAAATTTGCTACAATATAATACCCTTTTCATAAAATGCTACAGAGATTCTGTACCTGCAAATCTCTGTGTTTAAGGAGGGGTTTGTACCTAGGATAACAGTCTATTGACTACTTTAAAAAATCTTGACAGGTCAGTTTAGGCACCGCGATTCTAAAGAAAAAATCCCTGCAAGAAGGGTGCGGGAAAAAACTATGTAAACAAATCAGGTTGTTTTACCCGTATTTTCTAGGTGATGTTTTTTACATTTATTTTGTGTAGTTTTATTTTAAAATATAATTTTTAAGATTTATTTAAATGTAGTTTTCAAAACGATGTAAAAAAAGAAGAACCGTGAAAGATTGCTGCCTTAGAATAATACTATATATAGAAGGAGCACTACTGATAACACGAAAGACAGTTCACTGGTGGACTTAAGTAATGCTGCCACCCTAACAATATACAATTTTCAATATATATTGAAAATTATATTCAGCAACCGGCAATACTTCCGGTTGCTGAATTATTATGTTCTATTATAAATTAATGATTGATTATTCATAAAATACTAATATAAATACCGTTGCATTACAATATTTAAAGCATTTTAAATTGTAGTTTAACGTATTTATTAAAATTATATTAAAAGTAGTTCTCGTTAACTAAATGTAGATTCTTGTATTCTGCCATCCTTTTGCCATCTAAGACCGGTTTTATTAATACCAGCAGGTGTTTTAAGTTATAATTTGTTCTTTACGATCTTTCTTCATTAATGGATATTTATGACACATATTTAAAATAATGTTTTGTTGTTAGGGTGGTACCCCTACTTAAGTCCACCAGTCAGTTGGCTTTTGTGTTATCAGTAGAATTACATTGTGTTTATGGTCCTGTGCTCCTTCTATATATAGTATTATTCTAAGATTGCCAGGAAGAAGTTTATTTCCCTACAATGGTTATGGTGGTAGGGATTTTTTTCTCTTTTTAAGTGAGGGGTTGGCAGCGGCTACTCTGATTGGTCAATCCTCAAAATACTTATGACTCCCAAAAATCCATGCAATCCCAAAAGTAATGCATGGCTCCTCTGTCAATTAGACAGAAACTACTTTCACTTAGAGTCATGAAGTGTAGAAAACTATCTTCCAAAAGGGTCCAACACGGTTCAGTTTATTCCATAGAGTACAACACTTAAACATATTAATGGTAACAAAATTTTAATTACACCATGCCTGTTCTGGTATGAGCCTGTCTTGCTCCCAGACTTTAATAAGGAACAATGGCAAATAATCTCATTTTTACTTTTCCTCATTTATACCGTAGGTATATAGCAAAAGTATTGTGTTTGCATAGAAATCAGGATTTTCCGTTTCATGTGTTTTAAGATCTCCTGAGTAGTTTTCACAAAGTTGTCTGTGTGTGTGTCTGTCTGTTACCAGCTTCCTGTGTATTTATGCTAGAGAGTTGAAGCTTTGTACAAAAATCAGTCTATAGGTTTAGTTGAGCTCTCTTGATTTTTTTTATAATGTCATTAACCCACAATAATGACTAGGGGAAAATTTGAAAAAAAAAAATCATAAAATGAGGAAAAATGTTGTGATCAAATTGAGGTTTGCCACCTTGCAGCAATGAATAAGACTGACATATGAGCCAAGTTTCATCTCATTATCAGTTTTAATTCAATTTTTTTTCTGATGACTTGAGTATGTTGTTTTAAAAAATTGTAAAAATCGGAAAATTATCTAATTTAGCTGAAATTTAGTTTAAGTGTATACCTTTACATAATAAATAAATAAGTTTTGCTTCAATTAGACAATATATCTATGAAAAACCATCAACTCCGTCTTTTACACAAGATTTTTACTTTATTAAGGCAGAACCGGCTTTCAGTTTATGCCATCATCAGTGCCTAATATAGCAATACAAACATATTTTAACAAAATACATCCAATAAATATATATACGAAGAAGGAACAACTGTAACATAAAACGTCCCGTTTTCGCGAACAATAATCGAACAAGAACCCGTAAAAAACCCATTTGAACCCTGGTTAGAACCCGTTAAAGAATATTTTACCGTCTAAACTAATAAATCTTGAAACGAATCGAAAAACTAGATTAAAATACGTCAAACATAATTCTTTCCTGACAGTGTTGTCCAAAACAAAAACATTAAAAAAAAACAAATATAGATTAAAATAAACCTAGCGGCGGCCGCGACAATTATAAACAAAAATATATTCATGATTTTAGTTTTTAAATAAAAATGCCGTTTCCGTCACTTAAGATTGCCTGACTGAGCTGAAACCGGTCGCAATCGTTTTAGAATGACTTCGACCATATAAAGACTACTTCGAGGTTCTTCCGCTTTACGGGCCTGCTTAGCTCGGCGTGGTTTAGTGGAAGCCATTTTTGTCCTGTCTCTCTGGGACAGTAGGCTGACCAGGATGGAGCAAGAGGTAGAGGCCCCTCTTTTATACTATATCACCACCCTCTAACACTACTGAACCCAACAGATATCGTACGAGTCTTTGACCTAGACGTATACATATATACAAGATTATATATATATGTATACCGTTTGCGCCATTTGTGATGGTTCGATTGAGCTGAAATCGGTCTTAATCGACTCAGCTAGCCGTCTACTTTAATACGAGATACCTTGTTTTAAAGCCATTTCAAGTTTCAAAAAAATTTTTTTTTCATGACGTCATAACTTTGGTGGATGACGTCATAATTTTTTTATAAACAATAGGCCTCGTAACCTCCTCGACATCTCGCGATTTGCAAAGTTTCGTTTCAATTTGAGAACGCCTTCGAGAGTTATCGTTCGCCATACGAAAGGGTAGAAACTCTTACATACATATATATATATACATATATATATATATATATATATATATATATATATATATATATATATATACATATATATATAAACTTTTTTCAGACATATATTTTTGTTATCAGGAAGTCAATAGGAACCGATTCCGCTCACTCCCACCCTCAACTTCCGTCATCCGAACAACCTCATAAGCGTCATTTTCATTATGAAAATTCGCTAAAAATTAAAAAGCTAATCACAAGCGTAAAAAAAAGTTAAAACCTAATCCTAATCTTTTATTTTTATTATAATTAGATATACTTTCTTTAGGTTTAGGTTTTAACTTTTTCTACGCTTGTGATTAGCTTTTTTATTTTTTATTTATTAGTTAGTTTAGTATTTTGTTATAATATGTTTGTATTGCTATGTTAGGCACTAATGATGGTGTAAGCTGAAAGCTGGTTCTGCCTTAATAAAGTAAAAATCTTGTGTAAAAGACGGAGTTGATGGTTTTTCATTAAAAACATTCCACAGCGTAGCAAAAAATATTGAATATATATATGGTTTTTGTTGGGTCATAAAAATTAAGCAGCAATTTGCATGGTCAGTGTCTGGACGTGTGACCGCGGGGTATAATAATGATTGTATTTACTATCAGGGAACGAGAAAAGCGAATCTGAGGATGAGTTGCAAAATAAATTTAACAACTCTGTATATTCTGAGGACAATGGAAGCGAGTCCTAAGATAAGAGGATGAGCGTAGTGTGATGAGGAAAAGTTCCGAGGTGCTCTGTACACAATTTTTTTAAAATGCGTATAGTTAACAGTGGCATTCTGGTTTTAAATTTGTCATATTTATTTATTAAATTGTGAGATTTAATATAAGTTTTTTTTACAATGAATTTGTAACTGTAATCTAGGTAACCCTTTTATTTCAAATTTTGCAATTTACGCTGAAAGTTTTGCTGATATGAGAGTTCAGAACAGCCAAAGTAGTTCATTCGAATGAAGTGCTATCCTATTTTTAACCCCAAGCCAGATCAAATACCTCAACCTTTATCTTGTTTATCTTGCTTTGTTATTATTACACGAGTTGCGTGGAGCTAATGATGTTTAATTAAGCTCTACAATAAATAAATATCCTACATTTTATGCCAAAATTTTTTTTTTTTAGGCAAATTATTGATATAAAGTATTTTTTAAATGATTAAAATCAGTCATATTGGAATGCAGTATTCACTTTATTTACTTATTGAAGGATATTTGTTGATAGAGCTTATGAGGGATACATAGCAAGTATTTCTATTGGTCAGTTCAGTATTATAGTTCTTACTTTGGATTATTAAACGCTATTTTCTAAAACTTGGTTAGTCCATTATAAATGAACCGAGACAAGGTTGCTTTTATTCATGCCTTACCTATCAGGTTGTTTGTACCTTACTAGTTTGACTATTAGTTTGTTGATATCTTAACTGTTGCAATATTTTCAGGTTCACTTGTATCGTGGCTACTTGGCTATATGTCACCCAGAGGAGCAGCATTTAATGATTGTCGATAGATATGTAGAGTTAGCTAGTACTCTGATTATGAAGGAGTGGAGGAGACTCCCCCATATAGTGTCTCATATACACCTACCTCTACTTCAAGCAGTGCAGCAGGTCAGTTTATTTCTTACATATTAACAGACAGCTCAACAAACGTAACTTGTTGGCTACCTTATGGTGAGGCTTTCGATTTCCTGCCACAAATCATTTTCTAAACATCCTATCCTTTACTATGGGAGTTTCTTTTACAGAATACAGAATATATTCATTATTAACAACTCAAAAATGGGTAAAATAATCATCAAAAGAAAGTTTTAGAAAAGTTAAAGTAAAGTAAAATCTTTTCTAAATTTGTTAAGTAAAGAAAACCTTGGGGAGAGTGAAAGACATGCGTGTTGGATGCAGTTTCAATTTTACTTTTGAATGGTATTAGCTCTAGGGTTTGAAAAGATTTTAGTAATTGAATGAAACATTTGATGCACCGATAGTTTGTACTACGAGGTGTGTTTCAAAAAGTATCGCGAATTTTGTGTTTCTTCAAAAATTATTTATTTATTCATGAATATCTATTTTGTCCCCTTCAAAGTAATCCCCATGAGATATTATACACTTGTGCCAACGGTTTTTCCAATCTTCGAAGCACTTCAAAAAAAATTGTTTTTATCTTGTTCAGCTCCTCCTTCGATGCCGTCTTTATCTCGTCAAGCGTAGCATAACGTCGTCCTTTCATGGGCCTCTTCAGTTTAGGGAACAAGAAAAAGTCACAGTGGCTGCGGCATCATTAGTGTGTTGTTTTTGGCCAAAAAGTCGTGCACAAGCAACGATGTGTGAGCAGGGGCGTTATCGTGGTGGTTTTTTTTGAACAGGTAAAAATCGAAGACGATCCAAAACATGTGCAAGCAAAGCAGCTGTCTACAATTAAGTGAACATTCAAAATGGCCGAGGTTGTCGGCATAAGTGAGAGACATGAGTTCCAACATAACGCCACAGAAAAATTGAAATTCGAATATACGTAACGCGCGAAAATTCAAAATTTGCGATACTTTTTGAACACACCTCGTATTTCGAGTCCATTGAAGTGATTATAATGGGTATCATGAACATTGTATAAGTGGATATTTTTTTAACATATAACAGACATTGTAAGATACAAATAGAAGGTACAGTTGATATTTTATTCCTTTTGACATATGGCTTGCAATCCTCTCTATAATTAAGTTGAAAAACAATTCTAATTGTTCTTCTTTGAATGGCTAAGATAGTCTTGGTATGTACTGAGTGGCCTCAGTGAAGTATAGCGTAACTTAACCTTCTGTGAAACCTGTCTGACCACATAGTAGACATCAATCATGTTTTGTTGATTATGTGATAATCTTGAAAATAGTAGAAACGCTTGGCTAGATAATTTCTTTGCTAAGGCAGTGCAGTGCTCTTTCCAATTTAATTTAATAATGTTTTTTTTTTCATTTCATTGTGCAATTTTGAGAATTGAGAAACTTTGTAATGAAGTAACCTCAAGTATTTTCATAAATAAATAAATTTAGGATCTAACAGGACTCCAAAAAGAGAGATTTTTGAATTCCTCGATATCACTACATAATGAAAATACCATCGAAAAAGTTTTGTTTATATTTAGGGCGAGTTTCTTTGCAAATATTCAGGCTTTTAACTCTTCTAGGATCAATTTGATCCTAGAATTTGAATTTACAGTAGGGTCTTTGACCTCTATGCTGGCTTAGCATCATCTACATAAAGCTTTATAATTGTGTTTTTGCTCACATAGGCATGTCATTTATACAAATTATATAATTCAGCATTCCTAGCGCTGGACCTGAACTATACCTTTGTTTATCTCTCCCCCGTCAGACAATACACCATCAACCAGAGTAGCTTGGAATCTTTTTCAGTGAAAAAATATTCCAAAAAATTAAAAAAGTATTGCAATAGCAATTGCGACAGATTGTAGTTCCTTAGTTTCTGAATCAGAATTTGCAACAGATTGTAGTTCCTTAGTTTCTGAATCAGAATTTGCAACAGATTGTAGTTCCTTAGGTTTCTGAATCTGAATTTGCAACAGATTGTAGTTCCTTAGTTTCTGAATCAGAATTTACAACAGATTGTAGTTCCTTAGTTTCTGAATCTGAATTTGCAACAGATTGTAGTTCCTTAGTTTCTGAATCAGAATTTACAACAGATTGTAGTTCCTTAGTTTCTGAATCTGAATTGCAACAGATTGTAGTTCTTAGTTTCTGAATCAGAATTTACAACAGATTGTAGTTCCTTAGTTTCTGAATCGAATTCAACAGATTGTAGTTCCTTAGTTCTGAATCAGGAATTGCAACAGATTGTAGTTCCTTAGAATCTGAATTTGCAACAGATTGTAGTTCCTTAGTTTCTGAATCAGAATTTGCAACAGATTGTAGTTCCTTAGTTTCTGAATCTGAATTTGCAACAGATTGTAGTTCTTAGTTTCTAATCAGAATTGCCACAGATTGTAGTTCCTAATTTGTTTAATTACACAATCGAAAGCTTTTGTCTAGTCGAGCATTGTCTAATCGAGAAATACTCGAAAGCAGTCGAGTGTTTCTTGTAAGTGATCCAACTGCATCAACTGGACTTAAGCCTTTTTTTCTTAAAGCTAAACTGACTGTTAACAAAAAGGTTGTTTGATTCAAAACAATTGTATGGTTGCTCTTTAAGAGCTGTTTCAAATATTTTTGAAAACATATAATATGATAGATCAGACAGATATGATAATGATCTGATATTGTTTAGGCCATAGGCAGAGCCATCCATGACCCTATATAACCTGACTTTTATCAACGACTCATATAACAGTCATATAAACTGACTCTTATCAATGGAAAATGATATTTAAGAGTTTATTTCTTTTGAAATTGATATAAGAACACATAATTTAACTAAAATGTATAAAACGTTGCCTTATATGTATATTGAACAAATTTAAATAAATAAACCTTATGTCGAATCCCTCACTTAGTTACGGAATTGTTTGGAAAATTATGGCTTTATCGTAAAATCCTTATCACTAGTCAATGCTGCCAACTTCAAGAATTTACTTCAGCTGTCTATGTCTAGCATTACATATCTCTTTATAGGAATTTAGTTAGTCTCTTATAATAATACTATATATAGAAGGAGCACAGGACCGTAAACACAATGTAATTCCACTGATAACACGAAAGCCGGTTGACTGGTGCAACTAAGTAATGCTGCCAACCTGACAACAAAACATTATTTTAAATATGTGCCATAAATATCTAATAATGAATAAAGGTCGTAAAGAACAAATATTATAACTTAAAACACTTGCTGAGTATTTATTAAAACCGGTCTTAGACGGCAAAAGGGTGGCGGAATACAAGAGTCTACATTTAGTTGACGAGGACTACTTTTAATACGTTAAACTATAATTTAAAAATGCTTTAAATATTGTAATGCACTGATATTTAATTACTATTTTATGAATAATCAATCATTAATTAATAATAGAACTTAATAATTTAGAAACCGGAAGTATTGCCAACTTTTTTTTAGAAAATTGTATATTGTTAGGGTGGCAGCATTACTTAGTTGCACCAGTCAACCGGCTTTTGTGTTATCAGTAGTGCTCCTTCTATATATAGTATTATTCTATGGTTAGTCTAAAGTGTATATGTCTTGGATTGTTTTTCAACCTCATCAGTTAGAAGGACAATTCAGTCATAATGTAAAACAGAACCATAGAGTTAATTAGGAACACCACCAAACTAGCATTGTATTTGTGTATCTATTTTTAATATACAATTAATAAAACACAATATTTAAAAAAACTTATTTATAATACTTTGTCTATATCACAATATTAACACAGTTTATTCAGACACGTTTCGGGACGTTACCCATCTTCATTGTATAAATAAACTAAACTTAAAATTAATGTTGCTGTATGGATGTGAAGGATGTATGGTTCTAAGGGTTGGAGACATTTAGGGAACAAAGAAGAAAGAGGTTTCTACCTGTACTTCTGTACTAGGGATTAACTGCAAGTACCTTAGATTAAAAAAAAACTTAAATACTATGATTTTATTATACTTAAAATTATTAATTCTTATTTTTTATATTGACAAATTTTATAAATTAATTTATAATCAGTATTAATGTGGTTGTCTATTGCTAGGGGACTTATGCTATATATAGTACCTCGGTATAATTATTATTAGAAAAAAAGATACAGTAAATTACATGTGTAGTTAATGTAATTGTGGATGATACTAAACTATAAAGGGTTAATATTAATAATTATCTGCACTTATATTATACTTAAAATTATCATTTAATATACATCATACATTACAAGTTATGCTTTACTCGCTAGATTTTGTACATTTCTAATTTTACAAATTAATAAGGGCTCGCTTTGCTCACTTGATTTTTATATTTTAAGAGACTCTTTAAAACTCCAGAGTCTCTGTAGAGAGACTCTTACCTTGGTTTCCTAGTATGAATAACTCCAGACCGAGTCCGGTAGCTCAGTGGTAGAGCGCTCGCCTTTTGACCTGGAGGTCGAGGGTTCAAATCCAGCTGGGGGAGGACTTCAATATGAGGTTATCCCTTGTACCGTACACTCGGGAGGTCTTGAATTCAAGGCCGGCCAACCCAGCCAAGGTTTTACGTGGTTTCCTTGGCTACTAATACGCAAATGCGGGGTTGGATCTATTTTCATCTGAGACAAGTCTGGATCCACGTTTCCGTTGTCTCCAGCTCACGAAAAGTTAATGTTCTGCGGGCTGGGGGAGATGAAGGTCGGAAAGATATACTGAGCCTTTGTATGTCCGAAAACTTAGTCAGTGAAAGTGATGGCGGCGACACGAGTAACGTATGTGACTAGGAACAAAGTGCTCGGTTCTTGAAGACAGACGTCTCCTAATGGCACTGCGGAGCTTTGACTTTCAGGTCAGGGCTATAGAATGAGTTTGTACACACTTGACATCTGGGTGCTAGAGTTCTTTGTCGGGTGGCGCTGGACTGGCCAGAGCGGTGAGCCTAGCTAGAGTCTGGTGATGCTAGTGGAACTGATGAGATTGGTGAGACTGGAAAGACGAGGTCAAGTGAGACTAATGTGATCAGAGGAGCTAGTAAGACTATATGAAACAAGCACACAGTGAACTAGTAGTCGGTGCTAGCCAGAGCGGTGAGCCTAGCCAGAGTCTAGCTGGTCTAGATGAACTAGGCACACTGTGAACTAGTCGCAGATACTAGCCAGAGCAGTGAGTTTGGATAGAGTCTGGTTGGCTGGATGAACTAGACACACTGTGAACCGGTTACATGTGCTACCATGTACGGAGGGGTGCTTCCTAGATGATTGGATGTGTACAAACTCAGGGTTAAGTAGTTGAGTGAGATTTGAGTGAGGGGAAACGCTAAATGACCCTACGGGTTAAAGCGTAAAAAAAAAAAAAAAAAAAAAATAACTCCAGTTTTGCTCAATCACATTTAGAAGGGAGCTTCTGAAATTATTAAAAAAACGTGTTTTTTTAATAAAGCTATACAAGTTATACAAGTCATAAGAATTTAATCATATTTTTTTTTCTTTTACTTCACAAAATAATTATAATTACAACCAAATTTAAGCCTGCAATATTATATTTAAGGCTCTAATAAACTTAAAAGTAAACAAAAACCTTAGAATAATACTATATATAGAAGGAGCACAGGACCGTAAACACAATGTAATTCCACTGATAACACGAAAGCCGGTTGACTGGTGCAACTAAGTAATGCTGTCAACCTGACAACAAAACATTATTTTAAATATTTGTCATAAATATCTATTAATGAAGAAAGATCGTAAAGAACAAATATAATAACTTAAAACACCGGCTGAGTATTTAATAAAACTAGTCTTAGATGGCAAAAGGGTGGTGGAATACGAGAATCTACATTTAGTTGACGAGGACTACATTTTATATATAATTTTAATAAATACGTTAAACTACAATTTAAATATTGTAATGCACGATATTTATATTAGTTTTTATGAATAATCAATCATTAATTACTATTAGAACATAATAATTCAGCAACCGGAAGTATTGCCAACTTTTTTTTTTAGAAAATTGTATATTGTTAGGGTGGCAGCATTACTTAGGTGCACCAGTGAACCGCCTTTCGTGTTATCAATATTGCTCCTTCTATACATAGTATTATTCTAAGGGTGCAACTAATGTTTTGTTGCCAACCTTTCAACAAAACATTATTTTAAATATTTGTCATAAATATCTATTAATGAAGAAAGACCGTAAAGAACAAATATAATAACTTAAAACACCTGCAGAGTATTTAATAAAACTGGTCTTAGATGGCAAAAGGGTGGTGGAATACAAGAATCTACATTTAGTTGACGAGGACTACTATTTGTATATAATTTTAATAAATGCTTTAAATATTGTAATGCACCGATATTTATATTAGTATTCTATAAATAATCAATCATTAATTAATAATAGAACATAATAATTCAGCAACCGGAAGTATTGCCAACTTTTTTTTTTAGAAAATTGTATATTGTTAGGGTGGCAGCATTACTTAGTTGCACCAGTGAACCACCTTTCGTGTTATCAGTAGTGCTCCTTCTATATATAGTATTATTCTAAGACAAAAACAAAATAGGAAATTTCAGTAACTCATGTTACGGTGTTTACTTCTTAGTTTATTATAGTCTTTAACTGAATTTTGTAGGCTTGGATTGAGTTGGATGTTAAAAATTATATTTCTTTGTGCTTAAGATTGTTTTTCTTTCTTGCAGTTGATTTGTTTTTCTACTCTTGTTCTTTTCGATTTTTTTATTTAATTTGAATTACGGCGGGCTTTTTAGCCGCCTTCTTCTTTATCTTCTTTTTTAAGAGAAAATGATGAAGAATGTTTACGCTAGCGATCCTAGCGGATTTCTTGTAACTAGTAATTTTGCCAGTTACAAAACGTTGATCTCGCGAATATTTTTGAAAATATTAATTATTTATGGCTATTTATAATGAGAATTCGTAAATTCTGTACTATTCAAGTATTCTTAGGTCTTATACCGCTAGTTCTAATCGTTAATATATTTCTATACGTGTTTTTATTCGCGAAATCTCAAGTGAAGTCGATTCCTTTGAACGAGATTCCCAATCAGTTGATAACATTGCCAATTTTAAAGAATATAAATTGGACGAAGAATTGGTGCGATGTGGCAGTGATACCTGAGGATTCGACGTTATTGGTTCCGAAGAAAGATATTTCGGACTTTACTTTAGAGACATTAGCAAGTAAGTTGAATATCGCGCCCGGAGGAAGTTGGAAACCTGAAGAATGCGACTCTCCTCACCATGTAGCTATTATAATACCTTACAGAGACAGATATTCACATTTAAAGAGTTTCCTAGCTTATATGCACCCTTTTTTACAACACCAGTTACTTAGCTATACAATATTCGTTGTTGAACAAAACGACAGAAGACCGTTCAACAGAGCTAAACTTTTTAATATCGGATTTGTCGAAGCGAGTAAGCTCTCCGACTACCCGTGCTTTATATTTCACGACGTCGATCTGATCCCTCAAAATTTAAATAACATCTACGGATGTACTTACCTTCCACGAACATGTCTGGTTATATAGACGTGTTTGATTACAAGTTACCTTATGACAGTATTATTGGTGGAGCCGTCGCTATTTTAAAAGATAAATTTTTAAGTGTCAATGGCTTTTCAAACACATTCTATGGGTGGGGTGGCGAAGATGATGATTTTTACAATCGTGTCACTCTCAATGAAAGCAGGATTTGTCGCTATGCACCCAACGTAGCTCAGTATGTAATGTTATCTCACAAAAAAGAGAAACCGAGCGACGATAGGTATTATTTCTTATCAACAGGAATACACAGGTATAAAACTGATGGGCTCAACTCTTTGAAATATTCTGTTCTTAAAATGGACATGTTACCTTTGTATACAAGAATTTATGTTGATATATAACTGTGAAATTCTTGCTGTGTTGTTCCTAATACTTGGATAACTTTATTTAAGTAAGTAAAAGGCAAAGGAAGACATCAACAAATTAGACATCTAAAATGTTATTATTTGATTTTAAATGGAAGTGTCAAACCCTACTCTACAGAATGATAATTTTTTTATGAAGTTATAAAAAAAGTTTTATAAAGTTGGGTAACTAGCACTGATAAGCCTTTCACCCTGCATCAATTGATTGAAGCTACTATTAACGATTAATGTGTTGTAGAGAAAAAGTGACTATGAAGAGTCCTTTAACTGTGCCATGGGTTTTTCTTCTTGATTTCTACTTCTTAACTTAGTTTTACTTTAATCTTCAAGGTATTATACTTATCAACTACTTTTACCTTTGTATAAAACTTTGTTTCATGTACATAAATTAATAAAAGAAAGAAATATTAAGGCTTAGCTACAATAATCCTAATTTAAAACAGAACAGCAGATAATAGTAAGTGCTAACTCTAGTCCCAGGATTAAAACCTGGGTAAGAAATGTCAAGAAATGACATCAGTCAACTTATACAAGTCATTTCAAAGCCAAAACATAATAGCAGACAATGATGGAAGCTGGCTCTGGTTCCAGGATTAAAACCTGGGCCCTAAGGAAAGAAATATCAAGGCATGACAACGGCAAACCAAACACAAACTATTGTGAAGTATAATTCGAAAGAGAATAGCAGATAATGAAAAGATCTGGAGCTCGCATCAATGCTTAAGAGGCTTAGTGGCTTTAAGAATCCTACCATTCTGCTTCACCATTGATGGATGGCTAATTGTGACGAACTTCTCTCTCATTTTGCTGACAATATGTTTATCTGGATAATTTTATTGTATTTTTTATCATAGGTAATAATTTAACAAGCCTTGTTACTGTTAAATAATTAAAATTTCTTAATCTTACAGTAGGAACTTTGTTTTAAAAATTTTAGTTTCCGCTTAATTCTTTCTACTGAATTTAAATGTTAATCCACAAGGCTCTAGTTTTAGATAATGGCTTATTTATATTGTTTAGACTGATAGGTTAATGTATAGCACATAGAATTACAAAAAATATATATTTTTAGCTAGATCTGAAATTACGACTTTGTACTTACCACTCAATTAGTGAAGCAACTATACTACTAAGACTGTTGGTTATTTGTCCACATTTGTTCAGGCCATTAATTAAATTTTATCTATATTTTAAAACTGAGATATAAAGTGATGAAGAGGTTCAAAGTTTTTTCAATGAAATGAACCTTCTTTATTTACATTCTGGTTTTATACCTTAAACTTGGACTCTGGTCATAATATCTTTAATTTTTTAAACTTTTTCTTACACAATTAATCTTTTTATCTTTTTTAACTGTTATGATTTTTTGTTTGAACAATAGATTTATAGAACTATTATATTAATCAAAAGTTTAGTTTCTTTTATGAGCTCATAGTGCACACATCATATAAATCCTTTTAAACATCAAATCTAGAACAAGTTTTTTTTTAACATCTAATATTATCTTGACTATTATCAATTATACTATCTTATATTATCGTGATCGCAATGTTAGTGGGTTTTTTCGCGTGTGATCTATCTAGCGCTACCTATGATCAACTCTTGGACTTAATCTAAAATCAAAGTGAACTTTATCTACACCTTAAAATAAAGCTAAGTTGCAACTTTTCTTTGAAATTTCATAACATAAATAATTTATTGTTTGATACATCTAAATTCTATCATATTAATATTAACCTTTTTGCGCATTATCTACAAATCTATTAATGTTATAATTTAAAGGCCTATTTTAGTATCGCAGTTATTATATATATTTTTTTTAACTTAATTACTTTTTGAAAACATTAAATTTAAAATTGATTTATCATAAGTACATTGTGGAAAGATTCCTTTCTATTTTTTTTTGAGACAATATCTTATTAATTTCTGATTTTTTCCGAACACTAAATAATTTGTACCTTTGCCCGTTTTATGGGTAGTAACCTTTATAAAATAAACAGTTGTTCCTGGTTTCACATTATTTGTGTTATTTTATATAGTTATTTATGTTTATTAAGATTCCTATTTTAGTTTTTTTTTATTATTAAAAGGAAAGGAATATTTCAGTTTATAATTATTTTATAATAATTAAGATAATTTCTTCATGAAATTGATAATATTGATTTTGAGTAAGCCATCTTCTTTTTTATTTTTACTGTGTTATGAGGGGTTCTTTTGTTTTCTTATTACTTTTTTTATTTCTTAAATTGTCATTTTGTAACTTACTCCAAGTCAGTATCACCATCTTTATTTTACTTACCTTTATATTTTATGTTGGTAACACCTCATTATATTACCTATTATCTTTAAAGTTAAATCAACCTGTTTTATTTCATTTATTTACCTTTTTTTTCATTTAGTTTCTGTTCTTTTTTCTCCAATTATTTGGAGTGGTCCTTCTACAATATTAGATCAGCGCCTATTGGGTTCAAAATGTCTAGGTGTCTATTACTGCGCCTACTTTGACCCAAACATTTGGTCCTTCGAGCCGGATAGCATTAACATTATTTTTTTAAACCTTTGTTTAGAACAGTTTGATTTAACTTGGTATATTTGATCTAGATCTCATAACTTGTAATTTTTTCTTATTATTTGAACTTATTTTTTTACATTGTATGTTATAAATATTATCGATATGGGTGATGAAACTCCAGCTGTATCCCTGGAGGTTACTCTTGAGGTTACTAAACAAAGATTGAACAGATGTCATGATGACATGCGAGAAATCAGAGATGCAGGTGTTACTGCCAAATCTAGACCTGAAACCATACCTATGTTTAAAGGTATGGTTAGGGGTTCAGATTATATTTTTAATCAATATGCTGACCTATACTATGAACTTTGCACTCGATGTCTAGCACTAGGAAGATCCGAAGAGTTCCCTACAGCTAGTGATCAATCACATTATAATAACATAAAGCGGTATTATTATGAAGCTTGTTCACATCATGAATTTATTCTTAGTAGTCAATCAGCAGCTAATGAGCCTGGGCCATCATCACAGCTTAATAATACAACTATTTTAAATACGTCTCAATCTATCAGAGCTAGGCTTCCTAAAATTGACATTCCTTCATTTAAAGGTGATCTACAAGACTGGCCGTTATTTAAGGACACGTACACTCGTCTTATCCATGAAGAGCCTTCGGTTGCTACTATCGAAAAGTTTTATTTTCTTGTGGGAGCTTTGAAAGGTCCTGCGCTTAGGTTAATCAAGGGTATACCTGTTACCGAAGAAAGCTATAATCAGGCGTGGAGTGCAGTCACTCAAGAATATGACAGCAAGCGAAGACTTGGCAGCTTCTATCTAAATCAACTATTAAATTTTAAACCATTACAAGGAAAACCAACTAAAGCTTCCCTTAATTCATTTTTACTTGAAGTTTCTGAAAATGTCAAAGCTTTTGAAAATTTAAAAATTCCAAATGCATCAGAATACATTTTTTTGAGATAGCAATAAAATGCCTCGATTCTGAAACTAGGCACGATTTGAAGTTGAAAACAGTGCAGTGGAATTTCCCACTATTACATCACTTACAAAATTTGTTCGCGACCGTTATCAAGCTTTGCAAATTATTGACCTATCTAAAGGTTCATCAAGCTTAACTACACCACCTAGCCATTATTACCAAACAAGATCAAAAAATCGTAAACCTCCTAGTGAATCCTGTTCCATCTAATGTCAAGCAACAGAATTCAGCTACTCTTTTCGTTAAGGCAGGTTCCAAGCCTAGTAATCAAAATTCTGAGTACCATAAAAGAAATGTATCCCTTCCGAATTCAGTCTCATTAAGTAATAAGCCGCAAAATCCGCCTAATTGTATTGTTTGTCAACAATCGCACAGACTTACGGATTGTCCTACCTATAAATCTATGTCAGTACCTGATCGCATCAATCAAATTCAGAAATGGGGAGCTTGTAAAAATTGCCTATTTCCAGGACATAAAACACGTGAGTGCACTTCGCCATGGACTTGCAGGACATGTAATCAGCGTCACCATACAACCTTGCATCTAATTAGAGCAGATAATCTGCCATCCGACCTTAATACAGAAGCTTCAAGGCCAGTACCTCCGAATAACTCTCAGGTAATGTGTGCAATAGCACATCTCAGGCTCACTCTGACGTGCTACTTGGTACTGCAGTTGCTAGAATACGAGACGCTTCGAACAATCACTATATCAGACTCATCATAGATAGTGGAAGCCAATTCAGTTTTATTACTGAAGAGTGTGCTAACAAACTAAATCTTCAATGCTTACCATTTTCCCGATCTATCCTGGGTATTAGTCAATCACCTCTTTCATCAACCAAGGGTAAAGTTGCATGTAACATTTTACCTACAAAAACTGATCATCCTGAGCTCCACGCGGAAGCAGTAGTCGTGCCAACTATTACTCCATACCTACCTTCATCTGTCGTTCCGGAATCAATTTGGAAATCTCTCATCAATTATGACTTGGCTGATCCAAATTTCTGGTATCCGGGCAAAATAGATTTCTTACTTGGAGCCAACCTTTTTATGGATATTTTAAACGGATCACCTACAGTTGTCAACTCTAACGAACCTCGACTTCTTAACACGATCTTTGGACAAGTTGTCATCGGGGAATTTCATCTAGATCAACCATCTACCTCCAACGTAGCATCATCATTTCATCACTAGTAATAATTCCGACATAAATCAAATTATGAATCGTTTCTGGGAAATTGAGGAAGTCCCAGCTAAGATTAAACCCTCTAAAGAAGATGCGTATTGTGAAACTCACTTCCAAGAAACTCATCGGCGCCTGCCTTGTGGAAGATATGTTGTGCGTCTTCCATTTAAAGAAAAGGATGTCAACTTTGGACCTACTAAACCTAAAGCACTATCTCGCCTATACAACCTAGAATCTAAAATGCAGAAGGATATTTACATGCGTGAAGAATATCATTCCTTTATGCAAGAATATGTTGACTTAGGTCATATGAGGGTAACTTCAAATACAGCTGCTTATATCATACCACATCATGGCATCAGAAAAATAGATGGTGACATCACAAAGTTCCGAGTTGTATTTGATGGATCTTCCAAGACTTCGCGGGGCTCATTGAACGATCATTTGCTTACAGGCCCGAAACTACAGGCTGATATCTGTTCAATTATCTTAAACTTTCGCTGTCATAAGTATGTTTTCATCACTGACATTGTTAAGATGTTCAGGCAAGTTCATATACACGAAGATGATCGTAAGTATCAACATATTGTGGAGGTTTAGTCCAGAGCAAGAAGTGCAAGAGTATGAACTAATCACCATTACTTATGGGCTAGCACCGTCGCCATTTTTGGCCATTAGAACCTTACGACAATTAGTAGAGGATGAAGGTCATAATTTTCCGTTAGCTGCTCCCGTATTGCTAGATAATGTGTACGTTGATGATCTGGCTGTTGGTGCTTCTAATCCCCTTCTCCTTATACAGATCAAAGATCAATTAATTGAACTTCTTAACAGAGGTGGTTTCAGCCTCAGTAAATGGGCAACCAACTGTCCAGAACTTATCAAATCTCTAAATTCCATAGATCAACAGTGTCCCATCTCCTTAGATGAGGATCATGTATCTCAAATAAAATTGCTTGGATTACAATGGGATCCCTATCATGACGTTTTTTCCTTTTCTGTTACCATGCCCCAATTGAACTTTACTAAAAGATCTATTCTGTCGATTATTGCCAGTATATTCGATCCGATGGGCTACCTTGCTCCCTTAGTTTTCTATGCCAAGCGCATTATGCAAGAAACTTGGAAATTGAAACTAGGATGGGATGACATCGTTCCGCCTCCTATTCAAAAGGCGTGGTCAGAGTTTGTGAATGATCTTCCTAATCTTCGTTTACTTCAAATACCTCGTTTCCTTCTTTTAGATGTTGAAGGTCGTCATTGCCACATTTATGGATTTTGTGATGCATCACAAGATGGTTATTGTGCGACCATATATGTGGGCGTCACAATAAACAACAAAACTGAACTTTTCCTCATTAAATCTAAAACTAAGCTGGCACCGCTGAAGCAAATTACTGTTCCACGCCTCGAATTGTGCGGAGCACTTTTATTATCTCAACTACTCTTATCTATAGACTCTTTTATCAATACTACTAAACCTGATCATATCTATTTATTTACCGACTCCCTCATTGTACTTAGCTGGCTGAGAACTCCTCTTTACAAACTAAAAACCTTTGTTGCCAATCGTGTCTCACAGATATTAGAGGTGACTAACTTTTCTTCTTGGCATCATATTCGTACCTCCTTTAACCCTGCTGATTGTGGTTCAAGGGGTCTTCTACCTTCTCGTTTGATCAATCATCGACTCTGGTGGTGTGGGCCAGACTGGATTTGTCAACCTGAATCCGAATGGCCTACCTCCTCCTCTCTTCTACCAGAAGATGACCTACCTGAAACTAAACCTCAAACTATAGTACTAACCGCCGCTGTTGTACTTCCTCATGAAATAAAATGGATGGAACACATATCTGATTACCCTAAATTAATCAATGCTTTAGCTTATGCCTTGCGGTTTTTATCCAATGCAAGAAAATCTACTGCATCGAAGAGCGTCGGACCCATAACTGAAGAAGAGTTCTCTAAATCTAGAATAAAATGCATTCAACTATTACAACATTTCTATTATCCAGAAGCATTTGACAGCAATCATAAACCATCTACTATTTTATCTAGTCTCAATGTTTTTCAAGATCAAGACGGACTGCTCAGGGTGGGCGGAAGATTGAGTAGATCTGACATACCTTTTAGTCAGCGACATCCGATCCTCCTACCTCGGCGTTCGCATTTTAATAATCCTCATTGATTATTATCATGAGCAACACTTTCACACTGGTTGTTCATCATTGCAAGCAGCAATTCAATTAGAATACTGGATTCCAGCAGCTCGGAGTCTTATACGGCAAAGAAAATCTCAGTGCATTATTTGTCGACGTTTATCTAAACCTGAAAATACACCTTATATGGCAGATCTTCCGAAGAGTCGCGTCTCTCGTGCCGAACCGTTTTATCAATCCGGGGTCGATTTTGCGGGACCGTTTGAATGCCGTGACTCGATGCGTCGTAAACCGGTTATTACAAAAGCATACTTATGTCTGTTCGTGTGTTTGACAACCAAGGCCGTCCACTTGGAAACAGTTGGATCGCTCTCAACAGAAGCATTTATTGATGCACTTGACCGATTCATATCCAGAAGAGGAAAGCCTGCTTCAATCACATCTGATTGCGGCACAAACTTTGTTGGAGCTTCTAACTATCTCAAAGAGGTTCAAGATTGGCTTGAATCTCAAGCTACACAAACAGATATTGTTAATCATATCTCACATCAAGGTATTAAATGGATCTTTAATCCCCCCAGTTCTCCCCATTTTGGAGGATTGTGGGAGGCAGCAGTTAAGTCCACCAAGAAACTTTTGTATCGGCACATAGGTTCCCAGGTATTTACAGAACCAGAACTAAACACCATCTTTATCAAGATTGAGGCCATACTTAATAGTAGACCTATCACTCCTTTATCATCTGATCCACAAGACTTGGAACCTTTAACACCTGGGCATTTTTTGGTGGGTCGACCGTTGACCGCCTTACCTGAAGCAGATCTATTGGATGTTCCTCAAAATCGGTTGGATCGGTGGCAGCTTCTTCGTGAACGAGTCCAAAGTTTCTGGCAACGATGGAAGGATGAATATCTTCAGACCTTGCAGCAGCGAGGAAAATGGATCAAGTCTTCTTATAACCTTGCAGAGGGCGACCTTGTCCTAATTAAGGACACTAATACTCCACCTCTTAAATGGCCTATGGGGCGTATCATAGCCACTCATCCAGGATCTGACGGGATAGTTAGAGTAGTTACTGTGCGTACCAACACAGGAACATATAAACGACCTGCAGTGAAAATAATTCCTTTGTTTCCTGAATCATCCTCCAAGAATAGTCAACCATCATTGTCAAGCATTCCATCGATAGAACCACCAAGTGCGCCTTCCGAGTCACCAATTGATGGAATATAACTTTCGGTGATAGATTGACATTTAATCCATTATCTTTTAAGCCTGATAAAATTTAGGTGGGCGGAATGTTCAGGCCATTAATTAAATTTTATCTATATTTAAAACTGAGATATAAAGTGATGGAGAGGTTCAAAGTTTTTTCAATGAAATGAACCTTCTTTATTTACATTCTGGTTTTATACCTTAAACTTGGACTCTGGTCATAATATCTTTAATTTTTTAACTTTTTCTTACACAATTAATCTTTTTATCTTCTTTTAACTGTTATGATTTTTTGTTTGAACAATAGATTTATAGAACTATTATATTAATCAAAAGTTTAGTTTCTTTTATGAGCTCATAGTGCACACATCATATAAATCCTTTTAAACATCAAATCTATAAGAACAAGTTTTTTTTTAACATCTAATATTATCTTGACTATTATCAATTATACTATCTTATATTATCGTGATCGCAATGTTAGTGGGTTTTTTCGCGTGTGATCTATCTAGCGCTACCTATGATCAACTCTTGGACTTAATCTAAAATCAAAGTGAACTTTATCTACACCTTAAAATAAAGCTAAGTTGCAACTTTTTTTTGAAATTTCATAACATAAATAATTTATGGTTCGATGCATCTAAATTCTATCATTAATATTAACCTTTTTTGCGCATTATCTACAAATCTATTAATGTTATAATTTAAAGGCCTATTTTAGTATCGCAGTTATTATATATATTTTTTTTAACTTAATTACTTTTTGAAAACATTAAATTTAAATTGATTCATCATAAGTACATTGTGGAAAGATTCTTTCTATTTTTTTTGAGACAATATCTTGTTAATTTCTGATTTTTTCCGAACACTAAATAATTTGTACCTTTGCCCGTTTTTATGGGTAGTAACTTTTATAAAATAAACAGTTGTTCCTGGTTTCACATTATTTGTGTTATTTTATATAGTTATTTATGTTTATTAAGATTCCTATTTAGTTTTTTATTATTAAAAGGAAAGGAATATTTCAGTTTATAATTATTTTTTATAATAATTAAGATAATTTCTTCATGAAATTGATAATATTGATTTTGAGTAAGCCATCTTCTTTTTTTATTTTTACTGTGTTATGAGGGTGTTCTTTTGTTTTCTTATTACTTTTTTTATTTCTTAAAATTTGTCATTTTGTAACTTACTCCAAGTCAGTATCACCATCTTTATTTTACTTACCTTTATATTTATGTTGGTAACACCTCATTATATTACCTATTATCTTTAAAGTTAAATCAACCTGTTTTATTTCATTTATTTACCTTTTTTTTCATTTAGTTTCTGTTCTTTTTTCTCCAATTATTTGGAGTGGTCCTTCTACAATATTAGATCAGCGCCTATTGGGTTCAAATGTCTAGGTGTCTATTACTGCGCCTACTTTGACCCAAACAACATTATTCAACAAATCACCACTAGCCGCTAGCATAGTGTAATCTAGATGCAACCGTACAGTTCTTTCTAATTTGTGACAAAATACCACTTAAGGTAGCTCTTGAAGGATAACCCTGTGAGGATGCAAAGTTCTTTGTTTTTTATACAATAGTTTGTTCTTTATATCACTGGAAAGTTTATAGAACTCCATCACAGGCTTGATCAAGGGGACTTAAGTTCTATAAAAAGTTTTATATAAACTATAAACTTTTTATAGAACTAAAATCCCCTTGATCAAGCCTGAGAGGGTTTTTTATATTCTTTTCTAAAATTACGAATTACTTCGCTTACTTAAAAGTAAATTTACGAATAGGGAAAGTTGTTTAAAGTTAATATTTTCTTAAAATGCTCAGATTCAATTAAGTTAAACATATCTCTTGTTCAATTTTAATCTCTGAAATCATTAATAGTACTATTTACATTTTTCTTAGCCAATTAAAAAAAACCCATCCTAAAAATCATAGTATATAAATTCGTTTTAATCACAGCAGTCACCTATCCAGACACTGACCTTGCTCGATGATATTGAAATGATATTTAGTATATTTCAGATTAGTTTTAGCGATCATAGTTTAAATCCTTACTATACTTATTTATTATGTAAAGTAATACACTTGTACCAAATTTCAGTTCAATTGCATTTTATAATAATAATAATGATGCCCGTCTTAGGGCCTTTTGGCCCTTCAGGGTGTTCGCCCTGTGGGAACAACCTCGGGTGGGTCACATCTACTATGCTCAAAGTAAAGCTAAAGTTGGCGAAATCTTTTTACATCAAATTATTTTCATAAAAACTGAGAGCATAGCCCGGGCTGTGAACCTCAGACCTCCGGTGCTGAAGTCCAGTACTGTTCAATTGCATTATTTAACATTAAAAAATGTATATAAGTCATTCAATAAAAATTAAAGTAATGTTGATAATGAGATGAAACTTGGCACATATGTTAGTCTGATATATGACTACATCCATGCCAAATCATTCTTCTGAAACATTTTTCCGCATTTTGTGAAACTAATAAATTTTTGCCGAGTCATTATCATGGGTTAATGACGTCGTAATAAATTATTTTCTGGACAGCACAATTAAACTTAAATATTGATTTTTGTATTTAATTTTTAACTCTCTTCGATACTATGATGACAGAAAACTTTTTAAGTGTTAATAACACTTAAAATAGATAATTTAGGTAAAATTCCGGTTTTCGATTTTTTTGCAAACAAAATACTTTTTCATATACCTATGGTAAAAATGAGAAAAAGTATAAAAAAGAGATCACTATTTATTGTTCTTTCATTGGTTATCTAAAGAAAGATTGTTGCTAATTATTAAAAAGTATACATTTGTATTCATTTATTTTCAAGATTTACAAGTAACCCATTTATTTTGACCATAAGCCTTGATAAAAAAATAGTTAAGACAAATTAGAAATTAATGTAATAGATTCGATTTAAAAGATGAGGCATAGATAAAGAGTAAACTACTGTTTACTACTGACTGTTCCTAATACTACTGCTACTACAAATAACTACAGACTACTCCAAATACTACAGACTACTGCAAATACTTCTGACTGCTACAAATACTACTGACTACTCCAAATACTTCTGACTACTACAAATACTACAGACTACTCCAAATACTACAGACTACTGCAAATACTTCTGACTGCTACAAATACTACTGACTACTCCAAATACTTCTGACTACTGCAAATACTTCTGACTGCACAAATACTACTGGACCTACTCCAAATAACTTCTGACAACACACAGGTCATATGGACCCTTGTGGATTGCTGTAAATTATATTATGTTTATGTTTTACTTGATGTATTATTTATTGGCAAATAAAGTTAACAAATAATTTAATAAATAATAAATAATAAATAAACACTTTATTATTTTGTACAAACGATCACAAAAAATATAAATTGCACAAAAAATGGGGGGTAGTCAGTTTTACAACTGTTCTTCCCTACCACCCTTTTGTTTTGTTTATACAAACTCTTTTTTAACCAAAGAATATTTATTACGAAATGAAGAAAAGAGTCTCTCCTCAAAATTAATATCTTATTGGCAATGTGATTTCAACCTAATATGAGGCCATCATCAGTGCCTGTACAAGTGTTACCAAAAATTATAACAAAATAAAAACAAATTACACCAGAAAAGCCAAACAAGAGAAATAAAAAAGAAACACAAAAAATGCTAAAATACTTAAACAGAAACGTGGAAATAGAATAATAGAAAATATAATATTAAATAATAAAATGCATAAAATAAATCTTGTGAAAAATGTGAAACAAATACAGCAAATAAATACAAAAATAAATTACCATAAAGATAAAGATGAAAGTTATAAATACATGAAACTATTTTCTTTACCGAGATGGTAACAGCTTGAACAGTTGAGTAAGACTTATTGGTGGAGGGGGTGGCACTCTTAGTAGAGCACGCCGCACACCACTCTAATTAAAGTGCCACCCCCTCCACCAATTAGTCTTACTCGACTCACCGAGCTGTTACCACTCTCGGAAAAGACAATAGTTTTTATGTATTTATAACTTTCATCTTATCTTCATGGCACTGAATGATGACCCACATGTTAGATTGAAAGCTATTTGCCAATAAACAATTATTTTTTGTGGAGAAACTCTTCTTGGAATCTCATTCAAAATAATATTTGATTTTAACCTCAACAAGTAATTCATCTATTTGGCTTTTATAAGGAATACTAAACACACCCAACATTTCTCCACATCCTGAGGAAGTTTTTCTGAAGTAAAGCTCTAGTTTTTCCTCTAGTAGTAAGCTGACAGAAATCTGCACAAGCTCCACTGTTGTCTGCTCCACTCTGTTGTTGCTCCCATTCCATTTTCATTTGGTTTTCCAGACTAGAAATAAAGGCAAAGATAAAATTAAAAACAAAAATATATATGAGGATATAAAGGCGAAGCATGGATTTATTTATAGAACAAGTTCTCTAGGTATACTTTATATTGATGTGTTTCGGGCTGGACGCTAACTTAATACGGCATGTAATCTAGATCTTTATCATGTCCTATAAAAGTATATAAATTACATTTTTTTCATAATTTTCTAATTAATTATATTTTTACATAAATATTTATCATGTCCTATAAAAAAGTATATATATTACACTTTTTGTTTTGAGTGAAACTTTTATGACTGCTTTGTGTTATGAGTAAAACACAGAGAGAAATTAAGCATATGGTTGATATGCTTCATCCATTTTGCTGCACAAGGTTATGTTTGTAATATATTTTATAAATAATGATATTTTTTAAATAAGAAAAAAATAATTCTTACACACTATGAAATATAAAATAACTAATACCAATTTAAGATAAAAATTATTATATACCTATAACACTAGTTTGGGTCTTTTCTGTCCCCCCAATTTTTTTTGTCTAATTTTGGGAAATATTTTTTATTTGTTTTAATAACCCTCTAATTATTCAAATTTATACTAATTATTAGATAAAATTATTTAATTAAAATCTTACCAACAAAAAACAAATATTAAATGACCAATCTTTCCATCTTGAATAACCAAAAATAATCACCACCACCAAAATTAATTATCTTTAACCAAAAATAACAAAAAAATAAACACTAAATCTTATGAAGACTATGTAAAAGAATGTTAGGATATTTCTACTTTATGGTGATTATTATTGGTGATTGATGGTTACAGTATAAGACACAATTATAATCGTTTGACAGTGTGGAAAAATAATGTGAGGGAGCCAATAAGGTGAGTCCTGGACGTTAAACCACGCCCAAAATTTCATATCAGGGCAACCTCATTGGTTCTTCAGCACTATTTTCCCACGCTGCTAACTGATTAAAATCGTGTGTTACAAGACGTTAACAATGGCAATTGGTGATGGTTGCTTATCCATTTATATTTAAAACATACCTAAACGTTTAAATTAGACATGAGGGGGGACAGAAAAGACTTCTAATTTTAAGAAAATAATAAAATATTTACAGTTAAAGATAAAGGTACGATTTGTAAATTGTGGAGTCTACGTGTCAGCTGTTGAGGTCTTGCGGTGCCCAAATCCCTACAAAGACCAATATCTTCAATGCTTCCACTTTGTAGATTTAAATTTTGATCAATCCTAACCGATTGTGGTAGTCCATTGCGAACAAACGTATTTTTTGTTGCCGTGACAACAATGAATCTGGTAATTTACGACTCATATCGATTTAATGTATTATTTAATTAATAAGATTTCACACATGATTATTTACACTTATTTTTCTTAATAAAAAATAATTGTAATTTTTAAACTATATTATAATAACTACAGATTATTAATTATTTTATAACTTTATACTACTTAAACAATTAAATTTAGGTTTACAACTAAATATTGAAAAGTATTGTGTTCACATAAATATCCGAAACCAAGGTTTCAACATGATTATCCATTTTAAAACATTTTCACGAGTGGTTTTCATTACGCTGCCCGTTTGTCTTTGTCAAGCATAAATCCCACTGTGTTAATACTACAGAGGTGAAACTTGGCACAAAAATCAGACTTTAGGTCTAGTGGTACTGCCTGGAAGATTATATTTTTCAGTCTACAATAACCTACATTTCCTACATCACTAAGTCATAAAAAAATCGAAAAAAAAATATTTGATAGAGTTGAAATTTAATACAAATTTACATCTATAAACGGTCGCTTTTTTAAAAATATTGACAGATAAATTTCCAAATTGTAATGACCTATAAATTTTAATTTTATTACTGCTTTATGATGTTCAACATATCTTCAGAACCACATAATGAATCGGCAGTAGTAATAGTTTAACACATGGCTAAAATCATTGACAGCACATGAAAATAATTTTGAGGAACCAATGAGGTTGGTCGATTTGAAATGGTGGGCGTAGTTTAACATCCAGGAATAACCTCATTGGCAACCTGGCATTATTTTCCCACACTGTCAACTGATTTAAGTTGTGTGTTACACTAAATTGCAAAACTATTTAACATTTAATGTGCATGTTTTGAGAATACATATATTATATTGGTGTGACACTTAAAAATATATGAAACAGTTTGTTTAAATCTGTCAAATTATGACGTTTTACCGCATAAAAATTTAAATGAGCAAATCATATGATATATTGATAAAATGTAGAGCTAACATTCTCATAACACTATACTGATACTTTGGATAATCACTTATTATGAAGTTGAGCGTAGGAAGACCAAAGTAATACCACATAAAACTTTGAGTAAATCACAAAATCCTGAGGTGAGTCAAATTCATGAAACCGAGTGAGTCTCAAGTAGAAGAACTTCAAAACTTGAGTTTTTGTCCAAAGTTACCTTAGACTTTGGACAATCATAACAATCGAAGAAAAAGCAAAGGAAGTCAGAAATTGAAAGGAAAAGTACGAGGTACCCTGTACCATTTTTTTTTTAAATTTAAATGATGATTAGCAAATATATATTTTTTGTTCATTTACTTTATTGATGATTTTACAAATAATATTAAAATTTTGTTCAATTAAGATATTACATTATTTATCATAAAACTTTACTTTAAATGTTTGCAAAAAAAGTTTTTAATTTTATAAAACAATGTACTAATATTTTTTAATTTACTAAATATTTTGAGAGAGTTTATAACAACATTTATTAAATCCACAGAAATCAATTCAAACATATTTCAAAGTTAAAAGTCTTAAACAAGGAAAACCCCAGTTAATAAGAAAATACCCACTAGGTATAATTCATAATTAGAGACTCAGGAATAACTGGTATTAAGTAACTCTTTACAGAAAAAAAGAATATTCGATGAAGATATAGTGGGAAAAAAACAAGAAAAACAAGGCCAACCCCTTTTCTACACATCCTAGCACGGCATCATTTTCAATTGTTTTGAGTAAGTTTAATAAAAATCAAAACAATTTAAATACCAAAAGAGAAAAAAAATATATACAAATAAACATGCCAAATAAATCAAACGATAAATTAAAATTATAATAAACACAAAAACATTAATCATAGCTGATTTTTTTAAAGTATTAATATTTTATACATTTTTTTACTTATTATTTTTTTTATTTGTTTAGTACTCTTAGTATAAGATTATTTCTCACAACAGCTTTATATTGATGAATTTACTTTTTCTTATTCCATAATATATTTAAAATACTAGTTTACTATTCTAGTTTTTTTTAACTAAAATTCATAACTAATTTAACATAAAAACCAAACCATGTTTTCTCCCTTATTTGTGTATATATATATATATATATATATAATATATATATATATATATATATATATATATATATATATATATATATATAAATATACACATATATATATATATATAATATTATATATATATATATAATATATATATATATAATATATATATATTTATATATATATATATAATATATATATATATAACACAGGGTATATCAAAGTCTCCCTGGTTCCCTCCCCTCTTAAATTTTTAAAACCTAGGGTGTACTAATTATTATTAATAAATAAAAACTGTTTTTTGTGTAACGGGAAGTTCTAAGTTTAACAATACTAAGTTTACCAATGTGGTATACTTAAATTAAGTATACCACTTAATACTATACTCCATAATCTTAGGAGTATGGCATGCAACACTGGATTTTCCAAAAAAAATATAGAAAAAAGTAAATTGGAAGGTATAATTTATTGGGGTATTTGGATCTAGGATAAATATAAGACATTTCTTCTAATGTATTTTTGTCTAGATTGCTATTTGGAGGTAATAAGTCTCAAAGTGTAAAAATTAGACATTTAACACAAAAGTGAAGTTTAAGTATTGACATTAGAAATAATTTGCCAAAAGTAAAAATGCCTTATTTTTGGCTTAGAACACAAATCATTCATTACATTTTAAAAATTCAGCGAAACCATTTTTCTCTAAATTTAGCAGCATTAGTGACTTAAATACCATGTGAGGGTAAAGTAATGACGAACCTTACAATTTTTTCAACCTTAAATATTTTTGGAAAGGTTTTATTATTGCAGTAAGAATTGGTCAGGTATTAAAAGGAAGTTGATAATTACATACAAATAAAATAATGAATTAAAGAATTGGTAAAGAGTAATCATATAT
>JACMZG010000022.1:2734064-2805824 GCA_018340805.1 Microvelia longipes
TATATATATATATAGTATATGTATATGTATGTACATACATATTTATGTATTTATTTATATGTAAGCCCCCTTAGAATCGCCTTTAGAGATAGGTCCCTTACTGCTTAGCATATGTCCTATTTAAACTGACTAGTCTCTTTGAAGTTATTCAACAACACACACACACACAACATATATATATATATATATATATAATATATATATACTATATATATATATATATATATATATATATATATATTATATATATATATATATATATATATATATATATATATATATATATATATATATATATATATATATATATATATATATATAATATATATATATATATATATATATATATTATGTGTTATTGTGTATGAAGTAGTTAGAGGACTAAAGACAACCCCCCCCCCCCTCTAATATTTTGTCTAGGTTGTCTATGCATTTCACGTAGCATGCCTTAACTTTGTAAAAAGTTAATACATTATTTTATTCTGTTTCCCTCTTTATTTTTTTAAAAAGAAAAGAGGGAAACAAGTTGCAACATTTGGTTTTGATTGATAAAAAATAGAAAAGAGGAGGAAAAAGTTGCAACATTTTTGTTTTGATTGATAAAAAAAAATAGAAAAGAGGAAAACAAGTTGCAACATTTTGTTTTGATTGATAAAAAATAGAAAAGGGAGAAACAGTTGCAACTTTTGTTTTGATTGATAAAAAAATAGAAAAGAGGAGGAAACAGGTTGCAACATTTTGTTTTGATTGATAAAAAATAGAAAAGAGGAGGAAACAAGGTTGCAACATTTTGTTTTGATTGATAGAAATTAGAAAAGAGGAGAACCAGTTGCACATTTTGTTTTGATTGATAAAAAATAGAAAAGGAGGGAAACAATTGCAACATTTTGTTTTTGATTGAATAAAAAAATAGAAGAGGAGGAACAGGTTGCAACATTTTGTTTTGATTGATAAAAAAATAGAAAGAGAGAAACAGGTTGCAACATTTTGTTTATTGATAAAAAAATAGAAAAGAGGAGGAAAAAAGGTTGTGCAACATTTTGTTTTGATTGATAAAATTAGAAAAGAGGGAGGAAACAGGTTGCAACATTTTGTTTGATTGAAAAAAAAGAAATTAAAAAAAAAAAGAGGAGGAAAAGGTTGCACATTTTGTTTGATTGATAAAAAAATAAAAGAGAGGAAACAGGTTGCAACATTTTGTTTTGATTGATAAAAAAAAAGAAAAGAGGAACAGGTTTGCAACATTGTTTTGATTGATAAAAAAATAGAAAAGAGGAGGAAACAGGTTGCAACATTTGTTTTGATTGATAAAAAATAGAAAAGAGGAGGAAACAGGTTGCAACATTTGTTTGATTGATAGAAATTAGAAAAAGAGGAAACAGGTTGCAACATTTTGTTTTGATTGATAAAAAATAGAAAAGAGGAGCAACAAGTTGAAATTTTGTTTTGATGATATAGAAAAAGGAGGAAACAAGTTGAACATTTTGTTTTTGATGATAGAAATTAGAAAAGAGGAGGAACAAGTTGCAACATTTTGTTTTGATTGATAGAAATTAGAAAAGAGGAGGAAACAAGTTGCAACATTTTGTTTTGATTGATAGAAATTAGAAAAGAGGAGGAAACAAGTTGCAACATTTTGTTTTGATTGATAGAAAAGGAGGAAAACAGTTGCAACATTTTGTTTTGATGATAAAAAATAGAAAAGAGGAGGAAACAAGTTGCAACATTTTGTTTTGATTGATAAAAAAAAAAAAAGGAAAAAGTTGAAACATTGAGAAAAGTTGCAACATTTTGTTTTGATTGATAAAAATAGAAAAAGAGGAGGAAACAAGTTGCAACATTTTGTTTGATTGATAGAAAAAAGAGGAAGAACATTGCAACATTTTGTTTTGATTGATAAAAATTAGAAAAGAGGAGGAAACAGGTTGCAACATTTCGTTTTAATTGATAAAAAAATAGAAAAGAGGAGGAAACAAGTTGCAACATTTGTTTTGATTGATAAAAAAATAGAAAAGAGGAGGAAACAAGTTGCATATTTTGTTTTGATTGATAAAATAGAAAAGAGAGGAAACAAGTGCAACATTTTGTTTTGATTGATAAAAATAGAAAAGAGGGAAACAGTTGCAACATTTTGTTTTGGATTGATAGAAAGAGGAAGAAACATTGCAACATTTTGTTTTGATTGATAAAAATTAGAAAAGAGGAGGAAACATGTTGCAACATTTTGTTTTAATTGATAAAAAAATAGAAAAGAGGAGGAACAAGTTGCAACATTTGTTTTGATTGATAAAAAATAGAAAAGGAGGAAACAAGTTGCATATTTTGTTTGATTGATAAAAAATAGAAAGAGGAGGAAACAAGTTGCACATTTTGTTTTGATTGATAATAAAAAGAAAAAAGGAGGAAACAGGTTGCAACATTTTCTTTTGATTGACAATAAATAGAAAAGAGGAGGAAACATTGCAACATTTTGTTCTGATTGATAAAAAATAGAAAAGAGGAGGAAACATTGCAACATTTTGTTTTGATTGAAAATTTGTTAAACGTTTTTTTGCTTTGTCCTACAGGTTATTGAACTACAAGAAGCATGTTTAATCCACCAAGCATTATCTAACGAAAGATTACCTAATGAACGCTTAACTAATGAACAACAAAGCTCTCTACACGATATGAAGGTTTGTCTATACTTTATTTTTATAATTTGATATTTACTTTTTAGAAAAGTAGTTAGTAGGATGATGTATTCTGGTGTACCAAATTTTGTGTATTCATATTGGAAGAGATCAGTTTTGTAAGGCAGACAATACCTCTTTGTGAAATACCTTGATATATTGCTAACATCAATATTCCCACTTGTAGGCTCCACAATGAAAAATCCACAGATTTTTCATTGTTTCTTGTATATTTTTTTATATTTATGTATGATATTTTGAAAAAAAAAAGAATTATTTAAAAAAAAAAAAAAAAACCCCGTCAGTCCCCAAATTTTAGTGGAATAAGGTGCTTAAATAAATTACCCGCTTCAATAGTTGAACCTCCACCCAAACTATCCAAAAAGAATTAAAACATATAATTTTAATGATTTTTTAGGTGATAACTTTAGTACCCTCCCCAAATGATAAGTTTTTGTCGTTTGTAATGTTATGTTTTTTTGTTTTTTATTTTCTATTAAGTTTGTTATTCAAATTATACAATTTGTGCACTAATTTAATCAAGTTTTTTTTCATTTCATTGTGAAATTTTGTAATAAAGTAACCACAATTATGTATATAAATAAATAAATGCTTGATGACCTTTATTATTATTCCTTTTATTACAGGCTATAGTTAAAACATGGAGAAACCGTCTGCCCATAGTAGGAGATGACTTGTGTCATTGGAGTGATATATTTACCTGGAGACAACACCACTATCAGTATATCAGTGACCACTATGTGGCTCAGAGTGACCAATCTGCTGATGCCTCTACTCACAGTATGTTTGGTGTCCACTCTTCTGTCCAGGTAAATACCTTCCTTATTTATCATTTGATACTACCAAGTTTTGCAAAACATGAATAGTTGACACAACAACAGTTGTCTCTCGCACAATTATATTGTGGGACCTTCCTTATTATTAGCTCAGATTAAAGTAATGTGTAGGACTAGTATTGTCTACAGCTTATACTTAAACTCTTTTACATGGCATTTTGTCTAATATTTTGCCAATATCAATTATGTGGGCTGTCACGGCCACCTCTTAGAGCAGAGCTTCATGAGTTAAGTTAAAAATTGGTACAAGTTCATACCTTTATGTAAAAAAATAAGTACACCAAGTTTTGTCTTAATATGACAAGTATATATATGATTTTTGTTGGATCATAAATGTTAAGCAGCATTGAGCGTGGTCAGTGCATGGATGGGTGACAGCTGGAATGAAAAGGCTGTTTTAATCTCTGAGGACGAGCGAAGTGAGTTCGAAAAGGTGTTGCAGAATAATTTGACAAATTGTATATTCTGAGGACAAACGAAACGAGCCCGAAGTAGGGAAGATGAGCTTAAGGAATCAGATGTGATGAGGAAAAGTTCCCAGGTACCTCGGTACCCAATTTTTTTTATTACTCTTTGATAACTACATTTTATTCATTACTTTAATTCTGACTATATTTTACTCATAGCTCTGATTTTTCTACTATATTTTCTTTTGATACTATGTTGCAGGCTCTAATTCACTTTGCCAAGATAGCTCGCAAGCACAACTTGACTCGAGTTTGTTTGGATCTTCTTGCCAGGATTTACACCATACCCCAAGTTCCTATAAAAGATTGCTTCCAAAAAATTAGACAGCAGGTTTGTTATTCTTTTATTTTTACTTTACCTCATTTATACCGTAGGTATATAGGAGAAGTATTTTTGCAAAAAAATCCGAAACCCGGATGAAAAATATATGCCAAGTTCCATCTCATTATCAGCAGTAGTTCAATTTTTATTGAATGACTTATATACGTTTTTTAATGTTAAATATGGTGAACTGTATTTCTGAGAACGAGCAAAGTGAGACCGAAGCAGGGAGGATGAGCCTAGCGAATCCTATGTAATGAGGAAAATTTCTGAGGGACCCCATACCCAATTTTTTTATATAGTAATCAATTGAGACTAGATTCAATTATCAATTGAGACTAGGATGTCATGGATCTTTTGGAAAGGTCCTACTTCAGAGTAGCTGATAGAGAGTTGAGGAATTAATAACTTTTTCAGCCTAACTAATGGATTATTCAGGTAGAATTCTGTATTTTAGATCTTTTGTGCAAACGCTATACTTTTTCTATATTTGCGTTTTACAAAGATAGTTGTCAGGAGGTTGTTATTAGGTCAGGCTGGAAAACGAAAGGGTGATAAAAAAATTACCGTGGGATAGTCAGTGAGTGTGAATGTTTTGTAAACACTCAACAACTCAAATTACTGATCTAATTTAAATGATACTTTGCTCAAAAACCAAGTCCCATAAGAGATATAAATTATTATATTTTGGGTTTATTAATCCAATATATAATAATTTAGCTTATCAAAAAGATGTAACTGAATACTTAAAATTACTGAAAATAAATGTTTCGATGAAAATTGTGTCTAATGTTTTCAACTTTTCTGAGTTTAAAGAGGGCTTAACTGTAAGTTTAGTCTGCACAGTATTTAGTATTGTTTTTCAATTATAAGTTTTGTTATTTTATGTTTGTATTTTTTTTATTTACTGTAAAATTTTTGTATTCCTTATGCAATTTGCTAGGGAAGCCTCAATACATAATTGGCTGCATCATTTATAATGACTTATTCTAATTAGAGTTTAAAAGTGGAGAATGATAAGCCGAGTCCATAATAATTCAGGAGTTCATAGTAATAAGTCTCTTTACTGACATTAATATTTATTTAAAATAAAGCATAATCGGCTTTTAATCAATTAAAGGTTATTATTAGTGCCTAACAAACAAAGGCACTGATGATTTGTTAGTTAGGCTCTGATGATGACCTTTAGTTGGTTAAAAGCCGGTTGTGCTTTATTTTAGACAAATAAACATAAGCAGTGGAGGGACTTATTTTATTACTTATTTTTATTATTTATTTTACTTACTTATTTTTATTAACATTAAGAGTTGAATCCTCCTTATTGTTTCTCATTATTCGATGATAAAGTAAGGGCACTTTGAGGAAAAATAAATCTAAAGTTTAGGTTTTATTAATGACTATATTTCGCCTTCTCCTTAAGGCATACTCATGTCTGTAAGTATAAAAATAAAATTTAGGTATTAATAAGGATTAATTAAAAATTAAACAAAGCCTTGAGGAAAAGGCGTAATATAGTCATTAATACAACCTAAACTTTAGATTCATTTTTCCTCAAAAGTGCCCTTACTTTATCATCTTATTTTTATTGTTCCTATGTCAGAACATGATAAATAAAAATATTCTATTCTATTTGTTTTCAGTTGAAGTGTTATCTTCAGATGGCTCTGCAGTCAGGTAACAAAGAGTTGCAGGAGGGCCTGGAAGTGGCAGAGTCGACCAACCTCAACTACTTTACTAAGGAAGTCACTTCAGAGTTTTACGCTCTTAAAGGAAAATTATTCTCACAGATGGGTGTGTTGTCCCTCAGCCTCTTTAAGCAAATTTACTTAAGGAAAAATCACTAATTATTGGGTGGCACGAGGAGTTGAAACTTGCTACAAAAACTAATCTATTGGTGTAGTCGTACTATCCAGGGACCCGGGAGTGGGCTCAAAAATGGTTTTGGAGGTGCCTCATGACAAAAATATAGTGTTTTTATGCAAGAGAGTTAAAACTTGGTCCAACAAGTCAATTCAGGTCTAGTTGTGTCATTCAAAAATCACATTTTATGATGTCATTAACCTGTGTAATGACTCAGCAAAAATTAAAAAAAAATCATTTTTCACACTTTGATTAGATATTAAGAGCATTTGTAGTTTTATGTAAGTTTCATCTCATTATCAGCATTAGTTCAATTTTTATCAAATGAACTGTATACACAATATATAACACTCATGTCCCGCTCTAATTTTGTTACGTCTAACTCATCAAGGAGCTGACAGAGCCTGAACTCACTCTGTCCTTCAATTAAAATTCCAAAGAATATAATGTGAAGTATTTTACTAGAGGTTAGCGGTGCTCTCTTACCGCCATCATGCTAAACAAGCAAAGCATATATCATTTGATACCACTGAATTTTGCTAAAAATGAATAGTTGACACAATATAACTGTGTCAACCTCGTCTCTGTAAATACTTAACATTATATTATATTTAATTTTAATGAAGGTCAGCGCCCTGATGAGTTAAGATGTAATGAAACAGAGTGGACATGAGATTATGTCGAGCCATCAATGATAACGAAAGTTGAATGATGGAACAGTTCCCAGATATAGCATTGCATTTTGCTTGCTATATTTCCTAGATGTCTCTCACACAATTATATTGTGCAATTCATGTTGTTGTAAATAATCCAATTGAAGTAAACTTTGGTACAAGTATATTCCTTTATATAACAAATAAGTATACTAAGTTTTCCATAATTTTTTCAACTTCAAAGTGGTACCTGACGCCTTATGGGAGCCCCTGACTAATGAGAATAAACTCTTGTGTGATTGTAGGTAGAAGTGAGGACGCCAACAAAGCATTTTCCGCTGCAGTTCAGCAACACGACACTCTGGTGAAAGCCTGGGCATTCTGGGGAGACTTCATCGAGCAACAGTTCACCAAGTCATCTAATCCTGACATGCAAACTGGAGTCTCTGCTATTACTTGTTTCCTACATGCCTGCAGACACCAGAATGAATCTAAGTCTAGGAAGTATTTAGCTAAGGTTTGCTTCGACACTTATTTTCTACTTAAATCTATTTCTTTTTTACTGTGGGTGTATAACAATAGTATTGTGTTTTTAATAAAAATCTGAAACTGGGATTATCCCTTAAATTATCCTTTTCAGGTGTTATTAAGACCCTCTGAGTGCTTTCCCTAATTTATCTGTCTGTATGTGTGTGTTAGTGTCTGTTATCATCATAGCTCCTAGTGTATTTATACTAGAGAGTTGAAACATTGTCCAAAAATCAATTTTTAGATCTAGTTGAGCTATCCGGAAAATATTTTTTTTAATGACAGCAAACAATTTTAAAATTTATAAAAACACAAGAAAAGCGTTTTAATTTTGTGAAACAAATGGCCTGTGAGGCTAGTTGATGTAAATTCACTGGGTTCTTTTTATTTACAAAATCAGAGGTAACTAATACAAAATAGCATCACTTTGACTAATAATGATTAAGAAAGAAAGATTATAGAGTAGAATATAATTTATTGTCAACAGCTAATATAATTAGATACAATACATCATACAAATACAAAACTAAAACACAACAATAACTTAATACTTATAAATAAATGTTATACTATAACAATAAAATGCCTTTTAATAGATAATCATTTAAACTTATTTTTTATCATTTCATTAATAGAGTAAAAATCCATATTCTTTTAAGAATTTGGTTACTGCTGGCTTGAATTTTTCGTATGAGTCACAGGCTTGTATTTCTTTTGCAAGGGAGTTATAAAGTTTTGATGACAAATTAATTACTGAATTTTTAAAACAAGTAGTCCTGCAGTAAGGGGTGATTAGACCTTTTCTATTCCTTAAATTTATATGGTGCTTTTTAAGATTTTGAACAGAGTAGTGGGGATATTTTTGTTACAAAACAAACTGATTCTTTTACAAATATACACGGGAAAGTCAACATCTGATAAGAAATAAACAAAGGTTTGGCAGTTTCCCTATTAGGGATGCTAAATATTAGTCTGACGATCCTTTTTTGCATCACGAATACTCTCCTTGCTTCAGGACACCCAGCCCATACAAGAAGATTATACTTCAAGTGTGAATAGACCCACCCATAATACACTAACATAAGAACTGAAAAATCGCCAACGCAACATAAAGCATTCCCTAACAAATGGTTTTATATTTTGTTTTAAACATTTTTGGTGGGAAGGTTAAGAATCTCACTATAAATTAAATTTAAAATTTGGATGGCCTGATACTTGGTGGACTTAGTCGTCTTTGACAGGCAATGTGCTGCAATATTTATAACTTTGGGAGCTGATTGGGTGGTGTAATTATGACTCTTCTAAACTAACTCTTGATTGTGTGGATCCAAACATACTTTATACTTTATATAAAGTATAAATACACTTTATCCATATATTTATACTTTATATAATCCATATATTATGGATGGATCCAGATATTTATACTTTATCCAAAGTATAAATAGAAGGAAGAATCAATATTTTGAGATTCTTAAATAGCTGACTGCATGGATTGTTCCATTCCTTTCCTGAAATAAACCTAATGGTTAAACATATATAACAACAACATGTAAACATGCAACAACATATAATAATAAAACAACAAATAATATGAAACAACAACAATGTGGCTGGCTGCCAAGTTGTGACTGGAAGGCCCCAGTGCCCTCTTTCCGACACCGCATAGCGGCTACAGGCTAAAGACCCGTATTAATATATAAATATCTCCTTAAACC
Organism: Microvelia longipes; assembly: GCA_018340805.1. Lineage (NCBI taxonomy): Eukaryota > Metazoa > Arthropoda > Insecta > Hemiptera > Veliidae > Microvelia > Microvelia longipes. The sequence goes on from JACMZG010000022.1 coordinate 2,743,142, forward strand.
AGTGTTTGAAATCAACAGGTACTCTGGTTATTAACCTATGATGATGCTAACAACACCCTAGCTACTGCAGTGGATAAATATGTTGTGGGAGTACCACCAGTACAATGGTTACCATGGATCCCACAGCTTCTTACTTGCCTTATTAGAAATGAAGGCAATTTCATGCTCAATCTTTTATCTCAGGTAATGTTTTTAATTTTGTAATTTTTAATGATTTCGTGTATTTTCATAGCAAATGTAGCTAATTAAGTCGATGTCATTGGTCAAGGAGTATTGAAATGGATGGGTTCTGGGGGGGTTCTCAAAACTTTTTTGTAGTAGGACCCCTTAAGATAGATAACAAGTTGAAAGAGAGTGGTCCGGAGTCGATACAACCACTCAAAGCCAGAGTACCTGGGTTCAAATTATTTTTTAGTTAATAAACTTACATAATGTAAAAAAAACACGATAAAAAATTATTGCCCTGGGTTTGAATCCTGGCGGGAAACCCAAGTTCGAATCCTGGTGGGGACAATCATTTTTTACATTATGTAAGTTTATAACTAAAAAAGAATTTGAACCCAGGTACTCTGGCTTTGAGTGGTCGTATCGACTCTGGACCACTCTCTTTCAACTGGTAGGCCCAAAAAACATCAAAAACAACTCCACACTTGAAATATGTGGTTTACTGTCCGTATTTTAGGTTTTATGGTAATCCGACAGCGTTTTTTTAACTTTTTGGTCACTTTGGGTGGTGATGTCGAATTTATTTCCATAAAAAAATAATATATACCTTTAACTATGTTTTATTAGCAAAGAAACCCCTGGATAAACCCTATTTTCAATAGAAATCAGTATATTTTTGTGAAATCGTTTAACTCAAAAACTGCTGATTTTAAAAACGCTGTAAAGTACCTTAAAACCAAAGTAAACAATATGTTACATATTGGGCGTAAAACTGCAATGTATAGAGGTCATTTTAAGCCCAATTTGGAAAAAATCGCCCCAGTCCCATTGGACGATAAATCACCCTGAAAAATGCCAAAATCATGAAAACCTTAACTTTTAATAATTCTTTGACTCCAAAAGGTAAAATTTGGAACATTAAAATATTTTTTCTTGTTCCTTATGGTCACCTTAGTAACCAAAAAATTATTTCTATTTTTTTCAGTATTATCTTCCTTGTTAAAAAAAATAAGGAAAAAGTGTATTTTCAGTCTTTGTAGTCAAATTTATTATGCAAACTCAGAGATTAGCAGCAGTAGAACAAAAAATATTGGTTTTTATATAAAACCCAAAGAGGACACTTTCAAACGAGACCTGTTTCATGCTAGGTTAAGCCAAAGCTGAAATATTAAGCCTCAAAAATTGGCAAAAAAACACAAAATTTGGGTGTCTTGGAAACAAAAAAGTGATTTTTGAAAATGAAGGAGGCTGTAGAAAAAATCAATACTAGGCATTTTGGACTACCTGTGGGTAGCACCAACACAGAAAAAAGTATCAATTTTTATTTTTTTCGAACAACATCTCTGGATCACTTGAAATGGATTGACCCTTATATGAGGTACTACTAAGAGTCCTAAATTTTGCTTAAACTCAGGTTCACTTTGGTTTTAAGATCTATTACAACTTCCTGACATCCCATACACTCTGACCACTGGCTTAACATGTGAGTATTTCCATCCCACACATAAAAATTCTAGACCCTCAATGGTTAGAAACTTCAACTGTCTAAGCGGCAGTCAACCCGGACAGTCCAAGTAAAATTTCTATTATAAGAATTATAGTAGAGAGTAAAATCTCTAGTATTACTAGAATATAATATACTAGAAATTTTAAAGTGAAATTCCTGGCCCTTTGGTCTATCAATTCTTTTTTTCACTAAGTGATAGCAACTCAAAAAAAAATTGTATTCCAGGTTGTCCGTATGTTTCCTCAAGCAGTATACTTCCCGTTGAGAACTTTGTATTTGACATTAAAAATAGAGCAGATGGAACGAGAAAGAGAAAAGTTTAAGAATGCAAAATTAGCTGCTGCTAAACAGGTATTGGGTTATAAATTCTTTCAGTTATCCTGTTTTAAAAATTGGTACTTAAGGAGAAAATTCATATACTTCAAAAATTCATTTACTTCAAAAATACTCTATTGCCATATAATATTATATACTTATTTATTTTTGAGTTCTTACATGAAGATAAAACATAAAAAAACGTCAACACTTAAACTTGTAGAAATTATAGAAAATATTCAAATACATATTTCTTTACAATTAAAATATTCATTAATATTATAAAATGCGTTGTCCGGAAGTAAAAATTCTATGTTTTTTCAAATATTTTGGATTCTAACTCTTTAGTGTTTGTAGGAAGAGAATTGAAAAAAATAACTCCTAAGATAGAAAAGCCAGTTTCCGATCTTGTGAGACGATGTTAAGTTGCTGATTATTCCTTGTATTGTATCCATGGACATCCCGCCTCTGGGATAGGTTGCTTATCTTAATCTTTACATATTTTAAACTATGTGTTGTGGTGTTGTTAAATATAGATATAGGTATCAAAGTCCTTTTGCATAAATGGGATTTATAAACATAATGTTTTATAAATAATTTATAAACTAGTTATAAATTAGTTTATAAAGTTTCTCACTGGCTTTACATTATTTTAGAAGTTCTACCCCATGCATAAAAATCCTAGACCCTGATCGGTAACAAACTTCAACTACCTGAGTGGCAATCCACTCAGTCAGTCCAAATAAAATTCCTAATATTAAAATTATAGTAGAAAGTAAAATTTTAAGTATAAGTAGTGTAAGTATAAATAATAAGTGTAATTATAGTGAAGCCTGGAACTTTCTTTATACCAATAAAAGAAGTTCTTCATTGTTATAAGAGGTCTCGGTGTTTTGTGCCTCAACCACTAAGCCACATTGGCGCTGAGGGCTGCTACAAAGCCATTTGATTATTTTACTAGTTTGCATTGTTAATTGCCATACTATTAATTAATTTAGTATTTGGATTTTCAGGGGACGCAGAGTAAACCTGCTGATCAACAAGGTAAATAATTTAGAGAATTAAAGTTGTACTATTTTCATCATAAAATTGCATGTGTTACAAGGTTGTATGGACAAAAGTGGAGGGAAGGATTGATTCAGCTGGGCTTCCTGTTTCAATATATATAATAAATAAATATGTATAAAAAATAAGTTGAAAATTTTGGTTGCTTATAACTCGAAAACTACTTAAAGGATTTAGACCAAAGTTTAAACTTAGACTAATCATATATCAGAAGTCATAATCTATGTCAGATCTTGATCAGTGCTAAAATAACTGTACGAGATTAGTGTAAATATTCATTTTTGAGTGCTTACAGCTCGGAATCTAATTGATAGATTTTGACTTAACTTTAAACTTAAAATGCTTATAGGTCTGAGTTGTCACCTTTTAAGTCTTATTGGTACCCGTTCGAAAATAATATGGGTTTAGTGCAACACTAAATTTAAGTACTTACTGATTGGAATATAATCGATGGATCTTGACTAAACTCTACACTTAAACAACTCATAAGCCATATTGACCACATTATATGTCTCAACAAAATTCCTTCACAAATAACAATAGACGTATATTGAATTGTTCAATTTGAGGCCTATTTTGTTATGAATATTATTGTATTCTTATTAAAAGTCAAAACACACGATTTAAGAATTCTATTTTTGATCGTCATCTAATCAAAACAAGCAACTTACAATCATAAAGCACAGCTTGAGAATCACCGGAAGGACAAAAACATTTTAAACGGAATTTTCTTGCTTACAAGAAAAACAGTTGTTACAGCTGTTGACAACTTTTATTTTTGTAGTTCTTGAAGGAATGATATGTTGTTTGATAAATAAAATATTTGGTGAAAGCTCTGGTATCGCTGCTAGTAAATATATAAATGTATATATATGTGTGTGTGTGTGTATTTACTTTCCAGTAATGCTTGATAAATGTGTAACTGCTCAAATTATAAAGCATAAACTGGATTCCTAAGAAAAAAATAGATGTTAAGCACAGAAACATGTATTCCAAAGGAAAATCGACCGGCATGTGGGCCACTAAGTCGGAATTTTTTAGTATAATTTCTAATATATTTGATTCTATACTATTATTCATTTTTTATTTACTTCGCAGGTACAGTGCCTGATGTCTCTATTAAAGCCACTCAGTCTATGTGGAGGTGCTCCAAGATTATGCACATGCAGAAGGATATCCATCCAACTGTTTTATCATCTCTTGAAGGACTTGTCGACCAGGTATTGAAGATATAATAACTAAATAATAGGCTCTAATTAATCCTGTACTTAAATCACCGGAGAAAAACTTTTTAGTCATGTGATTTTCTTTCTTGTTACTTTTTTTGCTTTAAGCCTAGTATTAAACAAATTGGGTACGGGGTTTCTCGGAACTTATTCTGATCACATCGGATTCACTATGCTCATCCATCATTCTTAGGATTAGCTTAGCTTGTCTTCAAAATATACAAGTTGTTAAATTTATAATGTAACACCTCTTCAGACTGGCTTCACTTGTCCTCAGATAGTAAATACATTCGTTTCTTTACCAGCAGTCACCCATCCAGGCACTAACAACGCTCAAAGGAGCTTAACTTTTATGATCCAACAAAAAATCATAGGTATACTTGTCATATTGAAGTGAAACTTGATGTACGTATTTATTACGTAATGGTATTACACTTGTGCTAAATTCAAATCAAATAGATTTTAAAACAATTTTTAAAACACATACACTAGTCTTTAGATAAAAATTAAACTAATGCTGATAATAAGATGAACCTTGGCACAAATGTTTGTCTTATATGTGGCTGCATAGATGCCAAACCTCAATCAGATTGCTCATTTTTCTGCGTTATATGATTTTTCAAAAAGTTTAAATTCTCTAGTATAAATACACTGGGAGCTACGATGATAACAAACACACACATACAGATAGACAACTTTGTGAAAACCACTTAGAAGTCTTTAAAAACACCTTAAACGGATAATTCCAGTGAGATCCTTTTTCGGTTTTTTTACAAACACAATACCTTTTTATATAACTAAGTTGTATTAACAAGAATAAGTAAAAAATAGATTTGATTATTTTTTACTTTCTTTATTTATACCGAAGGTATATTGGAAAAGTATTGTGTTTTCAAAAAATCCGGAATCGGGATGTCACCTAAATTATCTGTGTCAGGTGTTTCTAAGACCTCTTGTATGGTTTTCACAATTTTTTTATCTGTATGTGTATGTGTGGTATAACTGTAGTTCCAAGTGTATTTATGCTAGAGAGTTGAAACACTTTACAAAAGTCTGTCTACCACTGTAGTTGTGCTATTTGTATTTGGAAAGTAATGTTTTTATGATGTCATTAACCTACGATAATGACTCAGTGAATATTTCAAAACATGATAAAACGCGGAAAAATTATGTTATAAATATAAGATTTGGAAAGCATGTTGAGATGTATAAGATTAACATATATGCCAAGTTTCATCTCATTATCAGCCTTAGTTAAATTTTTATCAAATGACTTGTTTATGTTTTTTTAAAAATTGTGAAATATCACAAAATAATCTTATTGAGTTGAAATTTTGTACAAGTCTTAATCTTTAAGTAATAAATAAGTACACTATGTTTTATTTTAATTCAACTAGTATATCCATGGTTTTTGTTGGATCATAAATGTTTAGCAGCATTGAACATGGTCAGTGCTGTATGGGTGAGTATGGGTGACCGCTGAGAATGAAACGGTTGTATTTACTATCTGAGGGTAACCAAAGCGAGACCGAAGACATGTTGCAGTATAAATTCCAAGGATGTTGCAGTATAGAGTTCCAAGGAACTCTCTTACTGATTTTTTTTTTCTTTCTTTCTTTTAAAATTAGATTAACTTCTTTAAAAAAATAAACAAATATATATACTTATATGTATATATGTGCATATATATTTATGTAAGTGTGTGTTATGTATGTATATGTGTTGATTGTGTTTATGTGTTTATTTATCATTTATAAATAATCTCCTCCTGAGGGTATAGTGATTACTAGTGGTGTTGGCAAAACAATTAAATACAACACTTCTTTTTCATTTTATTTTTTTATATCTAATTGATGTTATAATTTTTTTATATAATTGGTTATAAATTATATATTTGATATTATATTATATAATATAATTATATATTTATACATGGTTTAACATACAAGACTGACCTCGTTGGCTTCCTTGCATTATTTTACCATGCTGTCAACTGATAATAACCATGTGCTATACTATAGACCACTTTTATTAAATTGAAGTGCATTCTTCAAATATAATTGATTACTGATGTTATTTTGTGTAGATGGTGTGGTTTAGAGAGACTTGGTATGAGGAGGTGTTGAGACAGCTAAGGCAGGGCTTAACTAAGTGCTACGTCCTTGCCTTTGAGAACAGAGGAGCTGTGTCCGATGCAACCATAACACCCCACACGCTTCACTTTGTCAAAAAACTTAAGTCCACCTTCGGCCTCGGCATAGGTATCAAATAACTAGTTAATGTATCAAATCAAAATATTTGATTCCCATAAATATTTTGCAAAGTTTGGAAATAGTCAAGTAACAAAAAAGTAAGAAATAGAAGGCATACAAATTAAAAGGAAACAAAGCTTGTCCAGGATTGTCTAAATTACTATTTAGGCACCTGATGTAGAATGTAACCCCCAAGGCATTGCCGGGTCACTCTCTTAGGGTCAACTCTTTGGGTCACAAAGAGTTTCAACTTTATCCAAAAAGAATAGTTTGTTGATTTCTTATTATTGGATAGTATTTCGACTTAATCCAAAATTTGATAGTCTGTTGTTTTCTTTTTTCTGGATAGCATTTAAACTCTATCAAAATGAGTAGTTTGTGGTTTCGTTATTCCTGGATGGCATTTCAACTTATCCCAAAAAGGATATTTTGATGATTTCTTTATTAGATAGCATGTTTTTCAACTTAGTTCTCCAGAAAATAAGTCTTAATTGTTTTTTTGTGTTAATTTCAGAGAATCCAAGTGGTATGAATTCGTCAAACACAGGACAAGGTAGTTCCAATACTGTACAAAGTAACAGTTCCCTATCTGAGAGTTTAGCCAAGCGCTATGAAGTCACCCTTCAAGATCCCATATTCCAGCGCATGAAAGAACAGTTCTCAGCCGAATTTGACTTTACTGTACCTGGCGCTATGAAACTACAGAATCTTATTCAAAAACTTAAGAAGTGGATTAAAATATTAGAGGCTAAGACTAAGTTGCAACCTAAGTAAGTTATTTTTCTATTGTTATAAATAATTTTATTTTGGTTTTTTGTTATTTTTCATGTTTTTTTACTCTTCGGTCACTTAGAGTGGTTGTATCAACTTTGAACCAGGTTCATTCGATTCAGTACCCCAAAAACATAGGGGAAAAAAATATTAACCCTGGATTTTAACGATTTTTTGAAAATTTGCTGACTCAGCAAACCTGGTTTTGGGTTTGTGTCCTCCCAATGTTGATTTTTGTACCAAGTTTGATTTAAAAATATTATTCTATTCGAGAGATAGCAATTTTTTTTTAAAGAATGTTCATTAATTTTTGGGCCATATTTTGGACTCTGAAAGTGCACAGGGGCCAAAATTCTCTGATCTGAAATGGTAGACCACCTGATTCTTTATCAGGGAGTCAAAATAAATCAATTTAGCGGATTAATGTTTTTTGGGGCCAGACAGCCACAAAATTTGGAACGGGCTCTTGGACTAATAGGACTTGTGAAGTTGATGTATTATTTACATGACATTGTTTACGTAATTTATTTCAGATCATTTTTAATAGAAGAAAAGTGCAGGTTCCTAAGTAACTTCACTCTTCAGACTGCTGAGATGGAACTACCTGGAGAATTCCTTTTGCCCAAGGTAACATGCAACTTTAGATCTCATCCTTATCTACTTAGCTTAGTTTAATACCTGCGAGTACATCTGATCACTCCTTCCTTCCCTATAGTTGTAACAGTGGGTAATGTACGATAGTAGTGTACAATATCTCACAGAGCACTCTAAACAAAAGGTGTTTTTTGCTGCACAGATCAGCTTTGGAGGCATGGCCAAGGGCAGAGTGTTAAAAGCTCGCCAAGCAACAAGTCTAGTGCAGAGGCTAATGGAAAGTATAATACGAAGTGTGTTCAAAAAGTATTGCGAATTTTGAATTTGAATATACGGGTTACGTATATTCGAATTTCAATATTTTTGTGGCTTTATGTTGGTACTCATCTCTCTCACTTATGCCGACAAGCTCAGCCATTTTGAATGTTCACTTAATTGTTGACAGCTGCTTTGATTGCACATGTTTTGGATCGTCTTCGATTTTTACCTATTCAAAAAAATGGATCAAAGAACCTGTATCAAATTTTGTATGAAAAACAAAATTAAGTGTGTGGATGCATTCCGAATGTTGACTGTCCGCGACGACCCAAATTTTTTGACCTTGGACTTTTGGCCAAAAACAACACACTAATGATGCCGCAGCCACCATATTTCCCAGATCTGGCCCCCTGTGACTTTTTCTTGTTCCCTAAACTGAAGAGGACCATGAAAGGACAACGTACGCTACGCTTGATAAGATAAAGACGACATCGAAGGAGGAGCTGAACAAGATAAAAACAATTTTTTTGAAGTGCTTCGAAGATTGGAAAAACCGTAGCACAAGTGTATAATATCTCATGGGGATTATTTTGAAGGGGACAAAATAGGTATTCATGAATAAATAAATACTTTTTGAACACACCTCGTATACCACATGGTTATAATCGGTGTGGGAAAATAGTGGTGAGAAACCAATGAGGTTGGTCTGATATGTAATTTTGGGTGTGGTTTAATATACAGGACCAACCTCTTTGGCTCCCTACCATTATTTTCATGTGCTGTCAACTGACAATAACCATGTGTTATACTTTAACATGCTCGGAGCGCGTTTAGTTTGTTCACTTTTGACTCACTCCATTGATTATGATGAAACCTTCCCAGTAGGAAAATCTATATCAAAACTAAAAATTTGCAGAATGTATTTATTTGATATTCTTGTTTTTTGTCTCATTTTTCCATCCCTTTAATCCATTTTTAATACAACAGAAAAACTGACTACGACAATAACCAACATAACCTATCAAATAATTAGACAGCATCATAGAGATATATTACTAGATATATTAAAAGAACTGAAACATCTACTTTGGGCTCTCAAGGGCTCTGTGTAACCTCATTGAAACCTTCTCCAAGAGTGAGTTAAGGTTAAAATAAATCAATTGTATTGATTATAATTGCACTTTGTTAGTGTTTTAGTTGTATATTAAATGTTCTACTTTATAAGTTGCGGTCATATTGTTCTGTTTATTTGAATATATTATGTTGAAGGTGGTCAGGTTACTTTTTCAATGTTTCAAAAAGCCTCTCTATTAATAATATCTCTATGGTTAAAATGCATTTGTGAGATTGATACTGGTCAGCACAATGGCAGTGGGATTTTTTATCCTCTCCTTCCTCTTTCACTTCTGAACATAATGATCAGAGTGCTGTCATTGGTCGGTTGTCGCCCAATGCACACTTACTTCACTGAATTCTGTGTGATGTTACAAGGGGTTAAGATAAGATAATCTACTAGTAAGTAAAAAGAAATTTATAATGGTTATGTAAAAAAAATTCTGGTCTGGTGGTCCGTATGCCAGGTGAATTCCTTTGGAATGCGGCTTTTTGCTTTTCTGTGCTTAACAATCCATTTTTTGCTTAAGTTTTTTATGTTTTGGTTTATGTTTTGTAACTTGAACAGTTACTTAATTATCAAGCACTACTTGTAACTCATTTTTTCTGTTGTATTTTTTAAATCTTTATCTTGTTGGTTGTATGGAGCTATGCATCTAAAATTGGCTGTAATAATTAGTACGTTCACACACACTTTAGATCGTATAGAGTACGATCTCTCAATATGGTAATTTAAGCTGTATGAACCATGCGGAGGGGATCCGATCGCATACGCTAGAACTAGGGAGATGGAATCTAAATGGATCCCCCGATACGCTGTCTTTTTGTGTGTGTACCTTTAGAGACGATCGTATTTAACGAATAACCTTCTCGTCGAACTTTTATTTCACTTTATTTCACTTCTATATAACCGTTTTTGATAAAATAACTTTTGGAATATTATTTTTTTAGTGTAACTTTATTATTACGCAAAGAAATCACAATTTAATTAAATATATTTTTTGTTTTAAACTTCCTTATAACCAAAAGTGAAGGTTCACTAAACAAGACGCCATGTTTTGGCGGGATCAGTTATCACTCGATCAACTAAACAAATACGCTGCAAGAACCGTGAAGTTAGTTGACCGTATTGTGTATGTATTCTGTACGATCCGCGGATCTAGAGTGTGTGTGAACGTACTAAATAATAATATCCGTCTATTGGATTAAATTGTTACATATTAGTATTACAGCTTATTAAATTTATTATTTTCTTTAACAATTCATCCAATCAGCTATAGCTGAGGATTTTATACATAATTTAGTTTTAAATCATTTTAATTTTTTTTATGAATTAATTTCCTTGATTTCTTTTATTTTTATTTTGATGGTAATTTAATTCATTTATTCATTTTTGTACAATTGGAGGCTACACGTACATTAAAATAGAAAGTAATTTTATTTATAATTCATCATTCAAATTCTTTTTTAATTTACTTCTATTTCACTTCTTAAAACTAATAAAGTTAGGCTAAGCCTAATGAATTCCTATAAATAAAAAAACTATATTATTTAAGATACTAAATAAAAATAATAATTTACAAAAATTCAATGTTATTTTTTTTTAAATTATTAATTTTTAATTATAAATTTAATTATTTATTCATAATTTGAAATTAATTAATATATAAGATTTTAACAAGCTTTTCAACTTATATTTAAAATAGTAAATAAAACAAGACAATAAATTAGACATTAAATACTAATCATTTTGAATAGTAGTGGCTTATTAGGTTAGTAGATAATGTTTATAAGGACTTTTTCCTAAATAACACATAATTTAAATAAAATATAATTTTCCTTTAGGTTTAACTTAATTAACATGCAATATAATACTAAATAACAACAAAAAATAACAAGCTCAGAGAAAAAAGGTATTAATAAATAATTCTCTATGCAGTATTTATTTAACTAAGTTAAATAAAAAAAAAATTGGCTGTGCGCACAATTATTTGCACTAATTTAAGGCTCAGTTAGTGTTTATCTTTAAAGGTTATAGTGCATTTCCTTTGAAAAATACAAAAAAAATGAGTTACAAGTAAAGCTTGATAATTAAGTGACTGTTAAAGTTATGAAAACTAAAGTTAAAATAATAATAAGTTAAAAGTTAAAGTTAAGTTAGTTAGTTAGTTAAGTTAAAGTTAGTTAAGTTAGTTTTTAAGTTAAATTAAAATTAAAACTAAAGTTGAAAGCTAAAGTTATAAACTGGAACCTTAAGTAAGAAATAGATTGTTAAGCACGAAAACACCCATTCCCAACTAAATTAGCCTGATATATAGACCACCTCGCCAGAATTACTTTGAAGTTATAAACTTATGTTATGTAAAATATAACAATAAAAAATTATCTTCCTTAGTAAGATTTGGACCTAGATACCCTGGCTTTGAGTGCTCATATTTGCCCCAGCCACTCTCATTCAACTAACTGGCCCAAAAAACATAGAATAAAACTCCCCACTTGACATATATTGTTTAATAATAATAATAATAATGCCAGTTTTAGGTCCTTTCGGCTCTTCAGGGTATTCACCCTGCAGGAACCACCTCGGGTGGGTCACATCTACTATGCTCAAAGTAAAGCTAAAGTTTGCAAAATCTTTTTCATAAAATTTTATTAATAAAAACCGAGAACATAGTCCGGGCTGTGAACCCCGGACCTCCGGTGCCAAAGTCAAGTACTATATGACCATGGCTACGGAGGCAGATGTATATTGTTTACCGGCCGTATTTTAGGTTTTCTGGTCACCAAATTTAACATTGCGGATCTATAGAATGGTGATAACCCTTTGCAGGGTTAACACTATTAATAAAACCAACTTTAAATAGAAAGTCTATTTCTAGTCTAAAGAAGAAGACGAAGGAGAGTCTATTTCTAGTTCTGTTTCTAGTCTTGTTCAGTCTTTCTAGGTCTGGTCTATTTCTGTCTTTTCTAGTCTATTCTTTACTCTAGTTTTATATGACAAATTTAATGAAAAACTTTTGTATCTTGTTTGCAGCATTCGCACTACTTTGTACGTATATCGAGGTTCATGCCTCGTGTTGAGATTGTGCAAAAACACAATACAGCTGCTCGAAGACTCTATATCCGAGGACATAATGGTAAGATATACCCTTATCTTGTCGTTAATGACTCAGGACTGGGCGATGCCAGGAGAGAGGAGAGAGTCTTACAGCTGCTAAGAATGATTAATCACTACTTCCCTAAACAAAAGGTATGATTTTTACGTTTCCTGTTTTATACCTTAGGTACGTAGGAAAGTGTAGCGTTTTCACTAAAAATCTGAAATTATGATTTCAACCATTGTGATTCCCCTGTGATTTGTGTACATAAAGTTATATATTTCAATTGATAATAGCAAAATTAATAAAGATATATAACCAAAAACCACTGGGGTGGTAAAAAAACTCCCCATCAAGTCTTTGGTTAAAAAAAAGTAGGGAAATCAACTTTTCTGTCCCACAAAGTCACGTCTGTTTTGGTTGGAGACGATCATTGGAGTTTCAAAGCGAATTTGAAATTTTGGTTAGGAATACTAAAGGGCATTATTTAAATTGACAGGCTAACATCAACTTTTTCTTCTAGGCAGCGTACCAGCAATGTAAACGAGTTGTATAGCTTTTTCTGCTATATTTTGAGGTATCAAACAATTTAGGTGTTCGTGGAGATTATTCATAACAGATTTTAGCAGTTGCACTTTTACATACCTCCATTGATCCGGTAATATACAAAAAAAATTAATGAATAAATGAAACGATAAGGTTACTATACAGTCAGCAACTACACCCTTATATGTTAGGTCTAAATAATTCTAAAGTTGATTCACTTTTCTGGCGCACCGCCAAGGAGAAGGAGCTGATGATTTAAATAATCAGCCCTCAATTTAAATAAGGTCCTTTAGTTGCCAACCTAGCAGCTTCACTTTGAAATACCAATGACCATCTCCAACCAAAACGAACATGACTTGGAGGAAAGAATAGTTGATTTCCCTATTTTTTTGGCCAAAGACTTGGTGGGAGTTTTTACCTCACTAGTGGTTTTTGGTAAGATTTCATGACTTTTTATGCAGCTCCTGTTTTTAAATTGGCGGGGAAGAACACTGCTGCGTTATAAAATTATTAAAATTGTGTTATAAAAATCGTAATAAACCATTTTACACATTTATAATTAATAAAGAATTTAGCACTAATTAATAATTTGATTTAATACTTAAACAGCTTAAAGTATTTCCTACTTTGTTAAAAACATTGTTATTTGTCAGGTTGGCAGCCTTACTTAAAACCACCAGTGAACAGGAGTGCTCCTTCCTTAGAATAACTAATATATAGAGAGGAACATAACTGATAACAAAGCCGATTCACTTGTGGTCTTAAGTAATGCTGCCACACTAAAAATATAAAATTTTCTTATAACAAAGTTTGCAATACTATACAAGTTTGGTTGGATTATTAAGTTACATTTTTAATTAATGATCGATTATTTATGAAATGCTAATATAAACATTGATGCATTATAATTTATTCAGCATTTTAAATAGTATTTTAACAATTTTTATAAAAAATATGTTAAAAGTAGTCCTCGTTAACTAAATCTAGATTCTCAAGCACCTGTAACTTTTTTGCTATCTAAGACCAATTTTTATTTATTTCTTAGCTAGTTTTTTTTAAGTTATTGTATTTGTTTATTACAAACTTTCTTTGTTAATGGGTATTGGAGACACATTTATGAAATAATGTTTTGTTGTTTGGGTGGTAGCCCTACTTAAGACAACCAGACAAGATTCTAGGGATTCTATGGGAAGGATATTTTAAAATGTGATATTTAGAATTTAACCCGGGTTTGTGTATTTCTTTAGGCATTTTCTAATAAATCACGCGGTTTAATCTATTTGCGGGTTGTTTTTGAGGAAATGTAATCATTCATTTAATTGTTTCTAGTTCTACGATTTTTATTAAAAAGTTATTAAATATTTACTATACAGGGTGACTTACTCTTAATGGGACAAAATAAAAATCTTGATTCTATGGACCAGGATGAACAAAAAATGTCATGTAAGCATAGGGTCGATTCTCAATAGTTCTCTAGAAAAATCGATATATCGAATTATTCGATACTTTACTATCTAATTCTCTAAAACGATCTACAACTTGAAAGCTACTAAAGCTAAAGAGATGCGGTTTTCACTGTTCTCAAGGACATTAAATTCCCTTTTAAATGGTATACTTTATGTCGCAATCATCACAATTCAACATTAATTTATTTGCATTTGAAATAAAATTTTTTATTAGTACTAAAAATGTAAAAAAAATTTAAATGCCAAAATCTTCGATATTTGTTCACTCATAGTTGAAACCTAAAAATCTTAAAAACAGCCTCATTCCATACCCTTAGAATGAATAACATAATCTATGGCTTGTTTTGACTTTAACCGAGATATTCTTAAAAAACTTGATGTGAGTTGCTTAGATTCTAAATTATTCACTGTGTAAACAAAGACATTTATATTTAAATTATTTCAATTTGATTTACAAAATAAACTTTATTTTATTAGTTATAACTATATTATTAATTATTCTATGTTAGGTAATCATAGAAAATAATCAACCCTCCCTCCACTCCCATATAGCTTAAAAAACTTAATTTAAGTCTCTTATAATAAAACAAATGCAACAAAAACATTTCTTGATATATTTTGAGGCTCAGATGAGCCTCCTTATGCAAAACTTCATTTTTATTTAAGTTAGCTAAAAAAACTTTCATTATTAGCTTAGGAGAACCATAGTCTCTAGGTCGCTAGCGCACCAGACTTTACCGTTGTTGAAATCGCCAATCATAATCATAGCTAGATTAATAAAATACAACCATTAATTAAAATTTAGCAATATGTACTAAAAAGTTTAAAATATACAAATTTAAAAATAAACATAATTTATATTTTACTATAAAAAAAATATTTAATAAAAATCGTTGAATAGTGGAAAAAATGAAATAACATTTTTCTTAAAATCATCCCGTAAATAGATTAAACCCGCATGTTTTCTTTGAAAATGCATACTTAACCTGGGTTAAATACCTAAATATCACATTTTAAAACATCCTTCCCATAGAATCCCTAGAATCTTGTGAGAACCAGTGAACTTGCTTTCATGTTATCAGAGGAATTCCATTGTCCTCTGCTCCTTCTATATTAGTATTCCAAGTACATACCAATATGCTGAGTAATAATAATAATAATGCAAAAAATAATACAAAACAGCAACCAATGCACCAGCGACCCAAAACCTTTCCCATCCTGCAGGTTTAACATAAAAAATAATTATAAATGTTTGTCACTGAATAGGATTAAATCCTAGGCATAGAGATATATTTCTAGAGAGGGCATAGCCTATCTCAATACATTAAAAAGCCTGAAACATCATTTTGGGGCTCTGTATAACATCATCGAAACCTCCTACTTTGTGTTTTGATTTTTACTTTAAAAAGTCTAATGTATAAGTTACTGCTATTCCATTTTGCTTATTTCATTATATTGATAGTCGAAGGTGGT
This sequence comes from Microvelia longipes, assembly GCA_018340805.1. Lineage (NCBI taxonomy): Eukaryota > Metazoa > Arthropoda > Insecta > Hemiptera > Veliidae > Microvelia > Microvelia longipes. The sequence goes on from JACMZG010000022.1 coordinate 2,758,991, forward strand.
CAGGTTACATTTACAATGTTTCAAAACTCAACCAATAGGGCCCCTCTAGTAATACTATCTCTATGATCCTCTTTGAGGTCAGGACATTAATTGTTTATGCTTTTCTGTTGTAGGAAACAGCTAAGAGACTGTTGCAAGTGACAGTGCCACGGGTAGTAGCAGTGTTACCCCAGATGAGGCTGGTTGAAGACAATCCTGCCTCGCTATCTTTACTAGATATATACAGATCATCTTGTACCAGTAGAGACACCGATCATGATGCCCCTGTCACTAGATATTATGATAAATTAGCTTCTATTCAGGTAAATTAAGATAAATGTAATTTATTAAATAAGCTAGAGAAGTAAATCAATGCCAAAGTATCAAGAGATATCAAGTATCTTTACTGTAACAGAACTTTAATACAGATTTGCCTTAAAGCCTTTAGGTAATCATCAGTGCCTACTTATGCAAAACCCAAATATCCTACCATAATAGAACTTTATTATACGCAAAACCAACTTTAGACCTATTTAACAATCTGTTATTTAAACTACTTTGGTTCAAGTTATTGTAAAATTATGAGTGTCTTCACTTTTAGACCTTGTTTACAATGTCATATATGCAAGTTTAAATGTGAATTCAATAGGTTTTGCACAATTGAAGACCAACCAGGGTTGACAACTTCTCTATGTCTGGCTAAAGATTTAAATGTTTTTTTTTAATGGTTGGGCAAAAGATTAAGTTTATATATAGTTGAGTTCTTGTAGAATATCTGTTTATTGGTTTCTGGAATTAAAAATATACCTCGAAGGGATTTAGTTTCTATATTTTTTGTATATTTTATTATATATCGCTAAATATTGGTTAATTTTTTTTTTACTTGGTTAATTGAGATTTACTGAAGATCGTTGTTTAAGATATTAAGATTTATGTATCAACAGTGCTCAGATTTATCTTCAAGGATGATGTTCTTTTTGCAACTTGCTTTATTGCCAACAATCAAGTCTTGTGAGCATTGGTACACCCTTAGAATAATACTATATATATATAGAAGAAGCACAGGGCCGTAAACACAATGTAATTCCACTGATAACACAAAAGCTGGTTGACTGGTGCAACTAAGTAATGCTGCCAACCTGACAACAAAACATTATTTTAAATATGTGTCATGAATATCATTAATGAAAAGATCGTAAAGAACAATATAATAACTTAACACACCTGCTGAGTATTTAATAAAACTGGTCTTAGATGGCAAAAGGATGGCGGAATACAAGAATCTACGAGTTGACGAGGACTACTTTTATATATAATTTTAATAAATACGTTAAACTACAATTAAAATATAAAAAATTAAAAAAAATTAAAATAATAAATAAAAATAAAAATAAATAAAAAAAATAAATAAAAAAAAGATAAAAATTAAAATTGTAATGCACCGATATTATATAGTATTTTATGAATAATCAATCATTAATTAATAATAGAACATAATAATAGCAACCGGAAGTATTGCCAATTTTTGTTTAGAAAAATTGTATATTGTTAGGTTGGCAGCATTACTTAGTTGCACAGTCAACTGGCTTCGTGTTATCAGTAGTGCTCCTTTTATATAAAGTATTATTCTAAGGGTACACTCTTGTTTCACACATATACCAATCAAAGGTTCGATCTTATCATTAAATCTTATCTTAGATTTTAACAAGTATTTTATTTTATACTTGATATCTTATCAAGTATTTTGACTCTGGAATTATAGTGACATAATTCTTTTTATGTTATTACAATAATCAGGTAGATTTGAGTTGTAGCAAAATGACAAGTGTCTACACTTTTAGATCTAGTTTGACCATGTATAAAAACCACTTACACTTTTGTAAGGTTTGAAACACATGTTGTTTGCATTTTTTTTCCAGGCTAGAGGAATGCAAGCAAGTTTACAAAATTTAAAAGAGATATTGAAAGATGTGCAGATGTCGATGGTTCCAAAAACTTTGTTGCGAGAATGGGCCGTCAATACTTATCCCTCTCCTACTGACTACTGGACGTTCAGAAAGATGGTACTTTTTATATTACTCTTGCTAAATATACTCCCCAACAAGACCAACTTAAATGTAAACGTTTTTCAGAAGGTGGAGATTTAGATCTTCTGAAAGAAACCTTCCTTCAGAAGGTTTAAGAAACCTCTACTTTTAAATTCTAGGTTAATTAATGATGGCATCAGTCCTGTAGAAATTTTATTTAAATAAACATTAATTACAGACGTTTCGCATGGCGAAGCCAGGCATTTTTTGATTTTGTTCATTTACCTTTAGTTTTGTTGTTTTTTAATCTTGCTATTGTGTTTTTTCCTTTTATCTCAAATTTATTTGTTTAACTGTGGTAAAGTTTTTGTGATGTTCTTTTGGTTGGTATGCTTACTAAATTTTTGGTGTTGGTTGTTTGTTTTGTTTACTGTTTACACTGAAGATGCCTGGGCTTCGCCATGCGAAACGTCTGTAATTAATGTTATTTTAAATAAATTTCTACAGGATGAAGTCTTCATTAATTAACCTACAGTGCATCGTTAAGTTTAAAAATCCCCAAGGTCCAAGAATCAGAGAAGCCGCTGCCAACCCTCTCTTGAAAGAGAAAAAAAAAATCCCTACTCCCATAAACTCTGTAGGGAAATAGCCCCTTCCCGCATTCGTTCACTTCGTTTTGTGGTTCTTCTTGTGTTTATTTTTTCCCTTCACAATTTAATTTTTTCCACATTTGCATACTTCCTAAAATAATAAAACTACACAAAAGAAATGTAGAAACATCGCCAAGAAAACACGGGTAACATAACCTGATTTGTTTACAAAGTTTTTTCCCCGCTGCCTTTTTGTAGGGATTTTTTTTTTAGAATCGGTGGTGCCTAAAACTGAGCTGTCAAGATTTTTAAAGTAGTCGATACACTGTACAATTTAATTCTTAACAGTCCAATAACAATTTTGTTAATTACCCCTACTTTTATTTGTTTTAAACATAGAGATATATAGTGCAGGGGACATAACCCTCTAGATTTTTTGAAAGGGGGGTTTCCCTGATGAAGAATATGTTTGTATCGATGTATGAGATTTTTGTGTCCTAACAGTTTCTATGGGACACAATAAATTTTGAACGCTTTCTTGGTTCAAAATGAAACTTGGTTCAAAAATCACCCTTGTTAATGTCCCCAACCTTGGAACCTTTAAAAGGCAATTTAGGTTGGTTCACCTTTAATTATTTTCATTATTCTTATAATATATTGTTATTTTTATTATGTATATTTATCATTATTTATATTAATACTCCTAATCTATAACACTGTGAGTTTATTTTTATTCTTATTTTCCATCAATTTTAATGTAATAAAATTTTTATTATATTAAACTTTTTATTATATTTGAAACTTTATATGAATAAATCTTTTTTTAAAATTTTATTCATGCAACTATTTATAAATAGTTTATTGTTATTAATAGACATAAATGTAAATATGAGTAATAAAAAAAATATTAAAAGAAAAAATGTCATAAAACCAATAATAATACTACTAAAAAACAGAGCATGAAAAAAACTGACTATTTTTATTTTATTATATTCTTTGTTAATTTGGTTAAAAAAGAGGCCTTTCTTGGCAACCCTGTGCCCTTTGTGGCCACCAATCATGTTGTCACTTTGCAACCACGTGGTTGTTGTCCAGTGGCAGATTTTTGTATTAGCAATGTTGTAAGTGGTGCAATGTCATGGTATTTAGAAAATTTTCAAATGTGTCAGTTGAAAAACAATATTTATTTACATAAAGTTATATATGTCAAATGATAAAATCTGAACTAATGTTGATAGTACTATTTGACTTGGTCTATATGTTTAGACAGTATTTAATGTCAACTTAATCTTATAATATGTGAAGGTTTAATGAATTTTTTGCTTTCATTATTGTGAATTAATCATGTCATACACATTTTAAGAACAATTCGGTTCGGGCATTAATAAGATTGCTCTCTATGTGATATCCAGGGGATATGTTCCTTCTATACTAGAGTTATTGAAAATCTATTGTAGTGTTAAAGACCTGTTGCTCTTTTGCTATGTCCCTCATTATTTACTGCTGATGTTTCAGATGACTCTGCAGCTCTCGTTGGCTTGTTTCTGCGAGTATGTCCTACACTTGACCAGACTCAACCCTGATATGATGTACTTGCATCAGGACTCTGGACTTCTTAATATATCATACTTTAAATTTGATGTTGACGACATGAAAGGTAAAAATAATTTACATTACTGATAGTAGAAGGGAGAAATAATGAATAATCCACCAAGTATGTTACGTTGTTGGACCCTTTTTACCAACTTCCTTAGATAGAAGATAGTGTTCTACTTTTTGAGTCCTATCCATCTTAACCTAATTCATCAACAAAGTGGTTGTCTGAGGGGCAGACATGTATGCTAATCATTACTCAGCCCAGACCTCAACTATGATTTACATTATTATTTCACATATTTCTTTTGCCAAGGAACAATTATTTTATTGTTTAATTTGTTATTTAGGAGAACTTGATGCAAACAGACCTGTTCCTTTCCGACTGACACCAAATATTCAAGAACTGCTCACAGATATAGGTAAAAAATATTTATTACTTACTTAACCCATGTTCCCAACTATGATGTTATCAGCATGATATTGGTATATGCATAGTAAAAGTTTCAAGCTCCCTGTAAGCTTGAATCCAATACCTTGAATCAAGGTATTGGATTCTTGACACCCAAGCTTAGATCCCATTGCAAACGATTCTTAAAACCTAAGTCTTGATCTTAAGGTATACAATTCTTGAAACCAAGGCCTTGATCCAAGGCATATAAAATTGAAAAACCCCTAGTACCCTTGAATCTCTAAGCAAAGATTCTTGAAAACAAGCCTTGATTGATCTTAAGCATAAAACTCTTGAAACCAACTTGGTCCCTACATAAGATTCTTATTGAGAATATAGATGTATACCCTTAATCTTTTCTGAACGATAGTATTCAACTTTATACTTGTTACTTCACTTTACACTTTATACTGGGTTTTCTAAAGGAAATGAGCTAATTTGTGAAGTAAATCATGCTTGATTTCTCTGCATGTTTGGCTCAAGCATTAGGATTTCCGCCACAAATTTGGAATTTTAGCTGGTGTTTTTCAGCAAAGCAGTTTCATTTTGGAAAGAGTTGAAAGGGTTTGATTTAAACATTTATTTATAGGTGTAAATAAATAACTAAATTTTATAGTTACTGAATGACATTTACTGATTGGCAGGTATAAACGGACCATTGACTGCTAGTATGATAGCTGCTGCCAGGTGCCTTAGCTACCCTAACTTCAAAGTGACTACCATACTTAAAGCTATTCTTAGGGATGAAATGATATTCGCTCATAAGAAGGTATGTAATATCTACTATGTCTTTCTCAAATATCTATTTTTAGGGATTTAGCTTATTTATAAAATCTACTTTGTCATACTCAATTATACAGGATTTTTAAGCAGAGGTGTTAGGCTCTCTGCTGCTTTGTGACCTTAGTGCTTCATAGCTTACAATAAAATTGCCATGTATATTGCTTCCATATGAAGTAGCTGGAAGCTTTGCATCAGCAAAAAACATAACGTCCACTTTTTTCATCATCTGATGTCCACAATTCAGCACCTATGATTCTAAAAATTAAATAACAATTTAATGTCTGTAAGTATTGTTCGTTTTTTGCTTGTAAACACACTCCTTAAAACCTTTCCTATGACATCAATCTATCAACGACATATTTTTTCTGTGAACTCATGTCCTATTCTCCCTCAAAACATTCCTTCCTAACCTGAACTCCATCTCCTACCTCTGATTCACCTCTGAATACTCCCAGTCCCATGTTACCTTCCTTAGATGTGGACGTATCTCCAGGGTGATAAATGGACATTTCGACCAAGCTGGCCATAATCATGCCTAAAAAGAAATATATTTAATTAACAAAAATACAACCAAAAATATATATAAAGAATTAGAACTACTCAACCAAGCAAAATATATCTAAAAACACAATAGTTACCTTAAAAAGAAAACACAAAATCCACCCTGTTGCAAATATAGGGTTTTATCAAAAAATAATTAAAATAAGTAAGGCATATTAAAAAAAGTAGCAAACAAGAAATAAAACAATAGATAAATTAGAAAGGAGAGAGAGGGGCAAAAAAAGGGAGGCAAATTCAAAAGATTAGCAAATAAAATAAGTAAAATGTGTACAAGAATTACATTAAGTCAATAGAAATAAATAAAATAATTAATTTATTGTAAAAACAATATAAATTAGTAATTGATAAAAATAATAAAAAAGAAAGGAGGGGGTAATATAAGTAACAATAATTATGTTATATGTATAAAAAAAGAGAAGAAAAATAAAAAATAATAAGAAATTACTTATATAATTAGAAAAATTATGGGTAAAAGTTTAGAGAAAAAATAAAATAATAAAGAGGAGAGGGAAATGTTGGACTATCAACATTAAAAATAGGTTAAAAGAGATACAACTCAACATCTTGATCAACTATTTTAATTACCTCTATTTTCTTTGATATTTTGATATTTTTTTAACTAATCTTACTTAAACGGCTACCTACAGTCTATCGTTTAGTTTAAAAATCCCCAAGGTCATAATTATTTGGGATTGACCAATCAGAGAAGCGCTGCCAACCTCTCACTTAAAAGAGAAAAAAATCCCTACCACAATAACCGCTGTAGGCAAAAACCTTCTTCCCGGCAATCGTTCACTTTGTTGTGTTTCTTCTTTTGATTAAATCGTTTGAAAACTACTTTCAAATAATCTAAAAATGATATTTAAATAAAAAAACTACACAAAAGCAATGTAAAAAAAAAACATCGCAAGAAAATACGGTAAAGTAATTGATTTGTTTACATAGTTTTCCCGCTCCCTTCTTGTAGAAGATTTTTCTGAATCAGTGGTGTCTAAACTGACCTGTCAAGATTTAACTAAACGATAGATGTAGTTCTTTTTGGTGATTTCTGAGCCTTTCTGTACTAATGAATGACGTACAATCACGCCATTCTATCTATTATCTCTACATATTCCATTAACACCGAACTCCCAACCCTATTTCCTTCTAGTTTCTCTTTAGTCTCTCTCTATATCTGTTGAAGAACTCAATGTTCGACTTGCTACAACTTAATATATATTTTTTTGAATCAGAAGGCCTAGCCAAGTCAGCCCTCCCTATCACTACATTTCTGTTATTTAAGCAACCTCTTAAAAGATATTTCTTGATGAAAATTTACTAAGACTTAAAATAAAGTTTTTTCTAGTAAGGATTTATAAGTTGTTTCCTTTCCATGATTTAATAAAAATAGAAAGTAAAAACAGTTAATTGAGCAAACAGCCTTGACTCTAACAAGTCTTAAAGTATCATTAAATTAATTATCTAATGCTGTGTCTTTTTATACATCTAAAAGTTTAATGTCATTACATGTTATTTATGTCTTATGTATTTTCTATAAACTAAACAAATATATAAATTAGTATATAATAAATATTTCTCTAAGACTGGTTACTAAAATTCATTTGGTTGTCGAGGAGAAGTTAAATCTACATATATTGACATTAGCTTACATATATATAAAAAATAAAACATTAAATATCCAGCCGTCTGTGGCCGAGGTCGTTAAGGCTTTAAGTCTTACACTGACCTTTGACACCACTGAGGTCTGGGGTTCGCATCCTAGGTTACGTCTCCAGTTTATAGACGAATATGTTTAGATAAATTACGCCAACTTTAAGAATCACTTTGAGTGTAACGGTTCTAACTACCACCTAGGGTTCCCGCAGGGGTAGCCCTGATGAGCCACAAGGCTCTAAACGGGCATTATTATTAATAATAAATTATTAAAATAAATTATTATAATTTATTCTTGGTATTCTCACCTTCGATTATATTTATTATTATATCCAAACACATATTTATAACAAATTTAAAAACTTTCAAAAAATCATAAAACGCAGAAATATGTTGCAATCGAATGATTTGGCACTCATGTAAACAAGTCTCATCTGATAATCAGCATTAGTTTAATTTTTATGGAATGAGTTGCGTCCATTTTTTAAAAAATCTTAAATTTAATTGAGTTGATATTTAGTATGTAAAGGTATACGTGAATATTGTATTTTACGTTTTACATATTATTTTTTACGTAATAAATAATTACAGTAAGTTTCGTTTGAATATGACAATTACATACCTATGGTTTTTTGGATCGTAAAAGCTTTTAATAAGCTGCATTAAAGCCGTGGTCATTGTCTGGATGGGTGATCACTGTTACCACATAAATTTGGTAATTTTAATACTCTAAGATATTATAGAGATATATTTTGGTTATTATACTCTCCGCGTTATATCTTTCTACATGAACAAACAGCTGTTTTAATAGAAGCAGCAGCAAAGGCAAAATCCAACTTCGGAAAGTAAAAATTACTAAGTTCTGAGTAAACGTCACAGGACATCCATAATATCCGTTTAGGTTGTATTATCTCTGGTAGGGACTTTTTTTCTTTCCTTTTACTCTGTTACAAACGTTGCATTTTCTCCTTCCCTTGATGTTAATTGTTATTGAATTTCCAAAGGATAATGAGCTTATTTTATTTTTATAAAAAAACACAAAAATAAGCATTTTTATTGCACAGCTGCAGGAGCGAAGCTCGAGCATGCCACTGAGTTAGTACTAACTTTGTATATTATCAACTTTAATCTTTTTAAAAAAGTTCTTTTTGTGGATTTATAAAAAATAAATAAATAAAAACAGATTAATTACACAAAAGTCCATATTTAATATATAATAAAAACTAAGCTTCGACTAAAAATTAGTCATCATCTTTTTCAGTTTTCATTGTTCGTGTCATTTTTAATCGAAAAGCTAGTTATATTATATATTAAAAATAAGGACTTTTGTGTAATTAATCTGTTTTATCTAATCTTTTTTTTATTTGAAATTATATTGTAAAGTAAATTGACTGCAGTAATACTCTGAATTTATATGCATGTCAGTTATTTCTTTGAATATTTAATCTTTAAAAGTTTTGATACAAAACAGGTTGCTCTTGAGTACAAGTTACGCAACATACACTACCCACTTGTAATATTTACATTACATTCTAACAAGTGGTTAAAACCACTTGTTAGAAATAAGCAAGAACAGTTTAAAAACTGTTCTTGATTTCCTTTTTTTATGAGTTTTCATCAATAGATATTTGTTGCTATTGAATAATTAATTTTTTTGAGGTAGTACATAATTGAGCACTTTATTGGATCGTTAAGGATGAAAAACCAATCATTATGTTATAGGAGGTCATTTAGACTCTTTCACCTCCGAGACAATAAGAATGTAAAAAAGAAACTCCTAGGACGTAAAAGTAATTCATATATTGCCCCGCCATTCACTGTAATGTAGCGGTTCCAAAAAACAATCTGTGTTAAACCTTTATGAGGTTTCTTTTAAAATGTTCAGTTTGTTTCTGTTTTGTTCGTAACTAATTTTTTTTTTCGTTTTAATAGGTGTTCTAATTGACAATTTTTGTGTGTTTATTGTAAAGCTTTTACATTTTTGAGTAAAGTGTGAAGCTATGGATGAATTTAATGACGACGATAATAGGGAGTTAATTGGACCGTTTTTTTTCAATTAAGTATATAGCGCAGTTTATTTAATGAGTGCTACTCAAAAAAATGTGTTTGCCATCTGGCTGAGAATGTCTTTATGTCTGGCAATTTTCCCCGACTCGCTTCACCGTCGGTAATCTAATTGCTGTGACATAAAGACACACTTCTCAGCCTTATGGCATAAATAACTATTATTACGTAACTCCTGTGTGAGAAAAATAATACCTATTTAGAGCAGCTCAGAGATGAACCTGAAGAACCAACTCATTTATAAAATCTGATTATAATGCTCCTAAAAATTTGTATTGCCTGCATATGAAGAAAACGAAATTTCTAAAGAAATAATAAACGCCACTTTCAATCCTTGAATGGAGCTCGAGGGAGTATATATAACTAAATTAATTAATGCCGCCTCTGTGGCTGAGATTGTTTGAGCGTTAGTCTTAACACTGACCTTTGTCACCATGGAGTTCTGGGGTTCGCATCCCAGGTTAAGCTCTCAATTTATGGGAGATTATTGTTTAAATAAATTATCGCCAACTTAAGAGTTCACTTTGAGCATAACGGTTTCCATAACCACCTGAGGTTGTTCCCACAGGGTTTATCCCTGATGCATTTTCCTTATTATTATTTCAATTAAATTAAATAAAACACAGGTTTTACTACAAAAGAATTGAGACTTAAAGGACTATTTTTAAAGACATAATAAGATCAAAACAATTAGGCACATGGTATCTCAGAACTTGTTGCCTACCTCATCGGATTGGCTACACTCATTCATTCACTTCACATTCACATTTCATTTGACTACACTACTTCATTTATTCATTCACTCACATTCATTCATCATTCATTTTTTTTTCTTTTTTTCATTTTTTCATTCTTCTTCATTTCAATCATTTGCTACACTACTTCATTTATTCATCACTCACATCATTCATCATTCATTTTTTTTTTTTTTTTTTCATTCTTTCATTCTTTCTTCATTTTCATCATTTGGCACACTACTGTCATTATTCATTCCTCACATTCATTCATCATTCATTTTTTTTTCTTTTTTCATTCATTTTTTTCATTCTTTCTTTCATTTCATTCATTTGGGCTACACTACTATTATTCACTCACATTCATTCATCATTCATTTTTTTTTCTTTTTTTCATTCATTTTTTCATTCTTTCTTCATTTCATTCATTTGGCTACACTACTTCATTCATTGGCTACACTCATTCATTTCAATAGACTCATTTGGCTACACTACCTTCATTCATTGGCTACACTCATTCATTTCAAGACTCATTTGGCTACACTACACTTCATTCATTGACTACACTCATTCATTTCAAACTACAGGCCTACACTCATTCATTGGCTCACTACTACTTCATTCATTGGCTACAAGCATTGGCTACAACTCTCATTTGCTATCACACTTCATTCATTGGCTACACTCATTATTGCATAGACTCATTGGCTACACACTTCATCCTACACTGCTGTTACCTTCATCATTGGCTACACTCATGCATTTCATAGACTCATTTGGCTACATACTATTCATGGCTACACTCATTCCATTCATAACCTCATTGGGCACATCATTCATTTCATAACTCATTTGCTACACTACTTTATTCATTTGGCTACCACTCATTCATTTCATAGACTCATTTGGCTACACTACTTCATTCATTGGCTACACTCATTCATTTCATAGACCTCCATTTGGCTACACTACTTCATTCATCTGGCTACACTCATTCATTTAGACTCATTTGGCTACTCTATTCATTCATTGCTACACTCATTTGACTCGCTACACACTTTATTCATTGCTACACTCATCATTCATACACTCATTTGGCTACACTACTTTATTCATTGGCTACACTCATTCATTTCATACCTCATCTGGCTACACTACTTTCATCATTGGCTTAACACTCATTCATTTCATAGAACTTCATTTGGCTACTTGGGCTCGCTTTGCTTATTCTCAGACAGTAGATACTTTTTTTTAATTCACCTATCTAGTCACTGACCTCACTGGATGCTGCTTAACTTTATGTCCAAAAAACTGTTTCTACACTTGTTCATATTAAAATGAAAACTTGGTATACTCATTATTACATAAAGGGATATAATTGTACCAAATTTCAACTTAATTGAATTATTTTCCTATTTTTTTTTTTGTTCAAACATAAACTTATTTCGATAAAAGTGAACTAATGCTGATATATAATAATGAAACAATAGCACACATGTTGGACCAATTTATGGAATACATGTGTATGTTTTTAATGAATCTTCAAAATTTTTGTTGTCATATCATATCTTTTTTAGCTTTGCCTCATAAGTTATTTTCTCTTTAAAAAATTTAAGGCACTCTAAATTTTTTTGTTTTTAAATAAACACAAAGTGTGTTTATTTTAAAGTGAAAAGTTTTACTTTACTTCTACTGGATGCAAAGTCATTTTTTAATACCTTATTCATTATTTTAAATTACACCATAATAATAAATTATAATAATAAAATAAATAAATTTAAAATTAATAGTAGCCCCCAAAGTTTTATCGAGATAACTTGATCTTGGTTGCTGTGTGGGCACCCTTGTGCTTTTAAAGATTTTATTACTTAGTAATACAAGAAATATCCTTTGTTTGAAGTTTAATGAACCCGGGTCTATTAATAAAACCAGTGTGATATTTTTAAACCTTTCTCTTAGTTTCACTTGACAGAACCTGGGTCAAGGTTAAATACCTTCCCCTCCCATTTACTACCTGACTCTACCTGTCATCCTAACTTCTTATTTATTCATACTATAATATACGTAGTATTTCATAGATCTTAATATACATTCCTTTGTGAGTTGATGATTGATTTGTGAGTCCCCAATTAAAGCAAGATATTGAATGAATTTACTACCGAAAGGAATTAAGAATAAACACATTAGTTCTGAGATTATTTTTACTTTTTGTCATTTATATCGTAGGTATATAGGAAAAGTATTGTGTTTGCAAAAAAATCAAAAAACCAGGATGAATATTTACATAAGTAGTTACTTACACTTTTAAGAAATAGGAGTAACTTAAAATTTAAATTTTGGTCCAGTGGTTTGCACTCACCTATGATAATAATACAGCTGAAATCTTACATGCCTGTTAAAAATTGAACTTAGTCAACTACTTCATACAGAGATTACGAAAATAATATTATATATTCTATAAAACTTAGTTTTTAAATAGTTAATACTAATAGTACCTAATAAATAAATAAGCTAATTAAATATTTAAAAAAATAATAATAAAAAATAATGATTAAAAAAAATATGTATACATGTTACTCGATATAGATTAATCTAATGCTAATAATGAGATTAAATGTAGCACAATTTTTGGTCTTATATATAACTCCGTGCGTACTAAATTTTGAATTGATCATGTTTTTCTGAGTTTTATGAATATTAAAATGTTTGCTGACTCATTATTGCTAGTTAATGACGTCCTAAAAAAGTATTTTCCACAAACCACAACTAGACCTGAGGATTGATTGAACTCACTGGGAACTACGATAATAACAGACAGACCACTTGGTAAAAACCACTCAAGAGGTCATAAAAACACCTGAAACGGATAGTTTAGGTGAAGTTCCAATATCTTATTTTTAGTACAAACTATACTTTCCATATATTCTAATGGTATAAATGAGGAAAAATAAAAAAAATAAATTATGCAATGCTGAGGCCACTTGTTGCATCCTTGAAAAACAAGTTCTGTTCCAGAACGTATTTACAAGTCTTAGAATATTTAATTTAATATTAAATTTCAAAACAGACATTTTTTTTTATTTTTTATTACAATCCAACAGTGAATTGTAACTTTCTATATTTTATTTTTTAAATAGAGGTTATAAAAGAGAGAGTTAGGCTCTAGTTATATTAATAAATAATCTGATAAGATTTATCTTATCTTAGTAGTTATTAATAGAGTATGAGGATATTTATTTAAATTAGGTTTTGTGTATGAATTGTATTTAAACTAAGATTTGCTACTTCATAAACTGTGAAGTCAATTTTTTTTTACCAAACCTGTGCAGTTATTTATGAGGAGGTCTTAAAAACACCTGAACAGATAATTTCCGTGACATCCTGTTCTCGGATTTTTTGGCTAACGCAATACTTTTCCTATGTACTTCGATATAAATAATAAAAAGTAAAAAAGAATAAGAGAGAGGAAAACGATTACAATTAAAATTTGTTAAATGTAGAATGTTATGAGCTCATACCAATGTCATTATTTATAAAAATTCTATTTAAATAGAATTGATATTATACTTTTAAATAGACTGCTTTAATTGTGTTAAGGTGTAAAAACAATGACAGTCATTATCATTTATTCACATTACAATAGATAGCAGACAAAAAGGTCAATTTATTACAGTCCATGTAGTTTCTTTTAAATGTTAATAACAATATAATTTATTTTGATAGTTATTTCACCCTGGTTAGCTTACTGTCCCAGACAGACAAGACAAACATAAGTGGGAGCTAAGCAAGCTCACAAAGCCCTTACAGCCATAAACCTTTTTTTAAAAATATTTGTGGTGTTAAATAAAAAAAAATAGTTAAAATGTGGAATAGTGTGTTAAAAAATGACTAGTCACAAATTACATTGCTTTCCTTTCTAATTAGGATATATGGAAGGATATAGGAATATATTCTCTCTAACGATTCATATGTAAAAACTATGGTAAATATGTGTAAATCTTTTGGATTAGAAAAATTTATTGAAACACCTACCAGATTAAACCGTTGCCTTGACAATGTTTTTTCCAACATAAAAAAATCTGATCTGTTTATTTCATTGCAAGATCAAATTGCAGACCACAAAAATATTATCGTTGAAATTAATGCAAACAAAAGCCAAGAGAATGTTAAAAATCACAAAGCTAATGGGAAAAAACAGCCAACAATAGCTAGAGCCGTTACTAACAAAGGAAAAGAAGAATTTTGTATGTCTCTCATGTTAACAGACTGGACATTTCTTGATGCTCCAACTCATGTAAATGAATTATGGGAAGCATTTTTATTTGTAATTGAAAGAACCCTTATAATTTCATTTCCACTTAAAACAAAAAACACAAATATAAAGAAAAAAGACAAGTGCCCTTGGTTTGGAGCCAAGGAGGAAAACCTAAGAGAGATTGTGGTGAAGTTGTATGATTTAGGTAAGAACAACAAAGAGAGCAGGGAATGGAATGACTATCTCAAGGAGAAGAAAAAATACAGGAAAAGTCTAAAACAAGCAAAGCTTGAGTATAATGGTCGCAAAATATCAAATGCTAAAAATAGATCTAAAGAGGCTTGGGAAATGATAAAACAGGAAGGAGGGAACAATAATAAAATAGAAACTAGAGGAGATATAAATGCAAGTAATTTTAATAGCTATTTTGTCAACATTTCAAAGAAAAAGCAAATGATAACAGATGAAGCTATGGAAATCATCAGTGGTTGTCAGAGTAAGCCTTCCTCCATCTTCTTTCTTGCACCCACCACTGAAACAGAAATATTGGACATAATATTACACTTAAAGCCCTCTGATACAAAAGACTTTTATGGTTTATCAAGTAATTTAATCAAGTATGCTGCAATGTTACTATATGTCCCGTTGACAAAACTAATTAATGAATCACTAATTGCAGGGCTTTTTCCAGACGTGCTAAAGATTGCTAAGGTTGTGCCAATATTTAAAAAAGGCGATAAAGACTCCCCCTCTAGCTACAGGCCAATCTCAATTACCCCTATATTCTCTAATCTTTTATAAAAAAGCAATTAGTGAAATATTTAGAGGAGAATAATTTGCTGTCTGACAGTCAATATGGATACAGACAAGGGAGATCAACAATACAGGCCGTGTCAAGGATTGTCAACAAAATCATTGATAGTATGGAGAGAGGAGAATACACACTCATTACCTCTGTGGATCTCAGCAAAGCCTTTGATACATTTCCCCATGATATATTTAGTCTCAAGCTTAAATACTTAGGTATCCAAGGTAATGCAGAAAGCATGCTTAATTCTTACTATCATAAGAGACCACAGTGTGTGGAATACGAAGGTCAAAGGTCAGAGATATTAGAATTGGAATCTGGAGCTGGACAGGGCTCTGTAATTGGAACTTTTGCTTTTATTCTCCAAGCCAACGATCTAGACGACTTCATGAAAACTGAATCATCAGATGATCCTTTGGATATTATCGATTTTAATGAAGACCTGATTTCTTTTGTTGATGACAACTCTATCTTGCACTCACATAAGAATAAGCAAGTTTTAAAAAATCACAGTGAGGTTAGATTAGCTAAAATGGAGCATTGGTTCACCTCAAACAATTTCACACTAAATCAGGATAAAACTCAAAGGATGATTTTTAGCACCAAAGATCCCATTTCTAACGACAACAAGCCAATCAAGCTGCTAGGAATTACACTGGACCATAAGATATCCTGGGGATCACATATAGAAGACCTGCATAGTAAGATCTCATCGTACATGTTTGTACTAAGGAAAAGAAAAACATTGCCTGGAGATATTTTAAGATTAGTTTACCTCTCAATGATCCAAAGTCGCCTTGCCTATGGCATTATTATCTGGGGCCATGTAAACCTAACCTCTCTTCTTTTGTTGCAAAAAAAGGCATTGAGAATAATTAAAAAAGCTAAGTCCAGAGATCACTGCAAAGAAATATTCATAGAACTAAATGTTATGACAATTGTAAATATGTATATATATAATGTATTATTACATGTAAAACAAAATGTAAATAAGTATAAAACTAGTGGTTCCTATCATGGGTATAAAACAAGATATAGAGAGGTACTTACCATACCAGGCACAGACTAAATAAGGCTAGAGTTGGTCACTCAATCCTAGGAATTAAAAAATCTATAATATATTGCCCGAAAAATTTAAAAAATTAGAGGTGAAAGAATATAAAAAGAAATTAAAGATTTTTTAATAAAAGAACCATTTTATAGTTTAAAAGAGTATTATGATTTTTTATCTTCTGACAATCTCTCAGCTTGACTTTGTACTTACTTACCATGTAGTTTATTATATTTATTTACACAATGGACGCATCCTATTGATATTTAATTGTATTTTAATGGAATAAAGTATATTTTTATTTATTTATTTATAAGCAAAATTACACTGACTGATCAAGATATTTTTATCTTTACAACTAATAATTGAATATTTTAACTATTTTTTATTACTCTATGTTAAAATTATGCTATTTAGTGTAACACAACACTACACTAAGCTTCGTGGCCTCAGCGCTTCGACCAAGACACAGTTAGCTTGTACACTTTTTCAACTTCCATTAACTTAAATTAGAGAATGGGTTATCCAAGACCTCTCAGATAGCTTGGATCCTTTTTCAACTTCCAATAACGCATTTAAAAGAAAGCTTTAAGAAATGAACTAATATATTTCTATGTGTATAACATATACATATGTTTATAATCTCTTATTTATTATATATATATATATATATATATATATATATATATATATATATATATATATATATATATATATATATATATATATATATATATATATATATATATATATATATATATATATATATATCGAGTCCGAGTGACTCGGGACTTCCCAACCTTACCTGACCGAAGAAGACATATGTCGAAAATTCTCAAAACCCCTCTAAATCTCTTCGCTTCACCTCCTGTATGTTATTATTATTAGAAAAGATTGTATATATATATATATATAATATATATTATATATATATATATATATATATATATATATATATATATATATATATATTATATATAAATGAATTATTCCTTTTTTTCATGACGATATATTTAAAAAGTCAATATTTTAAAATTCACGTCCTTTTAGAAGTGTTTATCTAATAACACATGTTAATATTTTAAATGGGCATGTGATAAAATTAAATGCTTTTTAGATAGGGTTACTATCTAAAAAAAAAAAATCTCTTTATTTTTGTAAATGTAAATGGATGTTGTTTATATCTCTGTATTTGCAATAAAGTTTATTATTATTATTTAATATGTTGCTTTTTATTATTTAAAAATGAGTAAAACTCAAATGCAGCCTGATACTATTCTTTAGACATATTTTTTAATTTTAATATAACATATTTAATTTAATTAAAAATTTTAAATACTCCATTATTTTTTTTAATGTATTAATAGTAGTAATTGGGTGTGGAGGCAAAGCTAGGTCGTGCAGTCAGGCCCTTCTTGCCAACCCTAATTCTTTAGCCTCCTTTACTTCTACCAGTCTCATGAAAAGGTTGATTTTCTCTCCTACAAAGAGAAGAAAGTTTCATGACACTAATTTGTTGTGTTGATTTGCAGCAAAAGCAAGAAGAAGAGAGTGAGTTACACTCGGGAGGAGTTGCTTCAGTGGGTGGTGAACAGATTATTAAAATGGTTACCAATGCTGTCGACTCCATATCTAACAGACTTCACAGTCTGGCCAATTTTGATGATGCTGAGAGTAAGGTAGGAATCTATGTTTCATATTAAGCCCATTGTTTATAATGTTCCCAACCATGTTAACCAATTGTGTATAATGTTCCCAATAAAATTATTTAATGGCAACTGCAATGCTAACCAAGAAGTAAAAAGAGTGTTCCAATATATAGAGCAGTAACCCCATTTATATTAAAATATAACTCTGTGGAGTCTTTGAAAATTTAAAATAGTTTGAGAAAAAATAATTTAATATATATACAATGTGGCTACTGTTAAGCATCTGAGTTCTATTGTAAGATTGCAATGTTATAAATGGATTTATTCAAGCACTCAGTAGCAGACATAACAACCAAAATAAAACATGTGTATTTTTCAATCTTACCAACATTATTATTATTATTATTACAACAATGATCAGGAGCCATCCCCTTTTAGGGGTGTTAGCTGCTTTGATTCCGAGGGATAAAGCTTTCGTCTAGAGGCCGTCGCGTTTCCCCTCCGTTGACAAAAAAAAAAAAAAAAAAAAAAATTATTACAACAATAACAATGAAACTAAATATAGATCTTCACGACAAGTTAAAGCTGCAGAACTCTAGTTTCTTATTTTACATTCGGTCAGGTTATAAGTTATTCTATAAACATGGAGTAACACGTCATTCATTAGCTTCATACAAATTCTACAATTTTATTAATTTGTTTTTCATTCTATTCTGGCTTTAATTAAAAAATATGTTATTCTTGTATTTAGGTAACAACATTAGTGGTAGCGGCTAGAAATGCTGACAACTTGTGCAGGATGGACCCAGCCTGGCATCCGTGGCTCTAATTCCTTTTTACTTTTTTTTTAAATGCTCAGTTTAATTTTACTTAATTTTTAAATAATTAATATTTAATTTAATGTTGGCTGAAAACTGTATGTGTTAGAGGAAGAAGGCGTGAGATAATTAAGTTTTATTTAAAGAGTGCCTTATACACTTTTTTAATGGGGAACTTGCATTTTTCTGATAATTTTGATTTCATATCATTTCTTCCATTTATTATAAGATAATAGTCCAAGAGCCAGACCAGAAAAAAAATTGACTCATTTTGTACTACTTTGAATCAAATTTTTCTAAAAATATACCTTATATTATGAAGAAAAAACATTGTCTGCTTTTTCAGAGTAGAGCCTGTCATATGATTGCGCAGGATCAAAATTTTATAAAATCCCACAAATTTCTTGAAATAAGTAGTGTGGGTCGTGTGCAAAACATGAATAGAACATTTTTAAAGGTGATAAAATTTCCTGTAAAACAAGTGTTTTTTCGTCATAATTGGATAAATACAACCAAAGTTATGGCTCTTAAAAAAAAATTTAGTCAATTTTTGCAAATTCAGCGAATTTCATTGAAAAAATATTGACTTTTTGTGCATTTTTTGGACCATTTAACAAATGCCATAACTTCACTTGTAGTAATCTGATTTTGACAAAAAAAACTCTTGTTTCATAGTAAATTTTATCAGCTTTAAAATATGTTCCCTTCATGTTTTTCACACGACCTACAGGGAAGGGGAATTTTGTAATATTTTGAGCGAGTGCATTCATATGAAAGGCTCCACTCTGTGTAGGCAGACTATGTTTTTCCTTCACAATTTAAGGTATACTTTCAGAAAAATTTGGTTTGAAGTAGTACAAAATGAGTTACATTTTTTAGGCCTGGCTCTTGGACTATAATAATATTACATTTTAATGGCTCCATATTCATAATACTACATCACTATAAATCAGTTTTTAGCTGTGGTTGGGAGAATTTTTTTCTGATTTTTCTCCCCACTGGGAGAAAAGTTTATTTTCCCTATTAATTAGCATTTAAAATGTATAAAAGTATTGAAAAAAAGGAAAACATAATTTTTCTTGGTCCAAACAATAATTAAATGAATATAGATTCAACTTATTAAATATCTTTTTATAAAATTAAATTTGGTCATTAATTAACAAATTAGTTATTAGACTGTTAAGAATTTAATTAAAAATTAAAAACAGAAAATTTTAAAGGACTGAAGTCTGTTAATCCACCTAAAATTAAATGTGATCTTTCGTTAAATATATTCTAATTTGTTTTTTTTATTTATTAATTATGATTTTTATTAAAATATTATTTAATTTATTTTTATTATAATACAATTAATAATTAATTTATAATAGAATTAATAGTATAAATAAGGACAAAGTTGACATTTTTGTTATTCATTGGAACAGTTTTTTATTATAATTTTTTTATTTTATTTTTTATTTATTGTTTAGTTTACTTGTTAAGATTTGGCAAGGAACACATTTAAGAAAATATGAGTAATTCTCATTTTACCTTTTTAAATTGAACAAATTGCATTAAGATCTTCAGGCCCAGGGAGATAAGTTAGTTGGTGCTTGAATATATGTTGAAGAAAATGTATTAAGAAAGCCTAAGGGTTTTCCAAGGGAGATAAGTCAGTTAGTTAATCTTGTGCTTTGCTTAGAAAGATTTTAAATTAGTGCTCTAGGCTTAGTTTTTAAAAATATTAACTTAATGTTTGAGACTTGAAAAAGATAATTAGTTTAAACCTGAGGATTTCTCAGGGGTGTTATGAAAATTAGTGTCTGAGGTTTAGCCGAAGTAGATAAATTTATTATCATTCTTGTGGTGAAGCTGAGGGGATAATTTTTGTGTTAATTAGTATGTATAATTAAAAAAACTCTCACGACTAGTAAAAATTTAAAAACTAGTTTTTATCAATTTAAAACAATTGAGTCCTTGGCCGACAACTCTTATCTAAATAATTTTATTTATTATCTGTTTCACTAAATACTCATGTTTAGTATAATATGACAAATTATTCACTGTATTAGATATATATACATGAAGAACAGTGACTTATTTTTCATACATATTAAATATAAATACAGTTAGGAACCTGTGATGATAAATCAGTACCAACTATGCAAAAAACATTCACATTAAAGAAAAAAATTATTTAAATACTCTTCATAACAAGTTATATATAACACTTAAGTTCAAAAATACCATCTGCCTGCCATATGTACTTACACTATGTTTTTTTTTAAGTTAAATCGCTCCGTTCCTATTTAACTTAGAGACTTAATACCATGCATAGGAATCAATTTTTGTTCTTCTAAAAACTATTCTTTAGGGTTTTATTTTAGTTTATATATTACTTTCACCAAATTTAGTGTAAATCTGATTATAATTATGGCCATAGAATGGGGAATAAAATTGAATTTTTGCGTGATAAAAATTAAGGCTGCGGAACGTCACAAGGTCAAAAAGTAAACATTATGAAGTATGTGCATGATAAGATAAGAAATTTGATGATTTAAGGTCAATAAAAAAAATTAACACCCATTATAATTGTAAATAAAATGTTTTTTTTTTCTCTTTGAGCAGTGCACCCTAAAAGTATAATTTTTTAAATCTTCATGAATCGTGACCTTATTAAAGCCCCTAAAAAATTAAAACGAAAAGATTGAAACTTGAAATGTGCCGAGTTCAAAAAAGTTTCAGCTCTGAGGCTGTCTTAGGTATTTGACAATTTTTTAAGACATGGACTTCTTTAAATGAAGTAAATTGTTTGGAAAAGAGCCTCTCATTTTTGTAGAAGAGCCTCGAGTCTAAAATCCCCTCTCAGCCAATGAATCAGAACACATACAGTTTCTAACTTTCATTTATAATTAGATTTTTTTTAAATTAAATAACTGTGATAGTTGATGACCTGTAATTAATTTTAGTAGTTTAATGACATCTTTTAATGTATTTAAAAAAAAAAACAATGTGTTAAACTTTTGAAAAAGTTGTATAATTAAGTGTCTGTATTCATAAATCAGATAGTAGTTCTACCTAAGTTATTCATTGAATACATTTGTGTATTTTAAGAAAGAGATCTATTTTGTTTGAAGATCTCTATTTAATAATGATTTATAAGCATGTTCCCTGATATTGAAGAAAGGGTTCATTGAAAAAGGCATATTATTATTGATTTATATTCCTTTGCCAATAAATCTTATTTATCGATTGAAATATCAATTAACAAAGATATTCCTTTGTCAATAAATTAATTGGACAAAGGAATATCATTGATTAGGATTGAAATATCAATTAACAAAGATATTCATTTGTCAATAAATTAATTGGACAAAGGAATATCATTGATTAGGATTGAAATATCAATTAACAAAGATATTCCTTTGTCAATAAATTAATTGGACAAAGGCATATCATAGATTAGGATTGAAATATCAATTAACAAAAATATTCCTTTGTCAATAAATAATTGGGCAAAGGAATATCATTGATTAGAATATTGGTTTCGAACACATTTTAGAATGATGACACATCATTTGAGAATGCTCCTTCGAACACTCGTCTCTCAGTCAATTGCCTAATAATCCACTGGGGTTCATGTATAAATTATTGTTCTCTATTTTTGTAATTATAATTAAAAGTATTACTTTGTGTATTTTTTATTTATTTATTTTTTTAAAGTTGCTAAATGACTTGAATTACAAAATATGATTTAGCTTGATAATTCAATGTTGAAAAGCTAAAATTGACTTCTGTATTTATTAGTTTTATTTAAATTTGATTTTGAAGCTAATTATTAAGGGAAAAATGTGTGAACTGACAGACACTGGACTGTGGTAATTTCTTTAGAAGGCTATTTCCTGGTAAGGGATTACTATACTGAATTTGGCCAAATTTGGTGAAACAATTACACTTAAAAATATATTATATTTATGTGAAGTTTTTTAGTTTGTCCCTCCCAAATAATTTCTTTGCTTAGCTAAATTACAAATCAGACACAGTTAAAACATAAATTCGGTACCAAATAATTTATTTTTAAATATTAGCCAGTTCAACCTTTTTCAAACAACTGGGAAGTAACGATCTAAAGAAATATAGAAATGAATAGCTGGAGGGAAGCCATATGTTTGAATTGTAGAAAAACTTACTTCTTTAGGGTTTGTTTTGTAACAGTGAATTTCAACAACCCAATAACGATTTTTTTAGCTTTGTAAATGTTTACTCATTTTGTTGTAATAATTGTACTTTTACCTTTTTCTATTAAAAAATTATTTTTAATTATTGGTGAATTATTTTTGTGGACATTTTAGATCTTTTAGCAATAAGCCCGAGGTCTTTAAGGCCCCTTACTAAACGGTTTTAGAATAAATCTTGCTTTAGGTCACTGCTTTAGGTTTGTTCGGCATAAACTGGAGTACACTACTCTACTCTGCACTATTCTTCTTTACTCTCATATTTTTCATTTCAGAGTAATCATAGAGATATATTACTAGAGGGGCCCTATTAGTTGAATTTTGAAACATCGAAAAAGTAACCTGACCACATTTGATTATCATTTTCATCAAATAAACAGAACAAAAAAACATTAAATTATATAGTAGGTTTAAAATACAAATCACAACACAAGCAATTTGCGGGAAGCTGAAAACAATTGATTAATTATAACCTCAACTCCCTCTTGGAGGAGGTTTCAATGAGGTTACACAGAGTCCCACTAAAAATGTTTCAGGCCTCTCAATGTATTAAGATAGGCTATGCTCCCTCTAGTATATATCTCTATGTAATCAAGGGTAAAGTAGAGTAAACTCAGGATTAGATGCGTGTGAGAACAGAAAAAGGGTAAAAAGTGTAAATAATCTCCCTAGCTAAACAAAATAAATAATAATTATTTAAATTTTTTGTTTAATTAAGTTATTTTGTAAGAAAATGTGGTTATTTTACGAGATCTAAATTGTTTTGACCCAAAAAAATCAAGTTTGGTTTTCCTTACTTGTCATACAAATTATAAAATTATTATTTAGAGTTTGACTAAATATTTATTATTTTATTAATCTGAACAATCTTTAATAAGAAATCACTGGGCCAATTGTTAGTTTTAAATATGTTTTCTTCAATTTAAGTACATACAACATTTGAGGACAAGTGAAGCAAATTTGACGGTGCAGTAAATTTGGTTATTTTGATGTTCTAAGGACGAGCAAAGCGAGTACAAATCAGATGTAGTGAGGGAAAGCTCCAAGGTGCCCGAATTTTCCTGTTTTATTGTAAGAATTCTTATTTCTTTTTCTTAGAGACTTTTTTCTAATGTAAAATTTAGTGGTATATTTTGTCTTCTTATTTTTAACGCATATTAAAACTGGACAAGATGATTTAAATGTCTTAAATTGTCATCTCAAGTGTTACCATTCACCCTGGAACTTAGGCAGACTTAAATGTTTAATTTTGTTTCTTGTGTGTAGAACTTCTTAATAAATAAAAAAAGATAACTCGTTAAATATTATTTAAAAAAATATAATTGAATAAATTAAAAACAACAAAAACCAAAATGCTTCATCTGAGTACGTATTATAAAATGCAGCAATATTACAATAAGATAAAATGTGATAAGTAGTGGACATGAATCTAGAGGCTGGAGTGAAGTCACTTCCCGAGCTTCTTCCGTAAATTCTCAGCCAGTTTATCCATGAATTCGAATGTTTCTAGGTAATCTGATCGTTTAACATTATTCATACCTTTTATACAAATAGCTAAATCTTTTGTCATAAATCCTGATTCAATTGTTTCCACGCAGACTTGTTCTAGTTTGAGAGCAAAGTCTTTAAGAGGGGCGTTATTGTCAAGTTTGGCTCGGTGTTGTAATCCCTGTGTCCAAGCAAAGATAGATGCGATGGGGTTAGTCGATGTTTCTTTGCCTTGTTGATACATACGGTAGTGCCTCGTTACAGTACCGTGAGCCGCTTCTGCTTCAACTGTTTTACCATCGGGGCAAATGAGGACAGAAGTCATTAAACCTAGTGATCCGTAGCCTTGAGCTACCGAATCTGACTGAACATCACCGTCGTAATTCTTACAAGCCCAAACAAATCCACCTTCTGATTTCATAGCGTATGCTACCATATCATCAATTAATCTATGCTCGTACCAAATACCTTTCTTCTCAAATTGGGTTTTGTACTGTTTGTCATAAATCTCTTGGAAGATATCTTTAAACCTTCCATCATACTTTTTCAATATGGTGTTCTTAGTACTTAAATACAATGGGTACGCTCTATCTAAAGCATATTTAAATGAAGAATGGGCAAAAGCCTCGATAGACTCGTCTGTATTGTACATACCAAGGGCCACACCAGGTCCTTTAAACTTATTAACAGAGTATTCTTTAGGTGCTGAACCGTCTTTCGGTTTAAAAACCATCAATAGCTCGCCTTCACCAGGTACAAGGAAATCAGTAGCCTTGTACTGATCTGCATGTGCGTGTCTTCCTATTATAATAGGCTTCTCCCAACCAGTGACTAGCCTAGGAATGTTTTTACAGATAATGGCTTCCCTGAACACAGTTCCGCCCAGGATATTCCTAATAGTTCCATTAGGCGACTTCCACATCTGTTTCAAATTAAACTCCTCGACTCTTTTTTCGTCTGGAGTGATAGTGGCGCACTTGATACCTACATTGTATTTTTTGATAGCTTCGGCACAATCAATTGTAATTTGATCGTTAGTTTTATCTCTAGATTCAATACCCAAGTCGTAAACATGAAGCTCGATGTCTAAGAAGGGTAAAATCAACTTATCTTTGATAACATCCCAAATAATCCTTGTCATTTCATCTCCTAAGATATCTACAACTGGACCTGCCTTAATTTTTGCCATTTTATCACTTAAATTTTAAAATAAACTTCAACACAGGCACTTAGAAAGAAAGCACTACGATTTTAAACCCCGCAAGGCACAAACACAATCTTATTGATTTAAATTAATACTAAACTAAATATGCGTAAAATTTACATAGACCTCAAAGAAGCCTCAACCAATATAAAAACTCGACTGGTTTGAAAAAAGTGAAAATCTTTGTTTTTGAATCGAAATCTTTGAAGTGTTGTGACGTCATGAACAGATCGCCGTGGGAGGGGGTAAAATCCACGACCATTTTGATTATTTAAATTTTCTTAATCAAAAGTCGATTTTTTTCAGTGATAAAATTTTGATTTTATTTGCAATTTTTCATTAAGAATTAATTTTTATTTTATTAAATATTTTTTTAATTAGTTTTAATATTATTTTATTTGAAATTAAATAAGTTTAAAGAATGTAGTGTGTAGGTTTGTTTTGTAGAAATTTCTAACCTTCCTTGGCTTGTATTACTTTGCAAGTTCTTTCTGAACGTTTAAATGCTTAATTTGATTTAATTAAACCTTAAAATAAGTAACGTTAAGCCATTATTTCACTTTTTTTACAGGGCGTACATAATCACAGCCCATTGGATAAATGCCATATGGTTTTTCAAAAAGTGGGGGATCAGTGAACCTGCAAAGGAACAAATACAACAAAAAATGCATTTTCTGCATCGAGCACGAAATTATCAAACAAAAACAATGATATAAATACAATCAGAGATAATTCACGTTTAGTTTTAGATTTTCGTGATAGCTGGCAGTGCGTTGTGGTTGCTGATAGTGATAGTTTTGCTGTGTAATTGTACTAAATTCGAGTTTAAAATGTCGCTACTACTAATGGTTACCCTCAACTCGGAACCTTGAAGTCCAAGATAATTATGCATGAGGTACATTTCGACGCTTCTTAATTTGGTATTTTGTTATTTAAAACTTAATTTTAAGTAAAAAACTTTTGACTGAATCGCAAAGCTAATTGATAAGTAATTATTAGCGATGTCGGTCTATTGGTATCTATCGTAATTAGGTAGCGAAGTACGAGCTAAGTGATTACTACCATTTACTTTTCATTGCAGTAATTACCAAGTACTTCCTTATATTATTTTAATCCTGCTAATATATTTGAAATGTAATTTTATTTATTATTTAGTTTTCTTCCTATTTTTATCTTACCTACTTAATTTAAGTATTACTCTTATCATATTCTTAATTTTAGTTTAGTTGACTATTAATTTATTACTTTATTCAGACGCTGGGTTTAGCAGGGGTATTAACCCTCCGGCAGTTGTCGTGTGAACAGGATAAAACTTTGGGTTCAACCCTTAAACTTTTTATCGGGTTAGAGTCTAAACGATAACTTAAAAATACCGTGTGAACTTAAGTAATGTAAAAATTTATGTTGTAGGGGTGGGGGGCGTGGGACACTGTGGTCCAACTCCCCCGGAATAAGCTGTATTAGATGGGCCTGCCTTAAGTTCACTGTTTCTCCTCTAGAGGCAGGTCGGTTCACCTTGTACAGCATTTATAAAATAATTATTTCTTCATTTTCAAGATTAAAAGTATTTAAATTAAAGTGATGTAGAATTTCATACAGTAGGGGTGGGGGCGCGGGACACAGTGGTCTAACTCCCCCTGAATAAGCTGCTTTAGATGGACCTGCCCTGAGTTCACCCTTTCTCCGCTAGTGGCAGGGTGGTTCACCTTGTACCCCATATATAAAATAATTATTTCTTCAATTCCAAGATTAAAATTATTTAAAAGGGTTTAAAATGTTAAAATTGTATTAATATTTTAAAGGTATATTTTCATAAACGCTTTTATAAAAATATTACACGCTGTGTTATTTTAAGTAGACCTGATATCGTGATAACCATGATTTGTAGACAAACATAAAAAATGATTGTAAACAAACATCAAACCGGGAAATTATAAATTTAATTTACGTCTTCGTTGTCTCATTTTAACACAACTTTCGTAACACACGCTATCCTATTTTCTAAAAAAAATATTTTATAAGCTACTAAAAAAGAAAAAAAGTCAATGAATAAGTTAAAAATTGTCTTGTTTACATTTTTTATAAACATAAATAGAAGTATCGATTTAAAACTGATAACAATAGTGATAAGGGCACAAGGTGAAAACTAGCGCTCGGTGCGGTAGTTGATGCAACTAATCCCTGTTTTTTTCAGAACCACCTAAAACCAGGGAGTTAGACCACTGTGTCCCCCCGCACCGACACCTACTGTTTGAATTTCTTCATCACTTTAATTTAAATGGATCTTTAAAAATGTTAAAAATTGTATTAATTATTTCAAATGTGAAATTTCTATAAAATAAATAATAACATATAAATGATGTGTTATTTTTAAGTAGACCTGATATCATGATAAACCATGACGTGCCAAAATTGAAATTAATTTGCATGTTCATTGTGTTTCAAAAAGGAAAAAAATGCTTTAAATACTAAAAATTTATCTTATTTGCCAAACAAATAATCTTAAAAACAACTAAAATTGTTTATATATAAATTAAAAATGGTCTTCATTGCTTTCTTTCAAAACATAGACGTCTTGATTAAAAACTGATAACAATATAAATTAACAATTAAAAACTGATAACAAGGTGAAAACTAGCGCTTGGTGCAGTAGCTGATGCAACTAGCCCCTGTTTTTTTAGGACCACCTCAAACCAGGGAGTTAGACCACTGTGTAGCGCGCCCCCACCCTTCTTTATGAATTTCTACAACACTTTAGGGTGAACATTTGGTGTTCAACTTGCAAGGGGGTTGAACCCTCTGCCAAACCCTGCGTGTGAATAAAGTAATAATAATAATGCCCGTTTAGAGCCTTGCGGCTCATCAGGGATAACCCCTGCGGGTGGTAGTAGCAACCGTTGCGCTGAAAGTGAATTCTAAAGTTGGCGATAATATATCTAAACAATAATCTTCTATAAACTGAGAGCGTAACCTGGGATGCGAACCCCAGACCTCTGTGGGTGTCAAAGGTCATACTAACGCCTTAACGATCTCGGCCACGGTGGCGGTACCGTGAATAAAGTATTTATGTGGAATAGAGTTGGTTTAGGGGTTGTGACAGTTTAGACTCCTTCGTTAAATTATGAGTAAAATTAGTGGGACATAATCCATTGTCAATGTTATTTACATTTAACGAAGTTTCGGGAGCAGGTACTTCTCCCATCATCAAGTTCGTCTTGAGAAGGACAGGATGTTTTATAAGGATTTTAACGTGACTTAGAAGGCTCTGTAATGTCGTTAATATTAGGTTAAAATCTTGACACCCTACTCATAACACACACTGTCTTTCTCAAGACGAACCTGATGATGGGAGAAGTGCCTGCTCCCGAAACACCGTTAATTGTAAATAACATTGACAATGGATTATGTCCAACTAATTTTTTCTTAGACTTCATTATGCTTTAGTTGACCTAGGTTGCCTTTAGTCAGTGCCAAAGTTCTTCATTATGCTTTAGTTGACCTAGGTTGCCTTTAGTCAGTGCCAAAGTTCTTCATTATGCTTTAGTTGACCTAGGTTGCCTTTAGTCAGTGCCAAATGCTTCCTAGGTCCTTTAGTCAGTGCCAAAGTTTTTGACCTAGGTTGCCTTTAGTCAGTGCCAAGGCAATTAGGTGTGGCAATATAGTCTTGCTTTGTGGGTCGACTAATCAAAACAAAAAGGGCTAATTTTGCATAAGGTATTTGGTGCTTTTTAGCCGATAATGGAGGAACTTATAAATTTGATATGGTAAACTCTTCTCCATGATCTGCTGAGCTATCATGAAAGCCTCTTCAACTTTTAAATGCTTGTTTAAACTAGTCTATCATACTCTTGAACAGAATAACAAGGACTTACGGGTACCAGAACACTTAACTTTTGTGGAAAGGACAGGCTGGACCACAGTTCCATATCTTCTATTCTAGAAATTTAGAAGTCTTTAAAAAACTTTAAATTCAATTTGCAGGGATAAGGTAATCCAAGCTTCTTATAAACTAAAAAGCTTACCAGGCCCCTTCCACCCTTGAGCAGAAATGATACCTGTCCAAATTCCAAAACTTGTCTTAAAACCTTTTTACTAGAAATTATTGTTCAGCAAGACCTCAACCATTGTGGTAGGCACAGTTTTTAGAGAATCAAAGATAAATAAGTTATATCAAGTTATATAATTATTATATTTTCAATGTTTATATATATATATATATATATATATAATATATATATATATATATATATATTATATTATATTTATTTTTATTTTATTATTAAGGTTAATAATGTTCTTTGTCAATGAGTTCCCCCTTAAAAACCAATTTTCCCCCCTCCAGGACCCCCAAATCTGAAGCTAATTTCTCATCGGAAATTAAATAAAAACAATTCTATAATTTATTATTGTATTTTATTTACTTAGACCTATTACTAGCAATTTTAATATTTACTATATTAACCTTTTTTTTTTTAAATTGTACGTTTACTTTTAAATGGTTTAATTAGCCTAAAGGAAATTATTTATATATTTTATGTATGTGTAATGTATGAATGTACATTTTAATGGTTTAAACATAATTAATGGCATACCAATAATAGTTAATAATAAATTATTAATGTTTAATGTATAGTGACCTGTATTATGCTGCTGTCACTTAGCTGTGTATTGTGCTAATTATGGCTCATATCTCAATGCAATTAGTTTTAAATTACTTATAATAAGTAGTTAGTTGTTTTTTTAACTATAATTTTTTTGTACTTCCTTGTTGGTCATATTTATTTAGTGCTGACTTTTATAATATGTTTTTCTTTTATATTTAATGAAAGCATTATAAGGCAGTTCTATACTTAATTAATCTATTAATCATTATTACGAAGTTGGGTCTCCACAATTGGTTGATGATTTCTTGTTAGGTTCGGTTCACTTAAGAGACTATTTTATTGTTGTTAAATTATCTTATATGTAATTATTTCTATAATATATCATTTGTTTTTCACAAATATTCATGTAAAATATCTAAAAAGAAAATTATTTTTAACCATGGTAGTAACTAGTTTTAATTTCTGACGTAGTTGGAATAATCCTAATTTATCTTATCTGTTAGTTTTTTATTTATTTTTCTAACTTATACTTTATAGTTCTAACAATGGTTAGGTAATTAGTATATCATCTAATATTTAGTCTTTAAGAATCGTAATTTCTATTTCTATTAGTTAATTATACTTACTGCTTTGCCCAGTCCGACAGGTAAAGACACCGGTAGCAACCTTGAAGTTAGTGTACTGTACATAGACTCCTGACTGCCATAGTCCTGACCTAATAGGCAATGTTCCCCAAATCACTTGGAGGCCTCTTCCATAACCGAATGCATTATCCCTAATCTACACTGCTTAATCCGGGTCTGCTCTTTCACAGTGCAGTTTAGTATCTCCTCCGACCCTCCATCAGCCTGCAGAACTTTGCAGGCTGTTGTCTTTACATGCAGAACTTTGCAGATCATGTCTTTACATGATTTGGAGACAACAGAAACTTGGATCCATACTTGTCTCAGACAATATCCAACCTTGTATGTGCGTAACAGCCAAAGGAAACCATCTATAATTTAGACTGGGTTGGCCGCCTTAAATTTATGGCCTTCCAAGACAATGGCACAAGAGATAACCTTATATAAGGTCCTCCCCCGGCTGGATTTGAACCCTCGAGGCCGTAAGCAAACACTCTACCACTGAGCTAATGGTCCTCAGTTTCCTTAACCAATAAAAAAATAATATGTATCCATTTTCTAAATCATTCAATTTAGTTTAAATTTAAAAAAATAGGAAGAATAAGTATACAAAGTTTCATATTAATACGGGTAGTATATCTAAGAAAATATTTATTACATTCCAAAAACACTCGCCTAGAACCATTCCTAAAAGCGCAATTGTCTGTGCATCATCATATACTTGCTTTTTACCCCACATGAGAAGTTCTGTTAATTTGAAGCTGTACTTAACTTGTTTACAATTTTCTTGAGCTCATGTTAAAATTGTTAGCATTTGTAAATTGTAATATTTGATTATTTTTTCAGACGAATGTCTGGAGAAGGTATTTTGAAGAATGGCTGCTTCAACTCATGGAGAGATAAGAGTCGGACCATCTCATCAAGTTAGTTCCTTTTTTTAATATGTATTATTTATCATATGATAGTAACTGGCATCCTGGTCTCGTTGTTTTAAACGATGACAGCGTATGCATAGAAACAACTTCAAGGCTGACCAATATGTAAATGGGATCAGGTACTCCGGTACTTTTCCTTAATGCTTCGTACTCACTTTGATCAATTTGAAATTTGTCTTGCTTTTAGTCATGTATAGGAACACCAAATGTTCCAAGTTTCATCGTTGGTTCAATTATATCTAATGATATGGGTAAGTTTTTAAACAATTGTTAAAAAAGAGAAAATCATCCTATTGAGTTGAAATTTCTTACGAGTGTATTCCTTCAGTTGATAAGTATGTATACTTACAGTCTATCGTTCAGTTTAAAAATCTTGACAGGTCAGTTTAGACACCACTGATTCTTAAGAAAAAAAATCCCTGCAAGATGGGAGCGGGAAAAAACTATGTAAACAAATCAGGTTATTTTACCCGTATTTTCTTGGCAATGTTTTTTTACATTTCTTTTGTGTAGTTTTATTTTAAAATATCATTTTAAGATTAATTTGAAAGTAGTTTTTAAAACGATGTAATCAAAATAAGAACCACAAACAAAGTGAACGATTGCTGGGAAGAAGGTTTTTTCCCTACAGTGGTTATTGTGGTAGGGATTTTTTTTTCTCTTTTTAAGTGAGAGGTTGGCAGCGGCTTTTCTGATTGGTCATTCCCCAAAATACTTATGACCTTGGGGATTTTTAAACTAAACGATAGACTGTAGTACCTAAGTTATGTATACTTGGAAGTTTCATTCCAATACAGATAGTATATTTATGGTTTATATTGGATCATAAATGTTATGGAGCAAAACGTGAGGTTAGTATTTGGATGGGTGACTACTGGGAATAAAATTGATGTTCAAACTGTCTGAGTACAAGCAAAGCAAGTGCCAAGACGTTGCCTTATATATTATGTGTAACCTTCCTTATCCCTATTTCCTTAGTTCTTCTTTGGTGCCAGTCCTTTCTCGTTCAATTTATCAATTTTTATCACTATTCTATCCATCTCTTAGTTCGGTTATTATTCTATATTTCATTTTCTGCCTATTATAAGCTGGCTTTTGGTGCCCGAGCAAGACTCCCCCACGGAACTTACAGGCCCTTAGCTCGTTTTTTCCCCTATCTTTGTAAAAGTTTATTGTCTTTCTTCCTTTTCCTTGGCCAGCAACTAGGATACGCGTATTTGCTATATTATAGTATTTCCATATTTTAATGATGATCAAAGCGAATCTGGATATGGCAAGGAAACATTTCATTATACTTTGTCTTATCTATCACTTTTTCATCATATGTTCAAGCTTAGCACTTACAGATCCTGGCAAATAAGAAAAAAGATGTCTGTATAGATTGATGTGTGGATGTATATGCACTTTTCTTGTGAAAATTGTACAGGCCAAAACGGCTACACCAAATTAAATATAACTTGGTTTAACAACAACTTCTATGAGAGGAAGAAGTGACTGGAATTCAAAATATTAGCAATTTTGAAGAACAAAGTGTATGTCAGATGTATATGCTCACTGCTCACTGTAGAGATCCTGTTAGTACTCTTTATTTGCCACACTTATATTGCACTGAGGCAGGTAGAGATTCTCTTGTAATGTTATTATGTGTGTCTCTAGTTATTTTATTATTATATATTGAGAACTCCTGGTGTTAAAGACTTAATTATTTTGGCAGGCTCGTCTACCGGACTGCCTTGGCAATGGTGAGGTGTGTAAGGATGAAACTGAACGTGAAGAGATAAGATGGATGCCAGCTATTACACTGGACGGTGATCTACTTATGTACCTTCGTGCAGCTAGAAGTATGGCTGCTTTTGCTGGTATGTGTGATGGTGGATCAGCCGATGACGGCTGTATAGCTGCTTCCAGAGATGACACTACTATTAATGCTTTAGATGTAGTAAGTATGATATTTTGACAAAATACAATTTTGCTGGTATTTGTGATTATGGATCAGCTGATGATAGCTGTATAGCTCCTTCCAGAGATGACACTACTATTAATGCTTTAGATGTAGTAAGTATGATATTTTGACAAAATACAATTTTGCTGGTATTTGTGATTATGGATCAGCCGATGACGGCTGTATAGCTGCTTCCAGAGATGACACTACTATTAATGCTTTAGATGTAGTAAGTATGATATTTTGACAAAATACAATTTTGCTGGTATTTGTGATTATGGATCAGCTGATGATAGCTGTATAGCTGCTTCCAGAGATGACACTACTATTAATGCTTTAGATGTAGTAAGTATGATATTTTGACAAAATTTGCCGGTATTTGTGATTATGGATCAGCTGATGATAGCTGTGTAGCTGCTTCCAGTGATGACACTACTATTAATGCTTTAGATTTTGTAAGTATGTTTTGATGAAAATGTAAAGAAATCACATTTCTTTAACAGCCCTAATAGTTTTTTGATATTCTGTTTACAGCACATAAACGTATGGTTGTGAATTGCTTGTTACTGCTTGCAGAATGTAAAGGGTAGTTTAAATTAAACCCTCGTATTAGTGCTTTTCGAGGCAATTGCTGTTTTTGTAGGTGCTCGTGATAGCAGTTTTGAGCCAGATTTATCAAGCTGATCTTGATACTTGGCACTGTTGATAATTAATTACAGCTCAATTCTGGTTATGATCCAGGATCGTAAAGCTCATAATGATAATAATAATAATAATAAAAAGCTTTATTCATTAAAAAACATACAATCATTTTTTAATCATTCATGTTTTCTTGGAAAGCCTGTACCCATGGTAACTGAATACCATTAGGGGAGGGTTTCAAGAAGCACCAAGTAAATTTTGATTTACTCCTCTACATTACACTAATTCAACAGCTAATTTGGCTTACCGTGTTTTTCACCTTCTATGCCTAGAACTTTTATTTTTTGTGCACTAGCAATAACTGGATTTTTATATAAAAAATTATAAATACTAGAGACACTGCCCACTCCCTCAGTCTAGCTGATACAAAGCCACCAGAATCCAGTAGAGTCAGACGAACACTAAGCTTTGTATCTAAAGAGGAAGCATTAACACTCCTCCATACCATAGACTGGTTGGCAACTAAGGAAATGGTCATAATGATACTTAAAATTGTTGTTGACACAGTTTGTTGATGTTTGTTACAGCTTCATGATTCAGGCTATGATCCAGGGAAAGCTCTTCAGGCTCTAGTCAAATGTCCTGTACCGAAGAGTATTGAAAAGAAATGGGGAGAAGATGAAATTGTAAGTTACCCTTTACCATCTTAGGCTTTGTCTTCGGTAGGATTTTTTTTGTCAATTCTATTCTCTTTGTTAGTTTCTTGGATACTCTAGACCAGTGGTTTTTAATAGTGGGGTTGCAATCCCCTTGTGGGCCGCGGAAAGGTTCTTAGCAAAACAAAACAGACACTTTTTGTTAA
Organism: Microvelia longipes; assembly: GCA_018340805.1. Lineage (NCBI taxonomy): Eukaryota > Metazoa > Arthropoda > Insecta > Hemiptera > Veliidae > Microvelia > Microvelia longipes. The sequence goes on from JACMZG010000022.1 coordinate 2,794,521, forward strand.
AAATTGGAAATATATGGATCAGAAGTGAAGTCAATAATTTGAGAAGTACTGTAAAGGTGATACTTCATTTGAGTTGACCCAATATATTGCCTTAAAATCTGTCTACAAAAATGTAAGTTAAAAATAATTTTTGATTCATACTGAATACCCACAATTATCAACCGTGATCCTAACAACTTATTGCTTTTAAGATCAATATATTAATCGGAAATAATTTTTTTTAATAATACATTTCAGGAACCGCCTGTACATTGAATTTTGTCTTTAAGTTTCTTTATGCACCTCTGTTAAAGGTTTAATAATAATAAAATAATATTTAAAATATAAAATGATGGGCTTATAAAATGATTAAATATGTTTGGAAAAATATATTGAGCTGAAAAAAAATTATTTTATTTTAAATAGTCGAAATAAGCATTTAAAGATGAGGGGAATGGGTGAGAGAGGGGGGTGAAAACGAAGGTAGGGTTGTTTGAGGTACAGTACTAGTATGTCTACAGGTTGATCCTGAACCCAGATTTAGTCTCAGTCATTTAAAGATTAAGGCGTTGCAGGGTAAATATAACTTACAGTCTAGGAGTAGTCTACCCTTCTACCTCTAGAATCTTACTCTATCGCTATAAAGCTAATGTTGTGTGATTAATAAGCTTAGTATTTTTTTGGCAGCTTGTTTTTTTTAAATGTTTGTTTTTTTATTTCAGAAACGCTTTGTCAAAGGATTAAGACAATTTGGGAAAAACTTTTTTAGAATACGAAAAGATTTACTTCCTCATAAAGATACTGTAAGTTATATTTTATAATTAAGTAAACTATTAGGTATATTCTTTAAATAAAATATAATTATATTAATAAGGAATGGGGGTTATAACATATTGTTTAAAATACCCAACTCAGTCAGGCCGCAGGGGTGGGCTTAACTTAGAACTTAGTCTCAGAATCTAAGTTCGGAATACTATATGGTTTCACTGCTTCCAAATAACAAATAGTGTGCCAGGTTCTCTTTAGATTACTGTAGGAAAAGAACCAAACCTATGGTGCCTTCATTGAAGTCCAAATGGACTTAAAAATTAATATGACGTTAGGTTACTTACAAACTAAATACTCATTAAAGAATGACGCATTTCATTTGAAGTTTATGAAATCGGAACTGTATTTTTAACTTCTATAAAATATTTTCCATTACAAAATATTAATTCTGAGTAATAATAAAATTCATATCGTTAAGAGGAGATAATAACCTGGTTAAGAAACGTAACCACAGCTAAGAAGGTTAAATATATTTTTTATATTTTACTACCATGAAATGCAACATAAAATGTAAAATCCATACCTTAGGTTAAATAGTGCTATGTTATAATTAAAAATTAACTTAAATCATAAAACTAGAATATGTTAATAAGGTTGGTTGAGGAGTGAGGTTGACAAAAATACGTTGTGCTCATTTTAATCAACTTTGGAACCAAGTACCATGCCTAGACCTGCCATCTTATCCAAGACTAGAACCCTGTTAAATAAATCGAGAACGGAACCATTAGAAAACATGAAAAGCGAGCTACGGCAACATAGTGAATGACATAGACTTAGAAGTATAAAATTACGAATCTTACCTTCATTTGAAGGGTGACTATATAACTTTTACAGACTATCCTGAACATCATAATTTAACCAAACTAAATTCTACTAAATTTCTAAAGCCAAAACAAACCAAAAATAAATCAAACTAATAAAGTTAAAAAGGACAAGCCCTTGGCAACGCCGAGGCCACAAGCACAATTTTCCTAACCTCCGTTGCGAGTGAAAAATCAAAGCCTTCTCAATATTCTACTACAAAACTAAATTAAATAAAATTAAGAAACTATTCAACCAAAATAAAATATACCCCAATAGAAAAGAAATAAACCAGATTAAAAATAAAACCATCCAAAATTAAAATAAAATAAATTTTCATGGAATTTCCATAAAAATCCCGCGGATTTTTAAACTTAAAAATTCAAACTAAAATATCCGTTACAGGGTGGGGAGTTGGCCTCAATTGATGGTCAAAATCAATTGTTTACTTTAATTCATTTTAAACTATAGGTATAAAGTAATGTATGGAACCAAAACAAAAATATGGAAACACTGCTCCCCATGGCTCAGAGCTTCCTTTCTCTTGTGGGGAGTAGCTTCATTGTTAGATATTTAACTCATAGTTATTAAGTATTTTAAATGTATTTATTATTATATATTTATTGTATATTAATTTAATAAAGGATATTTATAAAAAAAAATGTGTGCTCAAAAAATTCAAATTCGGGATTTCAACTGAATTTTGAGATGACCGCGTCAATGTAGATGAAGAATCCGACGTTTCGCTTCCACTGTGGGAGGCATCTTCAGGGATGTAGGACATCATGGAGCATTGCGTTTCTATCCATGATGTCCTACATCCCTGAAGATGCCTCCCACAGTGGAAGCGAAACGTCGGATTCTTCATCTACATTGACGCGGTCACCACCGGAAGACCTAAATCTTCATGACAATAACCGCGAAAGCCTATGCAGTTTATTGAATTTTGAGAGTTTTAAGACCTTCTGACTGGTTTTTACCAAGTTGTCTTTATGTGTTATCATTGTAGCTCTCAACGTGGCACGAAAATCAATCTTTAGGTCTAGTTGTGCTATGTGGAAAATAATTTTTTATGACATTATTAATGATTCACAAATGAGCCATAAGTTTTATCTTATTAGGAGCATTAGTTCAATTTCATCTAATGATATCCTCATCTACTACTGTAGGTATGTGAAAACCCTAGAGAACCAAAAACCAATGTTTCATTATAATTATCTGTTTCCGGCATTTTCACAATGTTTTGAGTGGTTTTCACAATATAATTGTGTGAGAGACACCAAGGAAATGTAACAAGCAAAATGCAATGCTACATCTGGGAACTGTTCCATCATTCGACATTCATCATTGATGGCACGACATAATGTCATGTCCCACTCTGTTTCGTTACGTCTAACTCATTAGGGCGCCGACAGCCTGAACTCACTCTGACATTCAATTAATTCCGAAGAATATAATGTGAAGTACTTACCAGAGACGAGCGGTGCTGTCTTACGGCTATCATGCATGGCAAGCTAAACATATATCATTTGATACTACCGAGTTTTGCAAAACATGAATAGTTGACACAATATAATTGTGCGAGAGGTTTTTATCGTGTTGTCTGTCTGTTTTTGTTTGTATTGATTACAAAAATTTCGATTTTGTCAACATACCTATATTTGTGTCACCCATATATACTAGAGAGTTGAATTTTGGTGCAAAAAATGACACTTTTGGTCTAATTAGGCTGCCTGAAAAATAAAATTTTTCAAACTTCAATAACCTATTTTGCTGAGTCATCAAAATTGTCAATAATTCGTTAAAATTAAAACGTTGACCGATCGAGTTGGAATTCGGCAAAAATTTGCTCTATAGGTGAGCAATCAATCCAAGAAAGTTCATATTGATTTTTTTTACGCTTAAACCCCATATTGATCGATATTGGTGGTAATTTTGAAAATATTGACTTTCACATTTTTAAATTTTTACATTTTTTTACTGTTTTTCAATGATTGACTTATTGTCAGATTGCGAAACTTATAATAGATGAGTAGTGTGAAACATACATAGCTATGTAATTTAATGTAATGTATACATAGCTATGTAACTTTAAGTTATTTATGAACATATGTATTTATTGGTGCGATACTTAAAATTAAATGAAAAAGTTATTTTACATCTGTCAAAATCTTGATATTTACTGCATAAAATTAAAATTTATAAATTGTGTGATACGTTGATAAACTAAGGTTGAAAGTTCTATCACTCTATAGACCAAGAGCTTGTTGCAAATTTTGTGACTATTGAGCCCCAAAGGTTTAACCCGCTAGATTGATTTATTTGTGCTCCCTAATAAATGTTCAGGTGGTCTGTCATTTCAGATCATGGAATTTTGACCTATGTGCCCCTTCAAAGTCAAACAAAAAATAATTTTTGGCCTATAGCACCGTTCCTATTGGGGTTTATCAAAAAAAGTTGAAGGGCTTTAAGATATAGGCATGTTTAAAAATCAGACGTATTCTGTCAAATCTTAGATAATATAAAGTTGTTCTAGATATAGAGAGTAGTCAGCTCTTTTATGATGATTTATTGTTTGACATATAATGCTAAAAAGACATATTTTTATGAAATTAAATTTATTGGCCACTTTTCAGCATTACATGTCAATCAATAAATTATCTATGAGAGCTGTGCTACTTTTTTCTCTAGAACAATTTTATATTATCTAAGGTTTGATAGAATATTTCTTATTTTTAAGCCTGTCTTTATATTATTATAAAATGGAAAAACATGCAATTTTAAAGTGTTAGTGCATTTTGGGGTGTAAATTAGATATTTTTCTTGTACTTTCAGTTGTAATTTGCTCATTTATATCTCTGGTTCAATCCTTCTTTTCATACAAATGGCTTGGAGATTGCTCGGTGGGTTACAACCTATGCTGAAAATGGTCTATCTAACTTGTGCTGTCAGTAGTGCTCATTCCATCCTTGTGCTTGTCAATTCCAACAGAATCATTTCATTATAAAAAATTATTATAATTAATTATCTATAATAATATACATCATTAAATATATTAAATAATAATATAAAACCATACAAGAAAAAAAAAATAAATAAAAAAGTAAAAACCATCTCTTTGGAAATACAGTCCATGTGGAATATGTCCAAGGTTGAAATAGTCCCAATAGTGTTGTCATCTACAGGTGTCATTCCCAAATCTCTTCACCAGTACCTATCCCAGCTTGACCTAAAACCTAATTTGTATGAACAATTACAGAAAGCAGCGATAATGAACACAACGCATATTGTTAGAAAATGCATCAGTTAAAAAATAAGAGAGAGTGCTTGACTTAATCCGCACCTTCCTTTAACCAGTGGAAACTCTGAGAATAACAAACAAAATTATATATATATATATATAATATATATATATATATATATATAATATATATATATATATATATATATATATATATTTGTGTGTTTGTATATATAACATGGATTATGATTATTTTGTAGCCTGAACTAGTTGAGTTCTATTATTTGTGGAAAAAAACTCCTGGAGCTAACAATAACAGACCACACAGGAGGAGAAGACAAGGTTCACTTAGAAGGATTAGAGGTACGAGGAATTCACCTAGGTCTGGTACCCCTAAAGAGGAATCTCCAAGTACTGGAAATGGTAATGGTAAGTTTGCACATTATGTTTTAAAATTCTAATACAGCCTTTGAATGAATATATTTGTCAAATCCTAGGCTTTGATTAACTTCATTTTTATTTTCCTCCTATATTGTCTATTAAAATTTATTTATTACTATTAGACGAAAAACCCTTAATAGAGACTTCTATTTTAAATTATTAAAGCTTTTGAGGAGAAATAGGTCCAAAATAATAAATAAACTAATTTTGCCGAGCCTTGCATATAATTTTATCTTTTTCTTGGTTTAACATAATAAATAATAACAAAAATCAGTTATATGGTTGCTAACGATGTTAGTAAATATTATTTATTATGTTAAGCCTTGTAAAAGATAAAATTATATTGAAAGCTCTACTATTATACCACAAGTCTATTAATCATTTTTTTGGATCATAAAAGTTAATCAGCATTGAGTGTTGTCAGTGCTTGGATGAGTGAGCGCTGGGAATGAAATGGATGTATTTACTATCTGAGGACAAGTGAAGCAAATTTAAAGACGTGTTGTGGTATAAATTTGGTTAATTGTATATTCTAAGGACGAGCGAAGCAAGTCTAAAGTTGGGAGGACTTAGAATAATACTATATATAGAAGGAGTACTACTGATAACACGAAATTCGGTTCACTGGTACAACTAAGTAATGCTGCCACCCTAACAATATACAATTTTCTAAAAAAAAAGTTAACAAAACTTCCGGTTGCTGAATTATTATGTTCTATTGTTAATTAATGATTCATAAAATACTAATATAAATATCGGTGCATTACAATATTTTAAGCATTTTAAATTGTAGTTTAACGTATTTATTAAAATTATATTAAATGTAGTCCTCGTCAACTAAATGTAGATTCTTGTATTCCGCCACCCTTTTGCCATCTAAGACCAGTTTTATTAAATACTTAGCAGGTGTTTTAAGTTATTATATTTGTTCTTTACGATCTTTCTTCATTAATAGATATTTATGACAAATATTTAAAATAATGTTTTGTTGTCAGGTTGGCAGCATTACTTAGTTGCACCAGTCAACCGGCTTTCGTGTTATCAGTGGAATTACATTGTGTTTACAGTCCTGTGCTCCTTCTATATATAGTATTATTCTAAGAGGGAGGATGAGTTTAGTGAATCTGATGAGATAAGGAATAGTTCTGAGGTACCCCGTACCCATTGTTTTTATTGTTATTTATTTTCTTTTTTTAAAAACCAAAAATGAATGGCTTCAGTAGTGACAAAACTGTATATTGCGTTATTCTTATGATGAGTTAATGTACTATTATTTTCCAGGTGTTAGTGGATCATCGCGGCCATCTCCTAGCTCCAATGATAAAGGTTAGTTTTAAAACAATGGATAGATAAAGGATGACATTTTTTTTATTTAACAAATTTATAAAAATTTAATAGAATTGTACTAGATTTTAACTTTCACATTGTTTTATATTAAATTCTGACTTTGCTTGAAAACATGTTTTCCTCCAGAATGGAAAAAAAACTCAATTTGCAATCTATAATTAGAGAGAATTTCACCGTTACACCCTGGTTTTGAAATACAGAAAGATAATAAATCATAGGGAGAAAAAAAAGTTTTCTTCTGCTTGGCCGCAATCAAAGCATTTGTTTGTGAAACTTAAGACTCAGGGTTCGATTTTAACAAACTTATTTTGTTTTTTATAGTTTTACTAAAAACAGCTCTTATGTATTTAATTTTTACAATGTATAGATATTACTATATATTCCAAAGCTGCTTCTCTTGTTTCCGCTGTACTTTGCAAGCTCTGCAAGAACCACGTTTACCTCTTTTTGGAACAAAGGTTATTTGGTTATATTATGGGGTTAGGTAGTCTATCTTCATCTCAAAATGCCCTTGATGATCTTAATTAATCTTAATAGCTAAAATGTAAAGACATTGTGATAAACATAACCTTGTGCAGCAGAAAAGTATTAGCATATTTTCATTAATTTTGCTGCCTATTGCTCGTGTATTAATATTCTTGCCACAAAGTGTAAAGATTGCCACAAAGTTTAAAGATTGCCACAAAGTGTAAAGATTGCCACAACGTTTAAAGATTGCCACAAAGATTCAGGCAGTCATCTTGCTGCTAATCAGTTTCATTTTGTAACTTTAAAATTGAACTGCTAAGAAAGATTTCACTGTTTTAGGTTAAGATAGTAAAATAACTCATGTGGGATAAGATACTTGATCGTAATGGTGAAATTCTTGCTCTGAAGCAGCATATTGTTCAGCATATATTTGTTTCGTGTTGAATTCTCTCTATTTTTTGGGTTTTCGATGGGGTCACTTTTTTGTATGGCAAATCGAATGAGTGCGCCAATTGCGGCAAATCGAGTAAGATGATATCAGACTGAGCTCCTAATTTTTTTTCCAATTTGCCCTTATTATGTTGCAAAATACTTGTTACATCATCGTATTTATGATGATGTGTTTAGGAGATGGTAGCAGTGGTAGTGATGATGACGATGAAGGAGAAGATGATTCAGACTCGAGAGAGAATGGACCGTTTAGATGCCAACACTGCTTTAGCAATAGTACGTAAATTGAAATCACATTCTCATATTCTTTTTTACCAAAGTTTTGTCAGAAAATTACGCTTATGAGGCTCTTAGTATAAAGGAAGTGGGAGAGGGATTGATTTAAATTGACCTCCTTATTCCAAAAATATTTATTTAATACACAATAACAGATAGTTAACAAAATAGTTATTGGACTGTTAAGAATTAAATTTAGTCTTCGTTAATTAACCTAGAATAACAGATAGTGTTTATTAACCATGTGTAAAGAAGAACAGTAAAGAGTTATGATGTTTTGGTCATAATTACACAGTTGAAAGCTTAATGTTTTTATTTATTGTTTCTAAAACCTCATAACTCTTTATTGTTGGAGCTAATGAGGTTCACACAACACACAGTATTCGCGATTCAAAGTCCGTAGCAGCGCCACCGTCGCTGATAAGAAATTGATAACAAAAGGGTGACCTGTGTTAAAGTCCTTATGGGAGTTTTTTGGTTTTTCTTATTTGTGACGATTATAATAATAATAATAATAATAATAATAATAATAATAATAATAATAACCATTTATTATAGCAAATACAAAAATTATAGAATACATCTTTCTTGTAAAAAATATACATAATTTTACTCTTAAATTTAACTTTCAAATTCATAAAAATTATAAACAAAAATATTTCTGCTATAAATCGGCCTAAGCCGTGGTCACCTACTAGGAGGTACAAGTTGCCAATTGCATTGGTTGGCATTTACTTATAGTTTATTTATTTAATTTAATTTAATTTATTTTTATTTAATTTATTTATTTATTTATTTTTTTATTTTTATTTTATTTTTTTTAGTTATTTACATACACACGAATGCATACATACATTTAAATACATACACATTACACATACATTCATACTGATTTATGACTTATTTGTAACTGTTGTTACTTCATCTTCCTGCTTTTTAATCCTTCTTACTATCACATTTTATAGATAAACGTCACAATAAACCTCTCTCATTCTCTTCCACTCTTGCCTCATTCCTGCTACTCTCTGCCAAGTTACATCGCTTCTCGCATTTCTTTGTCCCATCTCTGAGTAGGTCTACCTTTCCCTCTTTTTAATCCTCTCGGGTACCAGTCCAACATGTCTTTAGTCCATCTTCCATCTTGAGATCTTGCGATATGTCCGGCCCAATTCCATTTCCTTTTGGTCACAATACGTCCTATGTCTTCTAATCCTGTTTCTTTCCTTATCCAAGTATTCTTTTTCCTGTCCTTCCTTGTAATTCCAAGCATACTTCTTTCCATTCTCCTCTGCATCACTCGAAGTTTATTTAAATTCTGTCTCGTCAAAGTCCACACTTCCGCTCCATAAGTCATAACTGGTAGTACGCATGTCATCCATAATTTTCTTTTTAACTCCATCTTAACTTTCGACTTGAATAGATGTTTATACTTATTAAATGCACCCCATCCTAAAACTACTCTTCTGCTTATTTCTTTGTCTTGCTCTTGACTCTTATTGCTTATTCTTACTCCTAAATATATGTACTCATCTACTCTATCCAGTGTGTTTCCTTCATCATCTCTAATCTCGCTAATGTTGGCTTCCATATTAATCATCATCACCTTACTCTTACTAGCATTAACGTGTAGACCTATTTGTTTTACTCTTTCAATTAGATCGTTTAACATTATTTCTGCTTCATCTTGGTTTTTTGCGATTATTGCTAGGTCATCTACAAACTTCAATAAGTTTAGCCACTTTCCATATACTTTGATGCCTTTTCCTTCCCAGTTTAATTCTCTACATGCCTTTTCAAGAACTTTTATAAACGATTTACCTGATTCTACGTCTCCCTGCCTTATTCCTCTATTAACATCAATTAATTTCTTTTCTTTCTCGACCTTTATTTCTAGTTTTCCGTTATCATGATTATTTCTTGAAATTTTTTATCAAAGTGCTTTAATTTAATTAATTTTAGGGTGTATGAACTCAGTAGAATCACTATTTCATTGAAAAATAGGGTTTTAATGGGTTGTCACGAGTATTTAAATTGAGTGATAAGAAGGTTAAAATCACAATATAGTGTTTTTTAGTTATTGTTAATTAATGTTACTTTTAAATAATTTTAGTTTACACAAAAACACAACATTACCTTTTAATTGCATTAAATTGTTTAAATTAGTTGTTGCAGGTATTTAAATTAACTGATAAGAAGCCGATTTTCACTGTAATGGTGTTTTAATGTATCGATCAATTTTATTTACACACTAAAATAATAAATAACTCAATAAATTCACGTTTTTGTAAAATATTTGTTTAAATAATCCGTTTAGGTTTTATTATTTCTGGGTTAAATCGGACAAATTCAAGTCTGTAGTGATAAGAGCCTGATTCTATATTTAAAATCCTAGAATAATCAAAGTATTTATCAATGAAATATTGGCAATTTTTTAGCACCGATGGTCGTTCTATTAATTTTTACCTCATTTATCACAAATTAACAAACAATAAAGGAATAAAAGAAGGACTTTCAACGGCTCCCATGCAAATCCTATGATAAGAAAACATTTGATCACCCTTTCGTTTTCTCGCCATTGGTATTGCCAACCTTACAACTATTTCTTTGAATCGCAAATTGTGTGTAGAGGGAAGAGTGAGTGAGAGATAGGCAGTATACTAATGGATAAAGCTTTGTACACACCCATAGTATAAACCCTAGACTCAAGTAATATATAAACCAAGTAGAGAAACTCCTATACTGACACATGTAAAACAATTCAGCTGATATCTGGCTCAAAAAATAAAAAATAGCTAAAATTAGAATAACTGCACCTTTTCGGATTTAGGTATTTTTATTTAATTTTATTGGCAACCCTGATAACATTAGGTGAGTTTTACATTTTATCTTGTTTTCGTACTTTAATATGTACGTGATAATTTAATGATTTTGTATTAAATTCTGTTAAATAATTGTTATAATAATTTAGTTAAGAAAAAGAGAAACTATAGTGAAGGTAAACCACATGTTTTTATTAAGATTTTGAAGAAAATGCAGACGGCAGTGTATTGCCTTAAAATTACGATTGCTTTTATTACATTAAAAAAAAAATAGGTTAAATTTGTTTAATTACTAATTAAAATTAATATTTGAAGGGGAAAAAACAAATATCATTTGCAAAAATGTACCATGTTAAGTAGTTCACACAAAAAAGTTTAATTAGCCACTCGTTTTAAGTAATTTAAACAAACCTAGTATTTAAAGACTCGGACTTAAACCACTATAGGATGTGGCAAAAAGTATTTCTTACACAAATTATTAACATTTTAAACTAAACTGTTCAAATAAATGCAATAAAAACAAAAATTTTGAGTACCGTAAATAGTTTGTTTACATTTACTAGGGTAAAACAAAATGGCCGCGGCCATTTTGAAATTTGAGCCAACTCCCTGGTGGACAAAATGTGAACTACATGCCAGGTCTGACAGAAATCT
>JACMZG010000022.1:2805834-2875711 GCA_018340805.1 Microvelia longipes
AACTGATAAGAAGCCGATTTTCACTGTAATGGTGTTTTAATGTATCGATCAATTTTATTTACACACTAAAATAATAAATAACTCAATAAATTCACGTTTTTGTAAAATATTTGTTTAAATAATCCGTTTAGGTTTTATTATTTCTGGGTTAAATCGGACAAATTCAAGTCTGTAGTGATAAGAGCCTGATTCTATATTTAAAATCCTAGAATAATCAAAGTATTTATCAATGAAATATTGGCAATTTTTTAGCACCGATGGTCGTTCTATTAATTTTTACCTCATTTATCACAAATTAACAAACAATAAAGGAATAAAAGAAGGACTTTCAACGGCTCCCATGCAAATCCTATGATAAGAAAACATTTGATCACCCTTTCGTTTTCTCGCCATTGGTATTGCCAACCTTACAACTATTTCTTTGAATCGCAAATTGTGTGTAGAGGGAAGAGTGAGTGAGAGATAGGCAGTATACTAATGGATAAAGCTTTGTACACACCCATAGTATAAACCCTAGACTCAAGTAATATATAAACCAAGTAGAGAAACTCCTATACTGACACATGTAAAACAATTCAGCTGATATCTGGCTCAAAAAATAAAAAATAGCTAAAATTAGAATAACTGCACCTTTTCGGATTTAGGTATTTTTATTTAATTTTATTGGCAACCCTGATAACATTAGGTGAGTTTTACATTTTATCTTGTTTTCGTACTTTAATATGTACGTGATAATTTAATGATTTTGTATTAAATTCTGTTAAATAATTGTTATAATAATTTAGTTAAGAAAAAGAGAAACTATAGTGAAGGTAAACCACATGTTTTTATTAAGATTTTGAAGAAAATGCAGACGGCAGTGTATTGCCTTAAAATTACGATTGCTTTTATTACATTAAAAAAAAAATAGGTTAAATTTGTTTAATTACTAATTAAAATTAATATTTGAAGGGGAAAAAACAAATATCATTTGCAAAAATGTACCATGTTAAGTAGTTCACACAAAAAAGTTTAATTAGCCACTCGTTTTAAGTAATTTAAACAAACCTAGTATTTAAAGACTCGGACTTAAACCACTATAGGATGTGGCAAAAAGTATTTCTTACACAAATTATTAACATTTTAAACTAAACTGTTCAAATAAATGCAATAAAAACAAGAATTTTGAATACTGTAAATAGTTTGTTTACATTTACTAGGGTAAAACAAATGGCCGCGGCCATTTTGAAATTTGAGCCAACTCCCTGGTGGACAAAATGTGAACTACATGCCAGGTCTGACAGAAATCTCGTTTGTTTGTCTACTTGGTTTATATATTACTTTACTCTAGACCTTTCTACGTTCCTCCTTAGTTAGAGTTAACTCAAGCTATTATGACCTAATGCTCCCGTGGTGAGAGCTGGCTCTGGTCCCAGGATTGAGAACTAGACCCGCCTTTAAGGGATTCAGAGGGTTAAAGAATTTTAAGAGGCCTCAAAAACAGAGGCCTCTTGTTTTTCAAACAATTCTAGTGCCTCTCTAGCATTTCAAATAGAAGCAGAAAATGTTCATTTCAATTAAAAAAAATCAAAATCTCCTCCCTTTCTCAAATCCTCTCCTTTCTCAATCCTCTCCCTTTCTCAATCCTCCTCCCTTTCTCAATCCTCCTCCCTTTCTCAACCTCCCTTTCTCCCTTTCCCTCAATCCTCCTCACTTTCTCAATCCTCCTCCCTTCTCAATCCTCCTCCTTTCTCAATCCTCCTCCCTTTCTCAATCCTCCTCCCTTTCTCAATCCTCCTCCCTTTCTCATCCTCCTCCCTTTCTCAATCTCCTCCCTTTCTCAATCCTCCTTTCTCAATCTCTCCTTCTCAATCCTCCTCCCTTTCTCAATCCTCCTCCCTTTCTCAATCCTCTCCCTTCTCATCCTCCTCCCTCAATCCTCCTCTCTCAATCTGTCCTTCCTTTCTCAATCTGTCCTACCTTTTTAACCCATTCAGTTGCTTCAATGTTAAATTGGTTTCATTGTTTAGATTGTCGAGACTTAGAACCACTGTGTTCGAAGGAGCGTTTACTAGTCTGTACCGAATGTCGTGCTTACTACAAGAAGTACGGAGAACTTCCTCCTACGACCTCTACCTCTAACAGCACTGAGGGGTCTAACCCGGCTAACCAGGACAATCAGTCCAACTCTTACCTGTTCAGACCTGTGTCATCACCTGATCCTAGCACCACCCCTGCCAGGCCTCCTAGAAACAAGTCTAAGGAAACAGTTAGTACAGTTAGTTTTAAGATTAGTTTTATCTTTAGTTCTTATCAGTAATTATAGAATTAAGTTGTATGTTTACTTACTAACTTAATGGGTTTTCTACAATCTAGAGGTGTTGATGATTTACAATTTATCTATCAAGTTTCTTCTTGTGACAATTGCTGTAATATATTAAGTTTAATACTTAAAATAATCATAGGATAGGATGAGATCATATCCTTTGTGTATTCTCTGAAAACAGTTTGAGTAGAGATAACTATGTCCTTTTGTGACTTAACTGTTAATTATGAGAAATAAATACTAATTGTGATATGAAAAAGATGACTAAAAGATGAAAATTGTTCTAAAGCCGTGGTTTTCAATCTGGGGTCAAGTGGTGGTTTCCAAGTACGAAGTCTGAAATCTCTTCTCGGAGTCTCTTTCGCTTGGCTCCTTCAGAGTCACGTTGTTCATAATAGTCCTTTGGTCGGTAGCCAGGTTTGTCGAAGTTGCTATATTTTCATGCCTCATATCATGAACTAGGTTCTTCAGTTGTATCAATTGAGAGGCTATATTTACCGGAAGTCAAAGGTAGCTGAAGAATCAGTATCTTGTGTTGATGTGAAACTGATATAATTTTATTTAAAATTAACTTTACATTTATTTTAGTTTTTTTTCAGACACTTAAGTGGGACCTAATACCTTGGGTTCAGTTCAGTTGATTTAGAACCAGTTTAAGTGCTAGACAACACCTTACCTCTCTTAAATTTGCCAAATATTTTCTGACTTAATTTAATCAGATAATTCATTAATTTTCAATTTTTCTAGTTACCCTATAAGCATGCTTTGCATGGAAAGTTTCGATTAAGTTTCAATTAAAGAATACGCTTGTAGAAAATTACTTTACAAGTATACCATTTATACAAGGGTGGGGGGTGAGTTTGACAGTAGATAAAAATATGTTTGGAGCCCTATAGGTAAAAAAGTTTGGAAACCGCTGCTTTATTGTCATTAGAAGAAAACCTCTAAAATAATCAATCATATGAAATGGTGTAGTTAGTGGTATTTACCGAGTAACAAGCTATTCAATTCAGTTGGCAAACCTGCTGATACCCTTCTGCTTTTTTTAGATAAATATACCAATGTGTTGACTGGGTTTATTTTTTCATTATAGTTCCTTGCAAAGTTTAATATGGTTTTACCTAATAATTTCTTTTATACTTTTGAATAACCCTGTGTGTTTAACTGGCTTTTTGTATACTTCTATTTATTTGGTGTGTCGTGGTTTCTTTCCTATTTAGAATATTTTACTTTATGTTTTGAAAATGTTCTACAGGGCATTCTTTCGCCCATACAGGACTAAGTAAAATGAGAAATCATCTTCAAGTTTTAAAACTGTAGAATTTGTTCCTATGAAGGATTAAGAGAATGAAAATAATCCATAATAGATCATGACTGAGGACTAAATAACAACACTCATTTTGCACTGTCTCAAACCAAGTTCTTCTAAAAATGTACCTCAATGGATGAAGAAAAATATAATCTGATAGATTATATTTATATTTTCAACATCCCTATTCTCTGTCTCTTATAACTAGTTATAAAAGATTGAGTATATTTTTAGCACTTAGAGCGTTAGTGTGTGTTTGCATTTCTTATGTTGATGTGTTTTTTCTGCTGGTGTGGTTAATAGTATTTATGTAATTTTATTATACATTAAAAACTTGTATTATACATTAAAAGTCCAGGGTACCTCTGGACTTATCCTCGTCACATTGGATTCGCAAAACGCTCATCCTCCCTGCTTTGGACAAGCTTCGCTTGTCCTCAGAATATACAATTTGCCAAATTTATTCTGCAACAGGTCTTTGTACTCGCTTCACTCGTCCTTAGATAGTTAATGCATCTGTTCCATTCTCAGCGGTCACCCATACAGCTCTGACCACTCTCAATGCTACTTAACTTTATACTTGTCCTATTGAAACAAAACTTTGTGTACTTGTTTATTAAATAAAGGCATACACTTGAACTAAATTTCAACTCAATTGAATCATTTTTTTGATTTTTCATTTTTTTTTATGAAACCTACACAAGTCATTTGATAGAAATTGAACTAATGCTGATAATAAGATGAAACTTGGCACATATGTTAGTCTTATACATGGTTACATGCGTGCCAATCTTCAATCAGATAGCATTATTTTTCTGGGTTTTATGATTTTTCAAAATTTTCAATGAGTCATTATTGTGGGGTAATGACATCGTAAAATATTATTTTCCAGATAGCACAACTACAGCGGTAGATTGATTTTTCTTTAAAGTCAACTCTTTAGCATAAATACACTAGGAGCTGCAATGATAACAAACACACACATATACAGACAGACAACTTTGGGAAAACCACTCAGGAGGCCTTAAAAACTCCTGAAACGGATAATTCCGGTTTTGGATTTTTTGCAAACACAATACTGTTCCTATATTCATATGATATAAATAAGGAAAAGTAAAAAAAGTTCTTTTTACTCATCTTGTATTGTTGAATTGTCAAATAAATCATTTTCTAAATGTTTTTTACTTTTCTCATTTTTAGAGAAGGTATGTTAGAAAAGTATTGTGTGCTCTTAAATTTTGAATTGAAATCATAAGTGAACCAACCTTATCCTGTGTTTTAACGCCTCCTGTTTGAGTGTGTCTATTATCACTGTAGCTCCTAGTGTTTTTATGCTAGACAGTTGAAACTTGGTTTGAGGTTTGAAATTGAAGGTTGAAACTTGTTGGTTTAGGTCTAGAAGGTCTAGTATGTTTAATGATGTCATTAACCGTTTATGATTTCAAAAATCATCCAGTGAAGTTTAAATTTAGTACAAATGTGTCCTTTTATGTTATAATTATACAATGTTTCATTTTAATACCACTCTGGTCTTTTTTATGAGTTGGCTAATACCACTCTGGTGTTTTT
This sequence comes from Microvelia longipes, assembly GCA_018340805.1. Lineage (NCBI taxonomy): Eukaryota > Metazoa > Arthropoda > Insecta > Hemiptera > Veliidae > Microvelia > Microvelia longipes. The sequence goes on from JACMZG010000022.1 coordinate 2,811,018, forward strand.
ATGAGTTGGCTGGTGTTAAGCAGCTTCTAGCAAGGTCACTGTATAGATTGAAATAAAACGCACTTACAGGAATAAAACAGATTTTCTTTTATGTCTGAGGACAAGCGAGACAAGTCCCATATGTACTAAAATATGAATTTGACTATTTTCATATCCTTTAGACAAGCGTTGCGAACCCAATGAGATGAGGAAAAGTTCTGGGTACACCGTACCCAATTTTTGAAAAATTATTTTTGTAAGTAATTATATTTTGAATCAAATTAATCTGACAGACTCAAAGGAAATGTTATTTTGGTTGCTCAAAAGCTGTTTGTATGGCACCAAGTTAGAGCAGTGTGTTCCACATTTATACCTATCTGCACTATTCTTACATGTAAACCTGTACGATTTGAATTCAGTCAATTATTGATTTATTGGTGAATAAAAAAAAAGATAAAAGGTGTAATTTTATACTGTGAGATCGGGATTCCTTGGTGGTATTATGGTTAGCACGTGTACTTGCCTCCCAGACAGTCGGAGTTCCTGGTCTGGGATTTTTATACAAGGTATGAAAATCTTTAAATGACCTCCTTCGACAAGGATGCTGAACTGTGTCCAATAAATAAATAATTATAAATAAACATCTTTATTTCAAAACCAGGTACTAAGGAGCACAATTGGGCATAATAGCGTCAAAAAAAGCTTAAAAGTTAAAAATACAGTAAATTAACAAGACACAACTAAATATGAAACATACATAAATCACAATCCCTTAAAACTAATTAAAAAAATTCATCAGTTGACAAATATTTTAAGAAGTTAAAAGAATGACATGTATGTATCACATAAAATTAATCTAAAAATTTAAATATGTCAATACTTCCAGTTAATACTTCCATTGTAAATATGTCAATTTACAACGCCAGTACTTCTAGAAGATTCCTAACGTTCTCAAAAGATTATGAACCTGGATTTTGGCAAAATTTTAGGATACCTTCTCGATTAACTCTAATGCTTATTAAGACTATTCAAAATTGAATAGCATTTTATTTGAACTGCTTAATATATATTTTAAACATATTTATTCATTTTAAAAATACTCTATTGATATCACATAGCGGCTAAGTGGCTGATATGCCTCTTATTTATATTCTGCCTTTCATAACTTCTCTGACATTTATTTATTTATTTTGTTATCATACTTAATAATAAAATAATTTCAAATTTTGAAATGTTCATGGTTTTGTGCCTAGAAAATAAGAGGCCTAGTAAAATTAGACCTACAGTCTATCGTTTAGTTTAAAAATCCCCAAGGTCATAAGTATTTTGGGGATTGACCAATCAGAGAAGCCGCTGCCAACCTCTCACTTAAAAAGAGAAAAAAATCCCTACCACAATAACCGCTGTAGGGAAAAAACCTTCTTCCCAGCAATCGTTCACTTTGTTTGTGGTTCTTCTTTTGATTACATCTTTTTGAAAACTACTTTCAAATTAATCTTAAAAATGATATTTTAAAATAAAACTACACAAAAGAAATGTAAAAACATTGCCAAGAATGCGGGTAAATAACCTGATTTGTTTACATAGTTTTTCCCGCTCCTTTCTGCAGGGATTTTTTTTCTTAAGAATCAGTGGTGTCTAAACTGACCTGTCAAGATTTTTAAACTAAACAATAGACTGTAATAATGATCTCAACCATTTATGATTTGAAAAATCATCCAGTGAAGTTTAAATTTAATACATCCCTTAAATAATTAATATCCCCTTAATATTATAAGGCGCGGTCGAATATCCACGGACTTCTAGAACATTGATCACCTACAAACTTTTTTATATTTGCATGCTCTTTTGGTTAATCTCAAAGAGTATTTACATTCACTCAACAATTTATTTGTAATCTAACTTGGTACATACATAACTACTGTTAGATGTCAATGTTATCTACCTGATTTGTGTTATATTTTGACATGTCGTATTTGTTAACATTGACGTCTAACAGTAGTTATGTATGTACCAAGTTAGATTAAAAATAAATCGTTGAGTGAATGTAAATACTCTTTGAGATTAACCAAAAGAGCGTGCAAATTACGGAAATAGGCTTCATTTATCACAAATCCGGCTAATTACTGAAAATTTTAAAAAAAAGTTTGTTGGTGATCCAATGTTCTAGAAGGCCGTGGATATTCGACCGCGCCTTATAGGGGATTAATAATCCCCTTAATAATAAATAAGTGTGTTCATAAATAAATATACAATGTTTCATTTTAATACAACTCTGATAATTTTGACCTACCTTAGACTGACTTACTTACTTACCTTACCTGAGACTTAGTAAAAATCTTTTATTTATGGATTGAATTTGTCATTAATAACAAATTCAATTAATTTTTTGTCATATATAGACGGAGTTTAGTTCATATTCTGTTAAAATATACATGGATGCTGAGATCAAAACTTGCCGAATGTCTCTAAAACACATCATGGAACACTTGCTGTTAAATTTCTATGTTTTGTGTTATGCAAACAAACATGTGTGGATTGTGTTGTTGTTTTACTTTGACCTGAACATTTTTTTGTGTTTTACTAGATCTTAATCCTCACTTAATGTAAAGCCTAAATTGATTGATTTAAATCGTACAAGTTTCTAGTATCACATTTTATCATTTAGATATTGTTTCAGTTTTAGGGCTATTTTAATTTTGGTGTTGGTTGCTTTTGTTATTATTATTTATTATTTTCAATATGATTGCTGTGTTACAAGATATTGAATTTTATTTCAGAAAAAAAAAAAACTTTCAAATCAAGCAAAAGTTTTTATAAATAACTGTTTTACATAAACTCTTAATATTTACCTACTTCTATCTTTAAGGCTTTTTGTACTGTCTTTGGATTGGGTAAGGTGGCATAAAATATCCCTTTTTGGAAAAAAGTCTTTCTTCATAAAAATTTTTAATTAAAAGAGAAAACAAACTAAGATTTTTCTTTTATTTTAATTTAACATTTTCTACCCTGAAACTTGCAAGTACCATTATTTTAAAACCCACTAAGAGTTGAGTAGGTTATAAATTATTTTTCTAAAAAAATTTTATTCTTAATAAAACGTATTTATTTCCTATATTACTATACCCATAAAATTAAAATATGTTAGCCCCCTCCTCATAATTTTGTCTCTAAATAATGAAAAAAATGACATTCAAAATTAAAAAAATATTAATTCATTTCGTTATCAAAAAGTTGTATTTTACTATCTAAAATTGGGGTCCAATATAAGAAATAGAGAAAGGAAAAATTTACTATGGTAGTTGTCATGACACATTTCTATAAATCTTGTTCAGAAAGTACACGAGTTCTATTTAATTGGATTATTGGTTACATTTTTGGTTTAAAAACGTATGCAACTCTTACAATAGAAAGTGAACTTGAAAATTCAAGTTCAATTGATAATGAGATAAAACTTGACTCACATGTTAGTCTTATATATAAAAAATAAGGGGGCCAAATATAAAAACAAAAACTATATTCTATGAATTTTCAAAATTGTAGTTAACGACATCATAGAAAATTCCCAATAGCACAACTAGACCTATAGATTGATTTTGTATTAAGTTTCAACTCTTCTGCATAAATATACTAGAAGATAGAATAGTAACCAGATTGTAACCTTACACCTTGTTATGTCGTTACTGGGTTATGTCCTCACACCTTGGATGTTTTCTCAGCTAGTGTTACCACAGGTTGTGTCCTCAACAACTTGACTGTTCCTCAGCTAGTGTTGCAAAGGTTGTGTCCTCACCCTTGAGCTGTTCCCTTAGCTAGTGTTGCCACCAGGTTGTGTCCTCACACCTTGGACTGTTCCCTCAGATAGTGTCCCCACTGGGTTATGTCCTCACACCTTGGACTGTCTCAGCTGTGTTGCCACACCAGGTTGTGTCCTCACACCTTGGACTGTTCCCTCAGCTAGGTTGCACCAGTTGTTTCTTTCAACACTTGGACTGTTCCCTCAGCTAGTGTTGCACCAAGTTGTGTCTTACACCTTGGACTGTTCCTCAGCTAGTGTCGCCACTGGGTTATGTCCTCACACCTTGGACTGGTCCCTCAGCTAGTGTTGCCACCAGGTTGTGTCCTCACACCTTGGACTGGTCTCTCACTAGTAATGCACAGGTTGTGTCCTACACCTTGGACCGTTCCCTCAGCTAGTGTTTGGTGTTGTGTCTGACCCTCTGTGATGACTTGAGTCCTCAGCTATGTTATGTCCTCACACCACAGAGTGTCGACTGGGTTATGTCCTTCACCTAAGCTGTTCCCTTAGCTAGTGTTGCCCCAGTTGTGTCTTCACACCTTGGACTGTTTCTCCAAGTTGTGTCTCTTGACCTGGGTTCTCAGTAGTGTTGCCACCAAGTTGTGTCTTCACACCTTGGACTGTTCCTCAGCTAGTTGCCGCCTGGGTTATGTCCTCACATCCTAACTGTTTTCCTCAGCTAGTGTTGCCACCAGGTTTTGTTCCTCACATTGGACTGGTTCCTCAGCTAGTGTTGCCCAGTTGTGTCTTCACACCTTGGACTGTTTCAGCAGTGTTCCACAGGTTGTGTCCTCACAGACCTGTTTCCTCAGCTAGTGTTGCCACCAGGTTGTGTCCTCACACCTTGGACTGTTCCCTCAGCTAGTGTTGCCACCAGGTTGTGTCCTCACACCTTGGACTGGTCTCTCAGCTAGTGTTGCTACCAAGTTGTGTCCTCACACCTTGGACTGTTCCCTCAGCTAGTGTTGCCACCAGGTTGTGTCTCACACCTTTGTTCCCTAAGCTAGTGTTGCCACCAGGTTGCTCACATTGGACTGTTCCCTCAGCTAGTGTTGCACAGGTTGTGTCTTCACACCTTGGACTGGTCTCTCAGCTAGTGTTGCTACCAGTGTCCTCACACCTTGGACTGTTCCCTCAGCTAGTGTTGCCACCAGGTCTTTCCCTCCCTTGATATGTATAATTTCCTGAACCCCTATAACTGTACATATTGAAAGTTAGTGTTGCTGAGATATGATATATGTTTTCTATATATCATGATGCTGAGTTATCATTTATAATTTTTGCTCAAAATCATTGCAGCTTTTTGACCTTTTCCTTTGTTCTTTGTTTGTTTGGTACACTTCTTCCTTTATTATGTTCTGTTGGTGTTTAATTTAGAAATAATTTACAAAAAAAGTAATTAAAATTTATTTACTTTGGTGGATATATTTTCTATGGAATTATTTGTCTCATAGATCGCTGCTCAAGTTTTTGAAATCTTATGTTAGTTTGAGAAGTTAAACCTTTTTATTTTTGAAAAATTGCTCAAAGATTAGTGACCCTGCGTGATAATTTCAGAGGTTGAGGGGAACCCATTTGTTCAAACCCTAGTAAGTAACATTTTAGCATTACTAGTAACGAGCTTAAGTTACTAATATCCTTGAGGGTTCAGAACACTTTAGCCCTCTATGTGCTGCAGGAGCCAGATACCATTCTGACTGGGATTAGAACCCAGATCAGAACAGGCCTTGCTGTTTATTTTGAACCCTGTCCGTAGTAATCCATAGTATCCACAGTAACCTGTTGTACACTATGACTGTTGAATCAGGCTGTAGATGTAAATCCAAGCTCTTTAATCTTATATTTCTGAAATATAAGAATGTATTTGGTAAATTAAGAAGTTAAAAGGTATTTTAAAAGGTTTAACCTCACACAATTAAGAGATTGTAGTTTTGCCAGACAAACCAGCAGGCATATACCAATGTCTTGTTTTCCTGCCCTATCCTAGATAACAAGATATTCCTCCTTATCAACTCCTGGACAACTTAAGGAAACCCATTGTCTTTCACAGATAATACTCAATTAAATTTGTTGCAATGAGTCCTAGTTAAAACTTCAATTAACTCTCTATAAACACAGAACTTTTTTAGCAAAGTGCTTTAAACTTACAAACAGGCATCATCAATGCAAAACCATTGAGATGTTGAACTAAGAAGAAGAATGAAGAATCCTAGACTTGTCATTTTTTTGAACATTTTTGATACAATTGAAAATCACAACGTACCGATGATGGCCTCTTTGCAGTTTGAAAGCGGTTTGTCAATAAAGTTTTGTTTCCTGGAGAGACTTCCTAATGTACTCCATTTACACTCAATCTAATCACACTCTAATTGAAGGTAACAAAAACTTTATTCGACCCGTGTTATTTAGATTTTTTTTCCGTGGCGCTCTCTGAATTTATAGTGATGCGTCATGTATCACCCTCTTTGTTTTTGTGTGTTGATGACTTGCATGACCTTTTTTTCCGTCCATGAATGTTTACTAGTAGATTCAGTCTTAGCTAGATTATTTCACTTTTGTAAATATGTTTCGAAATTGTTTGAAGTATTTCAAATGCTTAAAATTAGGTCATAAAAGTAAGATCTGTTTATTTTTAGTTATGTGTTTTCTTTATTTATCTTTTAATACTTATGATGTTCATATAGCTATTTTATTTATTTAATTACATTTTTTTTGTTGGTATAAAAATAAAATGTAGTTTTAATGTATAAAGTCATGTATAGTAATAGTTTATAACAGTTATAATTTATAAAAAAAATTGGTACGAGGTACCTCAGAACTTTTCCTAAGTACATCAGATTCGCTACGCTCCTCCTCCCTGCTTTGGACTCTCTTTGCTTGTCCTCAGAAATAGAGTTCACCAAATTTATACTGCAACACCCCTTTGGACTCACTTAGCTCATCTTCTGATAGTAAATGCATCCGTATCATTCTCAGTGGTCACCCATACAGCACTGACCACGCTCAATGGTCCTTACTTTGTATGATCCAACAAAAATTATAGATATACTTGTCGTATTGAAACGAAACTTAGTGTACTTATTTATTAGGTAATAATATACACTTGTACCAAATTTCAACTCAATTGGACCATTTCCCTTTTTTTACAATTTTTTTAAAAACATACTCAAGTCATTCTAAGAGATGAAACTTAGCACATATGTTAGTCTTATACATAGTCACATGCGTGTCAAATCTCAATCGGATCGCATCATTTTTCCACATTTTAAAATTTTCCAAAATTTTTGCTGTCATTATTGAGGGTTAATAACATCATAAAAATTATTAATTTCCGAATAGCACAACTACAGCGGTAGTCTGATTTTTGTACTAAATTTCAACTCTTTAGCATAAATACACTGGGCTAATACAGACACACACACACAGACAATTTATAACACACATACAGACAGACAACTTTGCGTAAACCACTCAGGAGGCCTTAAAAACACCTGAAATGGATAATTCTGGTTTCAACCCGGTTTTGGATTTTTATGCAAACACAATACTTTTCCTATATACCTACGGTATAAATGAGGAAAAGTAAACAAGTCTGTGGTAAAATATTCCATCTTCTGAAGTGGATCTTGACAAATCCCACTCGGAATTCTACTGCCATGCCTCGAAATACATTTCATGACCGATTGCCTCTTGTCCACTCAAAGCCTTCCCCATTCCCCATAACTGAATTATTATAATAATAAAACAAATGTACATCTGAACGTTTACACTTGTTGAAATATTACGATTAGAGTGTAACAAGGTTATTATTGGAGCTTTATAATAATCATGTATTACATGATACTTTGCAGAATTTTCATTACTATTACTTGAAATTTATGTTTTTTTTTTTACATTTAATGTATTCATAAAATGATGAATGACAAGTTATTATAAGACATTTCTTTCAGCTTTTCAGTCTTTTTAGGAGGAGGGGGGGTGGGGTAAATCAAACAAAATAGTATAATTAACTAAATCATTAGTTGTTTTGACAGAGATTTTGTGGTATATGTTAACATGGTTATATTTAATACACTTGAGTTTAAAAAAAAATATATTTAAATTGTCAAACACAATACATAAAAAGAAAAACTGACCGGTTTCGACTATTACTTAGTCATCTTCAGAGTACTTTTTATAAACTGAGTTGCTTAAATTGAAGGAGAAGGTCTAAGATGTGTGTGGGGGTCGGGTGTTGTTGGATGAGTGGTGGGAGAGGGTTAATTTCGGATCTGGATTCTAGGGAATCATCAGGTATAAGGGATAACATACTTACTTAAATTATATAATTAAAAGTCCAAAGAAACTCTAATGGTAATCTAGAGAGAAGGAGAAGACTATAGAATACTTATAACTACTAATACAATGGTTAAAATTGCACTTAATAACTAATGGTAAAATAAATTTATAACTTAACTAAAAAAAAAAAATAAAAAATAAAATAAAAATAAATAAATACAATGGTTAAAATTGCACTTAATAACTAATGGTATAATAAATTGTATAACTTAACTAATAGAATAATGTACAAAAAATAAATGATGTATTTATAACTTGGTTAGCGTAACTTTTGAAAGGAGATTAATTACTATAAACTTACATATCTATTACAATGGTAAATTGTATTTATGACTGCATGGTTATTTGGATTAAAGATTGCATTTATTAACTAGTTATGTTATAAATAAAGATTTAAAGAAAGTAGTGGGTGTCAAAGAGAAGTTAATTAATATTTATTAATTAGTTATATTATCATAAGTAGTTAATAATTATGAATAGGTTAGTTATATTGTTGTTGTGTGTAGGCTTGACTAGAACTGAGTTGTTGATATTGATTATTTCGTTAAAGCATGGAATATTAGGGTTTTGTAAGGATCGGTGGATTTCTAAGTTTTCTAGTAGATCAAGTTTTGTCCCTTTTGACAAGCGTGTAATAATTCGAATTGGTCTAAGTTATATTGGTGTTCGGTATTTAGTACGTGGGTGGCAAAACTTGATTCATAGGTTTCAGGATGACGAATTGCACGGTCATGCTCTAAACCAAAAATTAACCCGCAATGCCATTAAATTAGGAACCAAACTGGAATCCAATACAAATCAAAACACCAAATGGATCAGTTTACCGTATGTAGGAAAACTTTCAGAACGAATCGCCCAAATATTAGAAACAGATGACAAGAAAGTAAGTTTCAAACCATATAACACCCTAGGAAAAATAATAGGATCAGCCAAACAAAAAATACTGATTGGAAACAAAAGTGGTGTTTACAAATTAACATGCGATACTTGCAAAGGAGTTTACGTAGGACATCGGGACGAAAAATATCCAAAAGAATTCCGAGCATGACCGTGCAATTCGTCATCCTGAAACCTATGAATCAAGTTTTGCCACCCACGTACTAAATACCGAACACCAATATAACTTAGACCAATTCGAATTATTACACGCTTGTCAAAAAGGGACAAACTTGATCTACTAGAAAACTTAGAAATCCACCGATCCTTACAAAACCCTATATTCCTTGCTTTAACGAAATAATCAATATCAACAACTCAGTTCTAGTCAAGCCTATACAACAACAATATAAACTAACTATTCATAATTATTAACTACTTATGATATTATAACTAATTAATAATTAATAAATATTAATTAAACTTCTTCTTGACACCCATACTTTCTTTAAATCTTTATTTTTTAACTAGTTAAGTAAATGCAATCTTAATCCAAATAACATGCAGTCATAAATACAATTTCCATTGTATAGATATGTAGTTTATAGTAATTAATCTCCTTTTCAAAAGTTACGCTAACCAAGTTATAAATACATCATTTATTTTTTGTACATTATTCTATTAGTTAAGTTATACAATTTATATACCATTAGTTATTAAGTGCAATTTTAACCATTGTATTTATTTATTTATTTATTTATTTTTATTTTTTTTTAGTTAAGTTATAAAATTATTTTACCATTAGTTATTAAGTGCAATTTTAACCATTGTATTAGTAGTTTATAAGTATTCTATAAGTCTTCTCTTCTAGATTTACCATTAGAGTTGTCTTTGGACTTTTAATTATATAATTTAAGTAAGTATGTTATCCCTTATACCTGATGATTCCCTAGAATCCAGATCCGAAATTAACCTCTCCCACCACTCATCAACAACACCGACCCCACACACATCTTAGACCTTCTCCTTCAATTTAAGCAACTCAGTTTATAAAAAGTACTCTGAAGATGACTAAGTAATAGTCGAAACCGGTCAGTTTTTCTTTTTTATGTATTGTGGTTTGACAATTTAAATATATATTTTTTTTTTAAACTCAAGTGTATTAAATATTAACCAAGTATAATTGACATAGTATAATTGCGAGAGACACCTAGGAAATGTAGAGAGCAAAATACCATGTCAATCGACATTTGTCATGATTGATAGCTCGACATAATGTCATGTCCCACTCTGTTTCGTTACGCCTAACTCATCATGGCGCCGACAGAGCCTGAACTCACTCTGACCTTCAATTAAATTCAAGAATGTAATATGAAGTTTACCAGAGACGAGCGGTGCTTGTTACATTTCCTTGGTGTATCTCGCACAATTATATTGTGTTAACTATTCATGTTTTGCAAAACTCGGTAGTATCAAATGATAAAATAGTATAATCTATAAGTGAATATCAAAATTATAGATGACGTGCTTATCTAATTTTATTTCTGCCAATTTATGCCCGATTTTTTGAATTTAAAAAATAAAATTGGCTTGTTTTAAGAACTATATTGGAAATTCTTAAGTCCTGGTTACTGCTTGGTATTATCTTGAAAAGTCTTCTTGGTAACCTATTTTGATACTTTTATGTTTGCAAAATATCATCTATAGCAATTAACAATCACTTGCTGCAAATTAAATTGACTTAATACTACAATTGTACGGAAAATGTAACGTAATACAACAAGGAAAACGCAATGTTACATCTGGGAACTGTTTCATAATTCGTCATTATGGCTCAACATAATGTCATGTCCCACTCTGTCCTAAAAAAATATGAAGTGGTGTGATTACTTTATATGCGAATAATCACTTTATATTCTTTAAAAAAAATTAATTCACTTTATAGTAAAACTAGGACTTATCAGCGCCCTGATGAGTTAGACATAACTTAACAGTGTGGGACATGACGTTAAGTCGAGCTATCAATCATGACAAATGTTGATTGACATTTTATTTTCCTCGTTACATTTCCTAGGTGTCAAAACTCACTAGTATCAAATAATTTATGCGTATTTAATATAGATTTTTTCTCAAAAATAGGAAACTTTAATTTGCTCAATTAAAATGACCTCAAAAGCATTATAAAAATAAGACTTCTTTTCAGGTGTTCTTAAAAATGTATGTTTAATGTAGGCATTCTAAAGATATTCTGTGCCCATTTTAATTATTTATTATGACCTAATTTTAAGTAAATCTTAATTTCATTACAAATTATTTATCATAATTCAATTAATAGTTTTATGCTTTATTTTTATTATTAATAATAATAATTTTAATTTTAATGGTTTTATTTGGCAGTGAAAAAGTATTTTGTATTTTATTATAATATAAAATAGAGAAATTAAAAAAAATAGTATTGCAAATTTTACAAAAATCGGGTATGGGGTACCACACCACATAGGATTCTGTGTCCGTGAAATTGGATATGTGAATATGAATGTATGTCTGTCTGAATTCATGTGAGTATGTTTGTAATGCATGTATGTGAGTATGTATATATTTATAACAAGATGTAGAACCGATTTAAATGAACTTGGTACAAACATTAAATCCTGCGAGAGAAAGAAATGATTGGATACTTGAAAGAATCCAACGTGGTGTATCAAAATTATTTTGGAGTTAAAAAAATATTAAAAAGTTTTGGCAAACATTTTTTTTTTTATTAATGATCAGTTGTGGAGACATTTAAATTAAAAATGAAGGGTCCAGAACTGCCTTGTGTACAAACTTATTTTTATAAAGAATACAAAAATCTAATGTTAAGCCAAATACATTTTGCTTTTCTATCCATTATGTGCTATATCCCTGAAGATGAATCTCTCAGTGGAAGTGAAATGTCAGGTTTATCATCTACAATAACTGGGTTACCACCAGAAAATCTGAATTTTTATGGTAATAACTTCAAAAAAGTACACAGTTTATCAAGAAAACAATCATTGCAATAAGGTAGACCGCATATTTCACTGTAAATAACAATAAAGAAAAAAATCTCTCGTTTGAAATTAATACTCATATTGAAAAAGCACTTTCAACCTAGAGATCATCTTCGCTTCTTTAGCTAGACGCCATAATCAAGTGCAAAACCAATAAAAGTAAAAACAAAAGAAGAAGAAAAATGAGAATGTTTTAGATTTTGATATTAGCCAGACAGAGATTCAGACTTCAACAGGATGTTAAATGTTGTTTGATTTTCAATGTTAAAACATTACTGCAACGGTTTTGGACATAAAACAGCCTCAACCTGGGTTGAAGTGTTTTGCCAATCCAACCTTTATTCTGAGGCATAACTATTCTTTGATTTTCTTTCAATTAAATATAAATACAATATATAGGTGTAATATCTTTCAATTTCTCTAATTTTCTGGATACATTTTTCACTGTTAAATAAGTTGTAATTTTCCCAAAAGTGACAAATCGCTAATAAATTCTGAGAGTTTATTTGATTTTCGTTTTTATTGATTTTTAATCATTGAAGTTTTGTTTATCTTTAGCCAACAAAGAACAACGGGTCACGTGGTAAGAGAGGCAGTGGTGCCAACAGCCCGGATGTATCGCTTGAAACTGATAAGAAGGTTACATGCAGTCCTAACCCTTCGGCCAGCCCTAACCCTCAAAAATAAGAAAAAGGTTTATTTTGTTCCTAACATATTGGCAATTATGCCCTTTTCTTACTTTTTAAGTTAGATTTTCACCAGACTATCATCTCCAAAGTTAGTTGTTTTTTTGGGGTTTTAACAATGTCAAGATGTAGTTGTGTTATTGGGAAGTTTACTGTTGTTATCTTATTGAGGTACCATTTTTATTATCTGCTCTACTTTATTCTGTTATTTTTTATTCTCATTGTTATATTATTTATTCCTCTGCTTTGTGTTATTCTTATTATACATAATTTTTCTATCATATTGTTTTGTTTCCTGTAGTTCTGTGAGGTATGATCACAGTTGAATTCTTAATATTATATTATTTATTCCTCTGCTTTGAGTTATTCTTATTATACATAATTGTTTTATTGTATTATTTTGTTCTCATTATTATATATATTTATTCCTCTCCTTTGTGTTATTCTTATTTTACATAATTGTTTTACTGTATTACTTTATTCTTCTTATTATATTATTTTATTCCTATGTTTTGTGTTATTTTTATTGTATATAATTTTTCTTATAATTTATTATATAAGATTATTCTATAATATTTTATTATTATATATATTTTATATTTACATATTTTTTAAAATTATTATCTTTTTCTTCTTTAACTTTATTCTTGTTAACCATATTTTTTTTATTAACTAAACTTTTCTTATAACTATTTTATTTTACGGACAACTAAGATTTTTTGTTTTATAAATTAACCTGAAGTATTTATTATCTATTTGTGAGGCTATGTATTATTTATCTAGCATATATTTGTTTATTATTTAAAAATGTGATTGTGGCTTATCATTTTAACGCTGGTATGGGGTTTAATGAATTAGTTGACGATCTTTTGATTACGCTGTAAAGGTTTAAGTTAATGTAAAATCTGTTGGTACAGTTTATATATAATCTAAAAAAAGTATAATATTAGCTTATGATTTAAAATTATTACTTTCGTTGGAATCTACCGTTAATGGTTCAAGTGTGACTTTTGTGTTGTAAAACCGTTATTAGGTGTTGTTTTATAATTTGAAACAATTATTGTAAAGGTGGCGAAATGATGAATTGGATGTTTTGCTTTCTCTGCAGAAGACATCATAGGAATGTAGAACAGGGAGTGCAAGCGAAAATTCGAATTCATCACGTACACTTACTACTGCAACATTACTTTATGATTCAATTAAGGAAGGAGGAAGATAAATGGGTGGAGTGGGGGTGTCTCGCTGTGTAAAGGGTTTCGCGGCAATAAAAGTAAGTATTTGTGTTTTGAACACAAATATGTAAGTTAGTGTGAAAATGTTCTCGTATTGTTTTTAAATTTTTTTCATCTTTCTTGTTTGAGATGAATTAATTTTATTAATTGAAATATTATTACAAAACCTTTTTTAGGTTACAAAATTTTTTTAAATCAAGAACCCTAACATTTTATTTTAGTGTTTCTTCCATAGAGATTTATTACTAGAGGGGGTGTACCCTATCTCGTTAGAGTCTTAAAACGTCTTTTTAGAGCTTTGAGGGGCTCTTCGTAATCTCACTAAAATCTACTCTAACATTATATTTAGGTAATAATAAATTAACATAATCTTTTCCAGCATTATTTGTGTTTTGTTTTGCATTATAAACATATATATTATATATTACTCTTTATTTGATTATATTAACAATCAAAGGTGTTACGGTAAACCTTTGTTTTTAATTGGTTTCAATTGGTTGAATTTACTTTCTAGTAATAATATCTCTATGGCTTTCTTGATAATTTTCCTTTTACCCGTGTTTGACAGAGTGATACGAAATAAATGAAGAGTGTATGTGCACCAAGAGTTCGTAGACTTCCCTCACTCCTTCCATTTTGTCACCTCTCAATATGACTTTAGACTAAACAAACCTATAATGCAGATCGCTAATTATTTTGATTTTTTTTATATATTTTTCCATAGATGCTGCATTACTCCATTAGTACTTGTGTTTATTTCTTTATTAAGTATGATAATTTATTTTTTTAGCCAAAGAGTGAAGGGACTCCTACGAAGGTTAGAAAAGAGAAGGGGAAGAGACGGAGAAGAATAAAGTTTTTTTTAAAAGGAGAGAGGAAAATAGCGGAGGTGACACACACTAGGATATTGTTCAGTTCGACTTGATGAAATCCTGGGTAGTGGGTTTTGAGTTATTGGTTGCAGCGATAGTCGAAAAGTAAACAGGATTAGGGGTGAGCATATGGTTTTCAGGCCTCCAGTGGAGAAAGTCACTGTACAGGGATGAAGGGAGTATTATACTTTATAGAGCTCTAGCTTTAACTTATATCGCTCTACCCCCCTTCAGAACAATCCTAAGATACTATGATCAACCGACTTGTTCTCCAATAGATCAGCTCGTAACAATTAGGTAATGAGGATAATTATTAAGATTTCTCTATGGGTCCTATCTCAGATTGGTTATATCATTGAGTAAGTTAGTATACTCTTTCTCTTCTTTGAATCTAATAAATAGTGGGACCAACATCGAAGTCCTAATTACGAATGAACGTTCTAAGAGTGAGTATCTAATTCTACTACTGACGTGTAGTCTATGGTACGCAGAGAGGATCGACATTCCACCTCCTCCTTCTACATAAACATTATGAAGATCCACCCAACAAGGAATGTTGTGACTAGTTAAGAAAAGGAAGGACATTATGCTGACATGTTAGATAAATAAGAGTTGTGCTCTCTTGTTGAAAATATATCTACTATTGAGAGAAAAAAGATGACAAAAACTACTATTCATCGGTTGGACCTGCTCGTTTTTGTTCTTCTCAGAAATCCTCCCAACCGCTCAGACACTACTACTGTTAAGAAGAACCTCAGAAATCTTTGTAACGAAGCTTTTGCACCTCAGGAACCTGAAAACGAAGTGGATTGTAAAGACAGTGAACTTCACATAATCATCCTAGTAGCAGATTTTACGTTTATTACACGTAGCAGTCGCGTCGATCTAACGGAGACCACGTTGCGACTCACAGAATCTCTTGGACCTGCGTACCTCTGCTATTTGGAAACGATAAACTAGCAGGTTCGTTCCTAAATCAATTACCCTACTAAGACGATCACCAGCCCACTCTTATAGGTTTCCGAACAGAACCGTGAGCTACCAGGTCCTGTGTACTTTGGATTGCATGTAAGATTGCAACGCCAGTAAATTGTTAGGAGTCAACAGACATAATGAGGATCCGGATTTTTCACTTCAGTCGCTTAGGAAGTCAAGTACTGGTAACAGTCCTCTTCTGTATCACACCTTACTTCTTACTGCAACTGACTAATCTATACTATCTCTTTCGCCTATTTCTTCCATTTTGTGGATAGGTTAAGGAAAGAGCCGGGAGTTTGCGAGGATTCGCTAACTCCGCCTTATGTATGCGTCTCTCCGTCTCTCTCTAATAAGAAGTTAACGATATGTTGGTGATAATAATCTTCTCAGCTGATAATTTCCTTATACTTAGTATGTGTTGCTCACCAAGTCTATCCCGTGGCTCATTCACCACCCTTAGTCCATGGTCATTCTTATCTCAGCCGTCCTCCTTTCTACCTTCGTTGTCCACATTAACCCCTTCCATATTCCTTTTCCACTTATTGCTCCTTACCTCCTTACTCAACCTTATATATCACACTCCATCTCAAGACGTAGTAGAACTGGTCTCTCTACGTACAAAGCATTTGAACTCGATAGAAGCCTCCGGGAACGGATCTTTCAAGGAAGATGATAAAACTCTATCATTTCAGACGGCTAGCATTCACTTATGGGGAATCTCGACAAGCAACCACTCTAGTGCAACAAGCTATCCACCAGACTCAGTCATAATCATAATAAATGAGATGGCGGGTTTTCCCTTGGTCTACAAACCACCACTCCTAATCAGGTTTGAGCATCATTTCATATTTTTTGAAATTATGCCGCCTTATCTCCATTTTACAATACCTTTCCAGCAATTTTACAATACTTAGCTATGCATAATGGATCAAGCATACATTTTTAAATAATATACTTTTAATCAAAATGATTCATTCGATGTGTCTCAATAAATGTAAGAGTAAAAAGGAACAAAGAGAAAAGTCCATCCGCAAAATTATATATTATTCAATCGCTTCAAACTAACATGAGCCATCATCAGTGGCTGTACAAAGAAGTTAAAATAATAAAAAGCTAAATATTAATAGAGGGAACGGCCAAGAGAAAGATATCAAAATAAAATCAAGTAATGTAGTTTTCTTTCTCTTATTTTTTGATGAGTCATAGTAGATGAAGAATGTAAGGCAGAGCCTTTTTTTTAAACCAGAAAAAGGAAATGATTTTCTGGTCTCTCTAGATTCAATTTTTAGTTCTCCTACTACTTCCATACCAAAGAGGTTTGGGCGCATCCCATTATGTTTAGTTCTAATAAGTAATAATACAGTTGGGCCAACAGCTGTCATGGGTAATCATGCGGTTACACCAATGGTAATATGAATTCATTTACAATTCAAAAATATATTCTTGTTTGTAATTAGAGTATGTCTCAAGTTCAAATTGACTGAAGAGAAATCAAATTTATTTGTTTCTATCTAATGTATTTTTAACGGAATCGTGTATAACACAAGGAGGGAAATCTATCTCCTTTTTTAGCTTCACATGATGATTATAAAATCAGCTGCACAGTATAGTAGAATTTTTGCTGAAGTGTTTAAAAATTTAAACCCATCAATATTATATGCTGTATTTAATTGCAAATTGATCTCATTAATATTATAGAATGGTCGTAAAAAATTGAGATGAACTCTAAACATTTCAAAATGTAAAATACTAATTTAGTAAACAATATATTACTGAATTCCAAATATTCGGATCAATGGAATCAAACTTTAAACTGCAACTTCTATAAATGATTTGGAGTCATTTTAGTCATTTTGTTGTGGGTTAATGACATCACACATATTTTAAACATAGGATCGGGCATTAACAGGCTGATTTTGTACCAAGTTTCATTTTGATGATGATCCAAGAAAGCATTCAAAAGTTATTGTGT
This sequence comes from Microvelia longipes, assembly GCA_018340805.1. Taxonomy (NCBI): domain Eukaryota; kingdom Metazoa; phylum Arthropoda; class Insecta; order Hemiptera; family Veliidae; genus Microvelia; species Microvelia longipes. The sequence continues at coordinate 2,828,782 of JACMZG010000022.1, forward strand.
CCATAGAATGTCTAGGATACCAAATCTCATACACAGACACCACACACACAGATATATATTATATATATATATATATATATATATAATATTCTGATACAGTAAAGTCCCTCACTTCCGAAAATCCCTGATGATCTGAGTAGTACTCAGAACAGGTTTATTATTAATATTATGTTGTTTCAGAGTGGTTCGGTGCACACGATGAACGACTCACCAAACGACAACATCATCTCTGTCAACATCACATGGCCGATGCATCACCATCAACACATACACTCACAATCTGCAAGCATCATCATCAGCCCACCTGAACATAATAACTTACCTCTCCTTCTCTCATATAACACCTGGTAAACTTTTGTGTTTATCTTGTTGATATAAAGTGTTATATTCTTTAAAAAAATACTAAATTGATAACCATTTTATTAGATTTTTTTTTTTAAATTAATCCTTAAAGATTTGGAGGTTTTAAGATATTTTATAAAAATTTAAGGTCTGATTACAGTTACACTCAAATCTGTTGCTGGGAATAACTTCTAAAAGTTCGAACCAATTTATTTCGGTGGTGAACAATTCTATACATGTCCAGGATTCAAGTATGAGTGCTAGAGGAGTTCATCATGATCAGAATAATAAATAAGTCTTTCCACTGATGTATTTATTATTAAAATAAAGCAAACCGGCTTTCAACCCAATAAAGGTCATCATCTGCCGGTGAGGTTGGATGCTAGGTTTTGAGTCTTTTCTTTTAGTATTATACCAGTCAACAGTAAGAAAAGACTCCAAACTAGCTTTAGCTAACTCTCACCGGCACTGTTGAATGACCTTTTTTAAGTTGAGTTAAATTCTTTGCTTATGTATATTTTTAATCTAATACATCAGATGGAGAGATCATTTTTATTATGATCAGTATACATGTATTTAAATATATTTTTATTACGATGTGGCATTTTCGCAGAATACAGAAACAAAAGTATTAGCAAATTAACACTACAAAAAACAATAAGTTATATACATATAATATCTAATATTAATTATAAAGGTAGTAAAATTGTATACTAGAGTGAATTTTTCAGAGCCTCTTGGCAGATCGTATTGCATATATTGGTTACTTTTTTATCGCCTGGTTGAAGTTTGGCTGGACAGGATACCAGAAATTGGTATAATGGCTTCAGATTAATGGCATTACTAATGGAAGAAATGGATCGATAGGTAACTGTAACAAAAATGGGGATATACAATGACGTATGTAGAGCTCCCTGTCCTCACACTCCCAATAAATGTCCCTCTCCTTATTTTCGAAGCGTCTGATCATTTGTCCTGAGGCCAATGATAGTTGTGTGGCATCACTCTGTTTCTCTCTATGGACATCCCCTTACATCCGCCTACTGAGTCATCAATACAATTCTCAAGACAAAATCATAAAAACAGAATAAATTGTTTGCGGTTGACTCAAACTATTTGAAATATTGGCATAGTACTTATGCATATTAGATTAACTATGTGAGTTTCATTTCGAATATCAGAAATTGTTCATGCAACAGTGGTGATGATCTAGAAGTAGACTAATGTGGATTTTGCTGTACAGTAACATGAGCAAGGAAGTGCAATATTATTTCTTTAAATATATCAATCTTTGGTGGTTTTTTTATATATATTTGTCTGAGATTTGTTTACAGTAATGAGAGCATGGCTTCACCAGCTCTCTACACAATTCTGCTGGAAGTTGAGAGCACTGCCAAGCTGCCGCTGCAACATCTTTTCATCTCGCCTTATCCTTCTCTGGGACTCTTCTATCATATTTTATAATATTTACCTTTATTGCAAATGATTCTTTCTAATTAAAAGATGTGTAATGATGTTTTAATTTACAAAGGTGATCCGATGGACTAGATATCAGCATGTGGAGCTTGGTATCTCTAGATATCTTTAGATTTGAAATTGTATGGTTCAGCTGAACTTCAGGTTACGGTGCACCTTTTGTTAATCATACGCTATACTAATATTCAGTATTTATACTTTTTAGTTTTTTTAAGAGGTATTGTTAGACGAGGAATAACGTAGATAAATTATGCCTTTCTTTTCGCGTTTATGAAATAATTATTATTTTTTTTAATGTTTTTTGTGTTTAGTGTTTATTTTTTGTCTTTGTTGTACAGGGTCTTTAACTAGTTTTTCATATTTTTTATGTTTTTATCATGTTTTAAAATATGTTTATCATAGATATCGATGATACACAATCGAATTGTTATGTCGCGTATTTTTTACTTTATTTTTGTGGTTTGTTTATTTTTCAGTTTTTTATTATAATTTTTGTTGTATGTTTTTCCTTTTATTTGTGTTCTATTGGTTTTTTAATGTTTTATTTATTATAATTTAACCGACGCTGCTTATCTTTTAAGTGCCTCAGTTCTCGGTTTACGGGTCGCGTACTAAAAATATATCGTGATAGTATGCTTTAAGATTTGATAAATCAAGGGGTAGCACCGTTTCATCCTTACCGAAGTGATTGTTACCTTTAGGTCTTTCGCTGGCGACGCGTCGATGTTATGAGCTCTCTATAAGGAATCCGATGTTCTTTTCAACTGTTGGAGGCTTCTTCAAAGGTAAGGACATTAAATGTGGTGACACTGCTTCTAGGAAACTAAACTGTTTAGTCTGTAGAGCAATGTGAACTCATCAAAATAATACTAACCCTTTGATTCCATTAAACTCTCCATCAGACAGGGCATTTACTAGGCAGGAAGTCTGTTTGCAACCTTCACGGGGATAATGTCATACTGGACCTTCAAAAACTCACTATACCTTACCTTCTCATGGCTTATAATCTCTGTTTCAAGACAAGGTCAGAGGCAAATGTAATAAGGAAACCCTCGTCTCCATTCTCCAGTTCAGTTTTTTAGAGCATTGTTATGTTTTTATTCATGATGTCCTATACCTCTTAGATGCCTCCTACAGTGGAAGCAGAACATAGATTCCTCATCTACACTTATGCCGTCATCACGGAAGACCTAAATCTTCATGACAATAACCGCAGAAGCCTACGCAGTTTACTTCCATTTATTTATTATTAATCATATTTGTGTCAAATTGACATTTATTTTTTCTTATCTTCTTTCATACCATGGGTATATAGGAAAAGTATTTTTAGTAAGTTTTACATTATATTTAAAAATTTTATGTAGGATATCTTGAATAAATTTAATACTTATAGTTGTTTTAAGTAACCGTTTAGATGAGGGAAATTTTGAAATAAAATATTTTATAACTTAATATTTTAGTAAAACCATTTTATGTGAGGGACTGAAGATTTAATTTTTATAACTACTTAATCAGTTTTATAGAAAACGATTTATGAGGACTTGGAATAACTGGATTTATTTTATAGGTAGAGGTTGGGCAAAGAGGAAAATATTAACTATTTGTACTATTTAACTAATTAATCTATGCTTTGCCCTCTACCTCAGGAATATTATTGTATAATAATTGTTTAAATTGATAGAGCTCACTTAAATGCTATACATCATGTGTGATACGTCTCATACTTTAGTATTGTCTGTTGATAATATTAGATTGAAGAAGGCGGGATCTGTAAAAAAACATGTGTGAACAAGGGGAGTATTAAATTTCATTGAAATATGGCCTGAGGTTAGTGGCGAAAATAGTATTAGTTGATAGTAAGTAGCTATTATTCTCTTTGTGCCCAACCTTACTAATTAATATAGTGTTAATATGAGGAACAACAGAAAATAGAACATTCTTATAACATTGACTTATAATAATTTTATAATGTCCTATTTAAATTATCTTGCTGATGTTTGAGAATAAATACTGATATTTATTTCTCTATCTTAATATTGTATACCCTAAGGTTTAATGAGTAAAAGTTAAAACAATATCTTCTATAAGGCGCGTCGTGAATATCTTAGAACGTTGGGATCACCAACAACTTTTTTTATAATTTTTTTCAAAATTTTCAGTAATTAGCCGGATTTGTGATAAATGAAGCCTATTTCCGTAATCTGCACGCTCTTTTGGTTAATCTCAAAGTATTTACATTCACTCAACGATTTATTTTTAATCTAACTTGGTACATAATAACTACTGTAGACGTCAATGTTGACATGTCAAAATATTGACGTCTAACAGTAGTTTATGTATGTACCAAGTTAGATTAAAAATAAATCGTTGAGTGAATGTAAATACTCTTTGAGATTAACCAAAAGAGCGTGCAGATTACGGAAATAGGCTTCATTTATCACAAATCCGGCTAATTACTGAAAATTTTGAAAAAAAAAGTTATAAAAAAAGTTTGTTGGTGATCCAACGTTCTAGATATTCGACCGCGCCTTATTAGACAATATAGCAGAATAATTTCACTGTTGTCCTTTTCCCAACACTGTGGCCATCATCAGGTTGATAAACTTAAACATTACATTAACAATTAAAAAATACAGAAAGCAAATAAAACATGAATACATAAGACTAGAAATTAAAAAAAAATGTCACAGAATTAGCTTAAAAATTTATTGTGAACAAATAATTAAACAGAAAGGTTTAATGATAAAGTAAGGGCACTTTTGAGGAAAATAAAATTTAAAGTTTAGTTTGTAATTATGACTATATTTCGCTTCTCCTCAAGGCATATTCATGTCTCTTAGTAATTACATCGATTAAATCAGTTTAAGTAAGCCAAAGGCTATTGTCAACAATTAAAAAAAAAATACAACTAAACAACTAATAAGCACTAATACAGTTATGGATAACATATAACAAGATATAAATTAAAGGAATCCTTTAATTTATATCTTGTTATATGTATCCATAACGTATTTAGTGCTTTAGTTATGTAGTTGTATTTTTAAAATTTTTTTTTAATTGTTGACAATAGCCTTTGGCTTACTTAAAACTGATTTAATCGATGTAATTACTAAGGACATGAATATGCCTGAGGAGAAGGCGAAATATAGTCATAATTACAAACTAAACTTTAAATTTTATTTTCCTCAAAAGTGCCCTTACTTATCATATTGAATATAATGAGGAACAATAGGAGGATTCAACTCTTAATGTTAGAAAGGTTTAATTTCTTATACTGCTTTCCTTATGTTATGTTGTATAGTGTTTGTAATGTTTATACTTACTGTGCAGGTTATGAAATGAAGGGAGAAGATAGGGATCAGGAGGAAGAAGAAGAAGCACCTAGTCCTATACAACACATACCCAGGGGACCTAGCCCTGAACCAAAGATAGAGGATACCGAGTGCCATCGATCTCAGTCTGCCATGTATGTATCAGTTCCCTTGAATGTGTATAAAAGTTATATTGTATACATTAAATTGTATAAATATATAGCAGAACCCCAAACTATGATGCCATAGCTCAATATAGATTGGACTAATGCAAAGTATACTTGGCTGTAGAATGAAGAAGATGCTCGTTTGCCAAGTATATTTCATTTAATGAATAATATCACTTGCAATTTTTTTTCAAGTTTGTTCCAATTATTTTTTTAAAGTTTACTGTTGTTGTTGAGGTATGTTGTTAAAGGCAGGACTGGTATCGCACCACAGCGGATTTATTTAGAATTATTGGTAGGTTATATTTTGTTGCTTAACACACCTTTTATTTGAAGACTCAAGCTGCTTTATTCTATTGCAAAACCGCTTCACAGTTTTATTTGTAAAACTAAGTTCTAGCAGGAAATCACTCTTATCATATGTGATAACAATAATCGATGTATTTTAACTTTTCAATCATAATATTGTAACAATAATTTATTGTTATAATTAAAAATGAAATATTAGTGGTAATTTTGTGCAACTTAAATAAAAAAAATGTGCACTTAATAATCTCTCAGTGATAAATGTTTAAGTGTTTGTTGTTCCCTTTGTTTTTCATTCAATTTTTGAAATTATTACATTGAATTTGAGGAAATAGTTATTCTTTTATTATGATGAACTAACTTTAATGAAAAAGTGCATCAATAGAGCTCTTGTTTTAGTGATCTTAATGCTGTATTCTGCCCAAAATCAGATGCACACATCCAGACTATAAGATGATATATGTACGTACTTAATTTGAGCAGAAATAATTTAAAACTAGCAATTATCCATGTGATTTTTTTTTATAAAAGATAATGTAGATTAATAAAATGATAACTATTTATCCACATTCTAAGCAATAATTTTATAATTTGAATGAAATGTAAGGTAAACAACAATCAATTAAAACTTAATTTTTTCAATGGCTTTGCCTAAAATATTTTATATCTTGTGTAATTACTAGATGAACAAAATAAAAAATATAAAAACCCAGGTTTATATGACAATTGTGAGCAATGCGAGCAATTGACAAATAACCCGCAATACAATAAAAACCGAGTTTTGAACAATGACTTTTGAGATTTGCAAGAAACCAATCAACTGTATAAACTAAGTGATGTAATAGCTTTTTGCCGCAAATCCTTATATACTTTTTAATTATTATATTTTTTTAATTGCTAATAAATATGTATAAAGTTATTTTTTTATGTGAAAAACATTCTTTATCTACTCCTTGTATTGTAAGTTCTGCTTACAGTCTTGTTATCTCACACTGTAAATGTACTTTTACTCCCTAGGGAGGAAAAGTGAAAGTGTTGCTAACTTGACAGAATTTTTAATTAAAATTTTAGGAATTTTAGGAAATTTTTCGGTATAATGTTGGTACTACGGGTAGAATATACAATATACACACACTAATGTTTAAATTACAAATATAGTATTACACATTATTCTATTGACAGCTTACAATAAAATAATGTGAAGATAGTGGCTTTATTCTCTCTTCATCAGAGTAATTGACATGGTAAGAATAAACTAAACTAACACAATAACAATTAAGGAGCTGAAGAATATATTAATAGTTGTTAGTATTAGTTCTCTAGTCGTAGATAAAATTTAATATGCAACAAGGGATGAAAGTTTTCAGCTCTCGTATTATCTCCCTCGTCAAGCCTCGGGAGCCAAAATGTTAGTTAACTCCCCCAGCCTACCGGCCTCATGAGGTAATGAAGTTTCCTCCTTCGGCGCTGCCTTAGGACGAAACTTTAACTTGAGCTGTAAAACTTACTTTCATCCCTTGTTGCATAAATAACTATTTTTATCTCGATTATCATAACAAATCATAAAAACCCATAGGTTAAAATTGATGCATCTTCATCATTGTCTTATGAATCTGAAGCAGCATTGAGATTTGACTCTGTAGCATTGACTCTGTGTTTGCAGTTTCCTGAGGCATTGGAACCGAGGTGATTACAACTCTTGTTGTCGAACTGATCTCACATTCAAACCTGTTCCCGACTCTAAACTAGCGAGAAAAAGGGAAGAGAGGCTTCGCAAGCAGGCCGAGAAGGAGAGGGAAGAAAGAGAGAAGATTCAACAGGTATTTCTCACTAAGTCTCTCTACTCTTGACTATAGTATATCTACTATTTTTTTTTCAAACATCTTTTATTACACATAATATACAAGACAAATATTCAATGTGCACAGACTATTTTATATGATTAGTTTTATGTGAATTCCACAAGGATAAACACGTTGTGGGAGCAATTCTTTTAAAGACTATGGCCCGTATTCAAAGACGTTTTCCTAACATTTTCCTAACTTTTTCCTAAATTTCCTAACATTCTCCTTAACTTTTCCTAACATTTCCTAACATTCTCCTAACATTCTCCTAACATTTTCCTAACATTCTCCTAAAATTTTCCTAACTCCTAACACTCACCTTAGGTTAGGTAAGGGAAATGTTTTAAGCCACGAAATTTAAATGATCGTTCCCGTGTTTTAAAGTCATTTAGAGGCTTCGCATGATTTTTTTTTAGTAAGAACGTAAGGTAGTTAAGTCAAAAAGTGATACCATTGTAAATAACGTAATATATCGCAAAATATCAATGTTATTAACTTATTACCTGGATTTACGACACACTTTGTCGTATTAATAACTATCTACATTAATGTACATCCACTTACCTTGCTATTAGGGAGTTTACCCTGAAATTCTTTTAAAACAATCAGATTTTTTATTTTCTATGGTCTGTTTGTGGCGGGCAATAGATTCAAAAGAGGAAAAAGTTGGTCTGGTGTGAATAATTCAGCCATTATTATACCAAAAAAAATTTACACAACAAAAATGAATTTGATGACAAAATACGAAAAACAAAATTGTGTAATGATTTAGCAAAATGAAACAGTGTTGCACTGATTAACAGGTCTTCGTTTAGACACCTTTGGATTCGTACAACCTGGTCCACGTTCAAACTTGAAACGCTTGATACTGCTTTATTTATGAAAGCTGTTACAATAATTGAACATTGTATTTGTATTAACTCTACTGTTTACTGAAAACATATGTAATTAAGTTTCTAATGTATTTAACATTCGCCAAAGCGAGGCGCATTGTTGTTTATGACAAAGTGTGTCGTAAATCCAGGTAATAAGTTAATAACATTGATATTTTGCGATATATTACGTTACTTACAATGGTATCACTTTTTGACTTATCTACCTTAGGTTCTTACTAAATAAAATCATGCGAAGCCTCTAAAAAACTTTTAAAATACGATAGGAGAATGTTAGGAAAATGTTGGGAGAATGTTAGGAAAATGTTAGGAGAATGTTTAGGAAAATGTTAGAAAAAAGTTAGGAGAATGTTAGGAAAATGTTAGGAAACGTCTTTGAATACGGGCCTACGTCTTCTGGCGGTTTCATAATAGTTAACATATTTTAATTTTTATTAAATTTTTAATTTTACAAAATTAAAATTGTAAATCAATACAATAAAAAGTATATTGAGAAAATAGATAAGAAAGAACCTAAAAACAAAGTAGAAAAAAGAGATGTGTTTGTAAATTTTATTTTATGACTTTTTAGCTTTTTATTTATGATTTTTCCAGAAAAAAAAAACAAAACAGTTATCATGAATAAGTGGATGAACCTATGTTGATAACATAATTTTTTTCTTAAGGTTCATAACTTCAATTCTTTTTGCGCATACAGCCAACATTTAAGATGTTTTTTGAAATTGCTGATTCTCTTTAATTCTCTAATTTGGAGTGGTAAATTGTTATAGATTTTTATACCTCTAATATACAAAGATTGAAATTTAATATCTTTATTACAGGATTCTACAAGAAGCATTTGCTTACTTTGATATCTTGTCGAATAATTATTTTGACTAATGTTAAAATTACTTTTATTTTTGTGAATAAAGCAACATACTTGTTTACTGTATAGTTGATAAACAGAGAGAAAATTACACAACTCAAATAATTCGGACGTACTAAAATCTCTTTTCTTTTTGAACATAATTTTGATTATAGATTTTTGTAATATAAATAAATAAATTATTTATTAATACTTCATACGTACCTCCCCAAAAAAATTATACCATAAGTTGGTCAGTTATAGTAGTTTATGATGTCTGCTGTCATATATGATTCTAAAAAATTGTTGCCAACACAAACTTGGCAACACTGGATGGTCATTCTTGGGTGTAAAATAAATGTAAATGAGTTTAAAACATATATTTCTTTAAAAAAGTAACATTAATCTTTTAAAAGTTTGTTAAATCTAAAGTAATGATTAACTTTATCTGTAAAAAGTAATGCTTATATCTCTAAGATTTAAGTGGAAAATAGACCAAGAACACAAATCATTCATTACATTTTAATTTTAACAAAATTGGGGTTATTTATTTTGTCTAAATCCAGCAGCATTAGTGACTATAAATACCTGAAAACGATGGCTACATGATAAATGATCTGTGTTCTTATGCCAAAAATTAGATATTTTTACTATTAGCAAATTATTTTTAATAACTAATGTTGACATCAATTTGAAATTCGGCACGCATGTAGCCATCCATGTATGAAACTAACATATGTGCCAAGTTTTATGTCACTATCAACATCAATTCAATTTTTATCAAATGACAAGTCATTTGAGTACATTTTTTAAAAAAGTAAAATTTTTTAAAAGTAAATTTTTAAAAAATTAGAAAATAATGGAATTGAGTTGCAATTTAGTATATGCGTAGTCCTATACATCGTGATAAATAAGTAAACCGAGTATTGTTTCTTGTACAAAAGACTCAAAGTCGCAGTGCAAAAGGTTTTACACCTACCCTCACAATTAATTATAAGTATTGTTTCAATACGACAAATATATCCATGATTTTTGTTGGATTAAAAAAAGTTTATGATTTTTCAAAATTTTTGCTAGTAGTAGAAATATGGGGGTAGTAGTAGTACTACCAGGCAAGTAGGCTACATTGTTGGTCCCTTTTTGCCAGCTCCCTAAGATAGTGTTCTACTCCTTTTAACTTAAAGTGTAGGTATATTTCATTTAATCTAGACAGAAAAGCTGTGAATTTCTATGGTTCCTCTCATGCTTGTTTTTTTCAAACAATCATACATATTTTCACTGACTCATATAGTCTTGTGAAAACTGGGAACAACATGTGCCCTCACTGTTTAACCAAACCTCCGTACACTTTAAACTACAAGGCAGACACAACATAGTATTATAATGAATCTACTCTCTTATTATGAGGGTCCTAAATTTTGCCTATACCCTGTTTCATTTAGGTTAAGGGATCTTTAAGGAGTACCTGACAATGCACAAGCTTGAGATCATCGGCTTTACATCCCTTCTGAAGGACTCATTAAAATCCCAGAGGCCCGTGCTGGGATTGAACCCACGATTAAATAAACTCGGAAGTTTAAAGTCCATTCATTCTGTGTTTTGGCCGCGTACCTTAACCACTACACATATAACCACTACATTTAGGTGACTCCTAATAAAAATTTTTGCTAAGTCATTTTTGCTGGTTAATGACGCCATAAAAAAATATTTTCCGGACAGCACAACTGCACCTATGAACTGATTTTTGTACTAAGTTTTAACTCTCCTACATAAATACACTGGGAGCTGTGCTGAATACAGATACACACTCATACTGACTGACAACTTTGTAAAAACCACTGAAGAGGCCTTAAAAACACCTGAAACGGATAATTTAGGAGTCATCCCCATTTTGGATTTTTTAAAGAGCAATACTTTTCCTATATACCAATGGTATAAATCAGGAAAAGTAATAATAAATAAATAAATAAAGACATTTATCGACATTTTAAAGACATTTATTTTATTTTTATTTTTTTATTATTTATTTTTTATTTTATTATTTTTTTTTTTTCATTTATTTTTATAATGTAAAGGAAATCCTTAATTTTATAACTAAAAAATGTATAATTTAAATCAATGTATCATTTATTAAGTTTACTATTATTGGTTTATTTCTTTATTGTAATTTGATTTTGATTTCAGAGAAAGATGAGTGTTACGCCAGATAAGGGAGAGAATAGTAAGAGAGATAGAGATAGAGATAGTCAGCCCTCTACTCCTCAGAATAGTGGACCAATAGAAACAATAACGAGCCCTTACGACAGGTTCACTAGTAGAGCTTCTTACCAGGATACACCTGCTCTTAGACAACTTAGGTAGTATAGAATTCCACTTAAAATTAACTTGTGCTTTTTTGTATTATTCTTTGAAATGGAAGAATAGTATATAAAAATTATTAAGGAACCTTAAAAAAAACACTTATTTAAACTTCCTGTGAATTTATATAGAATTTTAATGACAGGAAATGTTGCACAAATATTTTGTCCAATAATGAATAAAATAATGAAAATAATAAATAAAATAATATGACTGTAAATGAAGAAAACAAAACCAAATTCTACCTTGTGATTGCAAATCAATAAATTGAGTCAACTCAACAAAATACTTAATAATTACTATTGACCAAACAATGTCATGGAAAGTTAAATTAAAAACTTGACTTATAAAATATGTTAATTCATTTATTACTTCAGTGTCTTAGAGAATTTTGTGATAAAAAATTATTTAAATTGATGTACAACGCATTGGTGGAATCAATTATCAGTTACAGTATAGTTGGGTGGGGTTCTGCCAGCCTTGTGACTCACAAAAAGTTTTTGTTCATTAGAAATATCACAAAAAGCTGTAATAAAGACAATCCTAAAGAAATCTAAGACTTTACTAAACGATTATTCTTAGATTTTCCTGTTCTTACTGTTAAACAATTATTATTAAGCAAGTCCTATTGAAATATTTCAATGAAATGAAAAATTATATCAACTATAATCGTAGAACTAGAAACAATGAGAATTGACTTGTGAGAACTTTCAAATGCAGAGCGTCCCTCGTGCAAAGACACACTGATATTAGGTCTCCTATTATTTTTAATCAATTATATTATAACATATTAAATCAAACCTCTATTTTAAGTTACAAAAAAGATGCCATACCGTGGCTAAATCCACCACCAGATAAAAAAAAAACAATCTATAAAATATTTTATTTTATATAAATATAATTATTATTCTTCCCTTGTTTTGTATAATAATTTATTATTTTTTATCTAAATTTATCTCTTCATTTTCGAAAAATTAGCAATTAATTAATCTAGTAAATTAATAACCAAATCACTATTGATATCTTCTACTAATTAATAAATTTTGCCCTCTACTCCCTCTATCCGTGTAATAATGTTTTTTAGATTTTAATACAAAATTCAATTTATTTAGTGTGTTTATCTAGGAAATCATAAAACACCATACAGATATTATCTGCGTATATAATACAAAATTTAATTTATTTAGTGTGTTTATCTAGGAAATCATAAAACACCATACAGATATTATCTGCGTATATAATACAAAATTTAATTTATTTAGTGTGTTTATCTAGGAAATCATAAAACACCATACAGATATTATCTGCGTATATAATACAAAATTTAATTATTTAATGTGTTTTCTAGTAAATCATAAAACATACAGATATTATCTGCATGTATAATACAAAATTTAATTTATTTTAATGTGTTTATCTAGTAAATCATAAAACACTATACAGATATTATCTGCATAAATAAGATGTCTCACAGTGGAAGTGAATGTCAGATTTATTATTGATGTCTAATCTGTTATCAACTATAATAGAGGGACACCAGTGCAATTTAATACCTTTTAGCCAATAAGTATATTTCAAAGTTAGGCTAAATATCTCTATTTTGCCTAAAATTGTTTAGTCGCCCTTCTTAATTAAATGTAACAATTTAAATCCTACTATTAAATCTATTTTGGCTATGTCTCAATATTTGATTTGTTATACTGAAAATAAAAGTTGTAAGTTTGTCATTATATTATTTAAAATATTTATTTGTGTAGTGAATATGCGAGACCTCACGGTGGGTTCTCTCCAGTGGGGAGATGCATGGATCCTATGACACTCCACTATTCCATGTACCCCGGAGCTGGGGGACCTCCTGGACCAGCTAGAGAGTTGGAGCAGTTAGAAAGAGAGAAGAGGGAGAGAGAGCTGAGGGAATTAAGAGAAAGAGAACTCAACGAAAGGTTTGTTTCCAATTTTTTTAAGGTTGAGTTTTTAGAGGCAGATATTGTGGTGAAATTCACTTTTTTACCACAATAAAGTGTGGTAAAAAACGCTTATATATCCTTGCTAACACTACCTCGAAAGTTGAATACCTTAATTTTTATGTACTCTGCTGCACACCGCCAAGGAGAAGAAGTTGATAATTGCTTCTCAATTTAAATAAGACCCTTTTGTATCGCAAACCTAACAATTTTACTTTTAAAATAGTAGTTAATAAGACGTGTTCTAGATAAAGCTCATAAGGGTGTCAAGACATTCTATACAGCACTGGCAAACTGTTTTCTGCAGTATGCACAATATAAGAATTATGAATTTAGGATTTATTGATAATCAAGACGTTGAGCTGTATCCCTTTTAACTTATTTTTAATGTTGATATTCCAGAATGGGATAATAAAAATGAATTATGTGACGACGTTTCGGCCAAGCTGGCCATAATCATGCCTTAAAAGAAAAAAAAATCCACCTGTTGTAAATATAGGTTTATCAGAAATAATTAAAAGTTAAATAAGGCATATTAAAAACTAGCTAACAAGAAATAAAATTTTTTTTTTTTTTATTTCTTGTTAGCTAGTTTTTTAATATGCCTTATTTAACTTTTAATTATTTTCTGATAAAACCCTATATTTACAACAGGGTGGATTTTGCTTTTTCTTTTTAAGGCATGATTATGGCCAGCTTGGCCGAAACGTCGTCACATTAATTCATTTTTATTATCCCATTCTTGGACTATCACATTAAAGATTTATTGATACAAGAATGTCAAAAGGCATTAGACAAAGCCAAAAGTGCAAAAACACCAAAATCCATTTAGTAGTAAAGACTGCAGGTGAGTCAATGCATATAAAAGAACTGTTTGCTAGCTTAGTTTTTTACTCAGTGTTAAGCATTAGAAAGTCAAATTTGAGATTTTATTAAGTACAAATGTACTCTTGCATAAGACGACTCCAAAAAGGTATCATACGTCTAAATCCATTCAGTAGTTTAGGCTGTAGGTGTGTCAACAAAAAGTGCTGGAAGAATAAGATGTCGTCAAAAATGCCATTTTTAAACCTCTTTTTCTCCACTTCTACTTAACCGATTTGAATGAAATATTTTTTCATCTACAAAGATGCTATGATTTTATTTATGTACCTTTCGCCATTTTTACGCTACAGTTCCTGAAAAATACAACTTTTATTGACCCGGGTATTTAACTTTTCTTTTAGAATTGTCAGGTCGGAACTGCTGCATTCCTAACTATTCTATTTTACATAAAATTATTACATTACAATAAATATTATTATAATATAAGTGATGTAGAAATTCATACAGTAGAGGTGGGGGAGCGGGACACAGTGATCCAACTCTCCGGGGATAAGATGTGTTAGGCCTGTTTTTTTAGTTTGCCGTTTCTCCACCAGAGGCAGGTCAGTCCACCTTGTCACGCATCTTCATTCCAATATTTTAATTATTTAAAGGGATTTGTAAAAATGTTATTATTATTTTAAATGTAAAATTTTTATAAAGTATAAATGGTGTGTTATTTTTAACTAGACCTAATATCATGATAGCCATGATGTGCAGAAATGGAAATGAATTTGCGTGTTCATTGTGTTATCATTTGCCTTTTAATGGAAAAAAATGCTCAATGTATCTTATATTCTAAACAAATATTCTTACAAACAACTAAAAATTTTCATATTTTTAGCTAAACAAATGTCTTGTTTACATTCTTTATAAACATAAATAGACGTCTTGATTTAAAATTGATTACAATATTGATAAGGTGGCAAAAGTTTATGTAATTTTAAATAAATAAATGGAGAGGACCTTATGGTCCTAATTCTCTGTGTTTAAATAAATCAGTAATCAATCAATTCTGTTTGTAGGTTAAAAGAAGAGTTGATGAAGAATGCTGCAGCAGCAGCGGCAGCCGCTTCTCAACAGCCTGCTAGACCCTCTCCTCTAGATCCACCTCATTGGCTTGATATTCACCGCAGGTAAACCATATCTATACACTCATAGCTGGCAATAATACTAGTTTACAAGGAACGTATCAGTGAAGTCGGGCTGATGATTAGTCTAGTACAAACCTTAAAACTCTAAAAAAAACTGAAATGCCATTTCAATTAATCTTAAAACTATTTCTTAAAATAATTGACGACTGGACAAAGGTATCCTGTAGGGTACTTTATGGGGAGATTTTCGAGTTCCGGACACAAATTATTCAGGATTTATTATCTAAGGATTTAAAAATTCGCACTTTTAAACCTCTATTGATGTGACAAAATGTATTTCTAACACAAATTTAGCATGTTATACTAAATTGTATAAATAAATGCAATAAAAACAAAAATTTTGAGTAGCGTAAATAATTTGTGTACATTTACTAGGGTAAATTGCCGCGCTCATAGGAAAATTCAAGCAAACTCCCTAGTCTACAAACTGTGAACGATGATAACAGACTGACAACTTGGTGAAACCCCTATACATAACAAGACTCAACAGACTGACAACCTGTAAAACCCTATACAATACTCTGTGATGATAACAGACTGAAACTTGGTGAAACCCTATACAGTACTTGTGTGACAAAGACTCAACAGACTGACAACCTGTTAAAACCTAACAATATCTGTGATGATAACAGATGACAACTTGTGAAACAATACTCTGTGATGATAACAGACTGACAACCTGTTAAAAACCCTATACAATACTCTGTGATGATAACAGACTGACAACTTGGTGAAAACCCTATACAGTACTCTGTGATGATAACAAAGACTCAACAGACTGACAACCTGTTAAAAAAAAACCTATACAATACTGTGATGATGAACAGACTGACACTGGTGAAACCTTAAACAGTAACTTGTGTGATAACCAAAGACTCAACAGACTGACAACCTGTTAAAAACCCTATCATACTCTGTGATGATAACAGACTGACAAGAAAACCCTATACGAATGATTCAAAGAAACAGCTCAACAGACTGACAACCTGTAAAACCCTATACAATACTCTGTGATGATAACAGACTGACTGGTACAGTACTCTTGACTGTGTAAAAAATACAGTCCTCTGTGATGATAACAGACTCAAAGACTCTGTGATGATAACAAAGAAAACCCTATACATACTAACAAAGACAGACTGACAACTTGGTAAAAAACCTACTCAATAGTTTCCCTATGTATCTATAAAAAACCTTTTCCTAAAAATGAAAACTAATATGAAGTGATGTGTGCAGGTACGGTAGTCTTGCAGCCAGTGGTGTTGGACTTCACCAGTTCGGCCTCTATCCACCAACCTCTCAACCACCTCCATCTCTGACACCACTAGAGAGAGAACGGCTAGAGAGGCTAGGTTAGTAGAATTTCTCGACTTTTGATTACACTTGTAATGTATGCAGTAATATGTGGTTGTAATTCATACTGTAATAATGTTGTCAGTAGTATGAGTTCATAAAACTCTGGAATGACAGAGTGTGGAAATGACAGAGGACAGACACATGACATGACACAGACAGTGTGTGGACATGAACACATGGACGTGTGTGGGACATGTGTGACGTGGACAGTGTGTGACATGACGTGACACAGTGACGACATGACACAGATGACAGTGTGTAGGACATGACACAAATGACATGACACAGACAGTGTGTGGGAATGACAGAGGAATCACTTTTCAATCTTAGTAAGTAACCCACTTTAGGGGCTAACTTACTCCCTCATATTTGTTGAATAGTATTATGGTATGGAACACTGTTATAATCAGTTGAAAGCTTGGGAAAATAGTATTGAGAAATCAATGAGGTTTGCCAGATATGAAATCGTGGGTATGGTTTAACATCTAGGACTAAACCTTATTGGCTCCCCTGAATATTTTCCCACACTGTCAACTGATTATAACTGCATACATATAAAATATGTATACCCTATGAAACAGATACCATCCTGACCAGGATGCTGGTTTGACTGGAGAATAGGTACATGATGATTTAATTTATTTCCTAATTAGTTGCCTGATGCTGTTTTTGCACAAGCTTGACATGGTTCAGTTTATGAAGACAATATTATAAGGCGCGTCGAATATCCGGCCTTCTAGAACATTGGATCACCAACAAACTTTTTTTATACTTTTTTTTCAAAATTTTCAGTAATTAGCCGATAAGTGATAAATGAAGCCTATTTCCGTAATCTGCACGCTCTTTGGTTAATCTCAAGAGTATTTACATTACTCAACATATTTTTTAATCTACTGGTACATACATAATATGTGTAGACGTCAATATTTTTGTGTTATATTTTGACATGTCATATTGTTAAATTGACGTTAACATAGTTAGTAGTACAAGTTAGATTAAATAAATCGTTGAGTGAATGTAAATACTCTTTGGATAACCAAGAGCGTGCAGATACGGAAATAGGCTCATTTATCACAAATCCGGCTAATTACTGAAAATTTTGAAAAAAGTTAAAAAAAGTTTGTTGGTGATCCAGCTTCTAGATATTTGACCGCGCCCTATTGGCTCCCCTGAATATTTTCCCACACTGTCAACTGATTATAACTGCATACATATAAAATATGTATACCATATGAAACAGATACCATCCAGAACCAGGATGCTGTTTGACTGGAAGAATAGGTACCATGATGGGATTTAATTTATTTCCTAATTAGTTGTCTGATGCTGTTTTTGCACAAGCTTGACATGGTTCAGTTTATGATGACAATATAATAAGCCGCGGTCAAATATCCACGGCCTTCTAGAACATTGGATCACCAACAAACTTTTTTATAACTTTTTTTCTCAAAATTTTCAGTAATTAGCGGATTTGTGATAATGAAGCCTATTTCTGTAATCTGCAGGCTCTTTTGGTTATCTCAAAGAGTATTTACGTTCACTCAACAATTTATTTTTAATCTAACTTGGTAATACATACTACTGTTGACGTCAATGTTAACAAATATGACATGTCAAAATATAACACAAATCAGGTAATAACATTGACGTCTATTTATTTATTTATTTATTAAAGTTTACACGGGTTTTACCCCTTTACAAGTTTACAATATAAACATACAATACATCTAACAGTAGTTATGTATGTACTAAGTTAGATTAAAAATAAATTTGAGTGAATGTAATACTCTTTGAGATTAACCAAAAGAGCGTGAGATTACGGAATAGCTTCATTTATCACTTATCGGCTAATTACTGAAAATTTTGAAAAAAAAGTTATAAAAAAGTTTGTTGTATCCAATTTCTAGAAGGCCATGGATATTCGACCTCGTCTTATAAAATAAATGCAATTTCACCATTATTACTTCGCCATTTTCTTTAATAGAGGGGATGTATTGCAATAAGATTAAGTTGACACTGACACCCACTTTTTTTTAAAAAAACATCAGCACCTGTTGATCCCAATGAAATTACATTGGTATACAATTCAGTAGAGTAGCACGTGTTTTTGTAATTAAACATGTTGTATTTGGTAATTGTTGACATGTGTTAGCAATGTCACCTTGATTAGCTGAGTCAAATTCGACCTTAGAAACAAAACGTCCAATTATGATTATTGGTTTACTTTATTACAATAATTTTTGGGAAATAATTATAACGGACAATTATAAACTGAACTATGTTAGGAAAAAAAGGTGACTAGATCACACAAAGAGGTATTATAACTAGAGAGGTACTGTTGGTTGAATTTCGAAACATAAAATAAACCTGAACTTTTTTTATTATTTATATAAACAAATAAACAGCACAAAATGACAGTAAGACAGTAGAATGTGTAATGTAAAAAACAAAACTCAAGAAATGTGCAAAAACCCTACAATGATCGTCTTATTGTCAATCTTAACCTTAATTATCACTTTAAGATAATACTAATATAAAAAGCATAGGACTGTAAACACAATGGAATTGTAATGATAACACGAAAGCCAGTTTACTGGTGGTCTTATGTAGGGTTACCAACCTGCTGAAATGTGTCATAAATATCCATTATCGAAGAAAGTTTGTAAAATCAAATATAATAACTTAGAAACCTGATATGTGTTTAATAAAATCAGTCTTAGAAAGCAAAAATGTTAACTGAGTACGTGATTCTACATTTAGTTGACAAGGACTACTTTTAACAATTTTTTTTATTAAAAAACGTTAAAAAACAATTTAACAATAAGGATGTAAATAAAAGTCTATCCACAAATAAATTTCAACCTATGACAAACCGGCTTTCAACCTAATACAGGTCATCCTCAGTGCCTACAAACAAGAAGATGAAAAAATTAAAAAAGCACGAAAAACAACTGAAACAAAAAATGAAGTAAAACAAATATAAGAAATAAAAAAAATAAAAGACTAAAAACTGTAAAAAATTTACCTGTGAGAAGCAGCTAATTTTTCCTCTTGAGTCTTGTTACAAGATTTGAGACTGGATGCAGACTGACTTTATCATTTTGAAGTTAGGAGACGGAACGTATTAATTCTTAGAACACCTATTAATTATTCTAATTGATAAAGTCAGTCTGCATCCAGTCTCAAATCTTGTAACAAGACTCCAGTGGAAAAATTAGCTTCTTCTCACCAGTAAATTTTTACAGTTTTAGTCTTTATTTTTTTTATTTCTTATATTTGTTATTTCATTTTGTTTTTTGTGAGTTTTTTTAATTTTTTTGTCCTCTTGTTTGTAGGCACTGAGGATGACCTGTATTAGATTTACACCCGTTTATTTTATTATTACATTGGTTGAAATTTATTTGTGGATAGACTTTTATTTACATCCTTATGGTATAAAATCCACTAGTGCTTATAATTTAAATAATTTATAATGATTCATAAATTATAATGCACCAATATTTATAATAGTAAATAATGAATGAGCAAGCATTAATTAAAAATATAACTTAATGACCCAGCAACCGGAAGTATTGCCAACTTTTTATTAGAAAATTGTATATTGTTAGTGTGGCAATATTACTTAAGACCGCGAGTGAACTGGCTTTGCTGTTATCAGTTGTGCTCCTTCTATATATAGTATTATTCTGAGTTAATAACCTTATTTAGGAGAGGTTACGATGAGGTTACACAGAGCCCTTGAAAGATGTTTCGAGTCTCCCAATGTATTGAGATAGAGTATGCCTCCTCTAGTTACATTTTTCTATGGGATTACATAAGAAAGAGTATTTCTTATTAATCCCACTGTTTATTTGTTGGGTATTGAGAACAGGGTTGAGTGATGTCTGGTATAATGCTGATCCACATTCAGCTCATTATTTAGGTAAGCTTTTATAACTCTTTGGCCGACCCAACTTAATATGGCTTCTAGATAAATACTTGTTTTGATGAAGATTTTACAAATCATATTATGCAACAAAATGAGAGGCTAGTTTTCAGTTTGAACTAATCATTGTATCCCCACTTAGGTAAATCTTCGGTATACGGTGCACCGTTATCAATACTATATATTGATATATTTTTAGTTAAGCGACACGTAAACGAAATTGAGCACTTAAAAGATAAGCAGCGTCGTAAAATTATTAATTATAATTAAACATTGTAAAAAACCAACAACAAAAATGAAACAATTAACAAAAAGTATTAATTTAAAACCTGAAATAAAAACACAAAAATACGTAAAAAATGCGTGTAACATAAAATTAGATGTGGTGTATGTCGATTTTTTAAAACATAGTTAAAACATTATAAAAACATAAAAAATATGAAAATAGTTATAAACCATTTTACAACGAATAAAAAAAACACAAACAAAAAAACATTTAAAAATAATAAATATGTTCATAAAACGTAAAAGAAAAGGCATTTATCGATATTCCTACGTCACATCTCTAAACTAAAATATATCGATATATAGTTTGATAACAGGGTGCACCGTATACCGAAGTTCAGCCCCACTTATTTTGATTGATTCTAAAAGCAGTTTTTACTTTTCCTCATTTATACCGTAGGTAAATGGGAAAAGTATTGTGTTTGCAAAAAAAAAATCTGAAACGAGGATGTCACCAGAATTATTCGTTCAGTGTTTTTAAACTCCTGATGGTTTCCCAAGGTTTTCTGTCTGGATGTGTTTGTGTGTGTGTCTGTTATCATCGTAGCGCCAAGTGTAGTGCTAGAGAGTTAATCGTTTACAAAAATCAGTCCACCGCTGTAGTTGTGCTATCGAAAACAATTATTTGATGACATCATTAACCCACAATAATGACTAGCAAAATTTAGAAACATAAAACACGGAAAAATGATGCGATCGATTGAGATTTGACACACATTGATTTGTATAAGACTACATATGTGTCAAGTTTCATCTCATTATCAGCATTAGTTTCAATTTTTATTTAATGAGTTGTGTACATTTTTTAAAAGATTGGGAAATGGTCCAATTGAGTTGAAATTTTGTACAAGTACCTAATAAATAAGTACAGTAAGTTTCATTTCAATACAAGTATATCCATGGTTTTTGAAGGATCATAAAAATTAAGGAGCTTTAAGCGTGGTGCTGTATGGGTGACCGCTGAGAATGATACAGATGCATTTACTATCTGAGACGATTCAGACGATACTATCTGCTGTAGTGTAAATTTGGCGAATTATATTTTGAGGACGAGCAAAGCGAGTCCGAAGCAGAGAGTATGGCGTAGCGAATCAGATGTGATGAGAAAAGTTCTGAGGTCCCATACCCGAATGTTTTACACGTATTTTGATTGATTCTAAAAGCAGTTTTTTACGTTTATTTTTATTGTTTCTAAAATCAGTTTTTTATATGTAACAGTCAAAATGATTAATGTGGTTATTATGCATAATATCCAGCCATTGTCCATAATAACTATCAAATTTAGTCAAAGTAAGAAATTTAGCTTAATTTATCACTTTGTCTTGTCATGCATATCTAACCTTATTTGCTCAAAATGATCAGTATAGATTGATTTATGACTTTCACTTGCTATTATGCATGATGTCTAACCTAATTGGTCCACGTGATAATATGCACATAATAACTATAACAGGGTGTACATTTCACCAGATAAATCAGCTTCTACAGATAGAGTAAAATAGGTATAGTGATAAAATAGGTATCTACCCCTAAACTAAGTTGAGATTGAGTCAAAAATTGACTGGAATTTAATGATATTGGTAAAATTGGTTGCATTGTTTGGGATATGACACAGTTTTCAAAAAAAATAATAATATGAAGGTACCTTGTGCGTTCTTTCTCCCTCACATTAATAATATCATCACCAGTACTCTTGGTGTCTCAAAATTTCAATTTTGTTAGATTCATTTTTTTTGTAAACTTGAACAGCAATTCCTTACAAAAATATGCTAAGAATATTAATTAATTTATTAATAATTGCAGCATAGTGTAATTGTTACTTGTTTATTACTAACATCCTATTTTCATTAATTAAAACAATAGATAAATTGCATAAATTTTTGTTATGTTCTGTCAAAATAAACTTGATATTCTTTTTAGTGTGCTCTACTAGGTAGCACTATTGTCAACATGTTTCTTTATACGTAAAATTAAGGTTTGGATTACCTTTCAACATTGGTAGAACAAATTAGGTAGGAGGAACTGAAAATGTTACATTTCGATAATTTTTCATTGATTTTCACATCAACACTTATCTATACACATATTTCAAGTGTCTGGAAGTGCCTTAATTTTGATGAGTGAGTGAGCATCAAAACTGCCTAACTTTGAGCCATTATATCTCAACACCAGTGAATTGTAAAGATATGAAATTCAGTAGAATGGGTCAGCTCAAAAAGATCTTTTAGTTAATATTAGAATTATATTTTTTAATGTCCTTCATAAAAAGATACGAGTGGGTGAAAATAACCTCGAGATACTTCCTGTAGGATGGACCCAGCGACTGCTTACTTGGCAGGGTTCTGCTTTGCCCCAGATTTTTATATCTAATAATAAGCTATGCAAGAATTTGTTCACAATATATTAAATTATGTTTGACCTTTCACATTTATTAATAGACATATATTTGTTAACGTGAAACAGTTGATCTGACACATTTATTGATTGACCTTTTTTGTTTACATAAAACAATCACAAAGCTTCTAGTTCATATATGAAATATATTTAAAGCTTAGATAAAATATTAAAATTTCAAATTAAAATATTTTATTTTAGCTAAATAGAGAATTGAAAAAAGAAAAACTTTTAGCCACTGTAGGGGATTGATAATAAATACAAATATTAGGTCCGAGGTACCTCGAAACTTGTCCTTACCACATCAGATACGTTACGCTCATCCTCTCTACTTCAAGCTCGCTTAGCTCGTCCTCAGAATTAAATTAAAAATACCAAATTTGTATGCGAGACATCTTGAGACTGCCTTGTTCTCAGATAGTGAATACATTCGTTTTATTCTCAGTGGTCACCCATCTAGGTACTAACTATGCTCGGTGGTTTTATAACCCAACATAAATCGTAGATGTACTTGCCGTATTAAAATGATTCTTTTTATACTTATTTATTGCGTAAATACTTGTAACAAATTTCAACTCAATTATATTATTTTGCAATTTTTTTGTACAAAAATAAAAAAAAATGTACAAATCATCAGATAAAATTGTACTATGCTGATAATGAGATAAACTTTGCACATTGTTGCCTCTATTTAAAACTACAATGGTGCTATTCTGAAATGATCTACAAATTTTCAGATTTATGAATTTTCAAAATTTGCTGAGTCACTATTGCGGTATATATCATATAAAAAAATTATTTTCCGCATGTCAAGACTAGACCTAATAATTTTTCCACCAAGCTTTATCTATCAACAATAAATACGCTGAGAGCTATGACTATAACAGACAGATCTGTGTATAACCACTCAGAGGTTTTAAAACCTCTGAACGGAAATTCAGCTGGAACCCTGTTTGGATTTTATTGCAAACAGAACACTTTTCCTAATTTTACTTACATAATGCATTTAAATATTAAATTTTAAAGGCCTTTAACAAAAATTTACTTTGTTAATAACATTAAACTTACAACTAATTGAGAACTTTTATGTGATGATTAAGTTGCTTTGATATTATTATTAAGTTAATTAATAAACTAACTCTATAACAATTAATATCTGTCTAATTGGTTGCCAAGATTATACTCATTAATCTTGTTAATTTGTTGTATTTTTTTTTACTAAACAACAGTGTAAATTATAGAGTGTGTTGTTT
The DNA here is from genome assembly GCA_018340805.1 of Microvelia longipes. NCBI lineage: Eukaryota > Metazoa > Arthropoda > Insecta > Hemiptera > Veliidae > Microvelia > Microvelia longipes. Next base: position 2,853,518 of record JACMZG010000022.1, read on the forward strand.
TCATTTTATTATTGACTGTTCATAATTAGTTTTTATAAATGATTTTTTTATAACAATGACTAAATTGATTTGTTATTATTTAATTATAAGAAAATGTAATTATTTTTTAATCTGAAATTTATAATGAAATTTAACATGTTAACTGTATATTCATTGAGAAAAAAATTATCATCAAACTGTAATTCATTAAGGTTGTTTTTTGACTTGGTTGATTCTATGGTAGTTGCATAATTTAATATGCAACAGTTGAATAACGAAAACTTATCAGTCACCCATACAATCAATGCTGCTTACTTTTATGATCCAACAAAAATTCATGGATATTACTTGATTATATTAAATGAACTTAGTGTATTATTAATGTTTACTCTTTTACCAAAATTTCAACTCAATTGGATTTTTCTTTAGTACATTATTCATTCAATAAAAATGAACTAATGCTGATAATGAGATGAGCTTGTACATATGTTGTCTTATACATGCTACATCCAAATTCCAATTGATCGCAACGTTTTTCCACATTTATGTTTTTTTTTAATTTTGCTAATCATTATTCCGGTTAATGATTTCATGAGAATTATTTTCCAGATGCACAACTACACCTATAGACTGATTTTTGTACAAAGTTCAACTCTAGCATAAAACACTGGGAGCTACGATATAACAGACACACAGACAGACGTAAACAGAAAACACTTTGTGAAAACAACTCAGGGTTTAAAAAACCTGAAACGGATAATTCCGGTGACATCTGGTGTTAGATTTTTTTTGCAAACAGTACTTTAAAATAATAATATTATAATATATAATTTTATTTAAAAAACAGATTAACAGTTTAATGATAGAAGATAGAATCCTCAAAATATTCTGAGCAAGAACTTGCTTTGAACCTGTACAAACTATATTATATTTACAGTTTTATAATACGGTGTCATTGCCGTTAGCAATCTAGCTTACTTGCTATCTACTTATTTCTAAATATCTATTTATTACTATCTATTAGGTATTATTTATGTCCTACTTGTTCTATTATCTTGTTATTTACTTCATATATTAAAAAGGTTGTATTTACCGCAAGTTGAAGAAGCAATCGAAGAATCAGCTACCGTCGATACTTGCTGTTGTAACAACAGCAATAACATACTTAAAAATAACATACTTGCAACAGCAAGTATCGACGGTAGCTGATTCTTCGATTACTTCATATATATCTCTACTGTACGACTTTGACTGACAAGACATGACATTAATATACAAAGTAATGATCTATGTAGTGATCCAGACATTTTTTTTTTTTTTTTTTTTTTTTTTTTGTAAAAATTTTTCTTGTGGGAAAATGTTACCAAAAAAGAGAGAGAAATGCATTACGCACGAAGACAGCGGTCTGTCATCAGTGTTGGACTCAGGGTCTGCCTCATACCAACTAAAACTCACTCCGCGAAACGCCTTAACCTAGCCTGGAACCGTTATCACATTACTTCAGGCTAGGTCTATCTTGAGCCTTCCGGCTCCCTCCCATCTTAAGTGATCCAGACATAGAAGAGGGAAATTTCTGTAACGTACAAATAGTACAAACCATACAAATAAATAGTTCAGTTGCAGAAAGTCTTTTTCATTAGATCTAAGAACCGCGCTGTCCTAGTGGCAGTGACATATGGTATAAATGAGGAAAAGTAATTATTTGTTTTTGAAAGTATATTTGGTTGTTGCTTATGTGCCATGATGTCTGTTGTTAGGTCCAAGTATCTACAGTAGAGCAGGATTGATGACTGGTAGAGAAGGCCTTCCCCTTCATCATCCTTCTGAATTATTATCCAGGCCTTATGACCAGATAGCCGCTCATCAGGTTCGGCATTTAAAATTTATTATCACTTATTAAATAAAATTAAATTAAATTATTATATATTATTTATTATTTAATTTATTATTATTACTTTATTTAGAGAATATATGTAATTTAAATAAAGGTAATTACATTTTTTTTAAATAAATAAAAGATAAAAGTCTTTACAAATAAAACATCAAGGCATACCAATGTTCGATAAAAAGATCGAAAAAAGTAACAAACATTTGAATCTGTATTTGTGTACTGCATTTGACATCTCATGTATAAAAAAGTTTCTTATGGATCAATTGACTCTGTTATCGGAGGACTAATTGACTCTGTCATCTGAGGACCAATTGATTCTGTTATCGGAGGACTAATTGACTCTGTCATCGAGGACCAATTGACTTGATCGGAGGACTAATTGACGTTATCAGAGGTCCCAATTGACTCTTATCTAAGAAAAAATTTACCCTGTTGTCTAAGGAACAATTGGATTCTGTCACCTGAGGACCAATTGACTCTGTCATCTGATTCTGATATAAGTGTGGGTTTGTTTATAAAGAGAAGTATAAATTCATATGTTTTGTTACAGCAAGCAGCTGCCGCACACGAGCATCTACAGAGACAGATACTAATGGAGAGAGAAAGATTTCCTCACCCACTTGTTGCTCAGCATGAGGAATATCTGAGGTAATTTGATGGCATACTATTCCAAATCTCTTTTGACTTAATTTCCGATCTAATTTATGTAATCCGATCTAATTTCTTGAAAAAAGAAACATATTTACAAAAATTGCACAAAAGATTAACTAGAAAAAACAGAGTATGTTATCATAAAGCAAATAAAATTGACAATTTTAGTTTTAAGAAGGTATTGAAATATCTCTGATGTATTATAATTATTTTAGAAGTTTGTCTTTATAATTATGTATTTTTTTAATAAAGGAAATATTATATAAAAAAATTGATTGCTTAATTTTCAAATCTACAATCAGACTTACATCATAATTAATTTTTTTCAGCTGGAGGTTGTGAAATAGTAACTGAGAGCCTAAAAATGTAGATAAATCCATTTTTTAGTACAAGGTCTTAAAAAGTATTTTCAATACACCCACACTGAACTAAAAAATCAGCAAAATTAAGCAATGTTACTCTAATTTCAACCCCCAAAATTACTTTTTCCTTATTAAAGTGTTAATAAAGGCAGCAAAATTTCAAAGTGTCAGCACAAGATAGTTTTGCTGACACTTTATTTTTTATTTTTATTTTTATATAAAAAAACAGACCAGGGTCCAAATGACATTTATGAAAAAATACATTAATAAATACAAAAAAACAATTATTACAAAAATAACTTTAAAAGAAACATATTTACAAAAATTGCTCAAAAGATTAACTAGAAAAAACAGAATATATTATCAGAAAGCAAAAAAAATAATAGAAACAGTAAAAATAAAGACACCAATAATATTTGAAAGACTCAGGAAAGGAATGCATAAAAAGAGTTACAATAGAGGTAGAGAAGATTAATGACAAAGAGGGGGAAAGAGAAGTGATATAAAATTAAAAAATGAGAATAAATAAATGAAAGATTAATAGTGAAGAAAAAAAGGAAGTAATATAATTAAATTAATTTATAAATTTATTTAATTAATTAATTAGGAATAGAGTAAAGTAAACATCATTCATGGCATAATGGTTAGATGTATAGAAAAATGAATGTTAAAAAAAATAATATTGAACTTAAATATTAGAATTAAATCAGGTGATTAATAAATTGCATGTTTAGTTTCCAAATTTCAACTAAATTAGATTATTTTCCAATTTTGGACATTTTTAAAAAAACATATACGAGTCATTTCATACAAATTAAAACTAATGCTGATAATTTGATGAACTTGACACGTACGTTGTCTTTTATATGTGTGCTCTAATACAATTTTGTGATATTCCCACCTTTGTGTAATAATTGCACTCAATAAATTATTGGTGTCATTATTGTATAATCAAATTAAGGGTGCATTCGCGACGCTCGAGCGCTCAGAGCGTTCTGAACAAAGGTGTATTCTAGTTACCATGATTGTGCTCAGAGGCGTGGCCAGGGGGAGGAGCCAAAAGAAGCGGGAAGCCAGGATGGTAGTGGTGGGACTGATCCTACTAACCGTGCTTTCGGCAGTTCAGTTCGATCACTTCTCCCCACTCCTATTCAATTAAAGCCTTCTTAGCGGGAAATACAAAATTTTATCTCACCTTCATATTCACATGTACTGTGCTGTTTCTGTGTTGTGTTTCTGCTGTTTCTCTTTAACTTATACGTTTTACGTTTAATTAAATGATTGAATTTTTGAAAAACTGACAACAACAGTAACATAACCTAATAACTGTACACAAGCCTGAATAAAAGCGTTCGCAAGACTAAGTGTGGTCAGTACGATGATGGGGAATTTTTGTCCCCACCATCCCCCTCCACCACTGAACACACTGACCCGAGCGCTCTGAGCACTCATGCGTTGCGAATGCACCCTTAATAAATAAATAAATTTTTTTAACAGTAATCTATTTGATTCGCAGGCAACAAAGAGAAAGGGAATTAAAAGTGAGAGCTCTTGAAGAAGCAGCTCGAGGGTCCAGGCCTTAGCAGGTACAATTTGTGTTTTTATTTGTAGATATAGTGTATATTAAACATTTAAACAATCACTAAAAACAATCTGATGTAGCTAAAGATATTTCTAAATTTTAAAACAAAACTGTGGAAAAATGCCATAAAACAAAAATATTTGTATAGTCAATACTTTTTTATTTGCCAACTCTCTAGTGGACAAAATTTGAACTATATGCCGTGTCTAACAAAAATATAAATTTGTTTCCTTAATTGATTTATATATTCTTTTAATATATTTTTTGTAAATGTATAATGCATTAAATTATTTAATTATTTTTAACAATTTAATAAAAATTATTCATCAAAAGTTGAAAGCCATGATCCGTAGTTAGATTGATAAGAGATTGTGTTTTGTATTTCCGAGTTCAATTAAGATTTTAAGAATGGCGTGTTTAAAGTGTTCAAAGATAGTGAATGAAGACAAGAGTGCTTCTAAGTGTGATGAATGTGGTCAGAAAAAAACCTACATTTACACCGTCTGGAGATAAATTATTTTTTTGAGGTAGTACGTAATTAGCACTTTATTGGACCGTTTTTAGGATGAAAGCCAATCATTATTGTTATAGGAGGTTATTTAGTACTTTCACCTCCGAGGACAATAATGAATGTAAAAAAAACTCCTAGGACGTAAAAGTAATTCATATATTGCCGCCATTACTGTAATCTGTAATAAATCCTTCATGGGCTTGTTAAACATTCATTTTGTTTCTGTTTTTGTTCGTAGACAATTTTTTTCCCCTTTAAAAGGTGTTCTAATTGATAATTTGTGTGTTTATTTGTAAAGCTTCTACATTTTTGAGTAAAAGTGTGAAGTTATGAATGAATTCAATGACGACGATAATATGGAGTTAATTGGACGTTTTTTTTTTTTTTTTATTAAGTATATAGCGCAGTTTATGAGTGCTATTTTTAATTTTTTTTAATGAGTGCTTTATTTAATGAGTGCTACCTCAAAAAAAATAGTGTATGTCTGGATGAGAATGTATGTCTGGCAATTTTTCCCGACTCACTTCACTCGTCGGTAAATCTAATTGCCGTACATAAAGACACTTTCAGTATGGCATAAATAACTATTAATTTATTATATTTACCGTTTTGTATTAGCTTGCCCTAAACTAAATATTCACAATTTCTTAATCAAATTTGTGATTACAATTTTTCTTTTATTAATTTATATAAATGCATGTAATTATATTTATCGACTTTATAAGTTTCTACTACATAAACTTTAAAAATTGTAACTTAGTTTGTAAGTTTTTTTGTATATTGTTTTTATATATTCTATTATTTGCTGGTTGATGGAAGAGGAGACATGTAGTCTTAATTCTGCCAGCTAAGATAAATCATTAAAATAAAATAAATAAATAATAAGTAAGTTTCTCCCCAGGTAGGTCTATAATTATTTCTTTCTTTTACATTATTATTAATTAATTGTGAGGGTAGGTGTAAAACCTTATGCACTTGTACAAAGACTTTGAGTCTTATGTACAACATCTTTTACATTACACTGGTTTTGAAACTTTTTTCTTTTCTTGTTACAGGTTACTTCAAGAAAAATTGAGTAGTAGTTAGTAAATTAAATCATAAATTACAACTGAGTTATCGTAAGAGATGATCCAATCTCTTACCAAATCTTCTACTTAAAACTAACTTAGGTTTTTGTATTTTAAACCCTCTTATCGACTCTTACGTTTAATTTTAATAAAATTATAAAAAACAAACAAACCTTAATTATAAAGAATATTGTATCATAATAATTTATTTCTTAACTTGAAATTATCAAATTTTTAGCTATATATAAAGAGAACTAGTGTATTTAATAAAAGTTATAAGGATTCAGTATTGATTTTGAAAATAGTGATAGTAATTTAAATGTATGTTATTTTTGATTTCTCATTGCTTTAAATATGTTGTATTGTAAAATACTTTTTTATATTTAGGTTTTAGTGTTTTTTTAATTAATATTTATATTTATGGGGGATAAGTCCTAAATGAATTATTTGTGATGTGTATTCTCTGAATTTGCAGCTTTATTTGTTTTTATGATGGATTATTACATTATATGTACACACACACACACACACACACACACACACACACACATATATATATATATATATATATATATATATATATATATATATATTATATAATATATATATATTATATATATATTGTAGTACTTCATTATTTAATTGATGTTGGATTAATAGAATTTGCATATTTGGATGAAGGGCCAAGAAGAAAATAAATGATTGTTTCATGTGATACATTGATAAAATATTGTGCTAATTTCTTATAAAGAAATAAACTAACAAAAAAAAATGGGCTGCAAGTATGGTTAGGTGTTTAATGCATTTGTGAACATGATATAAAGGTGTAACCCGTATTATTTGATTGAATGCCTATCTACTGTATTATTATTTTGTATTCTTTAATTAACCTAAGCCTATAACACCCTAAATATTTGGTTACCTAATAATTCTGAGGTCGAGTGTAGCAAGGCGGAAGTAGACATTGGATAACCACTTTATTCTAAGGTTAAACTCAGCGAGACGGAGGTAATACCATTTTAGGTATAATCCATATATAACCATGACATTCTGATAGATATTCTGTCTGATAGACATTCTGATAGATAACCATGACATTGTGAGGACTAGCAAAGCGAGTGCAAATTTATAAGGAAAAGCTGTGAGATACCCTGTACTGACTTTGTTTAATTTAAAAATAATAATTTACTGAAATATTCTACAATATGGCTACAAAATCATTGTTAGATCACAATAATTATTGCTTACAAGTAAAATCTTGCTTGCCACTAAAGCTTATGTGGCTAGCTATATATTATATATATATTATTATTATATATATATATATATATATATATATATATATATATATATATATATATATATATATATATAATATATATATATATATATATATATATTTTGTGTGTGTGTGTGTATGTATGGTAGACAGACTAAGCTGTAGTGCAGAGTGCATTTAATTGTCAAAGTATCTCCTGATTACTTTGGTTTCATTCAATATTGAGGTGGTGAATATTTCTGATTATATTCTTACAATAGTACTAGCATAGATGATGGATAGGACTCTGAACACCATGCTATTTCACTGATAACATGAAAGCCAGTTTTCTAGTGGTCTTAAATAGGGGTGCCAACCTAAAAAAACATTTTTTATAAATGTGTCATTAATTTCCAATTAATGAATGTTTACAAAAACAAATATGAAACTTAGAAAAATTGTTCTCTGACTGTTAAAAAACCCCTTTATCATAAAATAAACCTTGTTTGCACAATTGCATATCTACTTTTATTTTCTTATAGTATGACACATGGTGATTATCAGTTGACGGGGTGGGAAAATAATACGAGGGAGCCAATGTGGTTAATCCTGAATGTTAAACCATGCTCGCAATTTCATATCTGGCCGATTCAGATTATTCGTCAAGTGGTGAGATCAAATCAATAAATCAGAGCCATGACTAATAAGAGAAGCACGGATCTAACTGACGAGCTTGGTTTTTGACGGATCCTCCGTAAATGCACCTATTCATAATTAGTTAATAAATTAACTTAATATACCTTAAACCAGAAATTTTGCCTACTTTGTTCAAAGGAAATTTTATGTTGTTACGGTGGCAACCTTTGTTAAGACCACCAGCATACCAACTTTGCTGTTGTAAGCAATGCTCCTTCTATGTATAGTATTATTCTAAGATTATATTATCTTATCTATATATTATATATCTATGTAAATATTTTTTTCTATTCTATTCTACTATAATACTTCAAATAAATAATGTTGTTGCTGAAGATTTTGGTAGGTTTTTTTAAATTCTTTTAGGACTTTTGCCTATGTTTATGAGTATCTCAATGATTTGCATTTTGGATTAAATAAATTGACAAAATATTCAATTGAACATGTACATATTAGTAACTAAAACAGTAATTTTAACAGTAATGTTAAAATAATCTGACAAAAATCAATCAAACATAAGTTAGTTACTGCTCATGTTGGAAAAAGTGTTCCAAACCCATGACGAAGTTTGTAACTGAGACCCCACGGGGAATAAGTGGAATACTTCCCACTTATTTGCTTTTCCCTTATCCCACTTATTTCACTCCCTCTCAATCTATATAAATTCACTTATCTCATATACGCATCTATAATATAAAAGAAGAACTAAGGTGAGCGTTAATGGAGTTCATCTTAATAAAAGATAAAGAAGTCTCTCCACAAAAATATATTTTCTATAGCAAAGCGCTTTCAACCTAACAAGAGGTCATCATCAGTGCTAGCCGTTGAATAAAGAAGAGGGCGATGGATGAGTCTTATAGATCAGATATCAAAGATAGACACTAGAGTCTTATAGATAGGTCTATCTTTGATATCTGATCTATAAGACTCATCCATCGCCCTCTTCTTTATTCAACGGCTAGCACTGATGATGACCTCTTGTTAGGTTGAAAGCGCTTTGCTATAGAAAATATATTTTTGTGGAGAGACTTCTTTATCTTTTATCATCTATAATATAGTTTTTAAGCATTTTTAGATAGATTAACTATCTAAAGTAGACAAGCCCTTGGTTCAAGTATTAAATCAATTGGTAAAACATTGTTTAAAATGACACTATTATCTAAAGGTCACTTTCTAAATGACCTTTTTTAGGTTTAAAATGACTTTCTATTTATGAGAAACGCATCCTTTTTTTTATAATTTTAGATTATTTATTATCTTTGAGATACTTATAATAATATATATAATTTTGTAGATATGAATTTATTTTTTATGTTTCACTAGTAAATGTAATAATTAATTAAAATGTAAAATATATATATATATTTTAAGGTACTCTGTATTTGTGACCCCTCATTTAATTTGAGGATTTTTAATAGTACTACCCGGACCTGAAAAACTTGACTTATTTACAGTGCTCCAAATAACATTTTTCAGAAAATATATATCAAATGATTAAGAAAAAACACTATAATTGAACACTCCGAATTTCAGAAAATTATTATATTTAAGAATTAAGATTTAATGGACTGTGAGTTTAATGAGGAAAATAATAATGAAGACAGCAGTCCTAGTTTTGTTAGTTTAATTTATTACATCAGAGCTTTCGCACAAGCGATGCTTGGCATCCTCAGTGAATCTAATAACAAGTAAACAAAACCATAAACCAATTACAAAAAATACAGAAATAAAATAATACATACCAAACAAGGCAAAAAACATTTCAAAACAAATGCAAGTTAATATTAAAATAATCATAGCCCAAACTGAGGATGCCAAGCATCGCTTGTGCGAAAGCTCTGATGTAATAAATTAAACTAACAAAAACTAGGACTGCTGTCTTCATTATTATTCTTTACTCATTATATTTTAAGTTTTCTTTTAATAAAAGCCATAGAAAAATGGAAAAACACTGGAAAAAATCAATTGAAATTTCCATTTTTTTCAAAGGAATTTTTGACCTTGCTTTTTTTTGCTAATTTATACCACATGTATTATAGGAAAGTTGTGTTTGCAACGGGAATCCGGTATTTCACCTCAATCTTCAGTTTAAAATGTTTTAAAAACCTCCTGAGTGATTGTAATGGAGCTCCAAGTGTATTTCATAAATTAAAGGGTTAAAACTTGGTATAAAAATCAATTATTAGATCTTGTCGTACTATCTGGAAAATAATTTTTTTATGATTTCATTAACCATAATTAAAAGTAGTTCGCTGTTAGTCAATCAGATGTTCCCTGTGTCTCATTTTTAAAATTCACAAAACACTGAATAATGATGGGATCAACAGGGAATCATTTATTTTGAAAACTAAATGAGCTAAGGTTTTGGAATCATTTATTTTGAAAACTAAATGAGCTAAGGTTTTGGAATCATTTATTTTGAAAACTAAATGAGCTAAGGTTTTGGAATCATTTATTTTGAAAACTAAATGAGCTAAGATTTTGGAATCATTTATTTTGAAAACTAAATGAGCTAAGATTTTGGAATCATTTATTTTGAAAACTAAATGAGCTAAGATTTTGGAATCATTTATTTTGAAAACCTAAATGAGCTAAAATCTGAAAACTAAATGAGCTAAGATTTTGGAATCCTTTATTTTGAAAACTAAATGAGCTAAGATTTTTAAAAATTTCGAGTGAGTGCAATAATTATATTGTGTTCTGCTTTTGATTGGCAGACTTAGTTTTTCTCCATCATTTTCTAGTATTTTCAGAAAAATTTGGTTTGAAGCAGTGCAAAATAAGTCACTTTTTCAGGTCCGGTTGTTTGACTATGATGTACAATAAAGATTTTTTATTTAAAATTTATGTCATTTCGAGTAATAATACAGGAATTTGTTTTTTATAGATGTTCACTAAGTTAGGTTGGCTCTATGTTAGTATTTTTAAGTTAAAAATTAAAATATGTGCGATTTTTTTTTAGAAATATTAATTTATTTTTTGTTGGGTTTGTCCAATTATTTAATTTTTGTTTTGCAGATAGTCAAATTTAGTTTATTTATAATTGGTTCATAGTGTTAGAACTATGTTTTGTCTGGGTTTGACTTCTTGTCCAGTCAATGTCTACTTGTATATTTTTTATCTTGTAAAGTTTTCAGAATAACTTCAGCAATATTAATACTACACATAAGTAAGGTTCTGACAGCTAAGGTACCTTAGACCTTAACCTGACAGGTAAGGTACCTTAGACCTTAACCTGACAGGTAAGGTTAATCAGGTAAATGATATTTCTATTCATTATATTATAACACACGGTTATAATTAGATGACAGCGTTAGAAAATAATGCGAGGAAGCCAATGAGGTTAGTTCCTAGATGCTAAACCAAACCTACAATAGAGTATTTGCACAATTTTTCTATTGCATTATCTTTAAGTACGTCATATAAAAGAACACCCTAAAATATTGGAATGAAACAACTTTTGACGTCACAGCAAAAAAATCAAAATATATATTTAAACATGTTCATTTGGTGGGAAAACGACCCTCGACTGCTTGTATGACGTTAGACGTAAGAATACCGACGTGTAGTACAATATTCACTAGAGCAACACACATAAGAATTTATTCTATACTGTTAACAAGATGATACTGACAGCTGTTGTCATCACGTTCCTTAGGAATTGTATTACTTGGAACACGGAATTGTTTTGTTTCAGTCTTCTTTACATTCTATTGAGCTGTAAGCAACTGTTGACCTTATGGTATTTCTAACTAAAACTCCCATCTGTACCTTAAACGACCCAACCTTTAAAACGTTCTGTTTGCATCCCACTCTCTCACCCATTCCCCATTAAAATATGCAAAAAATGCATATTTCGACTATTTAAAATTTAATTAAATATTTTTTTACAGCTTAATATATTTTTTAAATACATTTAATCATTATATGAGCTACAATTTTTTTCTGGAAAAATGCAAATACTTTATTTCATATCAGACCAACCTCATTGGTACCTAAACTCTATTTTCCCACGCTGTCAACTGATTATAACAGTGTGCTATACTATATGACATGATAGTAGAAATTTAATGTTGGGCTAGTATTTTAAAATTTACAAAAGCATTGTGTAAAACTTTTTCTTTACTCTTATCTTATTTCAGCCATCACTTGAGTTATGTCTCTGTATTAAATTAATCTGGTTTTAGACAATGAGTTAAATTTTTGCCATAAATCTAAATGATTTTGGTCAATGAGTTACATTTTTTTCTTATATCTGACTGATTTCATTAAATGAGTTGAATTTTTATTTTAAATCTAAATGATTCATTGAATGAGATTAAATTTGAATTTGATGAGTTGCATTTACATTAATTTGACTTATCAGTGAATGAGTTGCATTTTTTACATTAAATTTGACTTATTTCAGTGAATGAGTTGCATTTTTTACATTAAATTTGACTTATTTCAGTGAATGAGTTGCTTTTTTATATTAAATCTATATGATTTCACCCAATGAGTTGCATATTTGCTGTAAATCTGACTGTTTTTAACTGATGAGTTGTGTCTCTGCATGAAGTTCTTATGAACCTCACTACATTGATAGATCTATTTATAAATGGCTGCTGACTAAATAAATAATTTTTTAAAGTGACTGTTGTTTTAATTGATTAGTTAAGAAATCTAAATAAATGTCCTTGATATTAAATTAATTGATTGTAATTTGGACTTACTTTATGCTGAATTAAATGTCCTTGATATTAAATTAGTTGATTGTAATTTGGACTTACTTTATGCTGAATTATATTTTGGAAATAATAAGTATTAAATGGGGCTGTATCCAAAAACATGTTTCTAACCAAACCTTTATAAAATTTATACAATATACAAGCAAATAATTTAAATTAAAACATGGTTCCTTTTTGTTACATTTATGTTTGTCTGTGTTAATTTTTTTTGTTTGTTTTATTTTTTGGCTAAATACCAAGTGAGACATTTCTAATCTCTAACATAAAATTCTTGAAAATTAGTATAAAAAACCGGGTTTTGCCCTCAGTAAATTGACTCCTTAGAGGTTTCAAATTCACTGGTACGTTTAGTTTTCTTACCACTTTTGGTAATAAGAGAGCGCTTTTGACAATAGGAAAAGAAAACATGTTTAAGGCAGTAGTGATGAGTGAGCACAAATGAGACAATGTGATATTGTTTTTACACAACTATATTAAATCCAGACACATTGATTTTTTGAAAAATGATCTGACTGGATGTTACCCTAACTTTGAATTCACTGTGGAATGAGAAGAAATCAATCAGCTCACCTTTTTAGATGTTAAGGTAATTAAAACTCCTGAAGGCTACCTTAAAACCATGTGGACCAACAAAGAGGTGAAGGGTAATCGTTTTTTAAATTATAGATCTAATCATCCGATTAGTCAAATTCATAACACAGCTATTAACTTTATAAACGGGCTATAAATCTAACTGATGATGACTACCTACCTCAAGTTAAGACTGGGGTGTACCAAAAACTTATGGATAATTTTTTTCCTTTAAAACTCATTAGATCATTGTGGTACAAATCTAACTCCATCAACAACTACAACAGTCAATTAACCCGTGACCCGTTCACTAATAATAATAAAATTATTTATTCAAGTTTAACTTATGTCAAAGGTTTGTCGCATGCTATAAGCAGAACTTTTGAAGATTTTGACTGTCCAGAAATTAAATTTGGTCGAAAATCAATTAATAAAATAAAAAATTCCTATTACACACCTCTTAAAGATAAGTACTCTCGGGATGAAACTATGGGCTTTATATATAAAGTACCGTGTTCTAATTGCCCTGGTCGTTACATTGGAGAGTCACGACAGACTTGGGCCAATAGAAAATCCCAACACCAAGCAGATGTCAATTCCACTCATGATAAGACAGCTCTAGCATCGCATGCCCATAAACTCAAGCATAGTTTCAACTTCGATGATGTTAAAATATTAGATAAGGAAAATAACAACCGCAAACGTCTATTATTAGAGGCCGTGCATATCTCTACTGAAACGAACAACATCAATTTTAAAAGAGATGCCAAGGATTTCAATAAATACTATGCAGGCATAATCAGGAACTATTCTAATGAATAAATTTTTTTTTTAGTAGACATTCTTGTTTACATCATATTAACTTTAGCATTTTAACCTTTAAATATTTTCTCCTTATCATTTTCTGTACTGATCTCTGCTTAACAATTTCTTTCTTTAATTATTAGTTTTTATTAAATTTGGTTGTTTTTGTGTTGTGTAGTAGTGGTTGATTTAGTGTAGATATGCACTTCGATTTTTGCATGTTTAACAGTAATTTAGCATCTTATAATATATTTTGTTTTGATTATCCTTATCAAACAAATAAGGATCTTTTTAAGGATAAGGATTTTTTTTATCTTTACTCACCTTCTTTTTTATGAGTTATTTTCAATTGGTAATTTATTGCTATTATATTTAGGTATTTGTAACATTATTCAGACCTTGATTTTAACTTAGACTATCCTAACGGTATGTAATTTTACCTCTTTTTTTTCTTATTTAATAATTTTTACATCATGAGTAGTTTTTTTGATTTCCTTGTTTATTATGAATTATTCACTACAGTATATCGTTTAGTTTAAAAATCCCCAAGGTCATAAGTATTTTGGGGATTGACCAATCAGAGAAGCCCGCTGCCAACCTCTCACTTAAAGAGAAAAGAATCCCTACCACTTTCCTTTTTTTGTAAAGGAAAAAAACCTTCTTCCTGGCAATCGTTCACTTTGTTTGTGATTCTTCTTTTGATTACATCGTTTTGAAAACTACTTTCAAATTAATCTTTACAATTATATTTTAAAATAAAACTACACAAAAGAAATGTATAAAAAACATCGCCAAGAAAGTACGGGTAAAATAACCTAATTTGTTTACACAGTTTTTCCCGCTCCCTTCTTGCAGAGATTTTTTGTCTTAAGAATCAGTGGTGTCTAAACTGACCTGTCAAGATTTTTAAACTAAACGATAGACTGTATTTAAGGGTTTTATTTTTAGGTATTAACGTGTAACATGAATATGCTCAGTATGGAGCGAAATGTAGTTCTGTAAAAACAATATCACATTGTCTTATTTGTGCCCACTCATCACTACTAAAATAATATGGAGACCAATCATGCAAATCATGTTTAAGGCATGTCTATCAACAGTTCGGTAAAATATTACCAGAATATGATAATATTCCGGTAATCTATTACAGATCTATTGTTGGACAAACCTTAAACTTGTTTACTTTTCCTCATTTGTATCATAGGTATGTAAAAAAACCCAAAACCTGGATGTCACCTGAATTATCCGTTTCAGGTGTTTTTAAGGCCTCCTGAGTAGTTTTCTCAAAGTTGTCTGTCTGTATGTGTGTGTCTGTTATCATCGTAGCTCCCAGTGTATTTATGCTAGAGAATTGAAACTTTATACGAAATCAATCTATAGGTGTAGTTGTGCTATTCAGAAAATAATTTGCTCAGCAAAAATTTGTAAAATGCAGAAATATGTTGCAATCAGATTGAGATTTTCCTCGCATGTAGCCACGTATAAGACTAACATATGTGCTAAGACCACTGATATTGAGGACGAGCGTAGGGAGTCGAAGTTGAGAGGATGAGCGTTGCGAATCCAATGTGATGGCGTAAAGTT
This sequence comes from Microvelia longipes, assembly GCA_018340805.1. Lineage (NCBI taxonomy): Eukaryota > Metazoa > Arthropoda > Insecta > Hemiptera > Veliidae > Microvelia > Microvelia longipes. Next base: position 2,869,200 of record JACMZG010000022.1, read on the forward strand.
CCGAGGTACCACATACCCGATTTATTGAATTATAATATTGTATGATTTCAAAGAATAATCTACTTGGTTAATAATTAGAGTGTGGTGATATAATTAGAGTGTGTTGATATTGTATCAGACTTCTTAGACTTCATAGCAGTTCCTTAAATAGTTCATTTTATGGATGTGATCCAATTTTTTAACTTTTCAAAAGTCCAATGGTTGGTTATAGTTACTAAAATATGATTAATGAATTTGAATTTATGAATAATGATCTTTCGGAGGTAGAGACAATTTAAAAAAGTTTAGGACCATGATTTTATGTTGACCCTTTTCAAATGTTTTATCTGGTATTTATATTATTTTTTTTTTGGATATATCCACTTACAGATTTTTGGCATGATGTCTATAAATAAAATTTTGTAAATTGTTATATAATTAATATACATAATATATATTTTGTATTCCTATATTTTTGTGGAAAAAATTGTGACAAATTGAAATTTAATTATCATTATGATGGAGAAACGATTGAGTTGTTAAAATTCAGCATTTTAAAGAAAAAATATACATCAGCTTATAGATTTCTTATAATGTTTGTTTTATTGTTTAATATTATGTTGTTATTAATTACGATCCTTCCATATCCGGGGCAGTGGCACAATTTCAGATTTTGGGCCCTCCCGCAAAAATTTAGCTGGGCCTCTCTGGTCCTTTGTAAAAAACCAACAAAGCACTCTCTTTTTGCGGGTTTAATATATTTAATGAAAATCATTAGACTGTAAAAATTGTGTTTTTATAGATTGCATACAAAAAAATTATACTTTTACAGTATCGGAACATGATAAGAAAAATATAAAATAATTTAAAACGCATTCTGGTGAGAAAAAAAATTGAAAACATTGACTTGTATGTACCTTTGATTTTAAAGGTGCAATATTTACATTATTTTTATAAACATGCAAATCAGCCTTGATTTTAAAGACAGTTAAAATATAAAGCCTCACATTAAAGTTGTCCCAAATAGGAATTCTATTTTATGTACTTAAATAATATTGATAACACTAACTTCACCAGTGACGGAAGTATAATTGAATTTATATTGACCAACACAATACAACTTAAAAACATCAATTTATAACTGAGAATGTGACAAAGAATATGGATTATACTACAATTGTAAATCAAAAATCAGAATTCACTACAAGATAAGAGAAGATCAGAGCAATTTGATGGTTACAGTCTATCGGTTAGTTTAAAAATCTTGACAGGTCAGTTTAGACATCACTGATTCTTAAGAAAAAAAATCCCTGCAAGAAGGGAACGGGAAAAAAACTATGTAAACAAATCAGGTTATTTTACCCATATTTTCTTGGCGATGTTTTTTTACATTTCTTTTGTGTAGTTTTATATTAAAATATCTTTTTTATGATTAATTTGAAAGTAGTTTTCAAAACAATGTAATCAAAAGAAGAACCATGAACAAAGTGAACAATTGCCTGGAAAAAGGTTTTTTCCCTACAGCAGATCAAACAAAAATTGTAGATAAACACATTTTTTTTCTTTACCTAAGGTATAAATGAGGATAATTAAAAAAAAACAGCAATTGTCACAGTCAATTTTAAATAGAATGTTTAATATTCTAATAAAACATACACAGACATGGGTTCTAACACAACCCTTTTAAATAGAATGTTTAATATTCTAATACAAATATACACATGTGTATATGTGTACACATGGGTTGTGTAGAACACATGGGTTCTAACACAACCCTTTTAAATAGAGTGTTTAATATTCTAATACAGATATACACACACATGGGTTCTAACAGAACCATTTTAAATAGTATGTTTAAACAAGCCTGGTAGCTCAGTGGTGGAGCGCTAGCCTTTCGACCTGGAGGTTGAGGCTTCAAATAGCAGGGGGAAAACCTCAATATAAAGTTATTCCTTGTACCGTACACTCAGGAGGTCCAAGGAATAACCAACCCAGCTAGGGTTTGGTTATTGTTTATAGCTAGGGTTTGGTTGGGGTTATGTGTTTTCCTTGGCTGCTATTACGAAAATGCACGGTAAGTTTCTGTTTTGTCCTAAAAAAAGTCTGGATCCACGTTTCTGTTTTCTCCAGCTCACGAAAAGTCAACGTTTTGCAGGCTGGTGGAGATGAAGGTCGGAAAGATATACTGAGCGTTTGTATGACTAAAAACTTAGTCAATGAAAGTGAAACTGTGCCACGAATAATGTAAGTGACATGGAAGAACTGAGTGCTTGATTTTTGAAGACAGACTTCTTCTAGTAGCTCTGCGAAGCTTTTACTATCAGGTCCATAGAGATATTATTACTAGATATAATAATGCCTATTGATTGAATTTTGAAACATCGAAAAAATAACCTTACCACCTTTGACTATCAATATAATCAAATAAACAGAACAAAATTACAGTGACTTGAATAGTAGAGTGTTTAAAATATAAATCAAAACACAAACAATGTGCAGGAAGCCGAAAACAATTGATTTTTATTATAAACTTAAACTCATTCTTGTAGGAGGTTTTAATGAGGTTACACAGTGCCCCAAAAAGGTGTTTTAGGCTCTTGGCAATTGGATGGTTAATAAAAGACGGTTATAAAAGGTTTAACACTGTAATAGTTTTAAGTAATACAAAATAATTAACTTTAATGAGTTTTCTAAAATGGCAACACAGGCAGAGACGTAAATTACTTTGGAAGGATGGTTGGTGTCACACTGACTGACTAAGGGCTTGGTACAAGTGCACCTTGGTGGGGTAAAAGGGGGGTAGGAGGCGCATGCGCTAGAACTACCCACTCTACATTCATCTCACTCTCACACACACAACTCTACACAGGCCTCTTAGTGTATTGAGATAGGCTATGTCCCCTCTATTATGCATCTCTATGATCAGATCAGTGCTAAAGGATGAGTTTGTGCACCCTGACGTCAGGGTTGCTAGAGGTTTTCTGTTGGGTGGTGGTGTATTAGCCAGAGTGGTGAGCCTAGCTAAAAGTCTGGTGATGCTAAAGGAGCAGATGAGATTGATGATGATGGTTATATCACATTAGCTCCTCTAATGCGATCAGAGGAGCTAGTAAAAACACTTTGAACTAGTCACAGGCACTCAAAGCTAGAGCGGTGAGTTTTGATAGAGTCTGGTTGAGCTAGATAAACTAGGCAAGCTGTGAACTAGTCATAAGTGCTGCCGTGTACAGAGGGTGTGCTTCCTAGGTGATTGAGTGTGTACAAAATCTAGAGTGGAATAGTTAAGTGAGATATGAGTTAGGGAAAAACTAAATAGAATGTTGAATACAGGCAATTTAATATAATAAGACTATATTCTATGATTGCCTGTATTTAACAACCATTGTCAATAATAGTTATTTATGCACCAAGGGAGTAAAGAATGTCATCATTCCCCTGAGCAGTTAGTTGGTTCCTAAGGCATAAGTCGAGGAAACCAATTATTTAACTCCCGAGCGAAGCCAAGGAATTTATGTGTTTAACTCCCGAGGTGAAGCCGAGGAAGGTAATTGCGAGGGGGAAAATATCATTTTACTCGCAAGGTGCATACAAGATTTTATCTCTACGTTTTGTTGTATTTTATTCTAATTTTATTGGGTTGGGTCCCCCTTATAAATTTAGGAGGCGCTGCCTCCAAAAAGTTTTATTGCTCTAAACAACTTCTTTTGACCTGAAACTCCAATAAAAATTGTTTTTTTTTTTTGGTCGGGCCCCTTATAAATTTAGGGGTTGCACCTCCCGGGAAATTAACAAAAATTGTTCTAATACAACCTTAAATTTGGCCCCCTTAACCCCCTCTAACTAATATATAACTAACCCCCCACTTAATTGGCTCTAATAACCCAATAATAAGAAACACTTTTTATTCCCAAGGGAGACAAAAGTTACTTTTTACTCCCAAGGGAGTGAAAAGTGCTTCTTTATTCCCTAAAAATTAGTCAATAAACTTTACATTATACACTGTCTGGAGATAAATATGTAATACAATCCAATTACATCATTGTAATAGAATATAATGTAATTGAATGTATTAAACATTCTATTTAAATGGGTTGTATGTATTTATTTTTTAATTTTTCCAGGCATACCACTTGCATTGTGAGCTAAAATGTAGTGCTAAGAATTTTATTTTTTTAAAAAAAGACACAACTTTATAATATAATTTATATTTTTGTCTTCTTATTAACATTTTACAATTTTTATTTATTTACATATAAAACAAAATTCGTTCAAGCTAAGAACTTAGTTTTGTACAGAATGATTGGTGCTGTGTTAGTTTTTAAAATGTTATAATAACTGAAAGTTTCATAGCCTACTGAATAACAGTTTTATTACCTACAATTGATGCAAGATGTAAAACTGAATTACAGTTTTACTATCTACAATTGATGTAAGATGTAAACCTCTTATAATAACAATTTATTATACACTTGATTTGGAATTGAAAACGGAATTGCTATGTCATTGCAACCTACCTTTAAGAGCTTAAACTGAATTACAGATTCGTTGTCTAAACTTATTTTAAGATGTAAAACTGAATCACAGTTTAATTATGTATTCTCAATGTAAATTAAAACTAAAACTGGATAAAGAGTCGGAGGTTCCTAAGGTAGGTAGTACAAAAATAGCACTCCTCTCAACAATATTTTTTATCTACAGTAAGTACTGACTTAAAAAATATTTTAAAAGTTTTAAACTTTAAAAGGTACATATATTTTTGGTTATATTATATTGAATTAGGATTTAACGTGTGCGGAATAAAAACTATTAGAGAATAAACATAAATATTAGATAAGTCTTAAATTTTTCATATTTTGCTTTAAACAGAATATATTTTATTTCAGTGGAATTTACCCTTTTTTCTAGCTATACAACATTTAAGTCCTAGAACCAAACACAAAAAGACAGGACCAATATGTTCCCCTAGATTGGCCTATTTCGTCTTCCAGATAAAGAATAAGATGATTTAATTTTCAAAATGGGCAATTTTTATGCCAGGTCTCAAATTCAGTTTTTGCCCAGTTGGGGTGTGTTCTATTGGTTCTATTAAAAAAAAGTTGAATGTTTCTTACTTTTCAAGACGACTTTAAACTACTTAAATTGGTTCAATAGAACCAGGGATGAAATATTACAAAGATAAAACAGAAAATCACTTATTTATACCCTAAAACACACAATGACGTAAAAAAAATCATGCTTCCCATGCTATCATGTTCAGTTTACGGGCAGAATTAAAAAATTAAACATATTTTATCAAACTAAAGGTAATATAAAGTTATTTCAAATAGGATGGTAAAGCTCTCGCATGTGTGGCATTATTGTCTGACATTTCACACCCCTACACAGAAAGGGTTATATGACAAAAACATCAGTTGTTTGCAAATGTTTTCACAAGCAACATATGAATCAAAAAGGCTTTATGTTAAAAATAAAATCGTCAACAAATTTTTTTCAAGGACTTTCTAATTCTATTTTAATTAAATAATTCATATTATTTTCTCAGAAAAAAACTACTATAAAAAATAATTAAGGGCTGCTCACTTAAAAAAGATTTTTTAAGGAACATCTTCCTGATATTGAAAGTTATTTTGGTTCTATTGAACTAATTACGAAAGTTAAAAAATTGAATAATTTGTGAATTTCATGTCAAAAAAGAACATTTTTAATAAATCCAAAAGGATGATAGGTACAATGGACCCACATCAGAGGTCTAAGTGCCTTATTATATATTTCCTCCAGAAAATTAATAAAAAAAAATCCAAAAGGAACACCCCTACAGGATAAAAACTGAATTTATGATAATTTTCCATACATTTATTAAGTTTTGGGCCAAAATTTCCTAATCTCAAATGACAGAGCACATGATTCTTTATTGGGGATCGAGATAAGTCAATCCAGTTAGTTAAACCTTTTGGTTATAATTTGTGTGTCGAGCTCTTAGACTAAGTGATATGCGTTCATAAATGAACAAATCTCATATATTCTTGATTTCATTCGTTTATTTAAATAATTTTATTATTAAGTATAAAATAAATTAAAAAAGTGATTTTATTTGGCAGAATCTTGGGTAATACATATATAACAATATAATTTTTATTACATTAGTGTAGGGTGTGGTAAAGCTAATTTTTTACCACGAATAAGTCATTTTTAACACATTAAAATTAAAAATTTAAAATTAAATAGACAAGATAAAGTAAGAAATAAAAATGAACTATATTAATCTTTGGTTTCAGTTTGTCGATTGTTAGGATCGGTTGACTGTTAGGAGTAGATTGTCATCAGGATCATCTGAAAGTACAAAAATTTAATAACATTATTATTATTATTATTATATAGATTTTTAAAATGAGCCCTCAACAAAGATAATTCCAAAACAAGGCACTCGGGAATAATAGAAGTACATTTGCCTTAAACTTAAGTTAAAGATACAAAAACAACCAAAATGATTTATAAAGAGGACTAAAATCTGATTTGTGACTAGTTATGAAATT
>JACMZG010000022.1:2876711-2889788 GCA_018340805.1 Microvelia longipes
AGCATATTAATTATTTTACTATTCTGATAAAAATTAATCATAAAATGTAAAAACTTAACTAGTAGTAGTAATTTAAAAATATAATTAACTCTTAAATGATTAAAAAAAATTAATAGAGGCTTCATTAATTAATAGAAACAATTACTTGTCATGTGGAATAGGAATTTTAGTCTAAAGAATTTGATTAAACACGAAAGTTTTAGTATAAATGATTATGAAACCAAAAAAATAGCTACATTATCTTCCAAAAAATTCGAAAATTTTCCGTTATTTAAATGAATTAGAATGCGTAAAAATAGCTAATCAGTAAACAATAAATAAAAATAGAAAATATTAATAATAAATCAGTAATATCGCATTTTAAATTAAGTCAATGAAAATGTGTATGCATGTGGAATTGAGGAAAACACGTATTTTTAGCAATTTTAAATAATAAAAAATTAATTTAATTTAATTCATATTCATTAATTAATAAACACCTACAAAAGATTAAAAGGAAATTATTACAAAAAAGAATAAAATATAAAGAAGAGAGTTTAATATGTGAAACTGGCATAAAAGCATAAGAGTGGAAAACTACAGAAGTTGTTACTGGAGACCGAATGGATATAGTTAGGTGCTTGACTGATATCATATCATATTTGGCGAATATTTTGTCTTCATTTTCTAGTTACATAAACTTTAAATAGTGTATCACTGATTAAATAGTGTATAAGACTAAAATGTTATCACAATCCCCAAGCTGTATCCGAGTTTCATACACGCATATTCTTGTGGTTCAAATTACTTATGATATCTTGCTTATCCTTGAAAAAGGGAAAGCCCAAACCAATATGATAATTGTTGGAAAAAGTAAATTAATTTGGGTTTTTATTAAAGTTTATATAAAAGTTAATATACACGCCCATAACCGCCATTTTTAAAGATAAAGGTATTTGAAATTTATACCGTTCGATAGACCATTAAAAAACTGAACTGTAGATTACCTAAAGACTACTCATAAATAAATTGCTTCATTTTTGCGTAATTCATACACCAAAGAACAAAGAACCTTCCTAACCACAAGTAAAAGTGATAGGAGACAAGCTTCCTATCATTTTACGCGAATTAAAATTGGTTAAAGATTATTGTTGAGTCCTACTTTTTTGTTGACTGTCAGATTTTGTATATCTGTTTGAAGATTTAGAAACGGTGTAAAAGCCCGCCATTTTAAAAAATATCATAGAACTTAATACAATAAAAAGACACATTCAAACCTACCTATATATTGTCTTAAAAGACCTATTACAAAAAATGTATATTTGGCGAGAAAATCGAATTCAAGAATTCAACGTGGGGTTAAGTTAACTTTCTCAACTTGAACGACCATAATTCAATTCAAAAATCAAAAACTATCAAATACTTTTCGTAAATTGTAAATATTTTTATTTTGTGAAGAATTTTATCTTTAATTATCTTCCACAGAATATTGTTAGAACTCGTAAACACAAATCAACAGAACTTATGTACAATATTTTTCTCTAAATCAAGTTAGTTGCTTAACATTTCATTTAGTCTCTTTTCCACTCCAGCATTCTTAAATTTTAATATGAACATCATTCTAGTGTCTTTTTGGATAGGCAATATGTATAGATTAAGTAAACATATAAACTTTGCTATTATAATTTTCACCTAGACATGTTTCAAACAAGCAAATATCTGCCTCTTTCTTTTCTAAAGTATGACAAACTTCTCAATGTTTCTTGAAAACTAGAAAACATCAGAAACGTTTTAATTTACAAAATTAAAAAATAAGGACAAATTCTATTTAAAAATATATTAAAGAGGTCCATTTTCCCTAAATATTTATTCATCACAAAGTTTCGACATCATCTCAGGACAAATATTTTAAACTATGATGAGTATATATAATAAGTTCCGTATTAATGCAATCATAAAATTAAATTAAATAAAAAACATTCAATAAGATTTAGAGAGACACAGTTGAACATTAGTTTTCGGAACATATAATCTAATTATCAATGCTTCAAGCATGATTCTCCCAATAAAACTGTAAACGTTCTGTCACAAAATTTTAAAATTTATATATTTGGTAAATTTTTACACTGTGTATTATGCTTTGCAATATTACTGTTCAACTACTAACCGACTATTTCTGAATTCTTTTCCAGAGATGGACGAGACGTCTCTCCGATGGATGTGACATTACAATCTATTACATTCATATTTGTAAACACAGCTTAGAAACCAATGCACAAGGAGTCTTAGTCTTATTATGAACACATTTAAATGTTAAAAGATCGAGACAACAATTTTTAAATTTTAAGATTTCACTGTATGATTTTTAGCAAAACTGTTTTTTAAATTCTTTAAATGCCTTCAGAATAATAATATTTTAAAACATAACTAATTTTATCATTTTATAGATTTAACCAGGATCTTTTATTAATAAACGTTTCTTCCATCTGAAATATGGTTATTATTTAAATTAAAGACAATTTTACAAATCATTTCATGATTTAGAATATCCATTTTTAATTTCACGAAGACAATCAATTCGAACCCATTGTACACGACTTCAAAATTAATTAGAAAGAGATAGTCCAAGATCTATAATTAATCCTTTAATCATAAAAATTACATCGAGATTCACAGAAGTTGCCAGGGAGATGTATATAAACAAGTATCAGTTGGTTTGGTGATAGATTTATATTTCATAATGATCCAATTTTTTCGTTCTAATATTATTAAATCAATAAATGGAGTTTGAATTATTAAGCGTGTATATTCACCATTGAAATGATTTATTAAACTCTAAGATATCATCTACATAGGTTTATACAGAAACAAATCTTATCTTCTTTTCAATATTCGATAGGAACAATGAATCAAGAGTAGGACTAATCAGTTAAATGTGTCTCGTAATTTTTCTGAATTAATTAATAAACATTTATATAAAAAAATCTAATTGTTTTAATTTCGATTTCATTTATCGATCGCTCAAAATAAATTAATTTTTCAACAGGTGATCTTCTAATACAAATGGTTGAACACAGCCCTGCTATAAGTCCAATCAAAAAAGGCCAAACTTTTAAATGCACCTCAAAATGTTTAAAATTTCGATAGCAATTATTGAAGGAAAAAGGTTTCCAGCTTCAGTCTAATTTTTATGATGCGATTTTCTTTAACCCTTTCAGTCCCGTTGCCTCCATATGTGGCGAAGCTGAATAAGGTCGACAAACGGTTGATAAAATTTCGATGCGGATTTTTTAAAAAATAAGCATCAAGCTCTCTACAAATGATTTACTGTTCATACGCCATGCTCTCCACTTCCGATATGAAAAAAAAATTATAAATAATTTTTCCAAAGTTATAAATTACTACAAACCCTAAAAAAAATAATTATTTTTTCATGTGTTTTTTACAATTGTTTTGTGTGTTTTCATCATCATCATCACACACACAAAAGCCACAACGGGCATTCTCGGTTTTCATACAATTATTTTGTGCTTATATAATATCTCAACAACAATCATATACTAATAATGAAGGATGGATAATGAATTCGTAGCTCAGATTTTTCATCACAGCATGAATACGATGAAGAAACATTTAATGATATATTCATTGTAATCTGCATATGATATGGATATAATGTTATAAAAAATTCAAAATTCTGTAAATAAATTTCAATAAAAAATAGTCTAGATTGTGGACATAAGTTTTAAATAAAATAAATTTTGCAATAATATGTTAATCGTTATGTAATGTCATTTTTTTGTTTCGAAAATACTACTAACACTTCATTTAATTAATTTTAAACTTAAAATTTTCTATAATACAAAAAATCTCTCAATTAAAGAATCTGTGATTGGTTAATCATTTGGAACACAATTGATTTAAAAAAAATTATACTTGATATTTAATTTTATTTGATTTTTGTAGCCTCAACGAATTTAAATCCTTGAAATACTTTTAAACCAAAAAAGTGAAATTCTAAGTTTTATGTACTGAAAATATTTTGACAATATTTTGCTGTAATGATTTTTGATATTTTTGGTTATATGATAATTGTTGTTAAAAAAAAATAAATTATTAATGAAAAATGTAAATTTATTTCAAATTTTTAAATTAGTTATAAATGAACTCATTTGAAGATAAATAGTTTAGTTTAATTTTAAACTATTCTTCTTTAATTACTTCATTCATCTTTTCAATGAATCTTCATCTTATTTTTAATTATTCAGGGATCCAATAAAATTTACCATCTTTTTCTAATGATGACTTTTCGGTTTGTTATTTTTTCTTTTCATGTAACTCACTTTCTTTCAGATCATATTTCCTTTTCAGACTTCTTTCCAAAAAAAATTCCATGAATTATTTTTCCTGTCTCCGTCCGCAAAATTTGAATTAACTGTTTGTCATAAATGAAATTTGTAATTCAGCTCGAATTTCTCCTTCAAAAACCTTAATGAAATTTGTTTTTCCGGTTTTTGTGAATATCGATTTTTAAAATGCATTATTCGAAAATTGTTTTCGTTTTCGTTAAACAGTTTTCTCCCTAATTGACATTTCCACCCATTACAGTTTATTCGATATTTCCGGAGTTTTTCAATGATCTATTGAGTTCTTTTCTTATTAAATTCTGTATTTATTCTCATATTTCTATCCCAATCTTTTACATCACGCGGTTTTTTTACGTATCTAATTTCTTTTTATCAATTTGTTCGATATTACTTACATTTCTATTCGCGATTGGAACTTTTAATCTTGTGTAAATTTGTTGAAATACTTTCATACTGAGATTGTCTTACATTGTAACTGCCAAGTAGATTTTGATTTTGATAAATATGTTCCGATGGTGGTGAGTTAAATTGCTTTGATGTGCCTTGAATCCACTCGGAGTTAATCGAACTCTAAGTAATGTCTGCGAACTGAAGTAATTCCGCCAATTCATTGGAAATGTTCAAGTACCAACAATTTCCGGATCCAATTTTCAACAGAATTCCAACAAGTCAATCATTTCCCTCTAAATAACTCCATATCCATCTTGATTCGTGAATTTTCGAAGAACTTTATCCTTATCCAGTTTGTTGCATTTTCTAATTTTCTCCTGAATTTTTCTCAGATTTTTCTGTAATTCTACTTATTTTGTAGAAACATTAACATTCTCTACTAATAATGTTAAGACACTTGAGTTCTTTTGTAAAATATCCTTTTAAAACGATCGCATTTCTCCAGATTTTTCTAATTAAATCAAATTCTGGTCTATCCGCCAGCAAAACACTCGAATCGATTAAAACCAACATTTTCCTGTTATAAGGCATACAATAATTTACAGATCTGTGTCAAATACTAAAGTAAAAATGAAGTTGAAGATAAAATAAATCTCTATAGAATTCACAAAAGTGGTTTTTAAATTTTTTTAATTCCTTGATTCTTCAATAGCTAAAGCAATATTTCAAAGAGAGATAATCTTTGTAATTTCCTTCGTTATTCGATGATAAATGAGGGCATTTCCTAATCGTTGGAGATCGACAAATATTACGTCCGCGTGAAACCATCTCAAAGTAGACATGCCTCTAACCGATAATTGTCCAAGTAAAGTTTCATTGTGCCGTGTTCTGACAGTTAATTTATAATCAAGCATTCGATAATTCAGTTTGTAACTCTCCGCAATTTCGTCTTCTCCAATTTTTATTTGATTTTCTATAAATTCTTTTGTAAAATCGATTTTGTCACATTTAATCGACGATAGTCTCCAAGTATTTATAGCATAGTAAAAATAAGTCTTTATTTGTAATATAAGTCTCAATTCAACCTTGTATCATTGGGCGGAAATTTGGTAATTGATCGCCCTTTGCAATTTTAATATTAATCAAATACGTAACAAATATTATAATAAACATATAAATTGATTAAGATAATCACTCAAATCATATAATTTATTATTATTTTTCTAATTTAACAATAAAATAACTGGTAATTGTTGATGAGCTAATTCGGTATGGGTTCAAGTAATAAATATAATAATCATAAATAATATGCATAAGGCGAGAAGCAACTTTTAATGGATTTTTTGTTTAAATTTAAGTGAACTTTATTTAAGTTATGTTTACCATCATTCGAATCGAGAATATTTACAGTAAACAAGGATCTTATGGTTTAAAAATAAATAAAATGTACACAACAAATAACATGAAAAATGAAGCAAAGAATTTTTTAGGTAGAAGACATTGTAAGGTATCAAACTCCGATATTTAACTGGGGTCATATTATAGAATGCTAATCTGAAAAATTAGATGATTCTTGGTTTCATTAGCTGCCTCACCGGGACACGGCTTCTCCCTCTAAGAAATGCTTTTCTCCAGAAGAAAATAATAAAAATAATAGTAATAACTAACAAAAATCAAACACATCACAATGGAAAGATTATTCATTTATTACATACAATAGAAATCCAGTTTGATAAAGTCATTGTCATTAAATATATTCATGTATATAAGATCAATAAATAATTTCAATACATTAAAATCTTGTGATTGCTGTATAATCTAATGTAATACTAATAATTAAAATCAAATTATTATAATTATCCCATTATATCGTTTCAATAACATTCTGTTTTAGCGTCCTTTAACATCCGACCAAAACTGTTTCTATATGAAGTATTGTGTAGTTTTAACTAGACTAAGCTCAATTATCAGTATGTTGTCTCTGGCAATCAGTGGTTTCAACTCCGTTTACATCGATTTCAAAATTGGCACCGCTACAACTGTCCCCCTTTATCTTTATGAGAATTAAGACCAGCCAGTCAATATCGCAAAACTGGCCTAGACACAGCTAGACACAAAATGGTCAGGATTTCAACTCAACTGTTATAATTCAATTCCATACATTAAATAAATCATGTTATATTAAATTAAAGTAAAGCATTTAATAAATTCATTAATTAAATCATTACAAATAAAATAATTACTTTTAAGAAATGCCCGTTAAAACCGCAATTTAATAAAATTCTTACCAAATTTAATTAAAAGCAATAAAATTAATAATAAAGTAGTAGGTAGGTGCAGCTGACCCACACCGTCTCCTGCAAAAGTAGCTTAGAAACCGGGTCAGTGCACTCGATTGTGATTGGGCGTAACTTTGTTAAACTAATTAGTATGATGGAAAAGTTCGTAGCACACAATAAGAAAACAAAAACAGTTTATTCAAAAGTTTTAACAAATTTCTCAAAATATCTCCCAAAACACTAATCAACGACTCATTCTATCCTGCCACTTGTGGTAGAACTTGGCGCCAGTCCTGAGATGGGAACTGTCATAGAAGGAAAGCAACAGTTGTACCATCCAACTCCTCTTCACTCACTGTCGATCCTTAAATGTTTTTTCAGATTTTTGAATAGCGCAAAAATCACAAGGAGCTATATCTGGACTGTACGGAGGATGTGGAAAACAACTCGACTCCCATAAATCAGATATGCGGGCGTTAATTGGCCCTTGTGAAGGGCGAGCATTATCATGGTGTAAAAATATTCCCTTTACACCATTTTTTGGGGCGCTTCTCAGAAGGATGGCCGCAAAAGACTTGGCAACAGATTGTTGGTGTATCATCTTTGAGATCATCTCTCCCTCTTTCAACTTGATCATTTAACTATTCCCGTCGACGGAAGAATACGGCATACAAATATCTTCTTCACCTTATGTCGCTTTTGGAATTTTTGGGATTGAACCATCTCAAGAACCCATACTTTTGCTAACGCGAAGATAAATTATCAAAAAATATACCAGTCTCATCGCCCTGTCACAAATTGATTAATAATGTTGGGTCCTTTCAATTCGGAACCATTCAAGTTATCTGGCATATTTTTCAATCGGAATTTGCATTTGGTTCGATTGTGAGGGCAATGAGGACCATTGAACACAAACATATCTTGGGCACAGATGTTTTTGTACGATATTTTGAAAATTCGCTCTCAAGATATCTTAGCACTTTCGAATGGGGGGGGCGCAGCCACATTTTTCTCACTGGTCACTTCAACTGGCCGACCTGAACGAGGAAGGTCAATCTAAGACGTTCTGCTATCTGAAAAGTTACGACCACTTGGTTACGGAAGATAAGCAACAGTAATTTGCACCCCAAAAGCTACCATTAAATTTCATTTGTGGCGTCCATAAGCTGACTATTCCTCTTAAAAGAGTAAGTGATTATACTCGATATATCACGAAATTAAATCCAAAATATTTTTTCTTCCATTTCTGAAAATTTAGCAATTATAAAATCATAAAAAAATTTACCATCAATTCAAAAATTACCCTTATGTTTAATTTTAATTTAGTTGTTTTAAAACAGAATATTAATATTAACAGATTGCAGTGGTCACTTTAGTGCTACGAACTTTCAATCATCCTAATATTATAAGTGGCTCAGCAATACTCCAATTGTAGTTGGCTAAAGTATGCACGCGAGTTTTAATCAAGATTTATTAACTTTTTAAAGTGTATTGTAATTAAATTTTTAATTCTTAATATAAATATTTAAAATTAAATCTTTTTTTAAACATTTTTATTTGAATTTTTTCTTTTTTAATATTTCATTAACAAATGCAATTGCTTCACACTTGACTCTCAAGTGGCTTTGTTTTCCAGCATTCTGTTTGCAACAGACAATTTTATGATTAGATTATACAAGTCAGATATTATATATCAAATAATTATGTTGAGTTCACTAACTTTCCTCTTGAAATAATGTACAATATTTGGAATCATATTTTTTGTAAGAACATGGCTGGAAAATAATTCGGGTTCAATCAACATTTTGCTATCTTTACAATTTATACAAATCATTGTAACATCTATTTGTTTATAACGTTGTAAATAATTTTGGGGAATATTTTTTATTTATCATATTGTAATTTTTCAACTTCTATCGGTTCATGGCATGCCATTATTGACAATTTTCTGATTTAAAAAGATATGATTTTAAATTTTCGCAGTTTTGTCAACGAATCGAGAAGGATTATCAATTGAACATTCCATTTGGATTATTAATGTCTTGCGACACTTTACTTTATGATTAATATTTATAAAGTCAATAATACCATATTAATAATAACCATATCGCGCGCTTCATGTTGTAGGCTTAAAATAGAGATTTGAGTGTTTATTGATGGATTTTGGGTGGGAGTCTAGTACTTATATCGATTGATGCACGTTGAGTGAAAAGAGGCATGGAAAAGATACCTGAGAGAGTTTACGGGATTGGTATTTTAATTTATTTTTAAAATCGATAATAGTCTAGTAAGATTTTGTAAGTGGTATATTTTTCAAAAATAAATATTTCGATAAGGATCCCTACGCGACGCTGAGGGACTCACTTATTGTTTGTAGGAAAGAGGCATTTGGGAAAATCAGAAAAAGTCATACATAATAAATTTACGAAAACATTTTTTGGATCAGATCTTTTCTTTTTGATCGGAATATTTTTTTTATATTTTTTATTTTATTTTGTTGTTTAAATTAATAGAAAATTTTTAAAATCTTTAAAATAATTTTTTAAATTTTATAATTTTTTATTTTTTATAAATATTTTTTAAATATATTTTAAAGTACAATAAGTGTGCAAAAAAGCTCAGCATCATATTTTTTGGAAAGTGAGAATAAATGCAAAGTGTAAATGTAAAAGTATATTGATTTTTTAAAAAATTCGCAAAGATGTTTTCTGTTTTAATGTTTTTGTATGACTTTTTCTAATTTTTATTGAGTGATTTGAGCTGGTCCTAAAAATCAATTATATACATTGCAAAAGTAAATCTAGAAGTCTCGTGTCTAAGAATTGCTACGTTCTGGGCATTTCTTATGGGAAAGATATAGTCGTTCAGTATTGATCCTATAGCGAGTAGGGCCTGTGTCAGGCAGGATGCGTTTCGCTGGAAACCCTTGAATGGGTTTATCGCGCACTGTGTTAAGAAGGATTTAATAATTTTTGATATTCAACATAGGATAGTACTATGATATCGGGGGCAATTTAAGGTATTATAGATGATGAAGTGGAGGAGAGGATAATAAATACTGTGACGTAGATTGGTATTTTATTGATTTTTTAATCGATAATGGTCAAGTAATTTGTAAGTATTATATCTTTGTCAAAATATCTTTCGGACCCGCTTTAATTTTAAAGAAAAGAGGACAGATGGGAAACTCAGATGAGTCCATGATTGATATTTTCTTTTGATGTTTGACAGAAAAGATATGAATTTTTTAAAAAGTGTTTTAGTGCGTTTAAGTGGATTACGGCAATGTATAAATATATATGAATATACTATATGTGTGTATGTGTGTATGATGAGAAATTTAAATACTATAGGTGTGTGTATGTGTGTGGATAAAGTCTGTGTGTATAAGGGATGCATATGAGTTGCATCTAAGTTGCCATCAACATGTTGCAAAACCACAAAAATAATAGAAATACATAAAATCGGTAATTTATGCAGCCAAATCATCATGATAATGTCCAAGTGGATGATATGCATACAACCGCAATTGAATTGCCGCCATCTTGTATCCGAGTTGAATCACCGATCCCCACACCACCGAAGTTAAAGATCCCTCGGTGGTGCACAAGTGATGATCAGTTTTATAGCTCATAGTTAGGATCAATGGCAGATCAAGGTCAAGGATCAAGGTAGGATCAATGTCAGAATCAAGGTGGGGATTAGTTAAGTATGTATGCCTATTGCAGTCATGATTTTAATACTATTTACAACACATTAAACCAATTTTGAACCTGTATAGGGTATATTTTCTATATAAATATATGCAATAGAATATTTTTTTTAAAGATTATACTATAGTTGTTGTGATTATTAAATACAATAGGTTTACCATGTTAAATTTAATGCTACTGTTTGGTTTTTTGTAGTATTGTAATGACTTTATTAGACTTATTACATGTATTGGAGATGAAAATATTTCCATGACTTGTATAAAATTTAATGAAAACATTCAATGATTTCTAGTATATTTTTTATAACTTTTCACATTATTTCTAGTAAATGTCCCATAATATTTAATAGACTTCTTTTAATATTTTATTATATTACCATGACTTTAGTAATTTTTGATGTTTACACATAAAATATTTTTATTTAGAATATTTTTTATATAGGAAAGAGAAAAAATAAATAATCTAAATATTCATAAACAATAAATTAACAATAAATTTAACAATCATTCAAACAATCATTTGAACAACAATAATCGTTTCACAACACTTGATTCACGCTTCCTTTTTCCTCCTCTTCTTTATTGATTCAGTTTCAGAATTGTAAATTATTAGATTTGCGTATTCTTTGATATGAAAAAATGTTTTTCCTCTGCATATTTCATGTTTTGTAAAGCATTTCAATCAGTAAATATTTATATTGTTTATAGTCAGTTAAAGAAATAAATTGGTGACCGCTTCCTTTACTTAAATATTAAAACAAAATGAAAAATATATTTATAAAATGAAAATAAAATTATTAATATAAAACCATTTAAAATTAATACAATATAACATGTAAATTAAAAACTTTTAAATCTTAAACAAAAATAAAAATTAGAAAAAGCATAAAACTGAAAACAGAAAAAATATTAAATGAAAAACATTAAGATATTAAACAAAATAAAAAATAAATATGCAAACATGAAATATTAAAACAATAATTAAAATAAAAATTATTAAATTAAAAATAAAATATTTAAGATTTAAAGAAAATCAATAATTAATAGTAAGTATAACGAGAAAAATACAGTACGAATGCAAGCATAACAAAGACATTACACAAAAATGTAACGAAAGCAAAGAGAATGAATCAGTACATGTGCGATTTGAATTCAAACATTAACAAGACATTACAAAATGAATACAGGTAACAATACATTGAAAGTCACCGCAAGTTAACAATAAACTGTTATTAAAATGAAACAAAAAACTTAAATAAATAAAATTATAAATTACCAAAACATGTAAATACTTAACAGAAATAAAATTTACTTATTAATACAAAATATTTAAGATAAACAAAAAGTATGTAAATACTAAACAGAAAAAAATAAATTAATAAACATTAAAATGAAAATAAAAATAAATGTTACAAAACAGTTAATAGTATAACAAAAATTATAAATGAAATTCTATAAACCAAAAAAAATATTTAGATATTTAAACAACAATAAAATACAAAAACATGTAATAAATGATCATCCGTCGATTGAAAATATACAATACAAACCAACAGCATAATACACCATACAACGGTGAGAAAAGAGCAATATCCCTGTGTTCGATTGGTTGACATTAGGTCAGTTGTGTGTGTGATCAATAAATTTTAGCTTTAAAATTTGACCTGAAATTTTCTTACCTGTTGGGGCTTTGTTCTCATGCGCTACTATGTACCTACTGATAATAAAAAATTTGTTTTTTCCTCTGCAGTATTCATGTTTGTAAAGCATTTTCAATCAGTATATTTATTTTGTTTATAGTCAGTTAAAGAAAATAAAATTGGGTGACCGCTTCCTTACAGAATAAATTACTTTTTTAATTTTTTATTTATTATTAAAAATAAAGAAAGGTACAAAACATTATACAATACAACAATAAAACATAATATCATCACAGTCATAATCATCAATATGCTCAAGTATCATTTTCTCTTATTGATGTCGCTCGGGGATTTAATGAGCATTGCATTAAGATCAAATTGAACAGCCAAAGGCTTCTTCCACTAGGTCATCTATTTCGATTAATGTTTTTTCGAAAACTTATTCCCTATTCGCCATATTATTGATATTTATGAGATCTGGATATATACTTTGAAAATAAATCGAGCCATATCTAAGAAAAAATTAAAAATATAATTAAATACAAAATAAATTCTTAGCGAAATATCGCATGTATTCTTATCGCAGACCGTGCTTTATGAGTATCTTTCTCATCATCGCCCATCGGTAATAAACTCATAGAATTCTAGTGTTACCAGGTTTTGAGTCTTATGTAGATACTTCTTTAACATTTCTTCTATTTGTTTTGAAT
>JACMZG010000022.1:2900650-2958526 GCA_018340805.1 Microvelia longipes
GTTGGTTTTTTTTTTTTTTCTCATAAGAGATTCATTGAAAATTGCCTCTAGTTCTTCTGCTGTTCTGGCAGCTGCCAAAAGAAGATAGTCGTCGGTGAATGCTAGTCCTTGACAGTTGGGTGGTAAAACTAGTCGAAGTAATGAGTCGTACTGAATAATCCAGAAGCCGGGAGAGCTGGGGGATCCCTGCGAGCAGCAGCAGCTAGGGTTATCGGTTTTATAAACTGAATCAAATCTTGATTTACTTTTTCTGTTGGTAAAGTAGGATTGCACAAGGAGTAGGAGATTAGCTGGACATTTATTTTCTCTTAGTCGGTGGATGATCGTGGGCTGCCATGCAGCGTCAAATAAATGCCCCTTCAATGACTAGTGATATCAATGCGACATGCATTTTAATTTCTAAATTAGCTTCAACAAAGGTTTTTAGTTCCATTATGGCGTCGGTGGTGCTGGTTTATGGTCTAAAACCAAATTGGCGATTGCTAAGAAGATCGTTGAAATGAAGATAGTGCATAATTCGGTCTATCATCAAACGTTCAAATAATTTAGCTAAAGTCGAAAGTAAGCTTATTGGTCTGTATTAGCATGCATTTTTAAGGTGAGATCGACCTGGTTTTTCTATCATAATTATTTTTGAAGTTTTCCAACAAGTAGGAAATATAGCTCTTTTTAGGCATTCATTAAAGATGGCAGTAAAAAGGTTTGGAAAAATTTCAAAAGTTTTTTTTCAAGTATGGCAAGAGTAATGCCTTCTTCACCTGAGGCTTTATTAAGAGCGGCTTTTTATAAAACAATGTATGTATGGTGTATGTGTATGTATGTATGTATTGTATTGATATATACATATATTTCAATATGTATTATTTTTATATTGTATTAACTAGTTTATTTTCAAAAAGTATAATTTAAAAAATTGAAATTTACGATAATCTATTAGAAGTTTAAAAAAAAAAAAAATAAATAAAAAATAAATAAATAAAAAAAATTTAGTATTTAAAAAATTTAATATTAAATTATAAATTACAAAAAGAAAAAGAAAAATTAAAGATGAAAAGAAAAAATATTGAAGAAAAAAGAAAATTAATAAAAAAGAAAAATAAAAAATTATAAAGCTATCTTGAACAAATGCATAGAAAATGCATGCAAAAAGAAAAAAGCAGATAAAAGATCAACATGTTATGCGAAAGCGGTGCATGTTAGAAAATAAAGAGCCATAGCAGGGATACTGTAAATTAAAAAAAAAAAAAAAAAAAAATTATGTGCTAGTGAAAAAGGATGTGACAGAGATAAAATAAAAAAATATAATAAAGTGAATAAATAAAGGTAAACAAATAAAGTAAGAAGGTTAATATAAAAAAAGGGCAAAAATTATCTTAAATTTATTCCTGGGGGTTTTTAGATTTGGTCACCAACTGGTAGGCTTGCTCCATTTGTTTTCTGTCATGATCTGAGGTATTGGGGTGGGTTTTCAGGATACGAACATTAAAGCACGCATCAAATGCTGTGTTGTGAGTAATTGCATGGTTGGCAACCGGGAGGTGAATGAGGTTATTGGTCACAGAGCTTCGGTGGTTGTTAATGCGGTAGTTGAGTGTGTGCTGGTTTCACCAATATAGAAGGCATCGCATAGCTTACATTCTAAGACGTATACAA
This sequence comes from Microvelia longipes, assembly GCA_018340805.1. NCBI lineage: Eukaryota > Metazoa > Arthropoda > Insecta > Hemiptera > Veliidae > Microvelia > Microvelia longipes. The sequence goes on from JACMZG010000022.1 coordinate 2,902,304, forward strand.
CGTTGGCCGATTTACAGTTGGAGTTCGAATAAATAGGGTATGATACATTGGTAGATGGGCTGGTAAACACAGTTGACGGGTTCGTTAAGTTGCAGGTCAAACACCGGGGCTTGTTGCATTTATGGGTGCCCGGGTTGGGTTTGGGTCCAATGTTCTGGTCAGGGTTGGTATGAACAACTAGGTTTCTTAGGTTAGGCGGTCTACGGAAGGATATAGAAGGTGCTTTGGGTAATAGATTTCTAGTGAGAGGAGAGCTATCAAGAATGGGAAGACCCGATCTGAGCACGGTATTGAGTTTATGTAGACCCGGGGTAAAAGTGGTTACTAAGTTTATAGGGGTGCTTAGATTAGGGTCTGGCGGCTCCCGAGGGTAATAAGGCTTGTTTAATTGCCTTTCTACAAGTGCCTCAGGGTAGCCTCTGGCTAAAAGAGCTTGTGAGAGGCCAGCGTTGAATCTATCCAGGTTCTCTTCGTTCGAACAAATTCTGCGACCTCTAGTTGCAAGTGAATAAGGGATAGCATTTTTAGTGTGAGATGGATGGCAGGATGAGTAGTGCAAATATTGTTGGTGATTAGGCTTTATGTGAACAGATGTAGTGAAGGAGCCGTTTTCAATTTTGAGGTCAACATCAAGAAAAGTAGCAGAAGTTTTTGAATATGACCATGTGAATTTTACACTAAAACTAGAGTTCAATGAGTTTAAAAATAATAGCAATGAATCCAAATCATGTTGCCAGACCATAAAGATATCATCTATAAACCTGCGCCAGCATAGCGGCTTAAGATTTTGATTTTCAAGGAAAGATTCTTCTAGTTTACCCATAAAAAGGTTCGAGTATGAGGGTGCAAAGGTCGTTCCCATCGCGGTACCCGTCACTTGAAGGTAAAAGCTGTCATTAAAGCGGAAGACATTTGACGTAAGTATTAGCTTAGCGAGTTGGACAAAATTCTGTGGAGGGGGATTGCGGATGAGGTCGCTGGTTTAAGTAGTACTCCATGGCTGCTAGGCCCTCATCATGAGGAATATTGGTGTAAAGAGCAGTAACGTCTATTGTGACTAGGAGAGCATCAGGTGGAAGAGGGGTAGGAATAGATCGTAAAAAGTTTAAGAAGTCGTAGGTATCGCGTGTGTATGATGGTAGGTCTTTAACTATCGGTTGCAGGAAAAAGTCAACATAAGCAGAGATCCGTTCTGTATTACTACCGTAACCAGCAAGGATGGGTCGTCCTTGTTTAGGGTTGTCAGTTTTATGTATTTTGGGGAGAAGATAGAAATGGGGGGTACGTGGTGAGGTAGGGACAAGTAGTGAGACAGTTTCTTCAGATAGATTTTCTGTAGTAGCTTTACTGTTTATGTACTCTTTTATTTGTTTGTTGTAGTCTAGCGTAGTGTCTTGAGGAAGTTCTTGGTACGAGGCTGAAGAGAGTTGGCGAAGGGCTTCGGCGTCATAATCTGTTCGGTCTATTACAACCGTGGTAGACCCTTTGTCCGCTGGAAGTACCATAATGTCAGGGTCTGAGCGAAGAGAATTTATTGCCTGTCTTTCTTCGAAAGAGAGGTTTTGATGGTGAGGCAGCGAGTTTGGAAAAATAGGGTCAGTGACCTGGTTAAGAACATGTTTTATGTATAATTCAAGAGGATGATTAGGGTCGAGAGCAGGGGGGTCTCGAGAGGTAGAAGGTTTAAACTTTATGAGAGAGCTATGAACTTTATTTGTGTAATTTGAAGGGTTATTGTTCCAAAAGAATTTCCATCGGAGGCTTCTAGCAAATTTGAGCGTGTCTTGAACAAGATTAAAGTGGTTAAATTTAGGGGTGGGGGCAAAGGTAAGACCCTTCGACAGAACAGCTTTTTCAGATTCCGAGAGATTTTTTGAAGATAGATTGAGGACGTCATGTGTCTCTGCAATTTCGTCTGTGGTGGGAGGCGGAGGTTGAGGTGGACGTGGTGGCGGTTGAGGCTGGCGTTGAGGAAATATAGGTAGACCTGGTGGTGGCGGTGGTAAATTAAAGATGTCCGTAAGGCAAGGCTTGTCACCAATCAGAGGCGGTGGAGGGGCAGTCAGCACTGGGTGAAGAGGGAAAACATTTCCAGCTTTGAAGTGACTATTGATTAAGCAGTTTATTTTTTTGGAGTGCGTACGCTGGTGAGAGTCTTGTTCAGCAACAGCATCAGATAAGATAGATATAGCATCTCCTATAAATGAATCGTGAATGTTAAGAATTGAGTTAAGCAGTAATTTAAGTTCATTAAGATGTTGGTCAACAATAGTTTTATAGTGCTTGTAGACTATAGTTGTTAATCTGAGAGAAGTCTTATACTGAAAAAGATAAAGTTCGGATCTGATAGAGGGAGGGGTTCCGCTGATAGGAAATTTAACTGTGAGTCCGTTAGGTGGTAAGTTATTAATACTCCTGTAAGTTATTATTATTATAAAAGATTGTTATATATAATATATATATATATATATATATATATATATATATATATATATATATTATTAAATATAATATATATATATATATATATATATATATATATATATATATATATATATATATATATATATATATATATATATATATATATATATATATATATATATATATATATATGATATTTATATTATAATTTTATTTTTTTCACACATTTTTTGCGGGTTTAGGTTATGTAAAAATTTCGGGGGGGCTGAAGCCCCCTCAGCCCCCCCTGGCTACGCTACTGGAGATATATACTAGAATGTGGGCATTAGTCTATCTCAATACATTGAGAGGCCTGAACCATCTTTTCGGGGCTCTCAGGGGCTCTGTGTAACCTCATTGAAACCTCCTTCAAGAGTGAGTTAAGGTGCTCAAAATTATATAAATCGCACAGATTTCAATTTTATGGATGTTAAAATGCACAGATAAAATGTTTTATGAAACGAGCGTCAAATCGTCAAAATCGGATGACTACAACCAAAGTTATGGCTCTTTCAAAAACACCAAAGAAATGGTTAATTTATGCAAAATCAGCAAATTTGTTTGGTCATTTAACAAATTTTATAACTTAAATTGTAGTCACCCAATTTTGACAAAAAGACACTCGTTCTATAGGAAATTTTATCAGCTATAAAAAATGTTCTCTTCATGTTTTGCATATGTCCTACAGGGAACCACTTATTGTAAGAAAACTGAAATTTGTGCGATTTTATAAAATATTGAGCATGCACAATCATATTAAGGGCCTTCACTCTGGATGGGCAGACTATGTTTTTCCTTCATAATTTAAGGTTTTTCAGAAAAAATTGGATTGAAGTAGTACAAAATGAGTCACATTTTTAAGCCTGGCTCTTGGACGAATACTGCTCCTTAATTCTATACATTCATTCATTATAAATCTGTGGATCCATGCACCCACAATATATATTCATTGATAATATACGCAATATAAAATTAAAAACACATATTCAAACAACTAAAAACAACACGTTAAACTTTTAAAACATCATCATTTCATGAAGTCATTAATTTTGCAAAGGAGACAAATGCTTTTAAAACAAATTTTTAAAACAAATGCATAAATGTTTAAAACAAATGCATCGTGATTACTCATTTTACTATTCCTCATTTATGCTGTAGGTTTATTGGAAAAGTAATGTGTTAGGAAAATATCCAAAACGGGGATGACACCTGAATTACCTGTTTCAAGTAGTTTTCATAAAGTTGTCTGTTTGCATGCGTGTGTGTGTCCCAGTGTATTTACAGTCTATCGTTTAGTTTAAAAATCCCCAAGGTCATAAGTATTTTGGGGATTGACCAATCAGAGAAGCCGCTGCCAACATCTCACTTAAAAAGAGAGAATAATCCCTACCACAATAACCGCTGTAGGGAAAAAACCTTCTTCCCGGCAATCATTTGCTTTGTTTGTGGTTCTTCTTTTGTTTACATCGTTTAGAAAACTACTTTCAAATTAATCTTAAAAATTATAATTTAAAATAAAACTACACAAAAGAAATGTAAAAAAAACATCGCCAAGAAAATACGGGTAAAATAACCTGATTTGTTTACATAGTTTTTTCCCGCTCCCTTCTTGCAGGGATTTTTTTTCTTAAGAATCAGTGGTGTCTAAACTGACCTGTCAAGATTTTTAAACTAAACAATTGACAGTATGCTAGAGAGTTAAAACTTTTTGTACAAAAATCAGTCTATAGGTGCAGTTCTGCTATCCAGAAAATAATTTGTTTATGATGTCATTAATCCACAAAAATGATTCAGCAAAAAATTTTGAAAAATCATATAACACGGAAAAATGTTGTGATCAATTTAAATTCTGCTCGCATGTATAAGACTAACATATGTGCTAATTTTCATCTCATTGTCAGCATTATCAGTTTTTATCAAATGACTTGTTTTTTTTTTTAAAAAAAAATATAAAAAACTAAAAATAATCTAATTGAGTTGAAATTTGGCACAAGTGTATACCTTAACATAATTTATACTAAGTTTAATTTCGATATGACAAGTATATCCATGACCAGCATCGAGCGTGGTCAGTGCCTGGATGGGTGACTGGTGTGAATGAAACGGTTCAATCAGATGACAAGTGAAGCAAGTACAAAATAAGCAGGATAAAAACGTAATGATTCCGATGTGATGAGGAGAAGTTCCAAAGTACCTCGTAATCGATTTTTTAAATTCTTTTAGAAATAAATGTAATAACCTGTTACTTACCATATATTTGATTGTTCATCAGTTAATATTCTAAGTAAGAATTTAGCGTCACAGTTAGGTACATTAGTTTGAGGAACTATAATATAATCTCCTGGAGTAATGTGAAGAATGTTACAACTTCTCTAGCTATGGAATGATTTGTTACATCCAGTGGTTTCTGAAACACAATCAACCAAGCTGATTTAATATCAAGATAAAATAAAATAAATAAAATAAAATACTTTATTTCTCACTAATTTACAGTTTTACAATAAAGTTTTATCTTTTGACTATATTATATAATAAATTATTTGAGTAAATTAATATTCATAATAATATACAATTTTTAATTTATATAATTATTACAATTTTGACAGAGGTGAGCGCCACCAAAAAGCATAAGGCTTGAACTAGGGGGCGGCCGCTATGGATGACATTGTTATATATATATATATATAGTTTCAGTACCATGCATTTTTTAATAGAGGTTTGTTTATTTTTCAATGTTTTATAAATGAATAAAGTTAAACTAAAGATTAGATAGTAAATAAGATATTGCAATATGTCATATAAAAATAATAGCCAGTTATTCTAGATTTGATTAAAGATAGTTATTCTAGTTAGATAGTAATGTTTAAACAAGTTTTTCAACACTATGAAGGGGGTCTTCAGTTTTTACCTTTAACTCAAAATAAGAGTAGTGCTGGGGCTCAATTTACTTAAGGGTTTTAATGAGTATTGAATGGTCTTCTATATGAGGGCCTTATTAAAAAATTAGCTAGTGAAGTTGATTGAGAAGCAAACAGTACTCGGGGACAATGTGACAGGTCGCAGAGTGAGACCATAGAGAGCATATATACCCTCTAGAGATTCAAACTCTGTGTCCTAAATGTATGAGTGAGGCAGACAAAGCGTTGATGTGCAATTACAAAGTAGATGTGTATAAAGAGAAAGTAAAACGTATATAGTATAAGTTATTTAGTAGTTCCAAAGTTAACAAGTAACTTCGTCGATTAGGTAGTAAAATATTTTTTGAGAGTTTGATAACGATCCTAGATAATTGCTAGTGAGATAAGTCTGGCAAGCGGGGTAAGATAATTGCTTGCTTAGATAACCTATAGAAGATTATTGGCCACTGGCTAGGCAACGCCTAAGTGCACATCCATTCAAAGTGTCCAACATGAGATCATCATAACTCTTTCCCCTTTATACAATTATCCATTGTCTGATCGCCTAATTATTATGGGCACCAATAAAAATGATATGTTACCTGTTCAGAAACAAATTGAGGTGTGAGCCTAGACATTGATGAAGGTACTTCATAAACCGCGAAACCTATGGGATGTAAATTCTTTTTATTCTTTGGTTCAGGTGGCTGAGTCTCGTAGTACTGTGTTACCGATACAACTACGTGACATTTATTAGATGTGCTCCTTGGTATTACTATGTGGAATTGTGGATTCATAGCTGTGGTATCTGAAATCAAATCTTTAGTTGAAATGGTTCTACTTTTTTTATTTATAGCAATTTAAGTAAGGAGTAAAATTAAGATAATACCTCAATATAAGATTACAAAGATTTAACTTGATAAAAGCAAACTAGTATTATCAGCCCTCATTTTCTTCCATCTTATCAAGAAGTTTGAGGGACTTAATATATCGAAAGCTATGTTGTTTTAAGTGTTGGTAAAAAAAGGGCTAAAACTTGAGGTCTACTCAATACCCTTGACTACTGTCTACTCTTACTACTACTAGCAAGTAGTTTGATAGAAAATAAAGATAGGGGTAGATGAAAGAATATAATAGGTATAAAATGTCGGAAGGTATACAAGAGAATCAGACTGAAGGTAGAGGTGAACTCGGTGCTGACATCTAGTGGTAGATCTGAAACTAATTATCCTTACTGTAACATTCTTCCCACTTTTTTAAGTTAGCATTATGAAATCATATCGTTTTTATTACCATTTTAACGAAACGAGAATCTAATTGAAATTAGCCATTATTATATAAAACAAATAATTGGATTAATAAATTTAAAACCAGAAGTAGTTTTCTGAAAATAAGAGGGCAGTAGCGCATTCTCGTGGTTGGCATGGTGAAACTACCAAATTAAATACTAGCGCTCCTGTTAGTTGGCTACGGAAGTAACCTTTTTTTGTCCGAAATTATAAATTCCAGGACCACATTTCTTTATCTATATATTCTTTGAGGGAGATAAGTCGATGATTTCGTGGTTGGTGACAAAGCTGAAAAATCTGTTTAAATCACTAAACATGACAGCAGTTTTCTATTACTATTACTTCTACTACTAGTTCTCAGATTGGCTGAGAAACATTTAAACATTAACATCCGGACAACATCTCTGCACTACTAAGAATCCCTTCAATTGTTACCTTTTGAAAGAACTTTAAGTCCGTTTAGATTTTATTATCTTTGCTTTAAGTATTGAAAAATACTTGAAAAGTCTGCGAAATTTAATATGCCATTTTATATGCCATTATTAATGACGCATAATTTTTTCTATCACTTAATTCGTTCACAAGTTGATTATAGTTTATACCTATAATACACTCGGATAAAATTTTGATTAATTGTTCTTTGTCTTTACCACTAAAATTTGGTCCTCCTCCAGCATTATAGCCAGATCTCCATCTTCTCCTGGCAAGTACAGCTCTCCAAGGTTGTTTTGATTGTAGTGCTGGTTCCACTAACCAGTCATCTGGTCCTATATGTACTAAATCTAAATGTGTAAAATGTCTGGCAAAATCTTCAAAAGACATCCTGAAATCAGAGAACGATTTAGAGGAAACTGGAAGTTTATGATTTTAATTAATATTAATTTTAGGAGTAAATAGTAATTACAATTAATATTTTAATTACTATTTACTCTTAAAATTTCGGAATCATGTACTTTTACAACATCAGGCTTGTCTTAACAAAACCAGCGTGTGTTTTTATGACAATGGATTACATCTGATTAACACAGCGTGTGTTTTATGACAATGGATTTACATCTGATTAAATTTGCTCATAACTATAGTCATTTGTTTTTCAATATGTTTATAACTCATAACTGTTTTATTTGTGACTAATTTAATACGCCTATATACTATATTTGTGGTAAACACATTAACGAAGTTAAACTATACTATTAGTATCAGTTCCGATTTTATCGATGACGCACATACACACACACGCACACACACACACACACACACACACACACACACAATATATATATCATATACGTGATTTATATGACAAATAATCCAATTGAGTAGCAACTCGGTACTTGTGTATACCTGTACCGTGTATTTGTATACATTTACGCAATAAATAAGTACACGAAGTTTCGATTCAGTACGACAAGTATATCCCGTTTTTGTTGAATCATAAAAGTTAACAGCATTGAGCGTGGTCACTGCCTGGATGGGTGACCGTAGGAAATTAAAACGGATGTATTTACTATCTGAGGACGAGCGAAGCGAACCGATGTGATGAGAAAAGTTCTAGATAACCGTACCCGATTTTTCTATTATACTCTTGCACAGGAATATATTTGCTTTATTTTGCAGCTCAGCAGTATATTAATTGCTTTATCTTACTGCACACCAGCATAAAAGCACACCAGCCTGAAACATCTATTTGGGGCTCTCAAGGGCTCTGTGTAACCTCATTGCAATCTCCTTTTAGAGTGGTAAAGTTAAAATAAATCAATTTAATTTCGGCTTCCGCACATTTTTTGTGTGTTGATTTGTATTTTAAACGTTCTACTATATAATTTATTGTAATTTTGTCCTGATTATTTGATTTTATTTATAAGCGGAGGTGTTCAGGTTACTTTTTCGATGTTTCAAAATTGAAACTATAGGGCCTTTCTAGTAATTATTTCTCTATGAACCATAGCATGTTCAGTCGTGCCGTTCCGTCTTAGAATAATACTATATATAGAAGGAGCACAGGCCGTAAACACAATGTAATTCCACTGATAACACGAAAGCCGTTGACTGGTGCAACTAAGTAATGCTGCCAACCTACAACAAAACATTATTTTAAATATATGTCTTTATATCTATTAATAAAGAAAGATCGTAAAAGAACAAATATAAGAACTTAAAACACCTGCTGAGTATTAATAAAACCGGTCTTAGATGCAAAAGGGTGACGGAATACAAGAATCTACATTTAGTTGACGAGACTACTTATTATATATTAATATTTAATAAATACGTTAAACTACAATTTAAAAATGCTTAAAATATTGTATTGCACCCGATATTTATATTAGTATTTTATGAATAATCAATCAATTAATTAATAATAGACATAATAATTCAGCAACCGAAAGTATTGCCAACTTTTTTTTAGAAAAATTGTATATTGTTATGTGGCAGCATTACTTAGTGGCACCAGTGAACCGACTTTCGTGTTATCAGTAGTGCTCCTTCTATAAATAGTATTATTCTAAGCGTTCCGTGCTCACAGGTCAGTATACGTTTAGACCTCGGGCTGTCAACGAGCTTCTATTTATTACGTAAGTAATTAATGTAATTTTAATCAAATTTATTAAATTAACTTTCTAATACGGTTAACGGTTAACTTCCAACACGTTTCTAACTTTTAATTTCATTGATTGATTTTAATCAATCAAGTAAATTGATGTGAAATCTTTTCATTATTTAAATTACAAACTTTTGGGTATTTAAAATAATAACGCAGCTATTTGAAAATGCAAGTCACTTTGGATTCATTAAATTGTGATCGGTCAAGTTTTGAATTCATCAAAATGAGTTATTTATATGAAAATAACCTATAAGGTCCTAATAATGCGTGATTGATATAAAAGTTTTATGTCCCGCTTCTTACGATAGGGAGGTTTACTTAAACGTCTTTGGTTGTTTTCCGCTTGATTTTCTCTAATAAGTGGGAATAAGTATTAAAATAAATAAATCGAATGAGCTGTTTATTAATAATGCAAAATAAAATTCCCGACGTTATAATTTTAAAATATCGTATGATTTGAAACTATATTTAAAGGAAATTAAAATTTTGGGATAAGTTAGATTAACTTATTAATAAAAATATGATCTCATTAAGGTCCGATTTTTCAGACCTCTTCTACATGTTTGGTATCCGCAGATTTTCACGTCAGACCTCTATTTGTGGGTTCGATTTAATCGTTAAGTTATACCTGTGTTATTTTCATTTGCTCATTGTTGTTTTTTTGTTTGTAATAAGTTACTGTAATTTTGTACTGATTATTTTATTTTATTTATACGCGAAGGTGGTCAGGTTACTTTTTCGATGTTTCAAAATTGAAACTATAGAGCCCCTCTAGTAATAATTTCTCTATGAACCTTAGCATGTTCAGACGTGCCGTTCCGTGCTCACAGGTCAGTATGCGTTAGACCTCGGGCTGTTTAACGAGTTTTTATTTATTACGTAAGTAATTAATCGAATAATTAATATTTCAATAAAAACTATTTAATTAAATTCCTAATGAGGGTACATTTCTTTAAAAGATAACCACATATACGTTCCCGTTCCTACATTAAAATCAGTCGGTCCGAGATAAAATCTTTAAACTAATTTCCATAGAAACAATTCACTACTAATTTATCTAAACTTAAAACTTACGAAAGGGCCATTTTTAAAACTACGAAGCTATTCAAAATTCTGTCTAGTTTTGCATTCATTTAGTTGTGATAGGTCTTGTTCTTAATTTTAGCAAAATAAGTTTGTATGAAAAAACCTATAAGGTCTTTTAATGCGTAAGCTATGAAAGTTCTGTTTCGATATTTCTTTTAGTAAATTGCCATTGGAAATCATTTTTGAGTTTGGCTAATTAGATCAAGTGCTAGAAAAAAAGAAAGTAGAATCAATTTATAATAATTATAAACGAATTCTTGACTCCATAATTGCAAAATATAACAAGCTTAAAACTAATTTTAGAAGAAAAAAAAAAAAAATACAGATAAGTTAGCGTAACTTATTAATACCAAATTTGATTCTATTACAAGCTGACATTTCAGACCTCTAATACACGTTTGAAATTGGCCGATATTGAGTCAGACCTCTATGCGTTGGTTCGATTTTTTCCATTTAGTTATACTTTAGTTATTTTTGTCTTCATATTGTTCGCTTCTTCATTTCATAGTTTTAATCATAGATTTAATTTAATTTATTTAAATTAATTTAAATAATTTACATTAGTCGCTAATTTTATTGTTTTAAATTAACTTAATTCATTTTAATATTATTTTATTGTTAATTTATATTTCTAGTTAGTATTTTTTATTTTATTTATTAAAGAAATTAATGCAATTAATTACAAATATTTTATTTGGGTTTATTATAATATAATCGTAATGGTCTTTGTTTTTAGAAGTGCGTTTAATTCAGATTCATAGCGCAGTAAACAATGAAACATTTTCTGCACATGAGCCTAACAGTACAGTTTGAAACTCTAAGGTCCTCCCAAGGTGTGTCTCCAAGGCGATTTTATTCTTTTGTATTATTCAGGTATTTAAATTTAAAATATTTTATAATTAATATTTATATAAAATATTAATGTTATAATAGTCCAAGCCTGGTTTGAACCCATTTACGATTTGTTTTCACCTAAGGTCCCCGCTGAGTTCATCCAAGGCTTCGATCATAATTATTTGGAGATTGCCTCAAAAACAGTTCGATGGTTGCAACTGTTGTATGAGCCTATATAGCGTAAATGATTAAGCCTCATAATGATCGAAAGTCCGCTATGGTGTTGTTGCGGATAAATGTAACATCCGTAGAGTGGCTTTTTTTATTATTTTTTGGCAAACTCTTGGAATATGACAAACTCTTTTACATAGTCCTTCTATTTTGCATCTCAATTACAATTCTAATTTCCGTCAGATTTACATGACGGGCCGAGTTTCCAACTACTTTGAAATTTAACAGTTTTTTGAAATAGGATCCTTATCTTTAGAACAAAAATGGGCCTGTTTTAAATAGTTAATCAAATATTGGTTTGTCTTACCAGAATTCTCCATCAGATCTGACTCTGACGCTAAGTAGTTCCTTATCTCTCTCCGACAGAGCATCCCACTCCCATGATCTCTCTGACCACGGACCCGTCCATTCTCCTCTTCCCCATGGATTCTTCAACCTGACTAGTGGAGTTTCACCGCCTCCTTGTGACGGACCCCTAACTCTTGCTAATCCAGTAACACTGTATGCTGTCCCTGTCATAAGTCCGTTCCTTAGTCTCAACTGCCGTTTGTTTTCCTTCTCGGGATTGATGGTAGCTATTAGGAGGGAAGACCTGGGGACGGCGCTGTTCAGCACCTGATACGTGAGGAACCTGTCTTGTGATGTTAATCCAAATGACTGGACAATACCACCTGTTAGATCTTGAAGAGCACGAGTTGTTGAACCTCCCAACCAGACATTTTCGTAGCAACCATACAATCTGAAAGTTTAATGGATTAATTAAGAACAACAAATTAAGAAGGTTTATAAACCCTTTGTTAGGAATTATTTTGATTGGGGATTATTACAGTTAAGTTTATCGGCATTGGATGTCTATCACCTTTGGCTACAGTAGCGGGTGATATTACGTTATATGTATAATTACGTTGATATTACGTGATATAACGTGTGATCTACGTTAACTCGGGTTAACGCAAGGAACCCGAGACTAGAAACTGATTAAACCTTTTTTTATCGGTTATGTAAACATTTCTAGAGGGTTTAGGGTCCTTTAGGCCATTTTAATACATTTATTAAAAATATTTTAATATTGGCCAATATTAAAATATATTAATATTTTAATCATTGGCCCTTTGGTAAATATTTATACATTATTATACTTAGGTTACAAGGAAGAATGAATGGATCGTATCAATCTTGTCTCTTCCAATGCGTGAAAATCTTCTTATATTTCACCAATGTTTAGACCTGGTCACATCCGATGCGAGTAAAGAAGAAAAAAATCTTACCAGAAAGTTTCTTTCTTTCGATTATCCTCACTATCCTCTTTTAGCTAAAACTACGCACAAGCCAGTTATACTAACCTAAATGACTGAATAGTGATTATTTAAATTTTACTAAAAGGACTATAACGTTTTTTCAAAGTAAGAGGTCATTCTTCTTTCCAAAGAGGATTCTTTTTTCTACCGAAAGATTCCAACCATCAACAATTATAATATATAAAAATCCATAGGTCTTTGAAATCTCCACTTAGAAAAAACATTTGAAGCCCTGTATAACATTGTTTCATTGTAAATTTTCAATTATTTTTTTGAAAATTCGCTTTCAAAGAACTAGAAGTTCCCAACCTTGGAACAGGGCTTATATTTTAAAACTGGAAGATAAAAACCTAATAAACTTTTGATTTTTCCTGATTTTTAATTTCCTTAATGGGTGTGAAATTCATCACTCCTTTTCTGACACATTGGTTTCTTGGGCTTTAGGATTATCTGGCTTTAATTTGATTCAGAACTTATTATTTATACCTTGTTTATTCAATGAATGTTAAACCTGTATAATGTTAGGTAGTGCAGTAATATTTCATGCTTAGCTCGTGACGGTCTTGCTACGGATGGGCGCGCTTACGGTCCTCGTAATGAAACACCTGCCTGTATTATGGGTTATTATAAAATCATAATCTATCTTTTTCAATTAGTCAAAGGTATTAATCGTTTAATTTTCTTTAGACCCAAGAATCTAATTTAAACGTTGGCTATTTAAATAATATTTATTAATTGAGGTAGCAAGGACACTTAAGAAACTAGATGAATTTTCATTTTTATTGAATTCAACCAATCAAAGTTATCAGTAGTATAAGAAAAGGATGGTCCTAGGCGGATTTAAGATCAGAGTTTGAACAGGGAGAGGGGGGGTGCAAACATCTAACTTAATTTTATACACGTATGTGTTTTACTTAGAATTTGTACTTACTTGGCATAAGCTTTTTCAAGCAAGGCAGCCCAGAACTCAGTAGGATTTGTACAGTGTGAATAGACAAGCCTTCCCCTGAAGGTAGGTAGTCTGTCGTCGACTAGCACTTCCTTCCACTCTCCAAAATGCCAAAGTCTAAATCTGTAAAGGAAAATTTCAAAATATTATCCCCGTAAAAGACCCAATGTACTTATTAAAGTACATGAAGTATAAAATGTAAACAGCTTTGCTGAAATCAGTTTTTACCCTGCCAAAATCAGTTATGGAAGTAAGTATCGAAATCATAATGTCGCTGCATTAAGTCCCATTAAGAGTATATATTTTTATTTTAAGCTTGAGAAATCATTGATGTCAAAAAGACGTGTTTATATCCAGATATGATGCTTATAATATTGCTTATCTACAGTATTAAACAAATTGAGGATATATATCTATGGGATGTATATATCATACTATTAGGTGTCTCAATGAAGTTATTCCTAGGGTATACTTCAAGGTTCACGCATTGTCTGAATTTTATCCAGCTGAACATCCTGTGGACCAACTAGGAAACAATAGAATTCTTTGACCGCTGATCTTTAGCAGACTGTCAGCTGATCAAAACAAGCACTGCTAACTAAGATATTGAGTAATGGAGTTAACTTATAACACCAAAAAAAACACCAAAATCTCTCCAAACCTTTTTTTGTGTAAAAAATAAACGTTTTGTTGAAAGATATTCGCGATATAAAGAGATAGTTGCAAGGTTGGCAATACCAATGGCGGGAAAACTAAAGGATGATCAAAAACTTTTATGTTTTTGATCCGTGTTTACATAAAAGTGTTTACATCCTACGATGTAAACATTGTAGGATTAGGATAGGATCCAACAGAAATTATTATTTTGTATTTCTTTATGGCTCGTTAATTTATAATAAATGAGTTAAAAATTAATAGAACGATCCTCAATGCTAAAAAAATTGTCAATACTTTATGGATAAATACTTCGATAATACCAGGCTTTTAAATCAGGCTCTTATTAATACAGACATGGATTTGTCTGATTTAACCCAGAGATAATCTAAACGGATAATTTAAACAAACAAGAGTGAATTTAGTGAGTTATTAATTACTTTAGTGAGTAAATAAAATTGATAAACAATTAATAAATTAAAACACCATTATGGTAAAAATCAGCTTGTTATCAGTAAATTAAAATACCCATTACAACTAAGTTTATCAATTTAATTAATTAAAAAAGTAATTTTGTGAGTTTGTGCAAACTAAAATGATTCAAAAGTAAACTTAATTAACAATAAATGATAATAATAAACCGATAATTCATATCAGTTAATTTAAATACCTGTGACAACCCATTAAAAAACTATTTTTCAATGAAATTTTAATTCTACTGAGTTCATACGCCCTAAAATTTATTAAATTAATGCACTCTAATACAAAAATTTAAGAAATAATCGTCAAAAATAGGAAAAACCAAAAAAGCCCCATAGGGACTTTAACAACGAAAGGGGTTTCGTTATCAATTTCTTATCAGCAACGGTGGCGCTGTTACGGTCGTTTTCTGATGAAACGATTCGCTGTTACATCGCGAATCGTTTTCTTTAGCGTAAGAAATATTAAAATAGATAAAATGTTCCCAAAATTTTACACATCTTAATACGTAATTAGTAGCAATCTAATATGTAGAGATAGTAAACACTTTTCTTTTTCTGCCTTAATAAATTTTACTTTCCAACGCAAAACCTGATGTCACTTTATTATTTAATAAAGGTACCATTCCATTATAATACAAGTGTGAACATATGATTTGACACCTAATATGGATTTTATAACTAGTGAAAGTCATGTCAAATTCAGAGCAGAGTAAAAGGTGATACCTATCAAATTACACTATATGTCATATAGAAACTTATAGTCAATGAAAGGTTGATATTACTTTGATACAAAGAGACTTTGAAACATGCCTTATCTCATATATTCTTAGATTAAGATGTAATGAATTCATTGATGATGACGTAATAAGTTCGTTAATTATGAATATCGACTACAAATGTTAAAAATATCGCGAGAAAGTCATATTGCATAGTAATGTATCATATTACTTTATACAAAGATTAATACCACTTGTATAGAAACATTAAGTCTGTGAAATGTTGAAGTAGTTAGGAAGGTTTAAGTTAACACTAGATTGATACGTCTTTGATACATCCTGCCGTGTTCGAGTGTCACTGATCTCTTACCCATATCCTGTTAAATCTTTTAGATGTTTTGTTTGATAACCCACATCCTCCTATCGAATTTTTTATATATATTACATTTAATCTTTTAATTTATTTATTGTACGATTGACTTCTAGGCTTCGTCAATTAGATTAAAGCCAAATCTATTTTTTGAGGGAAACTCCTCATGTGTGACCCATGATCGTCCTAAAATAAAAACAACTTATTAGCGAATTTTCATCAGAAAATTACGCTTATGTGGTTGCTCACTCATGTGTCATCCATGATCGTCCTAAAATAAACTAGACTTATTAGCGAATTTCATCGGAAAATTACGCTTATTGGTTGCTCACTCATGTGTCATCCATGATCGTCCTAAAATAAACTAGACTTATTAGCGAATTTTCATCAGAAAATTACGCTTATGTGGTTGCTCACTCATGTGTCACCATGATCGTCCTAAAATAAACTAACGACTTATTAGCGAATTTTCATCAGAAAAATTACGCTTATGTGTTCTCACCTCATGTGTCATCCATGATCGTCCTAAAATAAACTAGACTTATTAGCGAATTTTCATCAGAAAATTACGCTTATGTGGTTGCTCACTCATGTGTCATCCATGATCGTCCTAAAATAAACTAGACTTAGCGAATTTTCATCAGAAAATTTACGCTTATGTGGTGCTCACTATGTGTCACCATGATCGTCCTAAAATAAACTAACGACTTATTAGCGAATTTTCATTAGAAAATTACGCTTATGAGGGCACCATTGGAAAGGGGATCGACTTCATATTACGTATCTTAAATTCACGCATATCAGCAGAGATCATTTTGTCTTTCTTTTAGTAAAAGTTTTGTTGTCTGTTATGTACTTCGCAAGTCGCATGTGCCACTAGAAACTGATTCCAACCTTCGTATTTTAAAAATGACTCCGTTTCCGTTATTCCTGTTAACACATTGAGCTGGCGGGGATAATAAAATTTGTACATAGATAGCGCCATACAGATCAAGTCGCTCCATTACAGTATTACCAGTAGGTCAACACATTAACGTCAGAAACAGAACACGATTTTTTTAAGCACATTTAACAATACTGCCTGGGAGCGATGACACAGATTCCTATCCTAGAGTGGTAATGATAGTTACAGGATGGAACTAACTTATTATTAAGATAAAAATGTCTAAAAATAATTCCTAAGTTAACTTATTTATGCCTAATCTTTGAAAAACTCTGCCTTTTACAGATACCGGTAATGCGATAATGTCTTTTTAATGATGAGATCAGTTGAGGAGGTATTTAAATTTGCTTATAACTTCTACCTCTCAAAGACGGCGGTAAGATTACCTTGTTGAGGCAGTTGAAGGAACCTCAAACTTTTTTATTTTAAAGACGGTGGCAAGGTTACTTCGTTGAGGCAGTTAAAGTTGCCTCTAACTTCTTTATTTCAAATCCGACGGAATACAATTCTAAGTGACTCAAAAGTAAAAAAAAACACATAAAATTACCAAAAACAAAAGTACGGTCGTTAAAAAATTAAATTTCGAGTAGGGTGTCGTTTTCTATGTATTTTTGGATGCTGAATCGATTGAATCCCGTCCGAAGTCGATGCAACCACTTTAAGTGACCAAAAAGTCGAAAAAACCACTGCAAATTACCGGAAACCAAAATTTAGGTCGTTAAAAAATAAATTTCGAGTAGGGTGTCGTTTTCTATGTATTTTTGGGTGCAAATAATAGTGCGTACTTCTAATTTTAGAGGCATAGTTTTGTATATACAACTGGATGATTTCCTTTAAATAAAATACAGAAAAAATGAGTTACGAGCAGTGCTTTACAATTGAGTAACTGCTTAGGTTCTAAAGCATGAACCGGAACCTTAAGCAAGAAATGGGTTGTTAAGCACGGAAACACGTATTCTAAATGAAATTCGCCCGACAGCGGACCACAGCGCCAGAATTATTTATTTTATTGGTCACTTAAAGTAGTCGTATCGACTTCATTCGATTTAGCGTCTCAAAATACATCAGGACCTTCTTCGCGGCAAATTTTAACCTTGAATTACTACGATGTTTTGCTTCAGCAAACCGGGTTAATGTCGTCACAAGAACCTTGTTTAATAGGGATCGTTTCCTAAAAAATATTTATGCGCCCGAAAATCCGCAAGTAATACTTACATTCATACACACACACAAACACACAGATATATATAAATATATATAATATATATATATATATATATATATATATATATATATATATATATATGTGTGTGTGTGTGTGTGTGTGTGTGTGTGTGTGTCTGTTGTGTTAATTTTGCGAAACGTATTTTTTCATGGTTAGAGACTTCTAAAACGGATTTTGAATTCACTCAAAAGTGTGGCGGGGGGGCCCCTCTGCCACATGAGCCATCTCATCAGCGAATATTTTGTTAAAAAATCGCTAATACAGTATTGATGACAGTTTTTTTTAGTTTTGACCTAAATTATAAAACTGCATCCTTGACAAAAGCAAAAGTTAAGTTCCGCTAGAGTTATGTCCTTAAGTTTGTTGTTATTTTTTACTCGAATATAATTTATAGCGACACGCAACGACATAAGCCAAGGATATATCCTGATACTGCTTAAGATGATTACATGCCAATAGTTTAACAGTGGATTTAGCACTTATTCTTTGTGCATCACAGATGCATTCTATGAGTAACCAAATAACCCTCATTATTTATTATAACCTTAAATTGAACACAACAACGCTTAAGTCAAAGTTGCTTAGTTTAAGGCTCAAAGAGAAAGGTCCGCAGTCCGCAGGCTAGCTTGCAGACGTTATTGAGAAAAAATTACAATATTTGTTTTGAGAACCCTGGATCAGTTCTGGACCCTGTGACTAACTATTTAGCTATGACCGTCACGAAAATCAGGATTCCAAACTCACGCGAGAATTCGAACAAACTCTGTGATCCATGAAAAAAGTAAAGGTAATATATAAGTACTTTTCATAACGAATCCGATGTAATGAGGAAAAGTTCCGAGGTACCCCGTACCCGTTTTTTACATTTACAATCGGAAATTGAATGTTGCATTTAGTGTCGAGGTGTATTTTCATTTAAGGACAATACACCCTTAAGGAATGCATCATTATTATGTTTTATTACAATAAGGTTATAAATTACCTGAAAAGTCCACAATAGGACGAAGTGGTATCGAATGTTTGATCAGGTGGTACGACTCTGTCAAGAAACCTTTGTGTTAGCGTTAACGATGACACAGCTGCCACGAAGGAAGGATCGCCTAATTCTCCTGGTTCTACATCGCACCACCTAGTACCCTCCTCTCCTCCTCCTGCTCCTTGGAACCGAGGTCTTTGACACATCTCCTGAAACATACATTGAGTTCAAATAAGGCGTTATCAACATACTGGTAGACTGAAGTTATTGATATCAAAATTATATAGGGTGGACTTACAAGTTAGTTTGTGGACGTCATACGAGGTTAAAATTTAAGTTGATGTTTGTACATAGTTCGTGTACATCAGTAAGCATAGAGATGTAATTACTAGAGGGACCCTATAGTTTAAATTCTAAAACATTGAAAAAGTAACCTAACCCCCTTTGATTATAATACAATAAAATAATCAGTACAAAATTACAATAACTTATATAGTAAAACGTTAAAATCTAAATCAAAACAAAAACAATGTGCGGGAAACGGAAATAAATTTATTAATTATAACCTTAACTCACAAGGAGGATTCACTGAGGTTACACAGAGCCCCAATGTTTCAGGCCTCTGTATTTAGATAGGTATGTAGGCATAGGCGTCTGCAGGATTTTTTTAGGGGGGGGTCAAACCTTCAATAATCAATAATGTACTGCGGGTTTAGGGTTCAGCACCCTTTGGCATACGTGAGAGACAGGAGGCCAGCCAACCACAGGAGTGTGGATTTGTAAAGACAAAAATCATGTAATATTTTATTTATTATGCTTAAATACATATTTTAATTTATTTAGACCTTTTGCGGGCGAAGCGAGTTCTTTCAAACATATTAAAAGGTTTTTTTTTCAATAGCGAGCGAAGCAAGCCTCTATTACTTGACATAATCTAGCATGCAAAGCATACTCCTTTTAACGTATCTTAAAATATATTTTAGCAATCAATCATGTGAGCTATGTGAACCTTTTTTTCTGACATTCACTCAGAATGTCAGAAAGCAATCTAGGAAGCCCTGTTTAATGTACCTCTTTTTCGACATTTACAGCAATCTAGCAAGCCAAGCGACCCCTTTTAAAGTTATATTTTAATATTTTATTTTAAAATGCAACTTTAATTATAAAATATTATACACTATAATATTTTTTTTTAGTGAAACGGATGCATTTACTATCTGATAACAAGCGAAGCTATTCCGAAAACATGTTGGAGTTTAAATTTGGGGAATCGTATATTCTGAGGACGAGCGAAACGAGTCCGAAGCAGAGAGGATGAGCTAGCGAATCCGTGATGAGAAAAAGTTCCGAGAGACCCCCGTACCCAATTTTTTTGAAGAAGTCGAGTTTAAAGATATCATTTTCTAAACGAAAGTGGATACTTATTATATTACCTTTCTTTTTGCAGGTTTGTATTTATCTAACGTTTAATAACATAATGATACCTGTATACAAACAATATTTTTTAAAACCCCTAAGATATAAAGTATTGTAAGTACATATTTATATCTCTATTCTACATAAGTACAGTAATACTGAATAATAAATAATCTGTTATTTGTTATTGGTGAAATATTTTATCAGTAGATCACAGATAGTATGCAAAAGAAGGTACGGGTACCTCGGAACAGATTCTCATCCTCCATGCTTCGGACTCGCTTCGCTCGTTTACAGAATATTAAATTCGCCAAATTTATACTGCAGCATGTCCTCGGACTGGCTTCACACGTCCTCAAATAATAAATGCATCCGTTTTATTCTTAGCGGTCACCCATACAACACTGACCACGCTCAATGCAGCTTGACTTGTATAATCCAACAAAAATCATAAATATACTTGTCTTATTGAAACGAAACTTTTTCGTTTTTTAAAAAAAGTGTATTTTTTATTAAGTAAAGGTATACAATTGTATGAAATTTAAACCCATTGGGATCATTTCCTGATTTTTTAAATTTTTTTTCAAAAACCTACACAAGTCATTCGATAAGAATTGAACTAATGCTGATAATGAGATGAAACTCGACACATATGTTAGTCATAAACATTGTCATATGCATGCCCAAATCTGAATTCGATCGCATCATTTTTTCTGTGTTCGAAATTTTCGCTGAGTCATTATTGTAGGTTAATGACGCCATTAAAAAATATTTTCCAAATAGCACAACTACAGCGGTAGATTGATTTTTGTACAAAGTTTCAACTCTCTAGCATAAATACACTGGGAGCTACGATGATAACAGACATACACACACAGACAGAAAACTTTGTGAAAACCACTCAGGAGGTATTAAAAACACCTGAAACGGATAATTCAGGTGACATCCAGGTTTTGGGTTTCTGGGAAAAAACGCAATACTTTTTCTTTATATCTACAGTATAAATGAGGAAAAGTAAAAATAAAGAATAACGTTACTAAAAGATTGCATGTTTAATCCAATAATAAATCTTTATAAGGAAAAAGGATAAAAATGCTTAACAAGTCATATAGTATAAATGTGAATGTAATATAAACAAAACACTCGTACAAGGCGGTCACGGCCATAAACCTGGTTCATTCAACTTCAATTCTTTAACTCGTTTTTCGGTCCTTCCTTTTTCGGATTAAAGCATTTTAATTTTTTAATAACTTCAGTTTTCAGCAATTTCAAACAGTAGAGCGTTAAAAATACAAATCAAAATACAAGGAATGTGCGGGAAGCTAAAAACAATTTATTTATTGTAACTTTAAAGGTGCATTCGGAATACTGCGGTAGCGATGCGTCCGTCCTTGTGTGCGTAGCGGTCATTGCGATGCGAAATATGATGGTTCCACAATTGCCACGCTACGGCCGCAAAAGCCTCTAACGCAGCGCACTCTTGTTACGAATTTTGGAAACAAAAATATATTTTTCTTAACAAAGATTAAAAAGACGAAGAAGAAAAGGTTTTGGACGAACTGTGTCTTTTTAGATTCATTTTAATTTTTTCATTATATTACATATTTATTTTATTTAATCATATCTGATGATAATGGGAACTTTCTCACTAAATGACAGTTCTTCTTGTTCAAATTATATTGTCTTATTTAAAATTTCATATGGTCTAAGTTTAAATATTTTTTATCTGATCTACCCGATTAACAAGGCAAAGTATTATCTTGTTCAGTTTATTATAATGTAAAGTACTTGTTATAAAATGTAATAAATAGTCTTGTATTTAAAAAAAAAAAACATTTCAACTCCGGGATCTACTTGTTAAATACTGTTTAGGCAGTAAAACCAAGAGAACAGAAATAATGTATAACATTTCAGAACAATTACATTAAGATAAAATAAACGGATCAAGATAATAAAACTATACCATTCAAATTGGCGAACACCGAGAATGTTAAGAAATAAATTTGATTTAAGAATAGAAACATAAAAAAAACAACTTTGAACTAATCAAAACTAAAAGGAAAAATTAAACACTTTAAAAAGACACAGCACAAAAAAGTAATAAAATAAAAATATTGTGTTTTAATAAAAAGATAATATTCATTTTTTAGATAAAAAACAACTATTTTATTAAAATCAAATTAAAATAATAAAAAATAAAACGACTTAAAGCACGGCAAGAATCAAAATCCAAACAAAACAAAAGTATTCTTCTCTTAATCGGAGGGGGGGTAAGAAAAATTCCAAAACTTTGAAAACGGAAAGGTTTCTTCCGCGTCAGGCCTCGAAGGTGTTTTGTAATTAATCAAATGCTAATCACTAGATCATTTGTGCGGGTTTAGTAGGTTTAACGCTACCGCAAGTTGTTTAAGAACGTCCCATAAGATTACATAGGTTAGAATTTAAGCTGTCACCGCACGCAACGCCCGGACGCATCGCTACCGCAGTATTGGGAATTCACCTTAACTCACTCTTGGAGGAGGTTTCAATAAGGTTACACAGAGCCCATGAGAGCCCCAAAAAGATGGTTTAGACCTTTCAATGTCATGAGATAGGCTATATGCCCCCTCTAGTATATATATCTATGATAATTTCAATGTTAGAAGTTTGATAAAGACGTTAATTTCACGATTAAATTAAAACGCATTATTTGCTCGTGTGCGACTATGGAATTATATGTCGTAGGAATATAATGCGAGATAGAGCAATCCTATCCCAATACACTTAAAACATCCTTAGGGTAGGGATCATAGAGATATAATGCGAGATAGAGCATATCCTATCCCAATACACTTAAAACATCCTTTAGGGTAGGGATCATAGAGATATAATGCGAGATAGAGCTATATACACTTAAAACATCTTCGGATCATAGAGATATAATGCGAGATAGAGCATATCCTATCCCAATACACTTAAAACATCCTTTAGGGTAGGGATCATAGAGATATAATGCGAGATAGAGCATATCCTATCCCAATACATTAAAACATCCTTCGGGTAGGGATCATATAGAGATATAATGGAGATAGAGCATATCCTATCCCAATACACTTAAAACATCCTTTAGGGTAGGGATCATAGAGATATAATGCGAGATAGAGCATATCCTATCCAATACACTTAAAACATCCTTTAGGGTAGGGATCATAGAGATATAATGCGAGATAGAGCATATCCTATCCCAATACACTTAAAACATCCTTTAGGGTAGGGATCATAGAGATATAATGGAGATAGAGCCTATCCCAATACACTTAAAACAGGATCTCGCATATCCTATCCCAATACACTTAAAACATCCTTTAGGGTAGGATGTTTCAGGCCTCTCAATGTATCGAGATAGGTTATGCCCCCTCTAGTATATATCTCTATGGCAGGGATACACAAACTACACAGCCCCGCGGACCCCCATTGCAGATAAATGGTTCTTGGTGGACCCCTGTCCCTCTCGTCCCCCGTTTAAATAACAAAACCAAATTTAATGACTTGCACTCATCGGTGAATTTTCTGTTATTAACGTTATAAAGTTAGACCCACGAAGCGGTTCTATAATTAGCTACACAATAGTGATTTGAAATAATAACTTATTTGATAAGTTTGTTAGTTTGATTCATCAACCTTAACAGATTTAACTGTTTCAAAACTAATCGCTAAAATAAACTGAAATAATTTACATCAAACTTTTGTTATGTTTATAATACTTCCCTGATAAAGGGCGATGACTTGCACATTTCATCAAATATCAAGGGAAAACGTCCTAATTCGAATTTCTAATAAAAAGAATCTCTGTAATTAATATTTACCATACAAAAAAATGGGTACGGGGTACCTCGAAACTTTTCCTCATTACATTGGATTTGCTACGCTCATCCTTCCTGCTTCGGACTCGCTTCGCTAGTCCGCAGAATATGCATTATGACAAAATTATTCTGCAACACGTCTTCGGACTCGCTTCGCTCGTCCTCAGATAGTAAATGCATCCGTTTCATTCTCAGCGATCACCAATACAGCACTGACCATGCTCCTTAATTTTTATGATCCCAAAAAAATCATGGATATACTTGTCGTATTGAAACGAAACTTAGTGTCCTTATTTACGACATAAAGGTTTACACTTGTGCCAAACTTCATATAATTTTCTGATTTTTTGCAATTTTTTAAAATACGTACCCAATTCATTCGATAAAAATTGAACTAATGCGGATAATGAGATGAAACTAAGCATATATGTTAGTATTATACATAGACATATGTATTCCAAATCTCAATCCGATCGCATTATTTTTCCGCGTTTTATGATTTTTCGAAATATTTGCTGAGTCATTATTCCGGGTTAATGGCGTTATAAAAAAGTTATTTTCCGAATAGCACAACTACAGCGGTAGACTGATTTTTGTACGAAGTTTCAACTCTATAGCATGAATACACTGGGAGCTGCGATGATAACAAAAACACACACACACACATACAAACCTTTGTAAAAACCACTCAAGAGGCCTTTAAAACACCTGGAACGGATTATTCTGGTTTCACCGCGGTTTAGGATTTTTTTGCAAACACAATATGTATGTATTTTGTTCTACCAAATCAACTAAATATAAAAATTGAGAGGGGAAAACTGTGTTAAGGAAGCATTGTGTTTACCCACAATTAATTTTCCTATACCTATGGTTTTCCATCCCTTTAATTATTTTTTTTGCTTTTAATATTTTGTGTAATAATTATTTAATTATTTTATCTACTTATATAATGACTGCATTATTTATACAAGTATGTTCTTAACTTGACAATGTTTCTCTGAATGACTATACTTTTATTTTATTTATTATACAATACTTTTCCTATATACCTACGTTATAAATGAGGAAAAGTAAAAAAAAAAAGATTAATGTTTACCAATAAAAACTTAGCTGATATTTTCTTCATTCATAGACTTATATAAAACATTCACTTATTTATTCAGTGACTATTTACTTAAAACAGTGGCTATTTATCCTTTGGAAATTTGGTAAAAGATTATTGAAACTTACAACTGTTATTATAATTTTTATTATAATAGCATTTAAGTTTATTAATTAATATTTACATATTCGTTATAACATTATTATTCATTAGCTCACGGACCCCGTCAAATCTTTTCTCGGTCCCCCAAAAAAGTATGGTCCGCGGACCACACTTTCCGTAACCCTGCTTTAGAGTTCTGGGTCAAATTTTGAGGGCCTAGGACAAAATGAGCGTATCAAATCCAAGAAAGTTTGATTTTTTTTTTTTACTTCAACTATTTTATATTCACATCAAATCTTTAATTTATTACCACTACAAAATCTATTTAAAGACTTGATACTTAATCAAGATAAGTCTGTCACACTGTCAATATATTTCTATTTCTGTTTAAACTATAAAGCTGTTTTTATTTATTGGCCTAAAATGAAATAAAAATCATTGATTAGATATCAGTTAAAATTGATCACATTTTATTAATTGAACACATTTATCAAATAAAATTGATGGAGGAGTTAACTTTTATCTAAAAACACAAAATACCACTCTAATTATTTAAAATTTATCATACATTAAAAAGAATAAGAAAGTAATAAAAAAGTGAAAAAATAAAAACGAAACTAAGATTAAAGTAAATTAACTCAGAAACTTTTATTTTTTTTAGGTAAGAAAGTAATAAGTATTACATGACGGATTATATTTTAATATAATATCCTTAAATATGTGTGAAATATATCATATTTTTATAGAAATATAATTTCTTTTTTTAAATTTTACTTGTATATCCGGTTGTGAAATCTTGTTTAAATTTCTATTTCAGAAAATAATCATAAATGGTTTTTATAATTGAGAGACAATTAGATGAAGCTGTTTGTGGCGATTTTTACAGTGTAAAATATTTAAAATAAATAATTTTAAAATATAAGGATTTGAATACTTAAGCCTAAGAAAGAAGTTAAAATATTGGCTACGGGGTATCTCAGATTTTTAGCTCACTGTCTTGGATTTTTTTTTCGCTCATCCTCACGACTTTGGACTCGCTTCAATCGCCTTTAGATTAGAATATGGAAATCGCCTAATTTAAATTGCACTATGTCTTCGGACTCGCTTCGCTTTGTCTTAGACTGAAAAAATGTTTTAATCCCCAGCGGTCACCCATCCAGATACTGACCTCGTAGGATGCTGTTTTTATAACACTTGCGATAATACTATCGCAATAATATAACATTATTAATAATAATACTATAATACGACACACGGCTGAAATCAATTGACAGCCCGCCAAAATCTCAATGCTTTCAACCCTCTTTTGTTATTTAAAAATCCCTTCTTTTAAGTAACACAAAAAATCCCTACTCTGGCAACACTGAAAGTCAGGTTATGTTTTGAATTTTATTATTTGTTTGATATCGTATTTTTTTATTTTTAAAAATTATTTATTTACTTTATAAGTAGGAATATTGTTGTATCTTATAAATTTACCAGCTAAGTGTTGCTTTAAATTTGTTCGGGAAGTATGAATTAAGTGGAGTTAAAGTTGGTAACTACGTAATGCAATGGATCGTTCTATGATAAAAGTTTGCCGATTTAAATAATCGTCAGCTATAATTACTTTTTTCCAAAACAAACTGATTTTTTGTGTCAAGTTTGTATAATTGAATGCGTATTGTTTTATATTAAAAAATAATATGACACAATATGTATTCATAACTTAATAAAGTCAAGACTGTCATCTATTGAAAGACATGGATGGTATTTTCAAAAAAAGTGCTGTCTTTTGGTTGACAAAACCACAGACCTGCGCTGTACTCAAATAGCAAGAAATTCTTGAAGAATACATCAATGTCCATGCGTCAAACAAGGCGCTCAGATCATATTACAACTCTGTAATAGTTTGATGAATTGAACAGATTGGAATGAAACGAAACGAACTCAAACAGATCAATATGCACAATGAGGGAATAAAAGCGACGCGAGGTTACAAATATTTACAACCAGTGTTGCCTTTTTATGATTTTATTTACGAAAAAAGTATTTTTTTATACCGAGGTTGGCATGAGGTGGAGGGGGAAAGAGCGTGGTCGGTCTGAACAATAGAATTCTTTCCCTCACAGATTTTTGGCACGCTGTCAATTGATTTTAGCCGTGTGTCGTATTATAGCCGTATTAAATTAGATTTCCATCATCATACATTTTTTTATCATTCATACATCATCATGAATCATTCATAAAAAACATAAATTTTTGATTGATTTTAAATTTAGCACGCATATAGTTAAAATTTCATATCGACAAATGTGCCAAGTTTCATCACATTATAATTTTTAGTTTAATTTTTATTAAATGACACGAATTCGTTTTTAAAATCGTTAAAAATAATCAAATTGAATATTCAACACGTCAGTAAAAATGAAGTGATTTACAGTTTGATGACGTGCGAAGCGAGTTCTGCGAGAGCGCTGTTTTTATGCGTTATAGTATATGATAGACTTACGTGCGGTCTCATCCATACTATAGGTTGGAGTGATGGTTTCTTATGCCTGTACAGAGATGATGGATGTGGGGGAAAGTCATGATCCTCAAACAGACACCCTCTCTCCCTGCATGATCTCTTTACTGCCTGATAGCTCGAACCTGTTGATCCTCTTCCTCCGAGTGTCCACATTCTGCAACAAATACAAGTTAATATTAGGCCGATGCAACCCTGCATGATTTTTCCATAGCCGTACTTAAATTACTTGATTATGTTATAGACCAAGAGCCCAGGGGTGTTTTGTTAATAAAAAGTGTAATGGCTGGAACCGGTCTCAATTTTTCGTAAATACCTTCCTGAAACAAGGATCTGCAATTCTGCCGACCTCGTATCGGAGGGTGTCCCAGGCAGAACGCACTTTACAATGTCAAATTTACCACCGAAGTTAATAAAAGTTTAATGGCTGGAAACGGTTTAATTTTTCGTAAATACCTTCCTGACAAGGATCTGCAATTCTGGCGACTCGTATCGGATGGTGTCCCAGGCAGAAGCTTTGACCACAAAGTGCGTTCTGCCTGGGACACCCATCCGATACGAGTTCGGCAGAATTCGATCCTTGTTCAGAAGGTATTTACGAAAAACAACCCTGGGCTCTTGTCTAATTCCAAGATCCGGATTCGTAGTTCGAAATTAGCTCTAGTTTTGATCGAACAATGAAAAATAACGATATAAGAAACACATTTATTTTAATTTTCTCTAACTCTACAATGCTTTCTATCTCTATTAAAGGAGAAAGAATTTTGGTCCGTAAGCTGAGCAAAGTTCCTTAGAATGTATGCTTCCTTGGTTAACAATTAATTTCTTACTTAAGTTCCTGGTGTATACTCTATAACATGAGCAGTGGCATTCCTATTTGTAACACAATTTTTTTCAAATTTTTCAAAGGAAACGCTCACATGCATTTCACAGGTTATACAAAACAATAGTCATAATTCGCACTCATTTAAAGTACATTTTATGAATTTTTAAAAAGGTTTAGGCAATTTTCTTTAAAAAATCCGAAAAATTATGTAACAAGTAGTTGTGCTACTGCTTAAGTACAAACTGGATTGTTAAGCACGGAAACACGCATTTCAAAGGAAATTCGCCCGGCTTGACGACAAACTCCGCAGCAGAATTACGTCGTAATTATAAACTTAAATGATGTAAAAATAACAATAAAAAATTATCGTCGGTAACAAAACTCGAACCCTGACTTTGTGTACTTGTAAGTGCTCATATCGACTTTAGACCACTTTCTATCAACTCAGAGCCTCTAAAAACATAGCAAACGACCTCGCTCGAAATCAATTTTTTACAATAATAGTACTTTGTTGAAAGCAATAAATTATTCATAATTATGAAACGAGGCATAAAAGCACTCTAAAACCAGATAAACAAGAAGTAGTTGTACGAGAATTCACTCATTATAAAGTAGTGCAAGTCATCAATGCTATAACCAGCTACATTACAAAAAAAGTATGATTTGCAAGATGAAAGTACTAAATGTTTAAAGCTTTTCTTATAAAAAAAGTTCTTTATAACATGAAAGAATTTTTTGATGAAAATATACATTTAAAGTAGCAATATATGTATGGTATAATTTGATTTCATAGTATATTATTTTTTTTATAATAGTTGTAAATAGATTATTCGTATGTTTTTTGACGCAACCTGTTCAAAAAAATATTGGATATTGCAATAAATAAAGATAAATTTATTTATTTATTTAATTTGCTGTTTACCGACCCTACTTTAGAAACAAAGTACAGTCTGAGTTTAATGAAACTGGTCCGAAGTTGTTATGAGCACTCGAAGTAGACTAAGTAAGGGTTCCAGTTTTGTTACCGACGATAATTGTTATTTTTATCATATCAATCATTTCACACAAATATATCTTAATTTAAAATGCAGCAGTATTACTCATCTTAGTAATACTGAGATATGACAGTACTGCCATATTTAGCGGGCTGTTTTTCAAATAACTTAAAAAAAGACAAAATATACGTGACATTTTTCACGATCCATTTCAATATTTCCCTTTAGGTAAAAGTGAAACCGCAATTAGAAAAACCGTTGTTTCGACTTTTACTTTCTGTGACAGTAAAATGTTTTTCGTTGAATTGACTGCTACAAGTGTTAGTCGCCTTAGAGAACACGATTCGAACTCATGAATCCTTAATTAGTCGTGTCACCTGTATACTTAAAGAAAAAAGGATTTAAACTTTTTACCGAGATCTTAGTATCTCTAGCAATATATACGTCAAAAAATAAAAGTGTTAATTTTATAAATTTTATGCGAAATACAAGAAATAATAAATCTATTACTTAATAACTGCTTGGATCTTAATATAGTAATTTATAAAAGTATGGATAAAATATAAAATCACTTTCTAGTTCCTGAATAACAGATTTTTATATTTGTAAAGTTTAAACGTGTTATTGTCCAAGTTGTTAGCATTTTCTTTTCTTAAAGAAATTTACTTTTAAGAGTTTAAATGTTAAAATTTAAAGTTTTGTTTGAATCTGCTTTAAACTTTTATTTGATGTATTTTCTTGAAAAATCGAAAGTGATTTTAATTTGTTTAATGACTTAATGGTTTTCCATTTTAATCTTAAAAAACGTTTTCGTTTGTATCCGTCCGGAAATTTATAACTTTTGAGTTAAGTGCGCTTTGAATTCTTGAAATTGTTGATTACTTTTTTAATGGATTAAAATTTAATTACAAGTTGTGTTCGAAGAATATTTTCTTATGTGAAAATAGAAATTAATTGAAATTTCGCTTACACATTAAGTTACTTTTAATGTCCGGTTTGGGACAAAGGGGGTAGTTATTGAAAGACGAAACCCACTCGTTTGAATTATGAAGACTACGGCACGGCTTTATCCACCAATAGAAGGCATAATCCAACAATAGGTGATTTTATAAACATGAGGCTTTATCTAACAATAAACGGTTTTTTCCAAGAACAGGAGACTGTATTTAATAATAGTAAATGTTATGCCTCAATAGGTGATAAGGCTGTAATAGGTGATTTTATACACCGACAGGTGGCTTCATCCACCAATAGGTGATTTTATCCACTAACAAGAGGCTTTAATATGTAATAGGTGGCTTCAGTGGAATTAAAACTTTGGATCAAAATGAGTAACCGTTTGTGTAAGAAAAGAGGGAACAAAGACTGTTTCCAATATAAAAATATTTATTTGTACAGACACTGATGATGGTCTCGAGTCCAATAGTAAGTTGAGAGCGCTTTGTGAATAAAAGTATATTTTGTGGAGCTATTATTTGTTTTTCGTTATATTAGGCCTTAAACTATTTCTGTTATGGTGGCTTGAAACTTCCTATGGTTTAAGCTGATGAAAACACTGTCATCTTTTTGGCTATTTATACAGCTATCTTTTATTTTATAGGTTACATTTCGAAATAATAGAAAAATCACTTTACCTTTCATCGATAACCTTATGAAGTCATTAAAATTAATTAAGATCTCTTCTTTGTTTAGTTAAAATGAGTACATCTTCGTTTAGTTACAATAAGTGCATCTACTTTAGTTAAAATGAGTACATTAGTTAGTTATAGATTTCGTTTAGTACAATAAGTCATTCTTTTAGATGATAATACAGTTTCGTTAGTTATAATATAGTTACCACATCTTCGTTTTAGTTATATGAGTTCATTTCGTTAGTAATAATGAGTGCATTCTTTTAGTTTAATAGACATTTCGTTTAGCTATAATAGTACTTTCGTTTAGTTATAATAAGTACATTTTTTAGTTACAATAAGTGCATTAATAATTACATTTTTTAGTTACAAAATACTTTTAGTTATAATGAGTACATTTCGTTTAGTTATAATGAGTTCATCTTCGTTTAGTTATAATAAGTATATCTGCGTTTTGTTATAATAAGGACATCTTCTTTTAGTTATAATGAGTTCATTTCGTTTAGTAATAATGAGTGCATTTCTTTTAGTTATAATGAGTACATTTCGTTTAGCTATAATGAGTACATTTCGTTTAGTTATAATAAGTTTAGTTTAGTTACAATAAGTGCATATACTCTTTAGTTATAATGAGTACATTTTGTTTAGTTATAATGAGTGCATCTTCATTTAGTTATAATAAGTATATCTACGTTTAGTTATAATGAGTGCATATGAAGGATTAACTTAACTAATGTATTGTTTTCTTCTTACACGACTTAACCTTGGAAAGTATGACGAATTTATTTTGCCATTATTTTATTTTTTAAAGCTGGACGCTTCATTATTTTTAATAGAGAGTTTAATGTTTTCATTTGTTAAGGAAAATGACGAACGTGATGTGTTTTTTTTTTCAATTTGTAAAGCTTTGATCTATTTTAGTAAAACGGTAAATTGAGTGAGTTTATAGTACTTATATAATCAGAGGGGAGAAATTAAAATAATTTTTTATTATAAAACAATTCTTTCATGTTACTTATTTTCAGTCTACGTATAAATAAATCATATTCTTTTCCAGTTCTTGCGTAGGTTTTCGGTGCATTCGTCAATGTCGGAAAAGCAGCACTTACATACATGTCCCTTAATTTGCATAGGTATTTTGTATTTTATAGAAAATGTGCATTTTTACACCATAGGTTGTTCAAAACTATGCTTGCCATTGCTTAATTAGTTCTGCACAACATTTAGAGCAGTCATAGTTTAATTAGTTCTGCACAACTTTTAGAGCTCAGTTAATGCTAATTTTAAAAATATTTTAGCGCATTTCCTTGACGAAACCAGATTATTCTGACGGCATCAACCTCGTTTGCTGAGTTACCGAAATTTTCAAAAAATTGTTCAAATTAAAGGTTAAAATTTGTCGCCGGGAAAAAACATTATATATATTTTTTTAGGTCCTGAATGAAACAAAAGCAGTCCGTATTCGACACGACCACTTTAAGTGACCCGAAAGTCGAAAAACCGTGGTACAAACCAGAAATTTAAAAATACATTAATGTAAACAGCACATGTCGAGTGGATATCGTTTTCAATATTTTCGGGGCTCTAAGTAGAATAAAATTAGTTTGAAGTCGACCCGAGCACTCAAAATATTCAAATCAAAGAGCCCGGGTACGAATCTTGGTTCCGGAGAAAATTTTTATCACTATATTTTCACGTAACAGTATTATATTACAAATTAATTCTGACGCGGTGGTCCACATGCCGGTCGAATTCTCTTTGGAATGATTCGACGCTTAAAAATCTATTTTTTTCTTAAGGTTCTGCAAAAATTCGAATATCTTTTTGTTTCTGTTAATACAGTTGAATAAATTTAACTGAATTAGTTTTAATTATTCGTAGGACAAAAATAAGGGGAATATAGAAACTAAAACCTTGATGTCGATATATCTTTGTTTCTGTTAATATGGTTTCATCAATTTAACTGAATTTGTTTTAATTATTCGTAGGACAAAAATAAGGGATAGAAACTAAAACCTTGATGTCGATATATCTTTGTTTCTGTTAATATGGTTTCATCAATTTAACTGAATTTGTTTTAATTATTCGTAGGACAAAGATAAGGCTGAAACAGAAACTAAAACTTTAACTTAATATTGTTTTGTTTCTGTTAATATAGTTGCATTAATTTGGATCTAATTGATTTGTCAACTCCCGCCTGAGTGCAATCACTGGATTGTTTCTCAATCAAGCGCACCAAGCCATTAGAACTGTGCTATCTCTGATACTTGTAACAATCACAATTGTTGTTGTATTATTCAATAAATAAAATTAAAAAAAAAATAATAATTGATTTGATGATTAATTAATCGAATATCAAAGAAATATTTTTACAACTGCAACATTTTCTCTCTCATTAACTCAATAAAAGTACTTTTTTCGAAATATTTATACTTTTAACGAATCTGAAAAACTCGGGGGGTGATTGATTCCATACCTTTTGCTTAAGATATAAATCAAACAAAGTCTTTAAAAATGAACCTTGTTAGTTGTTTAAAATCTTTTGAATTTTCGTACTTGCAACGTCCTCTATGTTTATTTCTAATTCTTCTATTTATATATGTGCATAAATAATTTAATTTTGATAGCAAAATAAAACAATTAAAACCCGTTACTTTGTAGATTATCTCCTGCAGTAATTACAAACATTTACTTTTAATATATTTATCAGTTTAAAATATTTTTGTGGCGATTTACAATCAGACACAAGGGGGCTTAATTTGATGTCAAAACTAAGTGTTATACTAAGTTTTGAGTATAACAATAGGACTTAATTCCATACTTGGTAAAAGCCAGATGTAAGCCAATTTGTTTAGCGTTTGTTATTTTCAACGAGATTTGAATTTTTTTATTTTTTTTATTTACTACATTCTTTTTTTTTATTTCATACTTGGTAACAATCAAAGTTTTTTTTTTTTGACAAGGACATTTGAAATTCTTATGTTATTTTTAATGTTTTTAAATCAATCAAAAATAAGAAATATTACAGATGTTAAAAAGATATGAAGGAATGTTATTAGCCAAATATTAGGGTGAAAGAACTTAGCAACTTAGACCTTGCTTTTTCGTGTTC
The DNA here is from genome assembly GCA_018340805.1 of Microvelia longipes. Classification (NCBI taxonomy): domain Eukaryota; kingdom Metazoa; phylum Arthropoda; class Insecta; order Hemiptera; family Veliidae; genus Microvelia; species Microvelia longipes. Next base: position 2,936,854 of record JACMZG010000022.1, read on the forward strand.
TTTGCTTTATCTTGTATCTATTACTAAAAAGGGGATAAAATGTATTTAAGTGAAAATATAAACTTAATCTTAGCTTTAGCTTAACTTTAATTTCTCCTTGCCTTGGTCGTTAAGACGTTAGTATTAATACTGACCTTAGACACCACGGAGGTCTGGGGTTCGCATCCCAGGTTACGCTCTCGGTTTATATAAGATTATTATATATAGACCAAGAGCCCAGGGGTGTTGTGAAGAACATCTTTTTTTACCGTGGCGACTATATTTACTCTCTCGCTTCGCACGACAGTAAAAGGAGCCGAGGTAAAAAAGTTGTTCCCAGTCGTGTAGAATATGCAATTTTTAATAGTAAACAATTATATTTATAAGGAAAACATATAGACCAAGAGCCTAGGGGTGTTTTGTTAATAAAAAGTGTAATGGCTGGAACCGGTCTCAATTTTTGTAAATACCTTCCTGAACAAGGATCTGCAATTCTGCAGACTCGTATCGGATGGGTGTCCCAGGCAGAACGCTCTTACAGGTCAATTTACCACCCAAGTTAATAAAAAGTGTAATGGCTGGAACCGGTCTCATTTTTCGTAAATACCTTCCTGAACAAGGATCTGCGATTCTGCCGACTCGTATCGGATGGGAGTCCCAAACAGAACGCACAGAACGCCTAGGACACCCATCCGATACGAGTCGGCAGAATTGCAGATCCTTGTTCAGGAAGATATTTACGAAAAATTAAACCGGTTCCAGCCATTACACTTTTTGATTAACAAAACACCCCTGGGCTCTTGGTCTAATATCGGTTAACTTTAGATTAAACTTTAAGCGTAACTTTTGCCACTACTATCTAAGGTCTTAAGGCCAATACCACCTTATCCCTAATGAGCCTCAAGGCTCTAAACGGGCATTATTATACATATTAACCTTAATCTTATAACTGCGCTCGAGCTAGATGTCGATAAGACAATTAACAAAAAAAAATTAATTTGAAAATAAAAAAGTATTAATGTTTTCAAATATAAATACGGAGCTCAAAATGAAGCACTTAGGCTAAAAATGAACTCTTTTGCTGAAGTGTGCATTCTTCAGCTGAAAAAGGAGCTCCTCAACGGTAGAGCATCGAGCTTAATTAAGATTTTAAATTTTTGTAACTTTTAAAACAGGATCAGCTAAAATAATCCTTTTAATGTTTTAAAAAACCTTAAAAAGTTTAAGTTAAATTAAGTTAAGTTTTAGTTAAAGTTTTAGTTAAGTTTAAGTAAGTAGTTTTTAAAAAACTTAAAAAAAAACTTAAAAAGGGTGAAACTTACAGGAAAAGGAAGGAAATTCTTAAAAACTAAAAATAATAGTTTAAAAATTAAAAACAAAACAATAAAAAATTTGGATGACATACCACTTTTTAAACAAGATAATGCGTAAAGTCTGAAGTATATTTAAAAAATTTCTTACAACTTTTTTCGTTTTATTTATTTGTTTTGTTTTATCCATAACAATTATTTTCGCCAAGCACGTCCTCTTTATAAAGAGAATTGTCAGAGTTAAATATTATGCGACCGGTAACTTTGTACAGAACGTGATCTGATTTTTGTTATCCTTTATATTATTTTTGCACCAGAAATGCTTCAAACACAATCACGTCGCTCCGAATATGTTAAACTAAAAACCATTTGTTTTGTGGAATCAAATGTCTACCTGGTAATTTTTGCTGTTAACATCTCGTACAAGTTTTTATTATATAGTACGAACCTTTTTTCAGTTTGTGTTTTTATAATGTTTTTTTTTATTTCCTATCTCCTATAATAGGAGGGGAAGCATTGAAATAAACAAAAGGTCTTCAACCCCTGGCCGCATCGCGTTCACTGCTTTGCGGGCCTTGTGTAATTTTTGTTGTTCTTAGCGAATTTTTATCAGAAAAATACGCTTTCGTTCTCTCTGTCTATATATATATATAATATATATATATATATATATATATATATATATATATATATATATATATATATATATATATATATATATATATATATATATATATATATATATATATATATATATATATATATATATATATATATATATATATATATATATATATATATATATATATATAATATCTTGTAAAAATTGTATGAGAAATCCATAAACGTTTGAGAAGTTACAATATAAAAAAATAATTATAATAATACTACTACATTACACCTTTGTAAATTATACCTTCTTAAAATGTACTTATCCCTAAAAAAAAAATATATATTTTGAAAACTATTTATGGATTCTTAAAAAAGAAAATGCTTGAATAATTGGAAGTAGAGGATGGAGATAAAGTTTTAAAGAAGATGAAAAAGAACGGAGGAGAAGCAATCAATTGGTGTTCCGCAGGGAACTTATCTCGGACCAATTCTGTTTATAATTATAGTTTCTTCCATTTTGTTTAAAATAACTTTTGCTCTTTTTATTTCTTTTTTTGTAATAAAATCTAATTTTATCCTCATTATCGGTCAATTATCGTTTTTTAATTTCCTGTTTTGACTTTATATTTTCTTTATTTTTACGATTATGTTGTAAAACTACTTACTGAACTGTATTTCTAAAACAGGCTGTAAAATGCTTATTTAACTAACTTTCATTGCCTTGTTAATAACTTACTTGATTTGACTTAAAACATGCCTTCTAAAGCATCGAGTCAATATTCTTGATACGTTAAATGTCATATTTAACATGCCTATTAAGGCTCCGAGTCAATATTCTTGATATGTTAAATGTCATATTTAACATGCCTATTAAGGCTCCGACTCAATATTCTTGATATGTTAAATGTCACACTTAACATGCCTATTAAGGCTCTGACTCAATATTCTTGATATGTTAAATGTCATACTTAACAAGCCTATTAAGGCTCCGAATTAATATTCTTGATATGTTAAATGTCATATTTAACATGCCTATTAAGGCTCCGACTCAAATTCTTGATATGTTAAATGTCATACTTAACATGCCTATTAAGGCTCCGACTCAATATTCTTGATATGTTAAATGTCATACTTAACAAGCCTATAAGCTCCGAATTAATATTCTTGATATGTTAAATGTCATATTTAACATGCCTATTAAGGCTCCGACTCAATATTCTTGATATGTTAAATGTCACACTTAACATGCCTTAAGGCTCTGACTCAATATTCTTGATATGTTAAATGTCATACTTAACAAGCCTATTAAGGCTCCGAATTAATATTCTTGATATGTTAAATGTCATATTTAACATGCCTATTAAGGCTCCGACTCAATATTCTTGATATGTTCAGTATTATACATCACATGGCTATGAAGGCTTCGACTTAAGATTTTATTCCTTCTATACAGAGTATAGTACCGAATATTTTGCTAAACAATAACCTAGTGATAGCAGCACGCTACGTCTTCTAAACCGGATATGGTAATTTGATAGTCAATTGAATTATTTGAATGACTATTTTTTTATTGAATAAGAACATTAAGAAACCTATAAAGGGTTTAAATCGTTTTTGTATTGCATATTTTCTTAAGCAACAAATTGTTTCTTGTTTCGTGAATAGACTGCTATGATAATGTGTTATAATGTTGTCTAAAAACAAAGTTGAGTTATAAGTAAGCCTATATGACTTTGGCTGGATTCTATTGTTCTGTTTTTAGCAAGGCATGGATCGTGAATCATAAGATTTTCAAAGGTTAAGTTTTTTTTACTATTTATAAAGAGAAAATAGATAAAACAATTTAGACACAATTTGGATAAATGGTGAAGTGAAAAACAAGAAAAACGATAAATAAATACCAATAAATTCGCCATGGTTGGTGTTTTGCAGGGAACTCTTCTAGGACCAATTTTGTTCTCAACTAAAGTTTTATCCAATTTAATGGGATAAAACGTTGAAATTTCAAAAGAAGGTATTGTAGCACCTTAATGGTTAATGCAAATTTGAACTTCATTATGCATAAAGTAGACCCTCTAAGTTTTAAAAAAAATATTTTATAAGAGTGGGGGTACTTTTGGATTGGCACCCATATACTCTTCGGAGTTGGTATATATATGTTTCTTGTTAAAATTAAATGCGTTCTTATGAGTAGTAAGTCTAATTTAATAATTTAATGCGTTCTTACGAGTAGTAAGTCTGACTTAATAATTTAATGCGTTCTTACGAGTAGTAAGTCTGAATTAATAATTTAATGCGTTTTTACGAGTAGTAAGTCTGACTTAATAATTTAATGCGTTCTTACGAGTAGTAAGTCTGAATTAATAATTTAATGCGTTTTTACGAGTAGTAAGTCTGACTTAATAATTTAATGCGTTCTTACGAGTAGTAAGTTTGACTTAATAATTTAATCCGTTCTTACGAGTAGTAAGTCTGACTTAATAATTTAATGCGTTCTTACGAGTAGTAAGTCTGACTTAATAATTAATGCGTTCTTACGAGTAGTAAGTCTGACTTAATAATTTAATGCGTTCTTACGAGTAGGAAGTCTGACTTTTAATGCGTTCTTACGATTAGTAAGTCTGACTTAATAATTACCTTGCCAAGATGTTGTAGACAATATATGATACAAAACACTCATATTCTTTCCTCTGTTTGTATCACTTAGTAGTATCATTTAGGAGAAATTTTTGTCAAATATTAAATTAAAATAAATTGTATTAAACTGAAATCACATATATTAGTAGTTATAGAATAAAGTTTTTTACGATCATTTTTCGGTATTGTTTTATTTTGTAAACTATGATTTATTCTAGCTTGTTTCTAGAATGTAACTTTCTTTATTGTTACTTAAAATTACGAAATTATTATTAAATGTTTAACATTTAACATTTGTTTATCTAATAATATATAATGTTTTGGAAACAAATTGGTAACACTGATAATTTTGGCATTAAATTAAATTATTTACCAGCTGTTTATGAATCGACAGATTTTTAATGTTTAAGTCGTCAGATTTTGTATTTCATGTTGTTATATTTAGTTTAAGTATATAATGTTACAAAAATAGAACGTTATCAAAAATTAAATCTGTAAACTAAAGTTAAGTTACTAAAACATAATGAGTGAGAACAACAGTGAAGTGAATAAAGATACAAACATTGTTGACATTGACGAGTTATTGGACCACACTCCACCTGATATGTCAGCGTTGCATCTACTTCAAAGCAGTCTTTACTGCCTGTAAAATCTCGCAGCAAGTATTTAAAATAATCTCTTGTGTATTTTTTCTGCCGTTAGTAGATAAAATAGTATATGCTACTATGCAGCAAAGGAAACATTGCAGACTCGTGCAATTAATTACCTGCCTCGACTTACGCCTCTGCAGGTAATTTCCATAGCCCGCCCTCGCGTTCGGCTCGGGGGAAAATTTATAAAACTCGTCTGCAAAATTCCATTTTTCTGCCTAGTAGCATAATATAATATAATAAGAAATAGTAAGTATAGTAATAAATAGTAAGAAGTAATTATACGTTGTGTAATAAAATCATAGTTATAATATAAGTTATAGAAAACCTTAAATATAAATTTTGGCTAAAATAAGAGTCTAAATATTAATCAAATTAAAATCGATACAAAAAGTATTGACAGCACTAAGTAAACCTGAATTAGTAACAAATAAAAGTATTGACAGTACTAAGTGAACTTAAATTAATAACAAATAAAAGTATTGACAGCGCTAAGTAAACTTGAATTAGTAACAAATAAACTTATTGACAGCACTAAGTGACCTTGAATTAATAACAAATAAAAGTATTGACAGCACTAAGTGAACTTGAATTAGTAACAAATAAAAGTATTGACAGCACTAAGTGACCTTAAATTAATAACAAATAAAAGTATTGACAGCACTAAGTGAACTTGAATTAATAACAAATAAAAGGTCGAATAGGCACAGCGATAAGTAGGTTACTGTGTAAATTAACCCCTGGGAACTAAGTAATAGGTAGTAAGCAAAGTAGTTAAAAATTTGAATTATATTATCGCAGTTAAAAGACCTTGAATTAGTCATAGCTATCTGCAAAGAGGTTCTATGTCGTTTTAAATGACTTTATCGAACAAGTTCATGACCGTTAAGTTTTTATTCTGTTTAACTTTATTTATGCTCATTAATTTTGAAAGTAAAAGTTAGTTAAATAAGCCATTGGGAGTTTTAACTACATTGCTTTCACGATCATTCTTTTATGATCATTTTGTTGTCTCTTATTTTAAAAAGAAAAGAGGGGGCATCAATCTCTGTATTGGTCAGTTTCTTAAAACAGCACATGGTATTGAGGAATAAATATGAAATTTAGAGTAGTTATAGTACGACACACGGCTAAAATCAATTGACAGCGCGCCAAAAATCTGTGAGGGAAAGAATTCTATTGGTTCAGACCGACCCCGCTCTTTCCCCCTCCACCTCATGCCAACCTTGGTATAAAAAAATACCTTTTTCGTAAATAAAATCATAAAAGGCAACACTGGTTGTAAATATTTGTAACCTCGCGTCGCTTTTATTTCCCTCATTGTGCATATTGATCTGTTTGATTTCGTTTCGTTTCATTCCAATCGTTCAATTTATCCAATTATTGCGAAGTTGTAATGATCTGAGTGCCTATATTTAACGCATGGACATTGACGTATTCTTCAAGCATTTCTTGCTTGAAAAAATTCTATATCAAATAAAAACAAATAATAAAATTCAAAACATAACCTGAATGAGTAGGGAATGGTTTTTGTTACATAAAAGAAGGGATTTTTTATTAAAAAAAGAGGATTGAAAGCATTGAGATTTTGGCGGGCTGTCAATTGATTTTAGCCGTGTGTCGTATTATAGAGGATTCTAAAGTTAATAAAACTTTAAGTATAAGTATAACAGCAGTTTTTCTACTACAGTAAAGCCCATTCTTAATCAAATAAAAGTTTATCAGCTGTTTCAGCGTAACAGCTTCCGACAGGTAGCAAGCTAGAAATCAGCTGACATACTTAGCTTTTTATTGCTAGCTGTTTTCTAGCTAGCTACCTGTAGGTAGCTGTTACGCTGAAACAGCTAATAAACTTTATTTGATTAAGAGTGGGTTAATTCAGAGGAGTGTTAATTCAATATTTAATAAAAGGTAAAGTCTATCTACTGTTTTTAGCTGATTATTCTTTATAAAATTAAGAATAAAGTATATCAGTTGTTCCGCAATAATAAAAAAATTTCATTCTTAAAAAAGTTAAATCTCAGCTGTTTTTATAACTGCTGTAAATTTCATATTATAATTCAGGTCTGTTAGCTGTTCTCCAACAGTTAAATATTTCATATTAAATAAAAGTGATCAGTTGTTATTTAACTTAAGATTTTCCGCAGCTTCAAATAAAACACTTTGATAGACGTTCACTCTTACAGAGCCGCAAAGCAGCCCGGGTCTCCGACGCCGCAAAGTTGTTAAGGCCTCGTAGCGGCTAAGGGGACTTCGGCCCCCTTTCAACTTTTTAACAAGTGGAAAAGTATTGTATTTGTAAACAAATCCGGAATTTATTCGAATTATCCGTTTCAGGAGGTTTTAAGACCTCTGAGTAGTTTTTACAAATTTGTCAGCGGGGTATATGGGTGTGTACGTGTCTGTTATATTCGTACAGTAAACAAGGTGTGTTCAAAAAGTAACGCGAATTTTGAATTTTCGCGGGTTACGTATATTCGAATTTTGATCTTTTTGAGGCTTTATGTTGGCACTCATGTCTCTCACTTATGCCGACAAGCTCGGCCATTTTGAATGTTCACTTTATTGTTGACAGCTGCTTTGCTTGCACGTGTTTTGGATCGTCTTCCATTTTTACCTATTCAAAAAAATGGATCAAAGAACCTGTATCAAATTTTGTGTGAAAACGAAATTAAGTGCTAAAATTAATGCTTAGTGAGTAAATTAAGGATGAGGGTTGCTTATCCGATGTGATGAGAAAAGCTCCGAGGTACCCCGTACCAGTTTTTTTTAATTTTATTAATTGGAAGAAAGAAATATCAGTAAAAGGTTTATAAATATTAACTGAACAATGCTGTAGATTTGTGCGAATTATTTTATTTAATCCATTATATTATTTATTTTACTTCATCATTATCTATTTTCCCATGGCATATCTATAACTATTATTTGCCATAAAAAAACTATTAAGGACAACACTAATTCATTTATCCTAAATGTAAGTCTGATTTTCTTTACTGAAAGATAGTGAGCTTTCATTCTTACTATTAACTAAATCAAATAAGTTACCGTTCACATTCTCTGACCCCGCTATTTCTTTTCTTATTCTTACAAAGAATTGCCGTAAAGTTCTAACGGGTTTATTAGTTTAAAGAATTATTTCAGCGTTCTAAAAGACATTTTTTGAAACTGTTAGCGAAACGACGGGTAGTCGGAGGCTGGAAGTGTGAAATGAATTATGGTTATAAACTTGACTAATGGTTATATAAGCTAAATACGATTATAATGGCATCGCTGGGCATCATAAGTATTATTGAAACATATATTATAAGCGAGTTTTAATCTAAAGGCTTATAAAATCAAGAGGCATTTGGCCTCTTGGTAGCTGCGCTGTGTCGGCTCTTAGAGCCGCTTCGCGACCACATATTTGTTGTCCTTTATCAGTTTGTCATACTACTGGTTTATATAAGAGGCATGCTGCCACGATATAAGCCAATTTTCAAATGTATTAGTCAACAAACGTAAGGACCCTACAAACGTTTTAAAGAAAACATAACACTTTATAAGTGTTTAGATAAAGCTGAAATGTTTTACACATGTACCACTATGTAGGTTAACAAAAATACGAAGGTACATTTCATTCAAGCTGATAGAGTTTATAAGGTGATTCGATTGGAGGGTTTTAGCGAATTTTCATTAAGAAAATGACGCTTATGAGGTTGTTCGGATGGCGGAAGTTGAGGGTGGGAGTGAGTGGAATCGGTTCCTATTGGCTTCCTGATAACAAAAACATATGTCCCAAAAAGGTTTATTATATATATATATATATATATATATATATATATATATATATATATATATATATATATATATATATATATATATATGTAAGAGTTTCTACCTTTCGTATGGCGAACGATAACTCTTGAAGGCGTTCTCAAATTGAATCGAAACTTTGCAAATCGCGAGATGTTGTGGAGGTTACGAGGCCTATTGTTTATAAAAACATTATGACGTCATCAATCAAAGTTATGACGTCATGAAAAATTTTTTTGAAACTTGAAATGGCTTTAAAACAAGGTATTTGTATTTAGGTAGACGGCTAGCTGAATCGATTGAGACCAATTTCAGCTCAATCAAACCATCACAAATGGCGCAAACGGTATACACACACTATATATATATATATATATATAATATATATATATATATATATATATATATATATATATATATATATATATATAATCTTGTATATATGTATATGTCTAGGTCAAAGACTCGTACGATATATCTTGGGTTCAGTAGTGTTAGAGGGTGGGGATATAGTATAAAAGAGGGGCCTCTACCTCTTGCTCCATCCTGGTAAGCCTACTGTCCCAGAGAGATAGGACCAAAATTGCTTCCACTGATCCACGCCGAGCTAAGCAGGCCTGTAAAGAGGAAGAACCTCGAGGTAGTCTTGATAAGGTCGAAGTCATTCTAAAATGATTGCGACCGGTTTCAGCTCAATCGGACAATGCTAAGTGACGAAAACGGTATTTTTATTTTAAAAAATCATGAATATATTTTTTTCAACCTAAAGATTATACTCAAATAAACAATTTGTTTACAAAAAAAAATTGACATTTTGTTTAAATTGCATAAACAATCATAAATGTATGTAAGAGTTAATACCCTTTTGTATGGTGGACGATAACTAAAACTGATGAAAGATGAAACTATAATCTTTTCTTACCCTTTATACAAGGTTACTCCAACAGTTACAACGTGTGGATTTTTTCTTGTATTCTTTATACCTCTGTAAAAAACGTATTAGTTATGTATTTAAATATACTTATTATTTTTTTATATTGCTTGTTAACTGTAATATTATTGCTTACTATTAATAATAGAGGATTAATAAAATCAAATTTGTGAGAAAGCCTTTCAGAGGCTTTGTGAGAAAGCCTCGTTTCACAGGCCCGCTTCGCGGGCCCGCGAAGCGGGCCTGTGAAAATTCGCTAAATATGTGGCAAAATGCCATGTAACAAGAAACGATAATGCAACCATACACAATACAAAACAACAATAACGTGGCCGCGAAGCGGACGAGGCGCGAAGCGCCGAGACCGCTTAGCGGCTACGGGCCGAAGGCCCGTATTTATGAATGAAATACATTTTTTTTGACATGCTATATTATAAGTCCGGAATTGACGTCATCGTAGGAATAAATAGTAAATTTTTCATTTTTGACCGCGTATTGTTGATTCCTGCAATGTCACACGTCGTTCATAAAAACGTCAGATTATAACCTCCGAATGCGTTTGGTTTGTTTACATCCAATTGAATCACCTTATACATTTCTTACATCTTGCATTTTATTTTTTATAAAATGTAATTATTTATTAATGTTATTTTTTAGCGTTTTATTGTTTGACATGTGTAACATAATTTAAACAAATCACGTTTTTTTCGTTTATTTTAATTTCCTTTATTTAAATCTAAATTATAATAAAGGTAACTCACATAATAGGAAGTAAACTCCAGTGCTATGGGGTATACATTTGACGAATACATTTGAAAATTCGCTTATATCGTAGCAGTACGCCCCTTATACAAGGATGGACGGAAGAACTAAGATCACTTAGCTCACAAGATCACTTAGAGCTAAGAGTCCATCCTATTTTACACTTTTCATTTTATTATTCTGCTCAACAATTTTTTTTAATAGTGTAAATAAACCATTTATTTATTTATATAAATTAGTGTTATGACGAACTGATGTAGGACAACAACCGTGTGACCGCGAGGCGGCCACAGGGAGACGCTAAGCTGTCCCCAGCATCGACGCAGCATTGTGACCAAGAACCTCTTGTTTTATCTGCTTATCGGTTTAGTTTAGGCTTCATGATGAACTGTGTAGGTTGACTGATGCTATGCCTTACTATTTCCATTTAAGAGACTTTTGACTTTATTATAAAAATTGTATTTTTATTGTAAAAAAAATTGTATTTTATTATAAAAAATTGTGTTACAGCGCTTGTAATAAATTCTTAAAAACAATCCATGTTCAAAATCGAATATTTTTTACGTTTAAAAATATCCTCTTTACGCCTTTTATTTTTCAATTTTCTTATAGTACTTTTTTTTATCATCTCCTTTTATCCTATTTTATTTTTCGAATCACCTTTGCTGTGTAATAAAATTATTTATTTTATTAGATTGGAAAGTTTTAGCAAAGTTTAATATCTGTTAGAAGAAATTATGTTTATTATTTAATAAAGAAAGGTTGGTTGAAGGTTCCGGTTGAATTAGTGGCCGTGTAATCGGCAGTCCACAAGGATCTTCCCCTGAGCTCTGGTTTTTTTTTATTTTATAGACTTCACTCGTTTCTTATGTTGTAAATTGTATTTTATACTCTTAATAGTGTTAACACCGTTTATTTCTTTTAAATTTGCTTTGAGGAAGTATTGCGGTTGTTGTATAAGGCGCGGTCGAATATCCACGGCCTTCTAGAACGTTGGATCACCAACGAACTTTTTTTATAACTTTTTTTTCAAAAAATTTTCAGTAATTAGCCGGATTTGTGATAAATAAAGCCTATTCCGTAATCTGCACGCTCTTTTGGTTAATCTCAAAGAGTATTTACATTCACTCAACGATTTATTTTTAATCTAACTTGGTACATACATAACTACTGATAGACGTCAATGTTAACAAATATGAAATGTCAAAATATAACACAAAATATTGACGTCTAAGAGTAGTTATGTATGTTAGACCAAGTTAGATTTAAAATAAATCGTTGAGTGAATGTAAATACTCTTTGAAATTGACCAAAATAGCGTGCAGATTACGGAAATAGGCTTCATTTATCACAAATCCGGCTAATTACTGAAAATTTTTGAAAAAAAGTTATAAAAAAAGTTTGTTGGTGATCCAACGCCTAGAAGGCCGTGGATATTCGACCGCGCCTTATTTTTATTTTCAATAAAGAAGTATACAAGACGAAACTGCGCGATTCCATTATTTTATTAGCGAATTTCCGGATTTGTTTCCGAATTCACTAGCGAATGGGATTGGCGTCATGGCGAGAGTCGAATCTCGGACCATTACCATAATCTGTTTCAGAGGTCCCTGATCACAAAAAAACGTTTCGCAAAATTTGTGATATCCTGCAGCTAATCGCCTGAAACACCAAGTTTCGCCCTCCAGACATACTAGCCAAATAAAATGTCAGGATATAACCTCCGAATGCATTTGGTTTGTTTACATCGAATTGAATCATCTTATAAATTTCTAACATCTTGGTAGGGTAGAGTAATTCCGATTGGCCATCTAATTTCAGAATTAAGTTTCATAACATACGTTTTAAAAATATTTATTGTTATGTCATTTGTGAATTAGATAATGAAATATTCCAATTTATATTAGGAATTAATATAGATAATATATATTTTTGGAATCGGGTGGTCAAGCGGCCGCCCACACTTTCCTCTCCATTTCCTTCAACCGGGAAATCTCCTATCGCTAAAAACTGTAATAACCTTTTACGAATCGAACTAATTGGTGCGTTTACATGAATGAATTATCTTGAACAGCAAACTCTTACCCTATGTATATTCATGCTTATTTAAATAAGCGAATTCTCTTCTACTGACCACTTAAAGTCAAATCTAACCACGTAATCTTATCCGAGTCGAAATCTCACTACTATTTTCTATTTCAAACTTACTTTCGCTTTTAGCCAATCTTTTCCTTAAAATCTTTTTATTTTAACCTTGCGACTGCCTTAGTCCTGCTTTTAAGTTATATAATGTTTAGATTTAGTTCATTCAACTTTAAGGTGTAATTTTGAGGCTTTTTGCTTGAACTGGACATTACAGTAGAATTTCCTATTTGTTTAATCCGAAGTTAACTTTTGTAAGAGTATTTCTTTAATTTTATTTTATACGGATAATTTTGTTTTTACCTTTTTGTTTCGTTTTTCGTTTAAGAAATCTTAAATACAATTTAAGACTCTAGGAAGTTTTTTTAAGGCAATCATTAAAAATATATTTTAAATTTAATTGTTTTTGGTGATCACTAAGTTCTGATGAGATGTATTAAGCAGAGTTTGCCACTTAAGTTCTACTACATTTTAAACCCTAAAAGTTGATTTTTTAAAATCACTCACATAAAAATATTTAGATAATAAACCTTTTTTATTTCACAATGGGTCACAATTTAAAACAACATTTCAAAATATTTAGATAATAAACCTTTTTTAAGGCCAAACTTTTGCACAAACTCATGTTGCGTAGATATATTTGATTAATATGTATATGATTATTGCTCATGTACCAATTTTGATTTCAATGAGTTACATAGTCAATAAGTTTAAGGCCCGTATTCAAAGACATCTTCCTAACATTTTCCTAACATTCTCCTTAAGGAACAAGGAGAGTGTTAGGAAAATGTTAGGAAAATGTTAGGAAGATGTCTTTGAATACGGGCCTTAGTTTTTATGGACTAAGGGAGTAAAGAATGCATATTTCCCTAAGAAATAAGTTGGTTCCCAAAGTAAAAGCCGAGGAAACCAAAGAATTTCCTGAAGCGAAGTTAAGGAGGGTAAAATAGATTTTTCTGTTGACGTAATTTAATTATTATATTTTTATTTGCATATGTTTTATTGTATTTTGTATTTTATTTATTTTTGTCAGGTCCACCTTATAAATTTTAAAGGGTGCTGCTCTAAAAAAATTAATTCATAAAAAAGTAATTATATCTCTAAAAACCTTCTTTTGGTCTGAAAACAATTTTGAACCAATAAAAGAATCGGGTACGGCGTGTCTCGGAACGTTTTGAAGTGAAAACCAGAAAATATCAGAAATTTTAACATACAGGGTCTGAAAAGCGCCCCCCCAGCACTGACTCCAGTGTCGTCACCGAATACCATTGTTGTATTTAATCATTTGTACTTTTCATTTCATTTTCCTTATTTATAACGTAGGTAATATAGGAAAATTATTGTGTTTGCAAAAAAAATCAGGAATTTTATCTGACTTATCCGTTTCAGGTGTTTTAAAGCCTCCTAAGTGGTTTTCACAAATTTGTCAATCTATACGTGTTTGTATGAGCGCGCGCGTGTGTTGAGAGAGAGTTGAAACTTAGTATAAAACTTAGCCTATACTTTTTAATTTTTATTAATGATTAGTTTTCATCTCGTAAAAGTTTAATTTTTACGAGATGAAAACTGAAAAGAGCTAGCTTTTTAGTTTTCATTTTTAGAAACTCTTTTACTAGCTCCTAAAAAGAGTTTCTCTTGGCTGCTCCATGGTCAAGAGTACTTGGTTTTGTATACCATTATGGTATACAAGTTTGTATTCATAATGGCCAAACCATTATAGTATACAATTTTGTATTCATAATGGCCAAACCATTATGGTATACAAGGTTGTATTCATAATGAATATAAACCATTATGGTATACAAATAAACCATTATGGTATACAAATTTGTATTCATAATGACCAAACGATTATGAAAATCAAATTATAAAAGACATCTTAATTTCAATCCTAATCTTAAAAGCGATTAAACATTTTCAAATAAAATAACACAATTTTTCAAAAAATACAATTGTGTATTGCGGCGTGGACAATGCTAATTCCATAGGAAAGAATCTATTGTTTCTTTTTTTATTGAATACGGTTATGATGTCGGACATCATGGATTTTCCTTTAAACAACAGAGGAAATTTCCTTAAAAACGGATGCAAAGCTTCTACTTCAAAGAATACAGCGCCTTCGGGCTGTATGCGCAGGTAATGACACCAATACCACCGGGCGGTATTGACAGCCCGAAGGCGCTGTATTGCAGGTAATGACATCAATACCACCGGGCGGTATTGACACCAATTACCAAATTCAAGCACACGAAGGCATAGAATTTTTAAGAGTCACCCGTGGCGTAGTGGTTAAGGTACGCGGCCAATACACAGAATGAATGGATTTAAACTAACGAGTTAAATTAGTCTTGGGTTCAATCCCAGCACGGGCCTCTGGGATTTTTATGAGAAGGATAAAAGTTCTGCGTACCACGTCCTTCAGAAGGGACTTAGAGCCGGTGGTCTCGAGCCTGTGCGTTGTCAGGTACTCGATTCAAATTTCATTTCGATCTGATAAAGCGTCAGAATGTTATCGTGTCCCATAGAATTGTTTTGGAACGAAATCTAGTTCATGCAAACATTGATAGCTATAAATATATGCGGAAATCACGGAAAAGAGGCAAAGAAGTTAAAAGAAAAAAGAAAAGAAGCAAGCTCCGCTTGCTAGATTGTTGAAATTAAAATGATATATAGTAACAGAGGCTTGCTTCGCTTGCTAGATTGTTGTAATTAAAATAATGAATAGTAACAGAGGCTGGCTTCGCTTGCTACATTGTTGTAATTAAAATAATGTATAGTAACAGAGGCTTGCTTCGCTTGCTTGATTGTTGAAATTAAAATGATATATAGTAACAGAGGCTTGCTTCGCTTGCTAGATTGTTGAAATTAAAATAATGAATAGTAACAGAGGCTTGCTTCGCTTGCTAGATTGTTGTAATTAAAATAATGTATAGTAACAGAGGCTTGCTTCGCTTGCTAGATTGTTGTAATTAAAATAATGTATAGTAACAGAGGCTTGCTTCGCTTGCTAGATTGTTGAAATTAAAATGATATATAGTAACAGAGGCTTGCTTCGCTTGCTAGATTGTTGAAATTAAAATAATGAATAGTAACAGAGGCTTGCTTCGCTTGCTAGGTCTAAATAAATTAAAATATTTACTTAAGCACAACAAATAAAATTTTACACAATGTTTGTTAATACATTAACATTTAGTTTGGTAAATCTACTGTGGTTAGATGGACTCCTATCTCTGACTTTTGTCTAAGGGAGTTGAAAACTAAACCCGTAGCACATTATAAAGTACCAAAGTTGGCAGCTTTGACCCCCTGGAATAAATCCTGCGGACGCCCATGGTTTACTTTGATAAGCAGCTTGGTCCTGTCTCATTCTTATCCACTGTAACTACAATTTACTTAATTCTCCAAGCATATAGATCTTAAGAGCTGTTTTATCAATAAAGAGAGCAAAACCCACAAAGAAATGAAATTGGACACCAGCCTAGTTAGCAGGCCAGCTTACCCATAATGCCACCTCACTAGTTGGACCTCGTTATCTACCCTAGAGCAGGGATAAGCAAACTTTAGAGCCCCGCGGACACCAATTATTGGATACCCCTGTCCGTTTCGTTACCCCCCCCCCCCTTATTCACTCAATAAATCTACTTATCGCTTCACAGTAGAATAAGTCTAAATGGCTGCCACTACATCTAAGTTCAACTGCTCGGAAGCCTCCAAAAAATAAAACCAATCCTTTTATTTTTTTGCCAAACTAAATCTAGATAAAGATCATCATTTATAGAGGAATAAAACTCTATACCTGGAAGGAATCTTATGGTTTCTTTCTTGTATTATCCATCTAATATCTTTGACCAAAAACAAGTAGAGACGGAATAAAAACACCACAGATAAGAACAACAATGGCAAAACGTTGTACAATAGACGCCGCATCGCCTCCGTAGACGCCTGCGCCTGTAGTATTTACAAAATTATACAAAACAAGCTGGGTTCCATTCGCCTTAGAGTATGGAAATATTTCTTTTCGGTACTTTGTTACCCATTATAGCCATGATAAGGAGAAGCAACAAGTGAAGATAAACATAACTTCTATAAGCACTGAGAAGAAGCACGTATTTAGTTTTATATATAAAGTACATAGTATACACATACACGTAAATATGCAGTCCATAGTATATACATATATGAAGTACATAACATATAGGTATATATGAAGTACATAGTATACACGTTTGTGAAGTGCATAGTGTACGCGTATATATGAAGTACATAGTATATACGTATATATGAAGTACATAGCATGTACGTATATATGAAGTACATAACGTATACGTATGTATGAAGTTCATAGCGTATACGTATGTATGAAGTACATAGTATACACGTATATATGAAGTACATAGTATATACGTATTTATGAAGTACATAGTGTACACGTATATATGATGTACAAAGTATATACGTATATATGAAGTACATAGTATGCACGTATATATGAAGTACAGTCAAGTTTTACTTGATTGTTGTTTACCTTACGTTTCGTTCAAAATATGATATTATTGTTTAGAATTGGGGTAAATAGTTATTATTTTATTAGTCTGCACTACCTTTTGTAAACAAATCACGTGAATAATTGCTAGTTTTAAATTATTTTTGTTCAAATTAAGTACATACATATATCAGCTTACATTTGGAACGCGTGAATCCGATTTTGAGCTGTATTCGGCATTGAGATTACTAAAACAAAAGCTCTATTGATGCCTTTTTTATTTAAGTTAACTTTTTTTATAAGTTAGTACAGATTAATTAAAGAATAACTATTACCTCAAATTCAATGTAATAATTTTATAAATTAAACGAAAAGTAGGGTGAACAAAAGCCCTTGAAAATTTATCACTGATAGTTTATTATGTGCACATAAAATTTTAAAACAAAATTACCACTAATATTTTGTTTTAATTATTTAAAATAGCGTAAATATAATTATAATAAAAAGTTGAAATACATCAATAACACATAAGTTATTGTTATCGCATGTGATAAGAGTGATTTCCCACCAGAACTTGAGTTTACTAAAAATACTCTAAAGCGGTTTTGCAATAGAATGAAGTAGCTAGAAGTCTGGAAATAAAACGTACGTTAAGGAATAAAATATCACCCACGAATAGTTCTTAATAAATCCGCTGTGGTGCGATAAAATCCCGTTCTTGAACAACACGCCCCAACAATAACAGTAAATTTTAAAAATTAACTAAAAATAATTGGGACGTTCTAAAAAAAATTGTAAGTGCTATTATTCATTAAATGTATATACTTATAAATAAAAATATTTGGCAAACTTGCATCTTCCCATTAGATATTTACATAAAGTCTATTATCTTTTGTGATTAGAAAGTTTTAAATGAATAACATAACTTTAGTAAGCGCAGTGGAATTTTCTTCAATAATATCAACACCAACAACGTCTTTCCACTAAACTTTATTTTGCAGAGCCGGCTTTCTGCAATAATGCCATCTACAGTGCCGTGGTGGGATGTTGAGTCTTTCAATTCTTTCAGTCAGATTCCATGAAGTGAAAGAATCTACATCTCACCACGGCACTGTAGATGGCATTAATGCCGAAAGCCGGCTCTGCAAAATAAAGTTTAAATTTAGTGAAAGACGTTGTTGGTGTTGATATTTATTTTAAATGAAGTATAGGATCTTTTGAAATTAAGAAGTCGCACAAAAAGTAATGCTTTACAATTGGCAAGTTTTATACGACATCTTGAATACTTCGTAATTTGGGAAATATTTGAATATTTTCACCGTTGAGCAGGCCTTTGGCCAATTTTGTGAATATGCACTCAAAAGTTAAATGACTTCATGAATATCTGTGTGCATGTATTTGGTCCTTATATATTATAATGATACAATCATAGCTAATTTTAAATTATATACCATTCCTTAACATACAGGACTACACTAAATTTTTATATTTCTCATAAATTAAGTTTATTATTAAGTTTAATTTAATGCATTTTACTTCTTCGTTGTGTCTATTAGTCAGCCAAGTTCCTTGTTAACCGACAAGTAGAATTCAGATTTGTTTAAAAAGGACTTAAATTCATGATTAGGTTAAATAATAAATTATAATTTATGATCGGACATAAAGGTTATTACAGTGGAAAGGGTACATGAGATTTCGGTGGGCTTAATATTTCGAAACTATAAAGGTCGATTCTAAGACAACATTGATTGATTGTAAACGCAGTTTAAGATTGATTTTAATGAATGAAATCAATTTGGAACTTTTTTTTATCAGTTGAACTTATGAGTTTGATTTGGAGTAATGATACTTTTTTCGTTTTATGATTGAAAAATTATTTGATTCATTTTCTAACCACGTGGGTTGGAATAAGTAAGTCTGATGTTCAGGAATCTTTTTAGATTTCTGAACATTAGACTTTTGTCTACAGAGTGGATTATTTTATATGGAGCAATGTTATGTTCTAAAAATTGAATATAGATTATCTCGGTTTCGAAAATTTTCTTCGCCTTATCGGATTCTGAACGCTTGTCCACTACTTCGGATTCGCTTCACTTGTCCTTCGCTTGTCCTAATTTATATTTGAACACATATTCAAACTTTGATCGTCCTCAGGTAGTAAAAAAATACGTCTTATTCCCAGCGGTTACCCTTGTAAGTCACCGCTAGGTGGGTTCTGATGTTTACTCATAAGAGCAGTGTGTTTACTCAGTGAACTAATCTGAAAATTACATATATGTATAATACTCTTAGAATAATACTATATATAGAAGGAGCACAGGACCGTAAACACAATGTATTCACTGATAACACGAAGCCGGTTGACTGGTGCACCTAAGTAATGCTGCCAACCTGAACAACAAAATTATTTTAAATATGTGTCATAAATATAATAATGAAAAATCGAAAGAACAAATATAAATAATTTACGCCTGCTGAGTAATTTCATAAAACCGTCGCAGGGTGGCGGAATACAAGAGTCTACATTTAGTTGACGAGGACTACTTTTAATATATTTAAAACTAAACTAAAATTAAAATGCCTTTAAATATTGTAAATGCGCCGATATTGTATAATTAGTATTAAGAATAATCAATCATTAATAATAATAAGAACATAATAATTCAGAAACCGGAAGTATTGCCAACTTTTTTTAGAAATTGTATATTGTTAGGCAGCATTACTTAGGTGCACCAGTCAACCGGCTTTAATGTTATCAGTAGTGCTCCTTCTATATATAGTATTATTCTAAGATAATACTAGAGGGGCTTTATTGGTTGAATTTTGAAACAACTAAAAAGTAACCTGACCACATTCGGTTGTCAATATAATCAATTAAACAGAACAAAAATACAGTAACTTGTATTGTTTAAAGGTTTAAACAAATCAAAACAGAACAATTTTAGACAATGATTATTACCCAAAGCTAAATCTTAACTTACTCTTAGAGGAGGTTTCAAATGAGTTACAAAGCCCCTGAGAGCCCCAAAGAAGTGTTCCGGCCTCTCAATGTATGAGATAGGCTATGCCCTCTCTAGTATATATCTATGATTTGAAAAACCGTGGATTTACCAGCCTTTTGAATTGAAAAATTTAAATTCAAAAAATAAAAATTCATTTTTTAATTGAAAAATTTCAAATCGAATGGATGATTTCCCAACAAGGGTTTTTCAAAACGAATACGTGGTATTTGAAGAAAATGAAACTAGATTAGAGTTTCGACAGATTTGTTGCTCTTAAACAGGATTTCGTGCGAGTTAAATATCAAATTGATTCTATCCCTTTCTACGTTAAAAACATTTTTGAAATATTTGCTGAGTCATGCAATTATGGAAGAAGATTCTAGAAAGCACGACAAGCCCTTTAGGGCTTCAGTTTTGGATCAAGTTTTAACTTTCTAGCACCTAAAACAGACAATTCATGTGAACTCCCGGTTTCGGATTCTCCATTGAGACAGGTGTCCGGAGGACTTAACTGATACGTGTAAATGCAAAAAAAGAAATATTTTCGAAAAAGTCACTCTTTATAAAAGCTTCTGCAAGTGTCCCTTTAAACTAAGATTTATCATATTTGTAATTTTTTTTATTTTTAAGAGTGGACCCAAAAACTGCAATTTTTTGAAAAATGGACGAAGAGTAAAGTAGGCTTATTTTGACGTTTTCGGAAAAAAAGTATTCTTCATAAAATTTGTTTAATTGTCCCCCTGAGACAAATTTTTATGTTTTTGTCTTTATCAAAACTCAACCACTCTCACTTTTCTTCTTCCCAGTTTTATTAAAATAGTTCTTAAGTTAGTGTTACTTGAACGAAGTTTACAATACTACAATTTTTTGTTCCATATATCAAGACACTTTTAAACGATTGATATATTATCAGACATTGAAACTTTTATTTTTCCAAATTGGTGATGGGCAAAATGGGGGTGAATTTTTGAAAAATTTTTATTTTAATTTTTTTATGGAAAATTTGTCTCAGGGGACAATGTAAAAACAAATTTATGAAGAAATACTTTTTTTCCGAAAAAGTCAAAATTAAGCCTACTTTACTCTTCGTCCCATTTTTTCAAATTGCAGTTTTTGGGGTCTGCACCTTAAATAATAAAAAAATACCAAATATGATAAATCTTAGTTAAAGACAGCAGAAGCTTTTTATAAAAGAGTACTTTTTTTCGGAAAATATATTTTTTCATTTACACTGTATCGTTAAGTCCATCCGGGGACACCCGTATATATCCTCCTATTACATACTTCGTTATAGAATGGGGAAATATTAAAATACACAGCACAGATTTTGAAATTTGAACTCAGACTCCAAGAACGCAAACGCAGACGTT
>JACMZG010000022.1:2959707-3012626 GCA_018340805.1 Microvelia longipes
ACGGTGATATACAAAGGTCTTATTATTTCTTATTTTAATAATAATTTTTATTAAAAATAATTACAGGTAATATACAATATAATTATACAAATGGCTCTAAAAGTTTAACATCTATTTACGAATTATTTGTTTATAATTAAATCTTACTAGCCACATGCTTAGGCATGTGCGTGTGCGTGGCTAGTTTTTCGTTTGAATTTTTATTCTCAATTTATCTATTGTTAGTTTTTATAATAAATTAAGTTAAGAAAAATTAAGGTTTGTTAAATCGTTTTCTCTTTTGAGTTTATATGTATATTGTAAAAGAGCTTAAATGTTTAATATATTATACGCACATACACACAACACACACAACAACACACCACACACATATTATATTATTATATATATATTACTATATATATATATAATTATATATATATATTTTTATTACTACCAGTTTGCAAAACATGATAGTTGACACAATATAATTGTACAAGACAAACCTAGGAAATGTAACAAGCAAAATGCAATGCCTTATCTGGGACTGTTCCATCATTCGACATCATTCCTAGGTGTCATCTACTCATCCTACTGTGTCGGCAACAGTTGTGCTCTCTTCTAAGGAAAATGTAAGTTTAGTAGGACCACTATTTACCGTTAAAAATCAGTTACTGATGAGATTGGAATTGAGACCAAGGAGTATCAACTTAGGACCAGGTGACCTTATCAACTAAGGTATCAGTTCACCCTTTTCACAATTCTAATTGATTTGATTTGTCTTGTAGTATTTACATATATTTTGCAAATCTATAATTCCAATGTAATGAATGTGACATTACTTTTCTGCTTACCTTATATTTTTTATCATTCTGTAACAATATTTCATTTTATCTAAATGTTATAAATTTTTACAAGATTCTATAGCACTTAATTATTCGCATATGAAAATACTATCTGACTTTTTAATTATTTATAATATTTTAGATTACATTAAACTAGTTCACATCGGTTTTTATTAGTTTCATTGCTAATCAAGTCTTTCTGTGGTAAATATTGATTTGATCTAATATCCATTTAAGGGCTTTATTAATACAGTATTAATTAATACTTGTATTAATTATCAGAGATAGAGAATAGATCTTAATCTATTAGATCTCGTTCTTGATTGATAGTACAACAAATTAAGACATGACAAAAAATACAATATTAATTACAATTCTTGTTTTATTAATGTTTTGTCCTACATATCTAAGTATATAAGATTATGTTTTTACCAATACTTGATTTGTCATAATCAGCATTGTTGCTATAACCATTATTATTTGTTTCAACTAAATTCTTTTATTCTAATTAATTTTTCTATTTTATTTTTTTACATAATTAAGATTGTTTTAATCTGAGTTGTTTTTCATATTTATTTGTATGGTTCTAATAAAGCTTTAGCTGTAGTCAAGTATTAGACCAAATATTGCTTAATAGATAATATAATAATAATATAAGATATCATTCATAAACACAAACACAGATAATATAATATATTATCTGATCTATTAATATTTGTTTTTGGTCTTAGTTAACGTGTTTTTTACTTTTTCAATTAAGTATTTTTACTTAACTAATATTTCTTTTATCTTAATTAAAATGTTTTTTTTACTTTTTATAAGTATTTTTACTTCTATTAATATTTGTTCTTGTCTTAATTAAAGTATTTTTTATTTTTAATTAAGTATTTTTACTCTAAATATATTGTTTTTGTCGTAATTAAAGTTATTTTTTACTTTTAATTAAGTATTTTTACTCTAATTAATTTTTTGTCGTAATTAAGTATTTTTTTACTTTAAATTAAGATTTTTACTCTAATTATATTTGTTTTTGTCGTAATTAAAGTTTTTTTTTTACTTTTAATTAAGTATTTTACTCTAATTATATTTATTTTGGTTAAACCGCGATTTTTATAATTAATTATTTTTTGTTTAATTATTTATTTTTTTATATATTATTATTAAACCAATTGCTTTGTTTTAAATTAACTATTATTAAATGTAGTTTTAAGTTATTTTTAGATTACATTATATATATTTTTACCCGTTTTCAAGTTACATACTTTTAATTTTTATTTTATATTTAAATAAATTTTTAGTTTACATTTTAAAAGAGGTTGTGTAAATAATTATTTATTATTAACGTTTAAAGTATCTAAAAAATGTCTTTATAAAATTATTTTGTTAAAAGAAATTCTAGCCTTCTAATTTTAAAATTTACTCAAACAAATTATAATCACAAATATCAATTCTCGCGGAAAGGTTTACTATGGTTCAATTTCGATTAAAAACCAACGTCTTTTTTCGCGATTAAAAGGTCGATACGATCAGAACAAGGTTGATGTGAACTGAAATTTTTGTATTCAAATAACCTTCTCCGATTTTTTTTGTTTAAAGATGATTCAATTCCTTTGGCAAAGGAAACTCTTTATAGAGGTTAGAGACATTTTTTTCAAAAAAAAAAAAATAGGCACCCACGAAACGTGTGGGCTCTATAGAATTGATCCATCCCACAAACATTTTTTAAAAAAAATAAAAGTTTGAGTCTAGTCTTAGAAGGGATTAATTACATATAAATATATATATTTATATACATAAATATATGTATTTATTTTAACCACTTCTAACCACCTCACACCTTACATATTGTTTTTAAAACTTAACGAGAAGCTGCTATGTAAATATGCTATTTGATTCATTTAACTATATAAACTTTATATATATAAAAAACGTCTTCTCTAAGTTTTTTTATTAACGAACCGACTTTTAATCCCAATAAAAGCCATCATTAGTGTCTAAGAAACAAACAAAGGTAACATAAAAATAGTTATTATGCCATAAGGCTGAGAAGTGTTGTCTTTTATGTCACGGCAATTAATTTACCGACGAGCGAAGCGAGTCGGGAAAATTGCCAAGACATAAAGACTTCTCAGCCGGATGCATACACTATTTTTTTGAGGTAGCACTCATTAAAAAAAATAAAAAAGCACTCATTAAACTGCGCTATTACTTATTGAAAAAAAAAAAAAACGTATCCATTATTATTATCCATTTCGCCGTCATTAAATTCATCCATAGTCCACACTTTTACTCAAAATGTAAAAGCTTTACAATAAACACACAAAAATTGTCAATTAGAACACCTTTTTTAACGAAAAAAATTAGTCTACGAACAAAAACAGAAACAAAATGAACGTTTTTAAATAAGCTCATGAAGTTTAACACAGATTGTTCTTGACACGCTACATACAGTAATGGCGGCAACATATGAATTACTTTTACGTCCTAGGATTTTTTACATTCATTATTGTCCTAGGAGGTGAAAAGTACTAAATAACCTCCTATAACAATATGATTGGCTTCTCATCCTAAAACGGTCCAATAAAGTGCTTAATTACGTACTACCTCAAAATTTTTTTTTTTTTTATAAGGTCATAACTTAGGTTGATGTAATTCTTAAAACATCATCCGCAACATCTCGCCATATGCCAAGTTTCATTTCGATTTGAATTAGCCTTAAAGAATTATTGTTCGTCATACGAAGTATATATATATATATATATATATAATATATATATATATTTATATATATATATATATATATATATATATATATATATATATTATATATTATATATATTATATATATATATATATATATATATATATATATATAATATATATATATTTTATATATATATATATATATATGCTGAATCGATTAAAAGGCAGTTGTATGGTGATACAACCAACAGCAGAAGACTTTAATTGAAACGGCCATTAACAATAATAAGCGAACTCTTTCCATCCTAGGAGATAGGAAAATAAAATATATATATTTTTTTCGGACAAGTAAATCTGAATCAACCCCTCCCATTCACCCCCTTAACTTCCGTCATCTGAACAACTTCATAAGCGTCATTTTCATTTTGAATATTTACTAAATCCAAAAAGTAATACACGTAGAAAAAAGCTAATTAACTCCTACCTAATTTATATAATACTTTTTTGTGTCTCTATAATATTAATTTACCTCTTTATGTCTTTCTCAACTAATTTATGTGTTTGAGTTTCTAGTATCTATTGAGATTGGTCCAATTTGTTCAATAATACCCTCAATTCTGCTGAAAAAGCACTAAATAAATAGTAAACCAACAGAAGTCTCTAATTGAAACGGCCACTAACAATAATAAGCGAACTCCTTCCATCCTAGGAGATAAGAGACAAAATAAGCAAACTCTTTCCATCCTATGAGATAGAGACAAATAAGCGAACTCTTTCCATCCTAGGATAGGAGACAAAATAAGCAAACCTTTCCATCCTATGAGATAGGAGACAAAATAAGCGAACTCTTTCCATCCTAGGAGATAGGAGACAAATATGATAAATAAAATTATTCAATTACTTTTATAACCAAGTAAAAAATAACCTGCAACTCCTCAACCTTTAAATTATGCTTGAAATCGAATAATACCTTCATTATAAAGATTAAAAGTCAAAGATAAAAAAGACGATAATATAATGTAAAACAATGAACGCCGGAATGCCTCGGCTCTGTATGTATTAGTGGCATTAATAAGTAAAATAAAATATAATTGTCATGAAGTTCACCTTACATAGCAATGAATAAATGAGCAGCTAATTATAATAGAATAGATGTGATCTTTGCTATACAAAGAAATTACTTTAAATAAATAAATAATATATATATATATATATTATATATATATATATATATAATATATATATATATATTATATTATATATATATATATATATTATTTCTGTATGTCGACGGATTAGGTTGCGCATACATTTAAATGACAAAAAAATCATTTTTCGACAAAAATTTTATCAATATTGTTGCTTGTTTAAAAATGAACATTTATCGCAATTGTATTTTTAAACAATGAACCTTGTGCCCAAAAATAAAAAAGAATACAAAATCGGGTTGCTCGGAACTATTTCTCATTTCATCGGATTCGCTGGCCTCATCCTCCTCGCTCATCCTCCTGAGGACTTGCTTCGCTCGTCCCCAGAATATACAAGTCGTCAAATGTATACTGAAAACGTATATCCTTAGAGTGAGCGTTAATGGAGTCCGTATATATAATGAAAGAAAAGAAGTTTCACCACAAAATAAAACTTTAAAACGGTGATAAAACATCTAACTGTAGTTATTTTATTTATTTTTGCTTATTTTATTTATTACGTTTTTTTTTGTTTTTTTTTTTTGTCTCCTTTTCATACTTTTGCTCATCATTTGTTAAGTAAGTTTTTGTTTTACTTTTTATTTGCTTTGTTTGTTTAGGTTTTGCACTGATGATGGCCTCTAGTTTGGTTGAAAGCGCTTGCCATAAAGTTTTATTTTGTGAAGAGACTTCTTTCTTTCATTATATACTGCAAACGTCTTCGGACTCGCTTCGCCGTCCTTAGATAGTAAATGGTTTACATTCCCAGCTGTCACACATTTTGGCACTGACACTGACGTTGCTGCTTAACTTTAGATCTAAAAATGATCTACCATAAATCATGGATATACTTGTCATATTAAAACGAAAACTAGTGAACTTATAAAATATCAATAACTTACCAAATTTCAAGTCAATTGGATTATTTTATGATTTTTTTACGTTTTTAAAAAACGTACACAAGTCATTGGATAAAAATTGAACTAATGCTAATAATGAGATGATACTTAGCAAACATGTTATTCATATACATGGCTACATGCGTGCTAAAGCTCAATCCGGTCACATTGTTTTCCCGTGTTTTATGCTTTTACGAAATTTCGCTTAGTCATTTTGCGGGTTATATAGCGTCATAATAGTATTTATGCATAAGGCTGAGAAATGTGTCTTTATGTCACGGCAATTAGATTTACCGACGAGCGAAGCGAGCAAGTATGTCTTGGAAAAATTGCCAAGACATAAAGACATTCTCAGCCGGATGGCATACACTATTTTTTTGAGGTAGCACTCATTAAATAAAGCACTCATTAAAAAAAAATCAAAAAAATAGCACTCATTAAACTGCGCTATATACTTAATTGAAAAAAAAAAACGTCTAATTATTATTAACTCCATAAATCGCCGTCATTAATTCATCCATAGCTTCACACTTTTACTCAAAATGTAAAGCTTTACAATAAACACAAAAATTGTCAATTAGAACACCTTTTAAAACGAAAAAAAATTAGTCTACGAACAAAAACAGAAACAAAATGAACGTTTTTAAATAAGCTCATGAAGGTTTAACACAGATTGTTTTTTTGAACACGCTACATTACGTAATGGCGGCAACATATGAATTACTTTACGTCCTAGGATTTTTTTTACATTCATTACTGTCCCTCTGGAGGTAAAAGTACTAAATAACTTCCTATAACATAATGATTGGCTTCTCATCCTAAAACGGTCCAATAAAGTGCTCAATACGTACTACCTCAAAAAAAAATTATTTTCCGAATACCACAACTACAGCGGTAGATTGATTTTTCTACAAAGTTTTAACTCTCTGCATAAATACACTAGGAGCTACGATGATATTAGACACACAAACACATACAGACAGACAACTTTGTGAAAATCACTCATGTCATCGGTATAGATGACATAATGTAATGTTTAAGACCATTACATTATGTCATCTATACCGATGACATCCCATTTTCGGATTTTTTCGCAAACACAATACTTTTCCTATATACCTACGGTATAAATGGAAAAAAGTAATAAGCGACATTATAGCAGTAGCAGGATCGAACGAAAGGTTTATTTTGAAGCAGCTTGATTTACCAGTCTAGGACCGCATGTTTTATTCTTATTTTTAATGATCTATTACTGGTACATCTTAAATGTTCCAACCTGTGTATGTATGTATGTATTCCAATATGTGTAGTTAGCGACGCTAAAGAACAAAAGCTTTAGCCATTATAACTCAATGAAAACAATTATGTGAACAAACATAAAATCTCTGTTTATCTCTATTTTTAAGACTTCGTGCAATTATTAAAATTGCAAAATAAGTTGTTTGTGCTTGTTACAAAGATTGCTTCATTTCCAGTTATTCTTAATGCTGTAACTTATCGACTGATTTGGAGTTGACGTAATTATTTAAGTATCTTTGTGTCAAGTGTTGGTGGTCGTCGACCTGGAGTTTAACATAAACCTTATTTCTATTGATATTTTAAGTACTCATTAACGTACATTTGTTTAACTTTTATATTGTTTTCCTTTAGCATTGCTTAATACGTTTCTTTGTTTACTTTGTTTACGTTTGATAAGATTTTTTAAGTAATTGACTAAGAAGTGAAAGAAACAAAAACTCTCTGGCGGGGGTCGCTGACCGGCGAATATTTCTTAGGAATATTTGAGTTTTTTCAGCAATTCATTTCTAGCATTTAAAGTTTTCGATGTATTGCTACATAATTTTAGCAATATTTTTATTGCTTCCACTTTAATTTTTATGGATTTTTCAAATAAAATGCGCGAAACATTGTGAGGAATTATGATATATTATTAAGGAAGATATATTATAAGGAATATTATAGGAATAGGAATTTTGAAGAAAAATGAACTATGAGGTTGCCCACATAGACCAGATAATGAATAACTGGATGAAAAATTGAACTTGTTGCCACATAGACCATAATGAATAACTGGATGAAAATGAACTTTGACTTGCCACATAGACCAGAATAATGAATAACTGGATGAAAAATTGAACTTATGAGGTTGCCACATAGACCAGAATATGAACTGGATGAAAATTGAACTTATAGGTTGCACTAGACCAAATAATTGTAACTGATGAAAATTGAACACACATAGACCACCTTGAGGGTTGCCATAGACAAAATGAATAACTGGAAAGAAATTAAAAAGGTTGTATTTACTGCAAGTTGAAGCAATCGACTACTTCCTCCCTTTCTTCAGAGACTCGTCGTGCTCATTGAGACTAGAAGTTATTCTCTGATGTAACTTTATTAGTTGAGAGCTCGAGTGTTGCCCCACATGCTGGGTAGCTGATTCTTCGAATAATTTTTGAGTAGAGTGTCCGCCTTGTCTCACAGGCCCACTTCGCAGACTGGGAGACACACATATAGACTTACCTATATCTTGTTGTATACATATATACAACAAGATATATTTAGCGTTGACCAATTATCATACATCTACTGTATATTAAAAGAAACCTTCTTTATTCTCACTGGTGATCACGTCATTATTATGTTATTTGGTGCTTGCGCCTCTAAGGTTCGCCCGATTGAGCTAAAACTATGGTTCAAGCCTTTCGAAGTCCTTCTGGTTTTCAGACCTGCTTAGCTTGCCGTGGTTTCGCGGGAATTCTTGTCCTGTATGTCCGGAACAATAGGCTAATGAGGCTTCTAAGTTTCTTTTCAATACGGCAAGAATTGTCCACGGTTACTGTTTGATCATACATATTAATCTGCATCAAGCGAGGTGCATCAGGTGCCTGGATAGGGGACCTTCTTGCAAAGAAACCGAATATATTTACTGTCTAAAGTCGAGCAAAGCGACTCGGAAGTAGTGATGATGAGCGTAGTGAATTTTGACGTGGTGAGAAATAGTTGCGCGGTACCCTCTACCCGATTTGTAATTTTGTTTATTCATTACAACGTTCTACGTTTAGTCAATCACGAGATATTATATTATCACGAAGCTTTCTTTAAGACAAGAATCATAATGTTCAACAGAGTCGTGATAAGGTAGTAAATAAGTTCGTCTTCAAACGACTAAGGTCTCGTATCTTATGAGCTTCCTCAAGGGGGAACAGACATGCTTGATCAATTAGCTTTCAATGAAGACTTTTCTAGTCTTGGTCATTAATTTCTTTCAGACTAATAACGTGGTCAATTGACCACTCTCTTACTTCAAGTGCCTTGAGGCCACTTTAAGAGGTCACGACTTTATGGTCAAAATTTAACTCTTCTTATTAAAGTTGACAATTTGACTAGTTTTATTTGGAGTCGGTATTGGTGAGAGGCGGATGGTTACTTTTGATGAGATGGCAGAGAAAGCTTCAAAGTCTTGTTATAATTTGTTTCCTTCCAATAAAAATATCCATTAAATACTCTGTTAAAGACTTTTCTTTTTTAGAGATTTCATTTTAACTGTCCATTTCTAAACAGTGTTTTTATTTTGCGATCTAAGCTTATAAACAATTGACTGAACTGAATGAGCGAATTTTCATCAAAAATTGACGCTTATGTGGTTGCGATCTAAGCTTATATACAATTGACTCAATATAATTGTGCGAGAGACACCTAGGAAATGTAACAAGCAAAATGCAATGCTACATCTGGAAACTGTTCCATCATTCGACATTCGTCATCATTGATGGCTCGACATAGTCATGTACCACTCTGTTTCGTGACGTCTAACTCATCCAGGCACCGACAGAGCCTTAACTCACTCTGACCTTTAATTAATTCCGAAATGCATTTTGCATGCATTTTTGCTTGTTACATTTCCTAGGTGGCTTTCGCACAATTATATTGCGTCAAATATTCATGTTTTGTAAATTGGGTAGTATCAAAATGACTGAAGTGAATGAGAGAATTTTTATCAGAAATTGATGCTTATGTGGTCGTTTTATTTTATAAAACTACTAAGGAGCTATGACAGCGCAATAAAAAATGTATGTTGATGCTGCATGACGATGCAAATTATGTTTCTGCCTTATGGTTTCGAGAGCAGGAAAGCTTAGTTTGGCAGTGGGGCACGTGTTGTTTCTAGTTAAAGCTATAGAAACTTATAATAAAGCCATGGCTTGTCTGTGGATTAAACGCAAAATGCCTGCACTAGGACTCATAAAGTAGAACACTATCTTCTATCTAAGGGAGTTAGCAAAAAGGGCCCAACAACGTGGCGTACTTGCTAGGTGATCTCAACTTTCCCTAATTACTATCACTACCGTCAAATAGTTGGGATGGCAGCCGAAGCTATTTTTCTACCTGTGGATTCAGGCCAGGAGTTAAGTGTCAATTTTTTCCCACTTCAAGAGGTTGAAAATAAAACAACTCATTGTTAAATAAAATCAGCTGGAAGATGACATATCTAAAAAAATTAAGCACAGATGCCAAAATAACAGCTGTAAAAAAATTAAACAAGAAGGCATCAAGATGACACAAACAGTAATCTGTCAAACGCAAACAATTAGAAAGTAAGAAACAAACTAATGCTGTATTGTCATTGTCAAAAATTCCAATAAGCTTAAGATCTTGTGTCATGATTGTGTCAAATTTTATGACCTAAAACCAATGAATATTGATCAATCCCTTTACTACTTCCCAATGCCGTATTAACGCCAACGGTCTGCCTCATCAGCGCAATTTCTGTGTCAATCTCTTTAAAAATTCACTAAAAATAACTTCTTACGACAATCAAATCAAAAAGAATGAATATGATGGTTAAAACTGATTGTAAACATCTTCAATGCTGAAGATGAGTCGAATAAATTATCGATAATTTATCATCATTTCCTTTAAGACATCTAACACAGGGAACTAAAGGATCAAAGATTATCTGCAGCAAGTTAACCCCAAACCTCCGAGGAACTGCCACCGGTACTTATTATTCCTGTCCGACTTTCTCTTATTTTGAATCAACAATCATTAATGGTCCATCATTCAAACAATAGTGATTTTTTTAGCTATGAAGAAAAAATGTTAAAAAAAATAATGGAAAAGAATAGAAGAGGATCCTTTCAAAATGAAAACTTATTATTATGAAAAAATAGCTAAAGTGAAAGTATTTTTTATTTGAAAATTTATCAAAAATGTTTAAAGAAATTATTAATTTTTAATGATTTTTTAATGCGAAGATCTGAAGGGACATAACATTATTAAAAGTAATATTTATTTATATTTTTGGATTTTAATGAGTATATTTGGAGATGACTTTTAAAGTACTCAACGTAGGAAAGTGGTAAGGAGACGGGAACCAATTGTTCAAACATAATAGGTGTAGTATTAGTGAGAAGATGATTGCGTTCCTCCTGAAAATTTGGCAGCGTAGTTCCAGTATTAACTACGTAGGTTTCCGCGGTCGGTGCCATTAAGGTTGTTTGAATACGTCTATGATGGTTGGTTGAGTACATCTATGAAGGTTGGTTGAGTACCTATGAAGGTTGGTTGAGTAAATCTATGTTGAGTACATCTATGAAGGTTGGTTGAGGTACATCTATGAAGGTAAGTTATGAAGGTTGGTTGAGTAAATCTATCTACATCTATGAAGTTGTTGTACTATGAAGGTTGGTTGAGTTCTATGAAGTTGAGTGTTAGTGACATCTATAAGGTTGGTTGAGTACCTATGAAGGTTGGTTGAGTAAATCTATGAAGGTTGGTTGATACCTATGAAGTTTGTTGAGTACGTCTATGAAGGTTGGTTGAGTACGTCTATGAAGGTTGTTGAGTACATCTATGAAGGTTGGTTGAGTACAGTTGAGTACACATCTATGAAGGTTGGTTGAGTACTATCTATGAAGGTTGGTTGAGTACATCTATGAAGTTTTGTTCTATGAAGGTTGAGAGTAATGAAGGGGTTGAGTACATCTATGAAGGTTGTTAGGTTGGTTGAGTACATCTGAAGTTGGTTGAGTACATGTTGGTTGAGTACATCTATGAAGGTTGGTTGAGTACATCTATGAAGGTTGTTGAGTGAAGGTTGGTTGAGTACATCTAGAAGTTGGTTGTACATCTATGAAGGTTGTTGAGAGGTTGGTTGAGTATCCAATGTTGGTTGAGTACATCTACATCTAGAAGGTTGGTTGAGTACATCTATGAAGGTTGGTTGAGTACATCTATGAAGTTGGTTGACATCTATGAAGGTTGAGGTTGATTGATACATCTATATTGAGGTATTCACGTCATATTTATCATCAACATTAACGAGGTCGCTACCGGAAAACCTTCACTTCATTATAATCATTTGTTATAGACATGGATCAATTATCTCTAGAGGAGCCCTAACTGTTAAATTTTGAAACATCGACAAAGAAACCTAAACACCATCAGGGCTCAGGTTTCTTTGTCGATGTTTCAAAATTTAACAGTTAAGGCCCCTCTAGAGATAATTTATCCATGCCTATAGACATGGGTAAATTATCTCTAGAGAGGCCCTAACTGTTAAATTTTGAAACATCGACAAAGAAACCTGAACACCTTAGATTATTAATATTATCAAATGAGCAGTATAAAATTACATTAAATAATAAAGTAGAAACTGAAATAAATTATATAAGCATTGTAGCAAAAGCTGACAACAATTAATTTATTATAACCTTTACTAACTCTTGAAGGAGGTTTCAATGAGGTTACACAGTACCTCTTAAGAGCTCCAAAAAGATGCTTTAATTCTCTAAATGTATTGAGATAGGGTATGCCCCTTCTAGTAATATTTTTCTATTGAAATAGAGATACACATAGAGATATATACTAGAAGGAGCATAGCCTATCTCAATAGATTAAGAGTCCTGAAACATAATTTTTGGGCTCTCAGGGGCTCTGTGTAACCTCATTGAAACCCCATCTAAAAGTGAGTTAAGGTAATGAGTCAATTGTCTTCAGCTTCCTACACATTGTTTATGTTTTGATTTATATTTCAGCGTTTTATTATATAAGTCACTGTATTTTTTCTGTTTATTTGATTATATTGATAGTCCAAGGTGTTCAGGTTATTTTATCGATGTTTCAAAATTTATCCAATTGGGCCCCTCTAGTAATATATCTCTATGAAGATACAATTCTACAATTCTTATAAAATTGTCTAATATTTTATACAATTCTATGCATTTATGTATTATTTTTCTATGAGTCTTTCAATGTATTTTGATAGAGGCTATATGCCTCCTCTAGTATACGCTTAGAATAATACTATATAGCATAGGACCGTAAACGCACTGTTATTCTACTGATAACACGAAAGCCGGTTGACTGGTGCACTTAAGTAATGCTGCCAACCTTACAACAAAACATTATTTTAAATATGTGTCATAAATATCTATTAATGAAGAAAGATCGTAAAAAACAAATTTAATAGCTTAAAACACCAGCTGAGTATTTAATAAAACCGTTCTTAGATAGCAAAAGGGTGGCGGAATAGAGAACTAAATGTAGAATCTACATTTAGTTGACGAGGACTACTTTTAATATATTTTTAATAAATACGTTTAACTACAATTTAGAATACTTTAAATATTGTAATGCACCGATATTTATATTAGTATTTTATGAATAATCAATCATTAATTAATAATAGAACATAATAATTCAGCAACCGGAAGTATTGCCAACTTTTTTTTTTAGAAAATTGTATATTGTTAGGGTGGCAGCATTACTTGAGACCACTAGTGAACCGGCTTTCTTGTTATCAGTAGTGCTCCTTCTATATATAGTATTATTCTAAGAGTATACAAGTATATCTCTATGAGTGAAACGACTAAGCTGTTATCAGTTGTGCTCCTACTATTATAATATAGTATTATTCTAAGCATCTTATTTTACAAAGTCTATAATCAAAGCCCTCATGTTCTACTTCCCTAATCATATGCGGGCTCCGTTTCACACATATTCTTTTGTTTCCTTTTTTTTTTCAAAACACATTTCTTTTAAAGCTTTTACAAAAGTTTTACTTTTATTTACATTTTTTAAAAACACCTTTTACTTTCATTCATAAAATCACCATATTAAGAAAACACCTTTTTAAAATCGAACCTAATAAATCATAATAAGTTTTATCATAAAAAACAATACATATAGTGTATTTGAATAATAAAACATAGTATAAAAAACAGTATGTTATTAAACAAATATAAAAAAATACAGGTTAGTAAACCGTGTGAAAAATTTTTATATTAAAAAAAATCTAAACCAAGAATATCCATATACGATACTAATATACATTTTATGGAATTATTGTTCTTACAGAAAAACACACGACTACCAGTTTATAGTAGGTTTTAGTAGGGTAGCAGTATAATACAGTATTTTTAATATTTTCTCACGTTTCAGAACCTACAACAATATAACAAACAATATAACAGCAATTATAACAATATTTTCGGGATTTTACATTTAATAGAGAATCTTTTTATATTTGTTTTCCTCTTGTTAACTTTTACTTTTCATATTTATCGTTAAATTGCAATTTAAAAAATCGGATACGGGGTACCTCGAAACTTTTCTCGTCACATCGGATTCGCTACGCTAATCCTCCTTGCTTCGAACTCGCTTCGCTCGTCCTCAGAATAAACGATTTGCCAATTTTATACGACAACACGTCTTCGGACTTGCTTTGCTCGTATTTAGATAGTAAATACGCCGTTTCATTCTCAGCGGTCACCCATACAACACAGAAGACGCTCAATACTTCTTAACTTTTATGATCTAACAAAACTCATAGATATTTTTGTAGTCTTGAAACGAAACTTAGTGTACTTATTTATTACGCAAGGGTTTACACTTGTTCCAAATATCAACTCAATTATATTAATTCCCCATTCTTTTTTTTAAAAAAAAACATACACAAGCCATCTAATAAAAATTGCACTAATGCTAATAGTGAGATGAAACTTGGCACATATGTTCGTCTTATATATGGCTACATGCGTACTGAATCTCGGATCGCTTCTTTTTGACGTTTGCGATTTTTAGAAATCATAAAGTCATTATTGTGGGTTAATGACGTCGTACGAAAATTATCTTCCGAATAGGACAACTGCACCTATGGAATGATTTTTGTATTAAGTTTCAACTGCCTAGCATAAATACACTAGAAGCTACGATGCTAACAGACACATACATACACATCCGCACATACGAGCAACTTTGTAAAAACTACTCAGGAGATCTTAAAAAGCACGAAAAC
Source organism: Microvelia longipes (assembly GCA_018340805.1). Lineage (NCBI taxonomy): Eukaryota > Metazoa > Arthropoda > Insecta > Hemiptera > Veliidae > Microvelia > Microvelia longipes. The sequence continues at coordinate 2,974,622 of JACMZG010000022.1, forward strand.
TAATAATTCCGGAAATATGTGATCATTATAGCTCACAGTATTTATGCTAGATAGTCTAAACTTTGTACAAATAGTCTACTGTTAATTATAAAAAAAATCGTAAAGTAATGCAATTGAGTTGAAACTTGATAAAAGTGGGTACAAGTAAGTACTTTTACGTAATGAATAAGTACAAAAAGTTTCGTTTTAATACAAGTATATCAATGGGTTTTGTTGAATGATTAAAAAAAGTTAGCAGCATTGAGCGCGGTCGGTGCTATATGGGTGGCCGCTGAGAATGAAAGTGATGTATTTACTATTTGAGGGCGAACGAAGCGAGTCACAAGACGTGTTTAAATTTGGTGAATTGTATATTCTGTGGATAAGCGAAGCGAGTCTGTAGAGAGGATGAGCGTATCGAATCCAATGTGATGAGGAAAAGTTCCGAGGTACCCCGTACCCATTTTTTTTTATTTCTTCGTGTATTGGGCAACACTGCAATGTATACAAATTAGTACAAAAATTATTAATTTACTTAGTATTAGTAATATGGGGGTGGGGGGGGAGTGGTAGTAACTACCAGGCAAGTAGGCCACGTTGTTGGGCCTTTTTTGCCAGCTCCCTAAGATAGTGTTCTACTCCTTTTAATTTCAAGTGTAGGTATATTTCATCTAATCTAGACAGAAGAGCCGTGAATTTCTATGGTTCCTCTCATGCTTTTTCAAGCAATCATACATATTTTCATTGACTCTTAGAGTCTTGTGAAAACTAGGAACAACACGTGCCCTTGCAGTTAAATCAAACCTCCATACACTTTAAACTACAAGGCAGACACACTATTATAATTAGATACACTATTTGTAATGTAATTTTTTTTATAAATAAAGTGTTTCTCTATAATGAATCTACTATGAGGGTCCTAAATTTTGCCTATACGCAGTTTAGGGTAAGGGATCTTTAACGTGTACCTGACAACGCACATGCTCGAGCTCACCGGCTTTACGTCCCTTCTGAAGGACGTGGTACGCAGAATTTTTATCCCTCTCTTAAAAATCTCAGAGGCCCGTGCTGGGATTGAACCCATGACTAAATAAACTCGTATGTTTAAAATCCATTCATTCTGTGTATTGGCAGCGTACCTTAACCACTACACCATGAGTGACTCTTAATATATTTACTTAGATATAATAACTAAACATGTATTTATGTTCGCTTTCTCCACTTACTTGTATTCTTATATACAAAAGATTTTTTTTCTTTTTATGCAAATTTTTAAGTTCTATTTTTATTTAATATTCAACAGCAACTTTTTTGTTTTAAATACGTAATATATGCGTCTAAATCAAAAAGTATTAGCTGATCTTATAATAAGAAGAACAAGACGCAATCATTTAATCCTATCAGATTCTAGGATGATAATTAATTCTATCAACTTACGGCAGAAAAACTCGACATAACTGAACTGTTTTTAAGCTGTATAGTATGTAATTTTAATTTCTTACCCTCGCTTTTACCTCGGGTGAAAAATTTTAAGCTAATCAGCACTATTCTATTTTCCTGCCTAGTTACGTAAATTACTATTTTTATATGTTTGTTCTTAAAAAATATTACTTAAAATACTATGTAAGAGTAAGTATTCAATATTTCTGTTAACTACCAAGTATATAATTTTAAGGAAAAATGGTTAATACTCATATTGTTTACTTGTTTCATTTTTTAACAGCAGTTTATAAATCATCAAATTTTTACTTTTCCTCATGTATACCGTAGTACCGTAGAAAATATACTGTTGAAAAAGTATATATTTCTTAAGAGAGAAACTTTTTTTGTAGATTCCATAATTACTATTAGGAAAAAAATGATTTTAATTCTACAATGTTTTTTATAAACAGGAACAATATATTACATGAAATAAACTTTAAAAGCCTATAACTTTATTATAGGCTTTTAAAGTTTATTTCTGTTGATTTGTTTTTAGTTTTTTATTTATTGTTAATGTAGCTTTTTAGTAGTTTTATACCTGAAGATGATCCAAATGGATTGAAATATATTGTTCCTGTTTGTAAAAAACATTGTAGAATTAAAGTCGTTTTTTTCCTAATAGTAAAAAAGTATATATATTATATATAGGAATATAATAGTATATAATATAATATACCTTATATTTTGTTGTATTCTTACAATTATTGTTATTTTATTCTCTTACTGCAATCTGTTAATTTTATTTCTTTATCTAATTATTTATTATTGTACTAAATTATTTTCAAATAGGTTTATTATTTTTTTATTGTCAGATTTACTATGTTTTAATTAAATATCTTAACTTATTTAAAGGAAGTATTACAGTAATTCATTTAAAGTGATTAGAGTTAAAAGCTTTCTAAAAGTATCAATACGGTGTTAATTAGTGATAAACATATTTAAAAATATTTCTCTATAACACAAGCTCTCTGACTAGTTAAACTAGACTTAAGTTTCACTTCTTGTCTTCTACTTTCTGAGATAGTTTAATTATTACTTTAAATAGCCTGTAATAATTGCATTTAAATCGCTTTTAAAATTGGTAAATCGGGCACTAGGTATCTCGGAAGTATTCTTACTCAAATCGGAAAAGCTATGATCATCTACTTACTTTGGAGTCGCTTCGCCCGACCTCAGACTTAAATGTAATTAGCAAATTTATACACAACTTGCCTTGACTACAAATAGTAAGTACATCAATTTTATTAACAGTGGCTTGGCCTCCCTTGCCAACCTAGGAAAGCTTGGTTTCTCCTCTCTTGCCTCGTTTTGCCGCTCTTGCCTTGCTTTTTTATCTCTTGCTAGGGCCTTGCCTCCCTTGCAATGCCAGGCAAGTTTGGTTTTTCTCTCTTGCCTTGCTTTGAATCTCTTGCTAGGGCTTTGCCTCCCTTGCTATGTCCAGACAAGCTTGGTTTTTTTCTCTCTTGCCTTGCTTTGAATCTCTTGCTAGGGCTTTGCCTCCCTTGCCATGTCCAGGCAAGCTTGGTTTTTTTTCTCTATTGCCTTGCTTTGAATCTCTTGCTAGGGCTTTGCCTCCCTGCCATGTCCAGGCAAGCTTGGTTTTTTTCTCATTGCCTTGCTTTGAATCTCTTGCTAGGGCTTTGCCTCCCTTGCCATGTCCAGGCAAGCTTGGTTTTTTTCTCTATTGCCTTGCTTTGAATCTCTTGCTAGGGCTTTGCCTCCTTGCCATGTCCAGGCAAGCTTGGTTTTTTTCTCTCTTGCCTTGCTTTGAATCTCTTGCTAGGGCTTTGCCTCCCTTGCCATGTCCAGGCAAGCTTGGTTTTTTTCTCTATTGCCTTGCTTTGAATCTCTTGCTAGGGCTTTGCCTCCCTTGCCATGTCCAGGCAAGCTTGGTTTTTTTCTCTCTTGCCTTGCTTTGAATCTTGCTAGGGCTTTGCCTCCCTTGCCATGTCCAGGCAAGCTTGGTTTTTTTCTCTATTGCCTTGCTTTGAATCTCTTGCTAGGCTTTGCCTCCCTTGCCATGTCCAGGCAAGCTTGGTTTTTTTCTCTCTTGCCTTGCTTTGAATCTCTTGCTAGGGCTTTGCCTCCCTTGCCATGTCCAGGCAAGCTTGGTTTTTTCTCTCTTTGCCTTGCTTTGAATCTCTTGCTAGGCTTTGCCTCCTTGCCATGTCCAGGCAAGCTTGGTTTTTTTCTCTCTTGCCTTGCTTTGAATCTCTTGCTAGGGCTTTGCCTCCCTTGCCATGTCCAGGCAAGCTTGGTTTTTTTCTCTATTGCCTTGCTTTGAATCTCTTGCTAGGGCTTTGCCTCCCTTGCCATGTCCAGGCAAGCTTGGTTTTTTTCTCTATTGCCTTGCTTTGAATCTCTTGCTAGGGCTTTGCCTCCCTTGCCATGTCCAGGCAAGCTTGGTTTTTTCTTTATTGCCTTGCTTTGAATCTTTTGCTAGGGCTTTGCCTCCCTTGCCATGTCCAGGCAAGCTTGGTTTTTTTCTCTCTTGCCTTGCTTTGAATCTCTTGCTAGGGCCTTGCCTCCCTTGCTATGCCAGGCAAGTTTGGTTTTTCTCTCTTGCCTTGCTTTGAATCTCTTGCTAGGGCCTTGCCTCCTTGCCATGTCCAGGCAAGCTTGGTTTTTTTCTCTCTTGCCTTGCTTTGAATCTCTTGCTAGGGCTTTGCCTCCCTTGCCATGTCCAGGCAAGCTTGGTTTTTTTCTCTATTGCCTTGCTTTGAATCTCTTGCTAGGCTTTGCCTCCCTTGCCATGTCCAGGCAAGCTTGGTTTTTTTTCTCTCTTGCCTTGCTTTGAATCTCTTGCTAGGGCTTTGCCTCCCTTGCCATGTCCAGGCAAGCTTGGTTTTTTTCTCTATTGCCTTGCTTTGAATCTCTTGCTAGGGCTTTGCCTCCCTTGCCATGTCCAGGCAGGCAAGTTTGTTTTTTCTCTCTTGCCTTGCTTTGAATCTCTTGCTAGGGCCTTGCCTCCCTTGCTATGCCAGGCAAGTTTGGTTTTTCTCTCTTGCCTTGCTTTGAATCTCTTGCTAGGGCCTTGCCTCCCTTGCTATGCCAGGCAAGTTTGGTTTTTCTCTCTCTTGCCTTGCTTTGAATCTCTTGCTAGGGCCTTGCCTCCCTTGCCATGTCCAGGCAAGCTTGGTTTTTTTCTCTATTGCCTTGCTTTGAATCTCTTGCTAGGGCTTTGCCTCCCTTGCCATGTCCAGGCAAGCTTGGTTTTTTTTCTCTTTTGCCTTGCTTTGAATCTCTTGCTAGGGCTTTGCCTCCCTTGCCATGTCCAGGCAAGCTTGGTTTTTTTCTCTATTGCCTTGCTTTGAATCTCTTGCTAGGGCTTTGCCTCCCTTGCCATGTCCAGGCAAGCTTGGTTTTTTTCTCTATTGCCTTGCTTTGAATCTCTTGCTAGGCTTTGCCTCCCTTGCCATGTCCAGGCAAGCTTGGTTTTTTTCTCTATTGCCTTGCTTTGATCTCTTGCTAGGGCTTTGCCTCCCTTGCCATGTCTTGGTTTTTTTTCTATTGCCTTGCTTTGAATCTCTTGCTAGGGCTTTGCCTCCCTTGCCATGTCCAGGCAAGCTTGGTTTTTTTTCTCTTGCCTTGCTTTGAATCTCTTGCTAGGGCTTTGCCTCCCTTGCCATGTCCAGGCAAGCTTGGTTTTTTCTTTATTGCCTTGCTTTGAATCTCTTGCTAGGGCTTTGCCTCCCTTGCCATGTCCAGGCAGCTTGGTTTTTTCTTTATTGCCTTGCTTTGAATCTCTTGCTAGGGCTTTGCCTCCCTTGCCATGTCCAGGCAAGCTTGGTTTTTTTCTCTTTGCCTTGCTTTGAATCTCTTGCTAGGGCTTTGCCCCTTGCCATGTCCAGGCAAGCTTGGTTTTTTTCTTTATTGCCTTGCTTGAATCTCTTGCTAGGGCTTTGCCTCCCTTGCCATGTCCAGGCAAGCTTGGTTTTTTCTTTATTGCCTTGCTTTGAATCTCTTGCTAGGGCTTTGCCTCCCTTGCCATGTCCAGGCAAGCTTGGTTTTTTCTTTATTGCCTTGCTTTAATCTCTTGCTAGAGCTTTGCCTCCCTTACCATGTCCAGGCAAGCTTGGGTTTTTCTCTTTGCTTCGTTTTGCCTCTCTTGCCTTGCTTTGAATCTCTTGCTAGAACTTTGGCTCCCTTGCCAAGCCAGGCAAACCTCCCCTCTAGCCTACCTTTCCATACCTTTCCTGGTTTGGTTTTGTATCTTTTAACTGGTTTTTTTTTTTAAAAAATAAAAATAAATAAATTAAGTACAATTTTTAAGTACAATGGCTGTAGTTGTGCTACGCCGAAAATATTTTTTATGACGTCATTAACCCGCAATAATGATTCAGCAAAAATTTCGAAAAATCATAAAACACGGAAAAATGATGCGATCGGATTGAGATTTGGCACGCATGTAGCCATGTATAAGACCAACATATGTTAGCTTCCCTACCACGATACTACTATCAATAATAAATTTAGATGATTTTAAACAACGATACAAAAAAAAACTAGAGCTCGACCTATAAGTTAATAATACATGCATAATCGTAATAATTCCGAGTGTTGACAAAGTTAGTAAAACCTGTTGCATCAGTTATTTGTTTTGATAGTTTAGTCAATTTTAATATGTTTCGATTTTAATTAAAACATTATATCATATTATACAATATGGTAGGTATAGCAATCTGTAAAGTACAAATAACAATATGATATTAAAGGTATGAATAACAGGTATAAATAACAGTATGATATATTTAGGATCGTAATAAACAGATTTCTACTTTATTAAAAACTCACTCTATTAAGCGAAATTGAGAAATTTTTTTTAATTCTTGGACGAACAATAATGAAAATTTTCATTAACACTACGAGATATTTTTCATTTTGTCAAAGTTCAAGATCATTATTAATGAAAATGCCGTTAGTTTTGATGCTATAATTGACCTTGGTTGCGAATCTATGATTAGTGATAGTTATATCAAATTACTGTGATAATAGCTGCTAAGTAACACCGACTTAACTACACTGTAAATTTATTTAATTACAATTACGAAGGTCGAATTGAGCGAAGACTTATTAGACTATTGATTGATCAATAGGTCATTGAAACAAGCTGCTCATAATGGAACAGATCTTCCTAATCTTAAATTTTAAACAATATTCATCATGGGGATTAGGTCGTCCCGGTTTTGTAAGCACGTGTGCTTGCCACCCAGACAATCCGGGTTCGATCCCTGTCGGGGCCTCTAAGATTTTCCTGGGAGAGATAGAAATCCTTTCACGTGCCCTCCTTCGAAAGGGACGTTAAGCTGGTAGTTCCGAGTACTGTGCGATGTCAGGTACTCGTAAATAATAAGGATTCGCTACGCTCATTCTCACTACTTTGGACTCGTCCGCAGACAGTAAATACAATAGTTTTATTTATAGCGGTCACCCATACAAGCACTGACATCGCTTGATGTTGTTAACTTTTAGGATTCAACAAACCCATAGATATACTTGCCGAATCAACGAAACATATACATATTTAGGAATTGAAAGAAAACAGTCACTCCACAATAAATTGTTATATTAACAAAGCCGATGTGTAATAATATTATACATATTTATTACAAAGATGAATACACTTGTACCAATACTGTGATGGACCCTGACCAAAAATTTTATTTTAATTCGCTTAATATACGTCTCATGTAAAAAAAGTCTTTTAGAGTAAACAAAGTACGATGCTTTTGTTCGTGGTCCCCAAAATCTTAGAACTAAGAACCTTTCGCTCAAAAGAAGTTATTAGGCGCAATAAATTAAATAAAATTATTGGGTGTTGGGCCCCCAAGCGTGATTAGATAAAATATTTTATCAAATCAACAAAGCAAAAGATATTGTATTAATAATATTATTATCATGATTATTACTATTCATTATTATCACTATTGACACTTATTCAGTAATTTGCAAATGCAAAGAGAGGGTTTGTGACAGCAATACCCAATTACAGCTATAGATGGTTCCACTGAAACCTTAATATATGGTAAATTACCTGTTAATTTCAGTATCCTACCCTCGCCTTCGACTCGAGAGAATAATTTTAAACTAGTCAGTAATATAAAATTTTCCTGCCTAGTCACACAATACAACTATTAAAACAGTACTAATTAAGTAAACAAAATAAGTAATAAAGAAGGTATGAATCAACAGGTGAGTTTGGAAGAATAGGAGTTATTAGCGGCCTTAGAATAATACTATATATAGAAGGAGCACTACTGATAACACGAAAGCCGGTTTCACTGGTGCAACTAAGTAATGCTGCCACCCTAACAATATACAATTTTCTAAAAAAAGTTGGCAATACTTCCGGTGGCTGAATTATTATTTTCTATTATTAATTAATGATTGATTATTCATAAATACTAATATAAATATCGGTGCAATAGAATATTTAAAGCATTTTAAATTGTAGTTTTAACGTATTTATTAAAATTATATATAATAAGTAGTCCTTGGCAACTAAATGTAGATTCTTGTATTCCCACCCTTTTGCCATCTAAGACCAGTTTTATTAAATACTCAGCAGGTGTTTTAAGTTTTATATTTGTTCTTTACAATCTTTCTTCATTAATAGATATTTATGACAAATATTTAAAATATGTTTTGTTGTCAGGTTGGCAGCATTACTTAGTTGCACCAGTCAACCGGCTTCGTGTTTTCAGTGGAATTACATTGTGTTTTACGGCCCTGTGCTCCTTCTATAAATAGTATTATTCTAAGTTAGCGGCGATATTTAACACATCGCTATCATGTAATAAACTGCGTAGGCTTCCGCGGTTATTGTCGTGAAGATTTAGGTCTTCCGGTGGTGATCGCGTCAATGTAGATAAAGAATCCGACGTTTCGCCTCCACTGTGGGAGGCATCTTCAGGGATGTAGGACATCGTGAATAGAAACACAATGCTCTACAAAACTGAACGGAGTTCAGTTTTGTAGAGCACCGGTGTTTTTTGGTGTAGAGCACCGGAAGTCCTAAATCTTCATGCTATCATGTAAGTTATTGAGGGGTTTAATGACAATATCGTACGAAGAGACGATTTCTCACGAAGAACCGCAAAATAATCAAGATATCGATAATTAGTCGACGCTGACCATAAGAATAAGCTCTTCGGCATTATTAGTTAATATGCGTAACATTTTATTATTTTACCATACATAATAGAAATGTAATGTTGGGAATTATAAAAAGGCATTGGGAGTCCAGCCTCAACATTAAAAGTTATGGACGAAATTTAATTTTTTTTTCAACCAATCCGGACACAAGATTTATTAAAGAATTTAAAAAGTCATATTTAGACTTGTATTACGGCTGTGGAAAAGATCTATTGGTTAGTTTCTCATACAGCCAATGTGTGACCTCTATTTCTCCTTCGAAATTTTGTTTCTTTAGCAAAAATAACAGTAAAAGTAATGTTCGAAAGAAATTCTCTCTTATTTGTAAAAAAAAATGTATCTTTATTGTGCTTGGGTGAAGACCTACGTGCTTAGTGATTTTTCAATGTCACCTATTAATGTTAGATGCTTGTACATCATTTATTATTTAGTATTTTTTTAAATATTTTTTTGCCGCTTGTTTTATATTTTTTAAGTCCTTTTGCGTAGTTTCTACTTTCATAAAGTCATTTATGGTTAATAAGAAAATCACGCTTATTAGGTTTTTCTGATGACGTGATTGGAGGAGGAAGTGCGAGAGTAAAAACTCTCACATGCAGTACATGCACCGTAATACTCGTATGTTTAACATACATACGTATGTTAAATTTATTATATATATATAATATATATATATATATATAATATATTATATATATATATATATATAATTTATATATATATATTCCGTGTGTGTGTGAAATATTATTTAATAAATAACATCGAAATAAAACACCAAATATTGAATCCATAAAACGAATTTAACTTGAACAGCTTCTGCAGCCTTATTTAAATGACGAAGGGATGTTTTGACCAAGAGCAAGAGCTGAAACACGTGACAGTCTGTAATGCTTCTAACAAATTTTGTTTTGGAAATATCTCTTAAATGATGAAGATAACATCTGGTACGGGGTACACCGGAACTTTTCCTAACCATATCAGATTTGCTACGCTCGTCTGCTCTACTTCGGACTTACTTCGCTCGTCCTCAGAATATACAATTTACTAAATTTATACTACATGTCTTCAGACTCGCTTCGCTTGTCCTCAGATAGTAAATACAGGTTTCATTCTCCTGCGGTTAATGACGTTATAAATCTAATATTTTTCGGATCATCATCTACATCTATAGACTGATTTTTGTACAAAGTTTCAACTCTCTAGCATACATACACTAGAAGCATAAATACACTACGATGATAACAGACACGTACACACACACACACATATAGACAGACAACTATCATAAAACTACGCAGGAGGTTTTAAAAACACCTGGAACGGATAATTCCGGTGACATTCTGGAACGGATAATTCCGGTGACATTCTGGAACGGATAATTCCGGTGACATTCTGGAACGGATAATTCCGGTGACATCTGGAACGGATAATTCCGGTGACTCTGGTTTCGGATTTCACACACATTTTGTAACAAACGTTTTCATATATTCGCTTAAAAAATATTACCTATTTAATGTTTAATTAATGAAATTGGTGCTTTTAGTATTGAATTAATGTTGTAATATACTAAAACTAATTAATAATTTAATCATATTTCTTGGCGTATTTTTGTAAGGCATAACATACAAAAAGGAATGAAATCCCAACAAAACATGGGTGTACAAGTATGAGCCAAGTCTAGCGTAAAAAGTTGTGAGATCATAAGGTAAAAAGCTTAGTCATAAGTTCCTAATTATGCTTGTAAGTATACGAGCATTTTCAGTTTGTCTTGGCGGTTTCACTTAGTGTCTTGGCCATTACGCAGCACACACAGAAGTGCATAGTGCGCTTATTAAATGTATGTATTTTTAATGCATTTAAGTAAATGTATGTATGTATTTAAATGAATGTATTTTTATAATGTCTGCCTACTGTCTACACTCTATACTAGACCTTTAGTACTATAGTACCTCAAGCTGGGTAATGGCCAAGTCACAAAGTGAAATCGCCAAGACCTCGTATATTTACAAGCATAATTAGAAACTTTTGACTTGGCTTATCCAATGGTTTCACATCGTTTTACGCTAGACTTGGCTCATTCTTGTACACGCATGTGTTTTTGTTGGGATACTTCTAATCTATAAAATGTTAATTATATTTCTTGTTACGTTAGAAGAGTGCGTATGTCAAGATAGTTAGGCGTTTGGGACAGACCCTCATAAAGAGACCGAATAAGTCTATAAATTTCACTATCTAAAAACAGCTGTAACTTTTATTTATTTATTGGCTTTTTATACCTCTAGATAACTTGATTTTAATTTAAGTCACAGTATTATAAACAGCGTTTCCATATTTGGGGATAAAAACCCAGGTTTAGTTAGAGGATAATCTAAAGTATAAAGTATGAACGAACCCGGGTCCCTGACTTTATGACCCCTTCACATTTGACTTTTACCGTTAAAATCGTTATGCCAGTGACATTAAATGTATTTTTCGAAAATTTTGATAATTTTTATGGTATTAATAAAGTCAGGTTTTAGTTTGTGGGAACATTTGTTACTTTTCTTCTCCTACTACCGTAGGTGAGAAAAATATAAGAGGTAAGAAAAGATATAAAGAGGTATTAAGAATATAAGGAGGTATAAGAAATAATAAGAAAGAAAGATAAGAAAAGATAAGAGAAAGAGAAATAAAAAAGATAAGAAGAAAGAGAAGATAAGAAGAAAGAGAAGATAAAGAAGATAAATGAAAGATAAAGAAGATAAAGAAAGAGATCTTCTTAATAAAGATAAATAAAGATAAAGATAATAAAGAAAGAGATCTTCTTTATAAAGATAAAGAAGATATAGAAAGAGATATAGAAGATAGATATAGAAGATAGAAAGATAGAAGAAGAAAAGATAGATAGAAGAAAAGATAGAAGAAGAAAGATAGAAAATAGATATAGAAGATATAGAAAGAGATCTTCTTTATAAAGATCAAGAAGATAAAGAAGATAAAAGAAAGATAAGAAGAAAGAGAAGATAAGAAAAGATATTAAGAGGTAAGAAAAATATTGTTCACCCAAAAAAATCGATTCTCATCACATCGTAGTCGCTACGCTCATCCTTTTAACTTGGAACTCGCTTTGCTCGTCCTCAGAATATATAATTCGTAAAATATATGCCGCAACGCCTCTTCAGACTCTCTTCACTCCTCCTCAGATTGTAAATACGTTAGATTCATTCCAAGCTGTTACCTATTCAGGCACTGACACGCTCAATGCTGCTTAACTTTTATGATCTAAACAAAATTCATAAATATACTTGTTGTATTGAAACGAAACTTGGTGTACTTATTTATTACGTAATTGTTTACACTTTTATCGAATTTCAACTCAATAATTATCAGATTTTTTACAATTTTTTAAAAAAACGTACAAGTGATTTATTTTTACAATTTTTAAAAAAACGCGTACAAGTGATTTGATAAAAATTGAACTAATGCTGGTAATGAGATGAAACATGGCACATTCTTATATATGGCTACATGCGTGCCAAAATCTCAAATTGATCGTTTTCACTTTTCCGCGTTTTATGATTTTTAGAAATTTTAGCTGAGTCATTTAGACTCAGCTAATTAATTTAGAGAGTTAATAACGTCATAAAAATGATTTTCCGAATAGCACAACTGCAGCGGTGGACTGATTTTTTTTACAAAATTTGAACTCTCTAGCATAAATACACTAGGAGCTGCGATGATAACACACACATACAGACAGACAACTTTGTGAAAACCACACAGAATGCCTTAAAAACACCTGAAGCGGATAATTTCAGGGATATCCCGGTTTCGGATTTTTTTCTTTATACCAAAGGTATAAATGAGGAAAAGTTGTGGGGTAAGTCCCCTATAGTTATAAGTTTCCAAAAGCCGAGAACGATTGGTTTATAGTAACATCAACCACCTATTTGAAGAAGTTTCAATAAGGTTTTACAAAACTTCTTCACAAAATCCTAAAAAGATATTTAAAGCCTCTAAATGTAGTGGGGTAAGTCCTCTATAGTTATAAGTCTCCATGTATTTAGTAAATAATTCGCACAATTAACATCCAATTTAAAAAAAATTATACTCGAATAATTTAATACTTGTGAAGCGTACTCGTGCACATATTAGTGATACATATTTTCTAGCGTGTTCTTACTTTTCCGCATTTATACTGTAGATATATAGGAAAATTATTGTGACAATATAATTGAGTGAGAGACACTTTGGAAATGTAACAACTTTGTAAAATGTAACAGAGATACAACTTTGTAAAAACCACTCAGAAGGCCGTAAAAACACCTGAAACGGATAATTCCGGTGAAATCTCGGATTTTTCGAAAACACAACACATCTCCTATATACCGACGGTATAAATGAGGAAAAATAAAAACGTAAAATCCAATTTAAGTTTTAAATTTTACTATGATACAACAATTAAGTCGAGATACTTTGAGCGGCTTCTTTTAAAGTTGTTCGATATCCACACTATTAATTTAGACATTATTTTAAAAAAATGTTTAGGACGTTCAAACGTAGTTAATAAGTTAATTGCTAGGTTTTTACCTATAAAAGGTAAATATTACCCTTGAATTAATAGTTGTAAGAGTAATAAAAATAATATATAACAGAGTTCTTGTCACGTGTGATTATTTATTGACGTTAATTTATTAAATTTCGTGTCAGATATTGTTTAACTTTGTGGTCTCAGAGTATGGAATTTTACTTTACATTTTAGCTTTTTCTTTTAATTTTTGATTAAAAGAAGGATGTTCGGGTTCGGATGATAGATGCGGAAAAAGGAAAAGCGAATATCGAACCCGCTAGCTTTCCTGATCTCCAATATATATAATATATATATATATATATATATATATATATAATATATATATATATATATATATATATATATATATATATATATATATATATACATACATTATATAATATATATTACATACATATATGTATATATATATATATATATATATATAATATATATATATATATATATTATATATATATAATATAATATATATTATAAAATTAGAATTAGAGGAAAGGATGGTAATAGCTTCTATAGAATCACAAAAAGGTAAAAAGAGGAAAGGAATCATGCTTTTATGATGGTAAAAGCAGATAAGATCTTCATCTTCAGAAAAATACTGCTAATTGCACCAATCTACTTTGAGAATACTGTTGTTCTTTTTTTGATTCTACAGATAATTGAATTAAGTCATCCTAGGATTATAAGACTATGTTCGCGAGAGCTAACCATCAGATTGATCTGGCCAAAGGGCCGTTTTTCGGTATGTTGTTTCCGGTTAGTAGGGGAAGTTACTCGGTGGGCGTGTCTCAATATCAAGGTGGCTTTGCTGATCTAAGTGACTGAAAAAAGGCGGGATATATAAAAGGGATATAAAAAGGTCTACCAACATTTTTGTCATGTTACGTTGTAGTTAGTCACTTCCGTTAATTCGTCAAATTTAGTAATACTGGGATAGAATAAAGCCTGGAGTTGTAGACTTATTGCTTAAGTAAGATTAATAAACATCAACACTAGACATTAATTAGCGTAAACAAAGGCAAGCACGTTGTTGTGAAAAGGTTATACTTGGTTATACCTTAAACAGTCAGGTTACCTATCACTAACCTCAAGAAGTGATAAAAAAAAAATAGTTAGCCCACTTAGCTCTAGTCACTTTAGTGGTAGGGGTAAAATAAACGCCACGACACTGACCTATCCGATCGAGCGGTTCAAACCCGCGAACACACCCTAAATAAATCATTCTATTTTAGGGTCTGTTTTTTTTTTTAACGTCCAAACATTTTTTGTGAACATTGTTCGATTTCTTTTGTTTTATGCCTGTTAAGGAAACAAAGGTAGTTTTTATTTTATAGGGCCTTTTTACAGAATTAAGATGAGGACAAAGAATAAGTCTGACAAAGTGGCACATGCCACGTCTTTATAAACCTGTTAGACGGATGTATAAAAACCACTTTAAAACAGCTGCGAGCCTTCTCGTCTTTCCTACCACCTGTTACAATAACACCTTTTTTTATTCCTTGTTTTATAAATCAAAAATCGGGTACGGGTTACCGCGAAACCTTTTATCAGCACATCGGACTCGCTTCGCTCGTCCTCAGTATATTCAAATCACCAAATTTACACTGCAACACAACTGAGGACGAGCAAAGCGAGTCAGAACACTTTATAAATACCTCGATCTTCTTTGTATATAATATAAATATAAATGACGTTATAAACCTATAATGATGACATCAGAAATATAAAAAATCACATATCTTCGTTGGCATCCTCCAAGGACGAAGAATGAACTTATGCTTAAGACAACCTTTGAATTTAAATTTTTAGGACTGGCAAGTTAAAACTTGTAAGGAAGGTTTGAAAGAATTTCGCACTTTGTTGCTTTCTTACATGATTTATTTAGCGTTTTGAATAATAACGCGTATATATATATATATATATATATATATATATATATATATATATATATATATATATATATATAACTCCATTCATAAAGACAAAAACATACATAAAACACATAGAAAAGAAACACGGGACGATGCACAATATATATATATATATATATATTATATATATATTATATATATATTATATATATATTATATATATATATATAATAAACTGCGTAGGCTTCCGCGGTTATTTTCATGAAGATTAGGTCTTCCGGTGGTGACCGCGTCAATGTAGATGAAGAATCCGACGTTTTCCTTCCACTGTGTTC
Organism: Microvelia longipes; assembly: GCA_018340805.1. Classification (NCBI taxonomy): domain Eukaryota; kingdom Metazoa; phylum Arthropoda; class Insecta; order Hemiptera; family Veliidae; genus Microvelia; species Microvelia longipes. The sequence goes on from JACMZG010000022.1 coordinate 2,990,014, forward strand.
AGTTTTGTAGAGCATTTGTTTCTATCCATGATGTCCTACATCCCTGAAGATGCCTCCACAGTGGAAGCGAAACGTCGGATTCTTCATCTACATTGACGCGGGTCACCACCGGAAAGACCTAAATCTTTATATATATATAGATATGTGTGTGTGCAATATATTTGCATGATGAAACAAATGCACCTTTTAAATGTTTTCTTTACTTTAAATGATACCAGCATTGCGCTACGTTTTGTATTATAACTTAATACCTTTAAACATTTTAGCATGACACCTGGCCCAATTATGATTTATTATTATTTACATGTTGTAGCAATAATTAATAGGCAGAATTAGAGCATCTGCAGAGTTTGAAACGAGAAATAATCAAGTATATTTTTTTGAACATTAAGGCAGTGTTACTCGTACCTTTTGCCAAACACCCCATCTGCTCCATATTTTGCCAAATCCCCCAACTGCTCTATCTTTTGGCAAACCCCCAATTGCTCTATCTTTTGCCAAACACCCCCATCTGCTCCATATTTTACCAAATCCCCCAACTGCTCTATCTTTTGCCAAATCCCCAACTGCTTTATCTTTTGCCAAACACCCCATCTGCTCTATCTTTTGCCAAACCCCCCAATTGCTCTATCTTTTGCCAAACACCCCATCTGCTCCATATTTTGCCATACCCCCCCAACTGCTCTATCTTTTGCCAAACCCCAACTGCTTTATCTTTTGCCACCCCATCTGCTCTATCTTTTGCCAAACCCCCCCCAACTGCTCTATCTTTTGACAAACCCCCAACTGCTCTATCTTTTGCCAAACCCCCAACTGCTCTATCTTTTGCCAAACACCCCATCTGCTCTATATTTTGCCAAACCCCCAATTGCTCTATCTTTTGCCAAACACCCCATCTGCTCCATATTTTGCCATACCCCCCCCCCCCCCCCCCCAACTGCTCTATCGTTTGCCAAATCTCCGAAACTTGTTCGCTACTATAAAGAAATTTAAAATTCGTTGCTCATACTAAAACGTTCCGAGGCACTTCGTTACCTATATTTTAAACTGGTCTACGGTCAACTGTTATAAAAGCCGAAAATAAGGCTTATTAAATTACTTTCATTTGCGTTTGAACCATCCATTTATTGATTGATCTCTAATATTACGTTGTTTATTTCTTATTTTAAATGAAATGTTTATCTTTTCAGATGAAACAGCAAACCGCCAGCATCAAATTAAAAAAATCGCAAATCCTGCGAGGAAAAATTACATCCCTTCCCGTCTTACCAAGTAAGTTACTACCATGGCCTAGAAAAATCTAAAATGTTTCGTTTTTAATTAACCAAAATGCATGGAATTTTCACCTTTGAAATGTAATTAAATTTATAAATTAACAAAATATTTGTAAATAAATTATTATAAATGATTAACATTATACAATAACAAATACTATCTATAAATTATAAGGAAAAACAAATAATGATCAAATATATAGCCGCGCACAAGCTATAGCTTATGCGGCTATTAAATAATTTATTATTTTCATAGTTTTATTTGCATATTTTATTGTCAAATAGACTTTTATTATTATTATTATATTATTTATAAATGTTTTATGCTGATATTTATATTATAGTGTATGTATGCTTTTAAAATAATAAATAAAGTTAATTATAATTATAATTATAAGCCGCCCCGGGGGCTACATTGCTGTTTTTACATATTATTTGTTATTTGCGGGATATTGTCACGTATTTAGTGGACATTCATAATAAAATTAAGATGTCTAATCTTATTAAAAACGCCGGTTTTTAATAAGATTAGTAAATATAGTAAAAATCATCACATCAAACATAGATAAAATCATTTCATCAATAAATTTGGTTAAAATATTTTATCAAACATTGTTAAAATCATTTTATCAATAAATTTTGTTGAAATATTTTATCAAACGTAGTTAAAATCATTTTATCAATAAATTTTGTTGAAATATTTTATCAAACATTGTTAAAATCATTTTATCAATAAATTTTGTTAAAATATTTTATCAAACAGTTAAAATCATTTCATCTATAAATTTGGTTAAAATATTTTATCAAACATTGTTAAAACCATTTTATCAATAAATTTTGTTAAAATATTTCATCAAACATTGTTAAAACCATTTTATCAATAAATTTGGTTAAAATATTTTATCACACATAGTTAAAATCATTTCATTAAAATGGGAAAATGGGATATCACCGGAATTATCAGTTTCAGAAGTTTTTAAGACCTCCTAAGTGGTTTTCACAAAGTTGTCTGTGTGCGTGTGTGTGTGTGTGTCTGTTATCATCCTAGCACCCAGTGTATTTATGCTAGAGAGTTGAAACTTTGTACAAAATCAGTCCATAGGTGCAGTTGTCCGATTCGGAAGATAAATTGTTTTATGACGTCATTAACCCGCAGTAATGACAGAAAAAATATTGAAAAATCATAAAACGCGAAAAAATGTTGCGATCGGAATGAGATTCAATACGCATGTTTCCATGTTTAAGACTAACATATGTTCATTTCATTATCAGCATTATTTCAATTGTTATCAAATGTCTTGTGAACGTTTTTTAAGAATTTGTTAAAAAAATGGAATATAATGCAATTGATTTGAAATTCGGTAAAAGTGTACACCTTTACGTAAAGCACACCAAGTGTTGTTTTGATTCGACAAGTATATTTATGATTATATTACGAAACTTATAAATATAGTTCCGATTAATACCACTCTGTGTTAATAACCTCTTTTTATGACTGAAAATTGTTACGGTTAATAGCTGAACGACGATGTAAGAACGTAAACTATGACCTTTACCTGAAATAACTGGTCTGAAAGGAAGCGTCATATAAAATAGAAAGACATGAGTCTAGACCAGATGCGCTAATGACTGTATGCGCACCAAACATGTATAAAAGCTCGTTAGCGACTTGCTGAGAAATTCGAGTTTTTCTTGTCAGATGATCGATACAGATATTTACTCCTAGATTTAAAACCATTTTTAAAAGGGCATTAACACTTTTTAATGTCTATTTCAGAAATGCACTTTTCTTTAAAAATAATCAGGTACAGGGTACCTCGGAACTTTACTCATCCTTCATATTGCGGACTCGCTTCGCTTGTCCTCAAATAGTAAGTAGATCCGTTTCATTCCCGGCGGTCACCAAACTAGGCACTGCACACGCTTGATGCTTATTAACTTTTATAATAAAAAAAGCTATGATTGTTCTTGTCGTATTGACAAGACAAAACATTGTGTACTTATTTATGAAGTAAAGGTTAAGCTCGATGCAGCTAAACTTTTATGATCTAACAAAATTCATGGATATAGTCATATTTAAATGAAACTTCGTGTACAACTTTTGTACACTTTTTACGTAATAGTATTGTTAAACCAAATTTCAACTTCATTGGATTATTTTCCGATTTTTAACTAGATTTTAAAAAAACGTATATATGTCATTCGATACAAATTGAACTAATGCTGATAATAAGAAGAAACTTGGCACATATCTTAGTCTTATACATAGCTACAAGGGTGTCAAATCTCAATTTGATCGGATTTTATGAAACGTTTCTGCGTTGTATGAATTTTAAAAATTTGAATGAGCCATTTTTGCGGGTTAATGATGTGATAAATAAATTATTTTTCTATAGGTCCACTACTACTACTAGTAACATTAGAGATGAAACTTGGTAGATATATTTGGCTTATGTATGACTATATACGAGCCAAATCTCAATCCGATAGTAACATTTTTCTTTGTTTTATGAGTCATTATTGCGGGTTAATGACATCATTAAACAATTATTTTCCGTAAAGCACAGTTACACCTGTAAACTGAATTTTTTTACAGTTCAAGTTTTTAAGTTTCAACTCTTTAGCATAAAAACACAGGGAGCTACGGTGATGACAGACACACACACATACAGACAGACAACTTTGTGAAAACCTCTTACGAGGCCTTAAAAGGTTCTCCTAGGGCCTTTTGTAGTGGTCTATTATTTACAAGGATATTGAATAAAGGGGATGACGCATTAAGGAACATATCTGACCCCATGGAAGTTTTGGAAAATTTTAAATTTTGGACCATACTTAGAAACTTCAGTGAGTGATAATTTAACCTTTTCAAGCAATAAGCAATGGGAAACCATTGAGAGGTAAGATTGCCTCTAAAATTTAAGACCTGCGCTGTTATGGGAATTGTAAGCGTGCGCAGTTTGTACCAAGCATGTGCAGTTGGATTTTGACGTGTGTTTCGGGTCATTTTTTTGTACGGCAAATTGACTTAGTGCGTCATCCCCTTTATTCAAGAATTGACAATTTTCAATTGAAATCTGTTCTGTAATTCATAAACAAAAATAAAGAATATTTATTTATTTTTTTAAACGGACAATTCCGGTGACATCCTGACATCACGAATTCGGAATTTTTTTGCAAACAATACTTTTCCTATTTGTTGGTGTCACCCGTAGTGTAGTGGTTAAGGTACGCGGCCAATACACAGAATGAATGGACTTTAAACTCCAGAGTTTATTTAGTCATGGGTTCAATCCCAGTACGGGCCTCTGGGATTTTTATGAGAGGGATAAAAATTCTGCGTACCACGTCCTTCAGAAGGGACGTAAAGCCGGTGGTCTCGAGCCTGTGCGTTGTCAGGTACTCGTTAAAGATCCCTTACCCTAAATGAAACTGGGTATAGGCAAAATTTAGGACCCTCATATTAGATTCATTATAATACTATAGTGTGTCTGCCTTATAGTTTAAAGTGTATGGAGGTTTGGTTTAACAGCAAGGGCACGTGTTGTTCCAAGTTTTCACTATAATAGTCAGTTAAAATATGTATGATTGCTTAAAAAAAAGAATGAGAGGAAACATAGAAATCCATTGCTCTTCTGTCTAGAATAGATGAAATATACCTACACTTGAAATTAAAAGGAGTAGAACGCTATCTTAGGGAGCTGGCAAAAAGGGCCCAAGAACGTGGCCTACTTGCCTGTTAGTTACTACCACTCCCGCCCATATTACTACTTTCCTATTTGCTGCGGTAGAAACGACAAGAAAAGTAAAAATCTATATAAATTTCAACTAAAAAGCTATTTATTCCAAACGGGTAAAATAAATAGAAACAGAGGTTTCAGCCTGCAGGTAGCTTGACGGGATTATACGTTTTAATAGTGATTATCAAACTTACTTAGTAAGACTGGAGTGAATATCATCTTTCCTGGTAGGACTGGTGACTTTTCTAATTTGATGATGATGGTTAGCTGTTCCATCTGAAAATATATACATTTTAATTAAAACAATGAATAAATCAATTATTTTCCCATTTATACTAAATTACAAATATAAAATTAATTATAATTATTAATAATTATAATTAATTAATAATTATAAAACATAATTAAAACATAATTATTAATATTTATAATTAATTAATAATTATAAAACATAATTAAAATATAATTATAATTAATTAATCATTATAAAACATAATTAAAACATAATAATTATAAAATATTATAAAATAAACAAACATGTACAATAAAATGAAAAATAACAACATAATATTGGAGAACTATCAGTAAATGGATAGTTTAATCACAATTAATAATTATTTATACTCGTACACCCCCTATAATTACTTTATCTCCCAAATTACTTTTATTTCCTGACGGTGTATAATGTGAAGTTTATTGACTAGTTTTTAAGGAGCAAAGAACTTTCACTCCCAAGGGAGAAAAAGTTACTTTTTTACTTATTACTTCGTTGGGAATAAAAAGTAACATCTTCTCACTTGGGAATAACATGAAGTATGGCTCTCTGCCTTAATTTTGGTTCAACCCTTACTGTCCACACGGTATTTTTCAACTTTAGTTTAAAACTCTTAAGAATTCTACCGGGCTCTACATGCTATTTTTCAGACTACGATAACCTATTTTGATGATTCATCAATTAAGAAAATTATTATACTTATTTACTTTACGGAAAGGAATACACAAGTACTAAATTTATACTTAAATTAATTATTTTTTGGTGGTTAAATTTAATAAAAAAACGTTTACTAGTTATTCGATAAAAATTAAGCTGATGCAGATAATGAGATGAAACTTGGCACATATGTTCTTCTTATACATTACTACTAACTTGGTTAATTTCAATGTTTTGATCGAAACACTTTTTTTGAAATATTTGCAAAGCAAATATTTTCCGGACCGCACATAAATCTTTGTTTTTGTACAAAGTTTTAACACTCTAGCACAAATACACTGGAGGCTACGATGATAACAGACACACACATTACACATAGAGAAAAGTTTGTAAAAACAACTCGGGAGGTCCTTAAGCACTTACAACGGTAATAATTCAGGTGATATCTAGGTTTCGAATTTTCCATACAAATTCTTTTCCATTATAGCTAAGGTACGAATGAAGAAAAGTGAATCAAATAATAAATAGCTTTATTAAACGTGCAATCTTTCAATCTATAAATGTAGCATATTATAATTATCTAAACAGTTTAACTTTCAAAAATGCTAAAAACTCAAATTCTACACATTTCTTATAATTTTTTAAGAATCAAAATTATTTATTCATGCGTTTAATTTTTTGTATAAATTTTAAATTAGGAGATTTTTTTCAGATTTTATTTATTTGTTGCTTCTCTATTTCCTTAAAAGAGGAGGAAGTATTGTATTTTCATGAAACCAAGCATCAAATTTTTTCATCATCAAATTTTTTCATCAAATTTTTTCATCAAATTTTGACATTTTAGCTCCAACGGATCAAAAGAAAAATTGGTGTATGTATATAAGTGTATGAATGTGCCCATATCTTGTAAAAACGATACAGCTCAAACTGCTGATCCAATTTTGATTAGATCAGCAGTTGGCTGTAAAATCAAATCCTTTTAGAGAAATAACTGATTGATACAGAGGTAGTCAGTTCTTTCTCAAATTGCTCATTCTTTCTTCAAAATGCCGTCAATTTTTTAAAAAAAATCAGGTACAGGGCACCTCGGTACTTTTTCTCACAACTTTCTGCTCGCTTTGCTCGTCCCCAGAATGCCATGTTGTTTCAAAGCTTAAGTTAATAAAACTTTGTTCTCGCTGTCCTCAACCTTAAAATAGAGTTTTAATAAATTAAAACAATGGTGTTGTGACAAGCCGTCAACGAAATAACGTAATTGTCCAACTTAGAAAAAGGTCAGAACCGAATATCTTGAACAGTTGGTCCACCAAATAGAGTGGACTATGTACTACAGTTAAAGTTCGAGAACTGTATTTGAAAAACGTGTGGACTGGCTGCTCGGACCAGTCGCGTTGACTGAGGGAGAAAGCGTAGTCAAGATGAAGACTCAACAAGGAAAGATTCCTCCATTCAGCATTTATATCCTTTGGAAGGATCAAGGGACGACACTTCTCGGGCGGGGAGTGTTGTGACAATCTAGTTATATTTTTATTATTTTTGTTATTTTTATAAAATATATTTTAGTCTTTGTTCAAATTGACAAATGGCTTAAATTTAACAAGAAATGAAAGCTACATAATTAAGCCGGCTATTTCACCCTTGTTTATTTAACATGGAGTTTATGTTGTTTTTTATATTTTATATGTTTTTTTATACTCATGTTACGCAGCGTGTTCAGTAGGTATATGGGTGACCGCCGGGAATAAAACAATTTATTTCAATCTGGGAAGGATCGAAGCGAATCCAAAGTGGTGAGAAAAAGCTTAACGAATTAAAAGAAGGGCGAGAAAAGTCCCGAAGACCTCTTACTTGATTCTCTTAACTATAATTTTTACACAAGAGAAATAAAAATAACACACGCACAATTCTAGCAAGAATAAATTCTATTGAGACTTCATGAAATCAATAGTTGATGCCACATCATTATATATACGTCTTCAGTTTAAATAAATTATGTTACTTTAACGGCCAAGACAAAGATATAAAGCCTAACTAAATCTTTTTGAACTTCTTTATATAAGAAATATATCTACTTAAGCGCATAAAATACGAAAAGAAGTTTTGCGTTAAAAGTTTTACGCCACACTCCAATGCCTTTTTTCAATTATACGCTGGCTGTTATTTATTTTTATTCCACTCTTAAGTACAAAGCTGCCAATTTGTATATGCAAATTCCTTATTCTATCTATATCCTCTGTCGGTCATAGATGATTTCAAATAACGGTTACTAAATACGGTGTTTTTTCGTTTCCGTATAATAGCCTAAAGTTTCTTTTAATAAAAATATGTGAGTGCATTTTTTTGATCTTTTAGCTTGGTTTATTGTACTGTTTTTTTCTTGTTTTTCATTTCTTTGATTTTTACTTAAGGTTGGTTGTACTGGTTTCTTGTTGTTTTGTTTCTTACCTTGCTTTATATGCTTTTTATCAGTATTTGTATTTTTTTCTTGTTGTTTTTTTATCTTTTCGTTTAAAGCTTAAGGTTAGTTGTTCTGTTTTCTTGTTGTTTTTTACGTCCCTTTATATGCTTCTAATAAGTATTTGTATTTTTTTCTTATTGTTTTTTATCTTTTCGTTTAATACTTAAGGCTGGTTGTACAGTTTTCTTGTTGTTTTTTACATCCTTTTATATGCTTCTAATTAGTATTTGTATTTTTTTCTTTGTTGTTTTTTTTCTTTTCGTTTAATACTTAAGGTTTGTTGTACTGTTTTCTTGTTGTTTTTTACCTTACTTTATATACTTTTTATTAGTATTTGTATTTGTTTCTTGTTGCTTTTTATCTTTTTGTTTAATAATTAAGGTTGTTGTATTTTTTTGTTGTTTTTACCTTACTTTATATACTTTTTATTAGTATTTGTATTTTTTTCTTGTTTTTTATTTTTTCGCTTAATACTTAAGGTTTGTTGTATTGTTTTCTTGTAACTATAGTAACTAGTTTACTGTTAACTGAAACAGTATAGAAATAAAAGGTATAGAACTACAATGAAATAAATCAAGTAGCTATAGTTTACTGTTAACTATAACAGTATAAAAATTAAAGGTATAGAACTGCAATGAAATAAATCAAAGTAACTGTAGTTTACTCTTAACTGAAACAGTATAGAAATAGAAGTATGAAATACAATGAAATAAATCAAAGTAACTGTAGTTTACTCTTAACTGAACAGTTATAGAAATAAAAGATAAGAACTAATGAAAATCAAAGTATAGTTTACTAAACAGTAAAAATTAAAGAAGTATAGAACTGCAATGAAATAAATCAAAGTAACTGTAGTTTACTGTTAACTGAAACAGTATAGAAATAAAAGAAGTATAGAACTACAATGAAATAAATCAAAGTAACTGTAGTTTACTCTTAACTGAAACAGTATAGAAATAAAAGAAGTATAGAACTACAATGAAATAAATCAAAGTAGCTATAGTTTACTGTTAACAATAACAGTATAAAAATAAAAGAAGTATAGAACTGCAATGAAATAAATCAAAGTAACTATAGTTTACTGTTAACTAAAACAGTATAGATATAAAAGAAGTATAGAACTGCAATGAAATAAATCAAAGTAGCTATAGTTTACCTGTTAATAAACAGTATAGAAATAAAGAAGTATAGAACTGCAATAAAATAAATCAAAGTAGCTATAGTTTCTTGTTAACTAAAACAGTATAGAAATAAAAGGTAATAGAACTGCAATGAAATAAATCAAGTAACTATAGTTTACTATTAACTATAACAGTATAAAAATTAAAGAAGTATAGAACTGCAATGAAATAAATCAAAGTAGCTATAATTTACTGTTAACTATAACAGTATAAAAATAAAAGAAGTATAGAACTGCAATGAAATAAATCAAAGTAACTATAGTTTACTGTTAACTAAAACAGTATAAAAATTAAAGAAGTATAGTACTGCAATGAAATAAGTCAAGTAGCTATAGTTTACTGTTACTGAAACAGTATAAATAAAGAAGTATAGAACTACAATGAAATAAATCAAAGTAACTATAGTTTACTGTTAACTATAACAGTATAAAAATTAAAGAAGTATAGAACTACAATGAAATAAATCAAAGTAACTATAGTTTACTGTTAACTAAAACAGTATAGAAATAAAAGAAGTATAGAACTGCAATAAAATAAATCAAAGTAGCTATAGTTTCTTGTTAACTAAAACAGTATAGCAATGAAATAAATCAAAGTAGCTATAAACTAAACAGTATAAAATAAAGAAGTATAGAACTGCAATGAAATAAATCAAAGTAGCTATAGTTTACTGTTAACTAAACAGTATAAAAATAAAAGAAGTATAGAACTACAACAGACTATATTGACTTCTATAAACTGAACTGAAAACTCAACACTGTATTGACTTCTATGAACTGAACTGAGAACTAAATACTATAATGACTTCTATGAACTGAACTGACTGCTAAACACTATAATGACTAAATTGACTTTTATGAACTAAACTGAGAACTAAATACTATAATGACTTCTATGAACTGAACTGACAACTAAATACTACAATGACTAAATTGATTTCTATGAACTGAACTGAGAACTAAATACTATAATGACTAAATTGATTTCTATGAACTGAACTGAGAACTAAATACTATAATGACTTCTATGAACTGAACTTATAATGACGAAATTGACATCGGCATTTTCCGCAATAGCGATTGTACTCGAAGCTATCTTTATCCGATTTATAATTTTATCGTTTTCCTAAAGTCAATAATATTTTATGAACCCATTAAATAAAATAAGATGTTTTTCTTTGATTTGCATATTATATTGAAAATCTAGTTTCTTTATCACCAAGTCTGCTTTGCACCTCCTGTCTTCCATAATGGGAGAGGAAACATTATAATTTCCTTTAATGAGATGCATTTCAATTAATTTTCTGTTGAAATATTCCTTCCCTTCATTGCCTTTTTTAAATTAAGATAACAATGAAATGTAAGTAAGAATCGAATAAAGATAAAAGCAAACAAAGTCAGGGATTGTCTGACATATTGGACAAGTTTCTATGTAATCTTTTTTTTTACTTAATTTTTTTTTAAAAAGTTAAATCAGATTCAAAGGAAACGGACACTAATTGCACTCGAGTTGTTTATAAATCCAATGGGAATATTTCAACGCAAGGTATCACTGTATCACTATTGTTGTTTTGGCTTCCGAGCATTTGTGTGTGATTTTGTGGCATCAATGATTGAATTATGGACACAAATCTATCTTCGAGGGTGTTGTGTCAGTCAGAGGTGGGGTTCTTGACGAATCCTTAAAATGGAGCGAAAGATGATCGAAGAGTTTTGCAAAATGAGCCCTTTTTTCACAATTTTTATGAAAAGATAAGCAGCTTGCGCTACTGTTTTTCTTTTCTGTTTTCTTTACTAGGGGTTGATATCATAGGCTACTATCTCAATATTTATTCATGTTTATTAAATTTGAGTAAAAGTCGTGCGAAATGGAGAATGACTCATAAAAATAAATGAGTTAATGCTTAAACCATTTAATTCATAGAAAGACGGAGTCAAAAGTAAGATTTCTCTTAAAGAGATTTCATGATTTAAACCCATACTTGGTGGGCCCAGGTCTTAACCCTATAAGACCTGAGGGTGGGCCTAGGTCTTAATCCTATAAGACCAGAGGGTGGGCCCTGGTCTTAATCCTATAAGACCAGAGGGTGTGCACTGGTCTTAATCCTCAGAGGGTGGGCCATCATTTTCTGATATTCTGTTTTGCCTAGGGCTTCTCAATAGCCTGAATAGGTTGACTGTTACAATACCTTAGTATTTCTTTCCTTATGGGAACCTGAGCTTTTCTCTACTTCCCTCCAACTGTTCTCTCCATAGTTTGCTGCCTTAATTTGGCTTAAGAAACTATAAATAAATTAGGCTATACAATACGTTTTTTTTAATTATCAAACAAATTTAAGACGAACTATGTTACCTCCTGTATAGACTTGTCAGATACCAGATGACTTAAAAGAATGCGCCCAACCCCTGAAGCATTGTTAGTGTCTAAATCCATATTTATCGCCGACAAGAAAACCATTGTTTAGAAAAAAAAACGCAGACTAATGAACATTTGCATCTTAATAGAGCTTCAAGGTTGTTTCAGCATATACAGAAAATCCTTAAAATTGTTGAAATATGTTTGTATTGAAGTGCTGTAAGTAGGTTATAAGTGCTGTGAGTTAGTGGTTAAATTGTTCTGTGGTTGTTTGGTCAAATCTAGCTCGAAATGTTCGAATTCAAGTAGATACTTTTCTGTGCTAATCCAAATGTAGAAGCCATAAGACAAATGACTAACTCTATGATGGATAAAGCCTTGGTGTTATAATAGTTTTAGTTCCCTGAGCAGTTAGTTAATTCTTTAGGTGTAAGCCGAGGTAACCAAAGTATTTAACTCCCGAAGAGAAGCTGAGGGATTTATGTGTTTAAATCCCGAGGCAAAGCCGAGGAAGTTATGACTATTAACCTCCGAGGCGAAGCCGAGGGAGGTAATTGCGAGGGAAAATCGCATTTTACTCCCAAGGTGCATACAAGATTTTATCTCCAGACGTTAATTTTATTATATTTAAGTTTTGTTGTATTTATTATAATTTTTTTGTGTCGGACCCTTATAAATTTTAAGGGTGCAGCCCCAAAAAAATTTAAAAAATTATTGCTCCTAACAACTTATTTTGACCTGAAACGGATTTTGAGCCAATAAAAAAATTGTTTGGGTCCCCCTTATAAAATTTGGGTTTACTGCCCCTGGGAAATTACTCACCTGTATAAATTTAGAGAATGCAACTCCCTTAAAAAAATGATATAATTGGCTCTAATAAACCAATAGTTGGAAACACTTTTTATTCCCAAGGAAGAAAAATTTTAATTTTACTCCAAAGGGAGTAAAATTACGCTACTGCGTAATTTTATTACTGCGTAATTATTAATTACGCTACTGCGCAGGTAATTAAATATATACCGAAATTTAAGCAAAAATAGGATTGATAAGCAAGAAAGCATTCAATTAAAAAAGAATCACCCGGCAAAGCGGACCTCTGCAAGCAAGAATTTGTATAATAAGATATCAGTATTTATTAGCTCAAGCTTATATTTGAATATTATTATTCGAGTTTATGTAGATGAAAATCGGTATGTTAGTAGACTCATGTGAATGGAAATCAATTTTTCCAGCTTATAAGTATGTAAGAATATTAAATTACGACATACAGATAAAATAAGTTGACAGCGCGGGAAAATAGTGTTGAGGAACCAATAAGGTTGGCCTGATTTGAAATTGAGGGCGTGGTTTAACATCCAGGACTAACTTCATTGGCTCCCTCGCATTATTTTCTCACGCTATCAATTGATTTTAGCCGTGTGTCGTATTATAGTTTAACTACCTTATGCGTATGATTATCTGTATACATTTTATCAAATATACATTTGTATCTCAACATCATTAGCTTTTATGTAAAAAAACTTTAGGTCCGTATTCAAAGACATATTCCTAACATTTTCCTTAAGGAACCCTTAAGGAGAATGTTAGGGAAATGTTAAGAAAACGTTTTAAGCCACGAAAACCATGTTTTTTCCCACTTTTAAACACGGGAACGATCATTTAAATTTCGTAGCTTAAAAACATTTTCCTTACCTAAACCTAACATTTTCCTTAAGGAGACCTAACATTCTTCTTAAGGAACCCTTAAGGAGAAGGTTAGGAAAATGTCTTTGAATACGGACCTTAATACAGTCAAAGTAAAGTATTTTATAATATTTTATACGAATTGTTACGTAAAAACTAGACTGGATTTATTTTTATCGCTATGATTTTGAGAGGCAGGCGGTAGAGTTTCAGTTAATTTCGTACGTGCCTAACTAAATGATGTATTTCGGACTATTTTTCGTTGTAAAACTCATTCTTACGTTATTCGATTAAATCTGTGCGAGTATATAAATTTTAAACAGATGTATTTTTTTTACAAAATTATAAATTCATGTTTGACCTTTAAACCTATTATCAAAAAATTCAATGATTATAACGTTTCTTCAACAAAAAGTTTAAGAGGAACTTATGAATCAGGAATCGGGGGTTCATCACGATTAGAATTCCGGAACATAAAACTTTATTGGGAACAGTTAATGGAAGGAACTTTTTTTAAAAAAAAATCTATCAATCAATTAGTTACATAAAATTCGTGTTATTTTTCGCTAAGAAGCTGGTTGGAATTTGGAAACTGTTAGCTTAAGTTTTTATTAAAGGTTGAACTGGGACTCAGGTTTAGACGGGTTAGTTTTTTTAAAGGAGGATTTATTTTATCATCAGGAAAACTCTTATTCGTCATAGATACGCTATACCGTTTATTTTATAATTTTTCTTTTTCTTTTAATACTGACCATGAAAAACATAGCGCTTGCGACATTTAGGACGCTGTAAGCTTTACATTCAGGCCCGTATTCAAAGACATTTTTCAAACATTTTCCTAATTTTTTCCTTGAGAAACCCTTTAGGAGAATGTTAGAAAAATGTTGGGAAAATGTTAGGAAAATGTTTTTAAGCCACGAAAACCATGTATTTTCCCCACTTTTAAACACGGGAACGATCATTTAAATTTCGTGGCTTAAAAACATTTTCCTTACCTAAACCTAACATTCTCTTTAAGGAGACCTAACATTTCCCTAACATTCTCCTTAAGGAACCCTTAAGGGAATGTTAGGAAAATGTCTTTGAATACGGGCCTTAAAATAACAATTTTCTTCCCAACCAATAGGTTTAAAAATTATAATACAAGAAAAGTTAAAAATGAATTATATAAAAGAAACATACAAATCCATTCATATAAATATCTAGAGAACTGTGTTAGCTACAGATAAGGATGAGGTCTCTTTATTCCAAGGATCCTGAATGCAAGGAATGACGCACAAAGTCGATTTGCCGTTTAACAAAGTGACCCCATCAATAACAAATAAATAGAGAAGAGATCGAAGAATCAGCTACCGTCGATACTTGTATCGACGGTAGCTGATTCTTCGATTGCCTCTTCAACTTGCGGTAAATACAACCTTTTTAATTTTAAATAGAGAAGACTCCATCAAAAAAATAATCAAAAACAAACTGCTCATGCTTGGTACGAAACACGCATGCTTACTATCATTTCATTAACTGTGCATCATTAAATTTCATCATTAAATGATGAAACACTTCCCAGATGTAGCATTGCATTTTGCTTGTTACATTTCCGAAGTGTCTCTCGCTCAATTATTTTGTGACAATAATTTTCCTATATATCTACAGTATAAATGAGGAAAAGTAATAACACGCTAGAAAATATGTATCACTAATAAGTGCACGAGTACGCTACAGAAGTGTTGAATTATTCGAGTATATTTTTTTTTAAATTGGATGTTAATTGTGCGAATTATTTAGTAAATACATGGAGACTTATAATGATAGAGGACTTACCCCACTACATTTAGAGGCTTCAAATATCTTTTTAGGATTCTGTGAAGAAGTTTTGTAAAACCTTATTGAAACTTCTTCAAATAGGTGGTTAATGTTACAATAAACCAATCGTTCTCGGCTTTTCTCACTTTGTTAAAACTCTATTATATAAGTTTTATTGTACTACAAACTGAGTAATTTAAGTATTGTTTTGAATAACTGTATAAATTGTATTATAAGTTTTATTGTACTGTATAACTGTGTTATTTAAGTATTGTTTTGCATAACTGTATAAATTGTATTATATAAGTTTTATTGTACTGTATAACTGTGTTATTTAAGTATTGTTTTGCATAACTGTATAAATTGTATTATATAAGTTTTATTGTACTGTATAACTGTGTTATTTAAGTATTGTTTTGCATAACTGTATATGACTTTGTGATGCTAATCTAAATATTCAAAGGTGTACAGGTTACTTTTTCGATGTTTCAAAATTCACCAGTAGGGCCACCCCCTCAAATAATTATAATATTATATAATATATAATATATATATATATATATATATATATATATATATATATATATATATATATAATATATAATATATATATATATATATATATGATTACATACAACTAAATAATGGGAGCTTAATAATTTCAAATTATATTAAAGTTCTATAATAATCAGTTTTATACCATTACTGGACTTATTAATCTATTCTATTTTAACCGTTTTAATATTTTATTTTTCAAGGCACAAGCCTCGCCACTGGCACTTACTTTAGTCATTACGAGTAACGGAAATACTATAAAAAGAAATGGACCGTTAGGTAATCGTAAAAATATACTGATTATGACCCAGCAGGAGGACAGGTTGTAGCACTTTTACTCTTCTACTTCCAGCAACCATGAATCATGAGTATTGATTATTGTCAGTTAAATTTAATTTCTTGTGATTTGTCGAGTCATGAGGACAGGTTATAGCATTTTCTTTCTTGTAATAGACTATATATATTTTGATATTTGATAGATCTACGAGGAGAGCTTGCAGCACTTTTTTTTTCTTTTAGTACTTATTTCCTTTGACACATTTCTGTTTATGTTCTATTTTCTTCTTAAGATTTTTACAATAATTGAGGAGAGTCTGTAACACTTTTTTTTCTTCCTTTACTAACTAAAAGGGTTTTAGCGAATTTTAAAAAGAAAAACTTACGCTCATGAGATTGTTTGCATGAAAGCGGCGGGAAGAAGTATTATTTCTGCTTTTCTCTGGATTCAAAAAAATATAAAAACATACGTTTATACGTCATGGCTATATTTGATTAATCGGACTGTATTAAGTGACCAAAAAATACGTACATATAAATTTAATAAAGACGTCATACTGTAGAAGAAAACTTTTCTAGGTAAGATAATGGTGCGAGATGCCGTTCTTTATGTTATTGGTTCTTAGACAGCGGACGGTTAGTCATCAAATGTGGTCCCAGACAGACCACGGCGAGCGAGCTGGCTGAAGCACGCGACACGTTTTATTCTTTGGAATTTGTAATACTTAAGGCCAAGGAAGAACAAATTACATAAAAGTACAATCATTTGGTCAAAGAATGAATTATTACTTTTCTATTTTCAAACTCAGTAAAGTTTTGTTAATTAACGTTAATTTTGTTAACTAACTAACTCAGTAAAGTTTGATAACTAACTAACTCAGTAAAGTTTTGTTAACTAACTAACTCAGTAAAGTTTTATTAGCTAACTAACTTAGTAAAGTTTTGTTAACTAAATAACTTAGTAAAGTTTTGTTAACTAAATAACTTAGTAAAGTTTTATTAACTAACTAACTCCGTAAAGTTTTGTTGACTAGTAAAGTTTTATTAACTAACTAACCTTAGTAAAGTTTTGTTAACTAACTAACTCAGTAAAGTTTTATTAGCTAACTAACTTAGTAAAGTTTTGTTAACTAAATAACTTAGTAAAGTTTTATTAACTAACTAACTCCGTAAAGTTTTGTTAACTAACTAACTCAGTAAAGTTTTGTTAACTAACTAACTCAGTAAAGTTTTGTTAGCTAAATAAACTTAGTAAAGTTTTGTTAACTAACTAATTCAGTAAAGTTTTGTTAACTAACTAATTCAGTTTTGTTATCTAACTAACTTAGTAAAGTTTTGTTAATTAACTAACTCAGTAAACTCACGACTCTAAGGTTCTTTTATTATCTTCCATTAAAAAAAATGTATGTCACTGTGTTACCGGTAAGTAGGGTGCATACAAACCCATCTTTCCGGTTCTATCGCTTGTCCCAATCAAATTCCTATCCTTTAGTCCTTACATCAAAATGAACTCCAAAATAACTATTATTTAGAACCATTAAGAAATTAAAAGAATTCTCGTTATTAAGATCAATTTTAATAACAACAATGCGTACCACTTAATAACAGAAAATGTTTTAAAATTAAATTATTTTTTTAAAAAAAAAAAACAGTACAACAAATGTAGTTTTGTGGGAAATATATATATATATATATATATATATAATATATATATATATATATATATATATATTATATATATATAAATCTTGCTATATGTCTCGTTTTGATTCGAAAAAGCAAGAAAAATTATATATATATATATATATATATATATATATATATATATTTGGATTTAAATTGATAATGTATAAATCAAAGATTTTAAAAAAGTAGCTTATACATCTTTTAATTTAATTAAAACTATAGAAATTAATAGATGTTATTTATAGTTCTTTTAAATAATATATTTTAAATGATTTATAAGTAACCGATGTAATTAATATAGTATTATATAAATGATTCTGTATAAACATTTATTACTCATTTTTTTATCTTTATTAATTTAATGTTTTTAAACCGACATTATAAAAAAAATATTGTTTAAATTATAATAGTTATTACTTTTCCTTATATATGCAGTAGGTATATTAGAAAAGTATTATGTTTGCAAAAAAATTAGAAACTGGGTTGTCACCGGACATATCCATTCCAGGTGATTTTTAGGCCCCCTAAGTGGTTTTTACACTGTTGTCTGTCTGTATGTGTGTGTGTGTGTTTGTGTCTATTATCATCGTAATTCCCAGTGTATATTTATATGCTAGAAAGTTGAAACTATGTACAAAAATCAATCTATAGGTATGTCATTAACCCACAATAAAGACTCGAAATTTCAATAATTATAAAACGTGAAAAAAATTATGCGATTGGAATGAGATTTGGCTGTGTATTAGACTAAGGCCCGTATTCAAAGACATCTTCCTTACAATTCCTAACATTCTCCTTAAGGAACAAGAGAATGTTAGAAAAATGTTAGGAGAATGTTAGGAAAGTGTTAGGAGAATCTTAGGAAAGTGTTAGGAGAATGTTAGGAAAATGTTAGGAAAGGTTAGGAGAATGTTAGGAAAAGTTAGGAGAAACTTAGGAAGAGAGAATGTTAGGAAATGTAGAGAATCTTAGGAAAGTGTTAGGAGAATGTTAGGAAAATGTTCAGGAGAATTTAGGAAAATGTTAGGAGATTTAGGAAAGTGTTTGGAGAATGTTAGGAAAATGTTAGGAATGTTAGGAAAGTGTTAGGAGAATGTTAGGAAAATGTTAGGAGAATGTGTAGGAAAAGTGTTAGGAGAATGTTAGAAAGTGTTAGGGAATGTTAGGAAAGTGTTAGGAGATGTTAGGAAAATGTTAGGAGAATCTTAGGAAAGTGTTAGGAGAATGTTAGGAAAATGTTAGGAGAATGTTAGGAAAGTGTTAGGAGAATGTTAGGAAAATGTTAGGAGAATCTTAGGAAAGTGTTAGGAGAATGTTAGGAAAAAGAATGTTAGGAAAGTGTTAGAGAATGTTAGGGAATGTAGGAAATGTTAGGAGAATATTAGGAAAATGTTAGGAAGATGTCTTTGAATACGGGCCTAAAATACGTGCAAAGTTTCATGTAATTATCAGAATAGTTTAGTTTTATCAAATGCTTGTGTACGTCTTTTTGAAAATTGTAAAAAATCGGGAAATAATCTAATTGAATTGAAATTTAGCACAAGTGTTAACCTTTACGGAAAAAAATAAGTAAACTAAAAAAAGGACTAAAGTCTTCATTAATTTAAATGGTATTAAAATTTGTAAAAGTCCAAAAAAGCTCTAAAGTTATTAAACTAAGTTTCGTTTCAATATGACATAGACATCTATGAGTTTTGTTGAATCATAAAATTTAAGCATTATCGAGTGTAGTTAGTGTCTAAATGGGTGACCAGTGAAAGAAATGTAATCATCTGAAAACGAGCAGAGCGAGTTCGAAGTTTTTGTTGCATTAAAAATTGTTTGACTTGTTATTCCAAAGACGAGCGAAGGGAGTGTGAAGTAGAGAGGATGAGCGTAGCAATTCCGATGTTACGAGAGTAGGATATTTTGTGTCTTAGACGTTATATATAGGACACGATAACTTTCACTATGATTTCTTGGATCGAAATGAAACTTGGTACGAAAATCAACCTTGCTAATGTCCCTAACCTTATTATATGTGTGAATTATACACTATGAAATATGTGTGACGTCATTAACCTAAAAAAATGTCCCCACAAACATTTCAAAAAATCACAAATCTTCATGTGGTGTTTTGATTGGCCTGCAATTGTTTCCAAATATACTACTATGTATGGTTAACAAACATACAAAGTTTCATTGTATTGTCAGTATTAGTACATATTTTGCTTAGAATAATACAATATATAGAAGGAGCATTACTGATAACACGAAAGGCGCTTCACTGGTGCACTTAAGGTAATGCTGCCGCCCTAACCAATATACAATTTTTCTAAAAAAAAGTTGGCATACTTCCGGTTGCTGAATTATTATGTTCTATTATTAATTAATGATTAATTATTCATAAAATACTAATATAAATATCGCGTGCATTACAATATTAAACCATTTTAAATTGTAGTTAACGTATTTTATTAAAATTATATTAAAAAGTAGTCCTCGTCAACTAAATGTAGAATTCTTGTATTTCCGCCACCTTTTTGCCATATCTAAGATCGGTTTTATTTGAATACTCAGCAGGTGTTTTAGTTATTATATTTGTTGCTTTACGACCTTTCTTCATTAATAGAATTATGACACATGTTAAAATAATATTTCGTTGTCAGGTTGGCAGCATACTTAAGTGCACAGTCAATCAGCTTTGTATTCAGTTGGAATTACATTGTGTTTACGTCCTGTGCTCCTTCTATGATATAGTATTATTTCAGATATTATGTCATTGATTGACAAAATGTAAACAAATCATGTATGTTTAGTAATACCTTTGAAAATTCGCGTAAATCGTGGCAGTAAGCTACTTATATAAACCAGTAGAACTGATAAAGTGCAACAACCATATGCGGCAGAGTGGCCGAAGGCCTTTTGTTTTATAAACCTCATAGGAATTAAGTCTTTGTATTAGCTAATTTAATTAATATAGGTCAAATTAAAGGAATTATTATTACAAACATCTTATAACGGAATCACTCGTAAATTTAATAAGCATGGGAAACACTTAATTTATCAAGTTTTTTTCCTTCCTTTTATGTTTATTTTCTTATTATAAACCTGAGAGAATCAAATAATAGAGCCAACTAAAACTAAGTATCAAAAAGTCTTTAAGATAATCAGTAGTCACGATATAATCCGACAGACTGCGCTCTTGTAACTTTTGAAACTTAATACCGAAAACTTGTAGCTTTTTCTTCTTTCTTTTCTTCCTAATCTAAGTATAACATCGCAACAGTTATGTATCTTTTTGTCGAGGTTAGTTCGCACGACTTTTCAGTCTTAGGCTTCTATGTGTTTCCGTAGTTGATTTTATTATACTTTTGAAAAAAAAAATCATCTAAAAATTACGCTTATGAAGTTGTTTCCAAGTTTCATTGAAAAGCGTTTTAGTTGTGGCATGTTTAAAAAAATTTCCACATACATACATAAATACTAACAAACACCAATCCAAACTTTACTTTTATTATTTCTTATTGTTGCTTATTGCATTTGTTGTGTTTTCATGGCTTTCCTCAACAAAATGCATTCGATTTTTCTACGTACCACCTAAAATAATTTTGCATACCACAAATAGTACGCGTGGTACACGAACCACTCCTTAAGAATCATTATATCTAGACCATGGACGTCATAAAAACCTTGTTTAAGTCTGATTTTGCATAAACAGACAACATCAAGTTAAAACTAGTAAAAAACGTCATAAAATACCCTGCTTGAGCTCTATAGTATGACACACATCTAAAATCAATTGACAGCGCGGGAAAATAGTGTGTTCAGGAACCCAATAAGGATGCACATCCAGGACTAACCTCATTAGGTTCCTCACATTATTTTCTCACGCTGTCAATTAATTTTAGCCGTGTGTCGTATTATAATATAATTAAACATGCAAACGTCAATAAAAACTACTTAAACGTCATAAAGACCCTGCTTGAGCTCTAATATCATTAAACATGCAAACATCAATATAAAAACTTGTTAAAACATCATAAAAGACCCTGTTTGAGCTCACATATCATTAAACATGCAAACATCAATATAAAAACTACTTAAAACGTCATAAAAGACCCTGTTTGAGCTCTAATATCATTAACATGTAAACAAATATAAAAACTCTTAAAACGTCATAAAAGACCCTGTTGAGCTCTAATATCATTAAACATGCAAATATCAATATAAAAACTACTTAAAACATCATAAAAGACCCTGTTTGAGCTCTAATATCATTAAATATGCAAACATCAATATAAAACTACTTTAAGTAGTCATAAAAGACCCTGTTTGAGCTCTAATATCATTAAACATGCAAACATCAATATAAAAACTACTTAAAACATCATAAAAGACCCTGTTTGAGCTCTAATATCATTAAACATGCAAACATCAATATAAAAACTACTTAAAACGTCATAAAAGACCCTGTTTGGAGCTCTAATATCATAAATATGCAAACATCAATATAAAAATTACTTAAAACGTCATAAAAGACCCTGTTTGAGCTCTAATATCATTAAACATGTAAACATCAATAAAAAAACTACGTCATAACCCTGTTTGAAAATCGTCATATAAAGCATAAAAGACCCTGTTTGAGCTCTAATATCATTAAACATGAACAAATATCATTAAACAATATAGCTC
>JACMZG010000022.1:3016258-3096258 GCA_018340805.1 Microvelia longipes
CACTAAAGATTAAAAAATGTATTAAGTTAATACTCCATTAATAAATACACATGTAATATATTATATATAATATAATATATATATTATATATATATATATATATATATATATATATATATATATATATTATTATATATATATATTATAATATATATTATATTATTATATATATTATATATATATTATTAATATATATATATATATATATATATATATATACATCCCTATATATATATATATATACGTGATGTGTGTGTTGTGTAGCTTTTAGCAAAGCTTATATATTTATCTTTTTTCGTCGCCTGCTTCTATGGATTTTTAATTTTAGACACTCTTACACTCTTGATTAAAAATTCTTAAAAATAACAATAAATAGCGTATTAATTATGATATTTATGAAAAATAAAACTATATTATTAAAGTGATTCAAAGGTTTAGCTTAAATGGACAAGCTGATTTAAAATATATTATAAAATAATATATATGTTAAATGGTTTATGTTAAATCCATTTAGAATTACTTTTTAAAGTAATTGTCATTGCAAGTAATAATAATTTATAAGTGAATTGTTCCATAATTTTATAAAAATTACATTAAAATTGGAAACACTTATCTTTTAGTTGATTTGATTATTCCTTATAAATAATTAATATTTATTTCTATGACAAGATGCACATTATATTATACTTATTTCTTAGCGATTTTACCGAGCTATTACGTTATATTAATGAAAGCATATTCATTAACTTTGCTAATAATGCTTAAAATTTAATAATCTCGATAAATGCTTAGGTAGAGGTGGCTTTAAGTATGCAAGTATATTCAATAATGTTGCATACAAGTCATTGATTGGTTTAATATAACTTTTAGCATTGTTATAACAATATAACCTGTTAAATGTTTTTAGTGATATATATATATATATATATACGAGTGGAGGGGCATTGTTTGGCGGCCAGGGACCTTCAAGGACTGTAGCGCCGACGAGTAAGTAAGTAAGTATATATATATATATATATATATAATATATAATATATAATATATATAATATATATATATATATATATATATATTAATAGTGATATATATATATATATATATATATATATATAATATATATATATATATATATATATAATATCACTAAAAACATTTAACAGGTTATATTGTTTATAACATTATATATTCTTTGCTAGAAATAATACATTAATAAAACCACACAAACACACATATAAGGGGTACAAAATAAAACTCCCTTCCCGAAAGGAGGTGGTACTACAGCTCATTTCCAACAAAAAACTTCATATTAACTATGGTCCGATCTTCAACCGTTTTCCCACAAGGTCAAATTTCATGATTTTTAAAACTCTGAATTGCATTTTAGAAAAATGGCATATATCTCAGAAAGTATACAACCTAGCTTCAAAATATTGAATTTGTTAGAAAGCTGAGGATAATTTCCATTAAGGCAAACATGGTGTTATATCCAAAAAAAGTATGTATTCAAGTGTCAAAAATAGGCATAACTCAAAATTTTGACAAAAAAATGAAAAATTTTGAAACTTTTTGACGGAACATATGAAGCTTAATGACCCACTTTTGAGAACCTCTTGTTGCTAGGAAACTACCTTGAACACTCCTCTTTAAGGTGACACCCATAATTATACCCATTTGTAGGGCTATTTTTGAGTTAAGACTGATACAAACTCAAAAAACACCCAAAAACAAAGTTTTTTGTATTTTGTGAGTTAATTCTATGGGGTCTTCATTGTCGAAAGTTTTTTTACTTATTTTTTTTTTTAAATAAGGGATTCATAAACTATCAAAAATCCCTCCTGAGGATAGTTGTGGTATTTTTATGAATCAATTGCGTATTTTTTATTCTTGGTCCAAAAGTAAATGGTATTAATTGTGTTTAATTAGTCTATTAATTTTGTTTACAATCATATGGTTGGTTAAGATTAAAGATAAACTCAGTTTAATGTTTTGACAAGTTATCATCTTGGTTGCAGGCTTCTGGACGTAGTTTGAAATTTACATTAATATTCTTAAGCAATCTATTCTATAATAGCCAGTTTACACAACGGCAGAATATACTGCTATGATATGACGCACAGGCAGCAGTCAAAGAAAATCAGGAACGTTTTCCTGATAGAAATGTTCCTGAAAAGAAAACTATTCAAACCACTTTAGAGATTTACTGACACAGGTTCAGTCAATCAAGACTCATCAGGAGAATTTTGATAGTTATGAATCCCTTATTTAAAAAAAAATTAAGTTAAAAAACTACCCCATAGATTAACTCACAAGAAATACAAAAAAAAACTTGTATTTTTGGGTGTTTTATGAGTTTGTAACAGTCTTAACTCAAAAAATAGCCCTACAAATGGGTATAATTATGGGTGTCCTTAAAGAGGAGTGTTCCAAGGTAGTTTTCCTAGCAACAAAAGGTTCTCAAAATAAAATCATAAGCTTCAATGTTCCGTCAAAAAGTTTCAAAATTTTTCATTTTTTGTCAAAAATTTTGAGTTATGGCCTATTTTTGACACTTGAATACATACTTTTTGATATAACCAACCATGTTTGCCTTATAGGAAATTTCCTCAGTTTCTAACAAATTTCAATATTTTTGAAGCTAGGTTGTATAACTTTCTGAGATATATGCCCATTTTCTAAAATGCAATTCAAGAGTTTTAAAAAATCATGAAATTTTACCTTGTGGGGAAAACGGTTTGAGAATCGGACCATAGTTAATATGAAGTTTTTTGTTGGAAAATGAGCTGTAGTACCACCTCCTTTCGGGAAGGGAGTTTTATTTTGTACACCCTGTATAAATATATATATATATATATATATATATTATATATATATATATATATATATATATATATATATTATATATATATATATATATAATAATATATATATATATATATATATATATATATATATATAATATATATTATATTATATATATATATCACTAAAGAAATATAACTGACTATATTAAGATAGC
This sequence comes from Microvelia longipes, assembly GCA_018340805.1. Lineage (NCBI taxonomy): Eukaryota > Metazoa > Arthropoda > Insecta > Hemiptera > Veliidae > Microvelia > Microvelia longipes. The sequence goes on from JACMZG010000022.1 coordinate 3,019,275, forward strand.
AATGTGTTATATTTACACCTGGTTGTTGTGACGTCATTAGGCCGGTTAGCTCTCTCTCATTTTTTCTGTATTTTTCAAATGAAATGCGCTAAAACTTTAAAGATAAAAAATAACTGAAATTTGACCTAATGCTAATAATGGTGTGAAATGCCAATTTTACAGGCAGAGTTATAGTTTTTTGAGTAATTTGAGTAACCAACAGAATAATTATGCGCATTTCTATTGAAGAATACAGAAAATATAAGTGTCGATAATCCTTGATAATTGAGTAACTGCTCAAGTTATGAAGTAAAAACCATAACCCTAAGCAAGGAATGGATTGTTAAGCACGGAAACACGCATTCATCGGAAACATCAGATGTATGCGTAACCAGCATGCGTTCCTCTGCTCCAGAATTTGTTTATCTGTTTTGGCTAAGGCTTCACGATTACTTGTATTGGTTGACAGTTGCTTTTCCCCAAGCCCTTCTATTTAACGTTAATACTTTTAAATTCCAAAGAATATGATAGTTATAGAATGTCAAAAGGCATACGAGAGTCAGACAGAAGGTGGGGGTGAAATCGGTTGCTGGCATCTAGCGGCAGCTCTGAACTAACTCTCCTTACTATAACATTCTTCCCCCTTTTCTAAGTTAGCAGTACAAAATTCAATTGTTTTTGTTACTATTTTAAACGAAACGAGTATTGACTAGAAATTTGTCATTATTATTATAAAGCAATTATTTGAATTCAACTCGTTTGTGTGTGCCAGAAGTAGTTTGCTGAAAATAAGACGACAGTGGCGCATTCTCGTAGTTGGCATGGTGAAACTACCATATTACACGCTAGCGCTCCTGTTAACTGGTTTAGGCACTAATCTTTTCTTGTCCGAATAAATAAATCTCTGGACAATCTTTCTTTATCTAAATATTCTTTGTTCCATTCATTCATATGTAATTGACTAGTACTGTTTTTGATCTAAGCTGATATCCTATATACGGAAAATACATTCATTCAATTTGTAATGGGACGTATGATGTTGTAATAACTTTATATTCTGTCTTACTTCGCCAGGTAAGGTCACAGAGGTGAAGGCTTGATGAGAAGCCTCTATTCGTAACCTTTCAAGAACAAATAAGGCCTTGCGTTGCAAATACTAAGCATTTGTATGCAGACTAAGCTCCAAATTTTCGCACGGTCTCCCATTCGTCTGAGCTTTTTTCAGATATTAAATGAGGGCATAGCATAGATAAGATTTTTATATAATTGATAAAAAGCAATGAATTCTTTTTAATTTTCACCTGCTTCTTAATTTTCCCAAATGAATAAAGTATATTTATGTCTCTAAAATTCGAATAAAATAAATTCTGAAGTCAATGGATTGGATAGGAGAAATATTGAGGTTTTAATAACTTACATTTTGGCAACTTTTCATCAGAAAATGACGCTTATGAGGTTTTTAATAACTTGCATTCTGGCGACTTTTCATCAGAGAATGCGCTTATGAGGTTTTAATAAATTACATTCTGGCGACTTTTCATAAGAAAATGACGCTTATGAGGTTTTAATAAATTACATTCTGGCGACTTTTCATCAGAGAATGCGCTTATGAGGTTTTAATAAATTACATTCTGGCGACTTTTCATAAGAAAATGACGCTTATGAGGTTTTAATAAATTACATTCTGGCGACTTTTTATAAGGAAATGACGCTTATGAGGTTTTAATAACTTACATTCTGGCAACTTTTTATCAGAGAATGACGCTTATGAGGTTTTAATAACTTACATTCTGGCGACTTTTCATTAGAAAATGACGCTTATGAGGTTTTAATAACTTACATTCTGCCGACTTTTCATCAGAAAATGACGCTTATAAGGTTTTAATAACTTACATTCTGGCGACTTTTCATGAGAGAATGACGCTTATGAGGTTTTAATAACTTACATTCTGGCGACTTTTCATAAGAAAATGACGCTTATGAGGTTCTTAACTTATATTCTGTCGACTTTTCATCATCAAATGAAGCTTATTCTTAACCTACATTCTGGCGTAAGTTCTTAACTTACAATCATAAGCGTCAGAAAATGACGCTTATGAGGTTGTTCTTATGATAGGAATGGAAATGGGGGGGGGGGGGGGTGTTTTAAAATTAAAACAGTGACACATTAGACCATATATTTTAGGATTTATATCTCTGATTTTTACCTCTCTTCATTATATTCATTCTAAATAACAAAAGTTAATAAGATTAAGAATAATAAGCTGACACTTTAAGTTTCACCTCTTAGATATGTATTAAAAATTTAGCATAATCACTCTGTATTTTAATTTATTCTTTGCTGTCTTAATTTTGTGGATTATAAATATTTAACGCATTTAATTTTATTGTAAACTCAGTTTTTCTTAATAGGATAGTGTGATAATTCGTATGCATAAAAAGCAAAAAAAAATAGTAATCAATATTATAAATGAATGTTTAATTTATAAAAGAATGATCAAATTTAAAGAATAAAAGAGACAAAATATTAGGTTTGACTTTTTATTTTAAAAAAATCCTCAAATATATACATATAGCAGTCACGATTCATTTGTTATATTCAATTCAGTGATAAATAAAAAGAACTAAGTTTTTCCTTATTAACAAAACGTTTTTTTGTTTCTAAAACATTTTTTTCTCATATCACTTTCATTTTTTTAAATGATTCTTTTATTCTAATTCTTTATTTTGTGAAACATTTGTTTTTATTCGAATTCCTTAATTTATCGTTTTTTATACGTGTATACACTTTATTATTATTACAAGTTTTATTAATTAATAATTCTATTCTAATTAATAATAAGTTTTTGCATTTTTTTTGTTGTTGTGAATTTAATATAAAATTCAAAATAACAATGTATAATTAATAAAATGATAATTTGAGAATTTCTTTTGAATGAATGTAAACGATTTTTTTTACTTTTACTCGTTTATACCGTAAGTATATATAGGAAAAGTATTGTGTGTGAAAAATAATCCGAAACCGGGATATCACCGGAATTATCCGTTTCAGAAGTTTTTTATTATTAAAAATGTTTTATTTTATTTTTAAGTTCGTGAGGTTCTACGTTTTTCCATTTTTATTTTGCAAAATAGTTTCTAAAGGGTTTTGCTCTAATATTAGACCTATAATAAATGAATATGACCATTCCTATGGACCTTTAATAAACATATATGACATTCCTATGAATCTATAATAAACATATAAGACCATTTCTATGGACCTATGATAAACCTATGACCTTAAACTACGTACTTATAATACATCTTATATCTATGGATGCATATTAACCATGGATCTATATTAACCCTATGGAACATAAACTCGTCGAATTAAAATGATCGATCGTTATAATCTCTTAGGAAGCACATATCATACATCTTAGAGACATTTCCTGAGGTATTATCAAAGAACAGTAGTGGATTAGGCAGGCTCCCATCCTTATACTGATCTACCCGATACTTCTCAACTTCCATGAACTAACGAAAATATGTTTTACCGGCCAAGGAGGTAGGTACACTTAATATCCATTAACTTAGTCTGAATACAAATTTCCATTCCATCCGCATTCCATTTCTATTGTTGTTCGTTTCGATTATAATTTGAGCCACGCCGGGTGACAATATAAGCTACATAGTGATTTTAAAGCTAATTTATGGGATCTTAATTACGTACTCTGTAATATTACTGAGTTATGTCTATATTCAAAGAACTGTAATTTACGTGTGTTGAAAGAAATCGTTTAGTTCTGAAATGGTAATTTACACAGGTAATAAATTACGATTAGGAAATTATTTATGAGGTTACAAACTATGAAAAAAGGATTCCTTTATAGGTTTTGGTTTATTAAGGGTGCACTGCTTTTCTGAGAACAAGAACACCTGGACACAAAAGGCAAAATTTTAATTTACGATGCTACTTTATTAAATTGATTTTGGATTATTAAGTTGGTCTTATTTTCTTTTTTTACTGTTCACTTCATTAAGAGGTAGGACTTTAACCAAAAACTGTACAGCTCTGATACCTAATTATTACTCCAGGCTTACCAAATTTTGTTAAAATTCATAAAAACCGAAGAAATGTTTTGATCGATTTGAGATTTAGCACGCATGTAGTCATCAAAGAATTGTAGTCATGTAGTCATCAAAGAACTGTAGTCATGTAGTCATCAAAGAACTGTAGTCTTGTAGTCACCAAAGAACTGTAGTCATGTTTTCATCAAAGAACTGTAGTCATGTAGTCATCAAAGAACTGTAGTAATGTAGTCATCAAAGAACTGTTGTAATTTAGTCATAATATATATAGGACCAACATATGAGCCAAGTTTTATCTCATTATCAGCATTAATGCAATGTTTACCGAATGACTTGCATAAGTTTTTAAAACATTGTAAAAAATCTATAAATTTTACATTGTCCTTGGATCTTCACAATAATATTATTTTGATTTCACTCCATACTGTTTACATATAAACATCATGACCTTACATAGATCTATTTTTATTAAGCGAAAGTCCTATTTTAGGCCCTAAACCGCGGCCACAATTTTTATCCGAAGAGTAAATAAAAAATTGTGAGAAAGATTTATTTTCAAATTCAGATATCGTTTGACTCGTCATAATTACCAATAACATAATTTTATAAGCGTGTTCACAAAATTTCAAGTCTCTACGTTAGATATTGACGGAGAAATTTGGGGAATACAAAAAATTTACGAGACGCTCAGACTTAAAGTTCTAAGGCTTTAAAAAAAGGGCGTTAAAATAATAGTGGCAAAAATTTGGCACTTATTGTATTTAATGTAATGCCCACTTCTTAGTGCTTTTTAATAAGAGCCAATCTTTAAAATCGAAGCAATGCGTCGATATTCAAACAGCTTTCATGTGAAAAGCATTAGTTCAATTAAATTGTAGGAACTAAATAGAACTACTAAAAAAGAAATTTCGCGACTCAGAGAAAAATATTATTTATTTTCCCTAATCTATGAACGTAGTTAAACATTAAAATTTAAGCCTTAGTTTCGATTATTCAGAATCAATAAAATACTTTTCCTATAAATCAACAATAGTAGGCAAGAAAAAGGAAAAATATACTTGCCAGGTGATACATCACCTCACTCTCATTACTATAATCTACACGTCTTTGCATTGTTTAGATTTCCTGATGACTTGCATTTTTACAACATCGTCAGGTTTAACAATCAGGTTCAATAAAACGGAAAAAATAGAAAGAGGCGGTAATTTACAAAAGAGAGAATTAATAAATTAATAATTTCCGTTCATTGCATTTAGTAAGGGATCGAAATGAGATGATTTATGCTTTAATTCTTATTGGTCTAAGTGTAAATCATTCAAAGTTAGGTGTGGATTTGGAAACAAAGCTTCTGACAAGTCTTTACTTGTTATGAATTTTATGAGGAGTTACAATAGTTTCAACTTATGTACTCCAGAACATTTCGTGAAACTTCTGAATAATCTATACTTCTTATGAATTTTGTAAAGGGTTACTAGGGTTTCATGTTGTTTACTCCAGAACTTCTCCTGAAACTTCTGAAAAGTTTTTATCTCTTATGAATTTTGTAAGGGGTTCCTATGGTTTTCAAGTTATGTACTCTAGAACATCTCTTGGAGGTTCTGAGAAGTCTTTATCTTTTATGAATTTTGTAAGGGGTTACAATGGTTTTAAGTTATGTACTCCAGAACATCTCTAAAAGTTTCTGAGAAGTCTTTATCTCTAATGAATTTTGTAAGGGGTTCCTATGGTTCAAGTTATGTACTCCAGAACATCTACATCATTTTGGAATGACTGAGCTTCTGCTACTCAACTTGATTAGAAACTCGTTATGCTCGTTCTTAAGATATAGCAGTTATCCCAAGCATTGAGTCGATTCTTTGTTTCATGTCTCAAGGCTTTGCTGAGAAAGCCCAGAATTACTTTTCACCTTGTTAATTTTTAATTCGTTTACAACAATTATTGGAGATATTTATTTTTCAGTACAACATAAAATATTACTATTTAGCTTATAATAATACAAAAAAATAAAAAAAGGTGATAATTGGAATTAATAAATTTTATCTACTCACGGCAGCAAAATAAGCCATTACTGGACTGTTTTTAAGCTGCAAAATGGCATTTTACCTACACTGTCAAACAATACGGGAAATATTTTAAAACAGTACGCAAAATGTTTTGGTAATGAAAAAAGTACTAGGGAGTTATGGCTCCTTTAATAACATGGGAAACAAGTCAAAACTCCCTAGGCGGGAAAATGAATGAGCGGAGGTTATTATTTACAAATTATTGCGTGAATTTCGGTATTGTTTTATTTTGTAAACTATGATTTATTCTAGCTTGTTTCTAGTATGTAACTTTCTTTATTGTTACTTAAAATTACGATATTATTAAATGTTTAACATTTGTTTATCTAATAATATATAATGTTTTGGAAACAAATTGGCAACACTGATAATTTTGGTATTAAATTAATTATTTACCAGCTGTTTATGAATCGACAGATTTTTAATGTTTAAGTCGTCAGATTTTGTATTTCATGTTGTGATATTTAGTTTAAGTATATAAAGTTACAAAAATAGAACGTTATCAAAAACTAAATCTGTAAACTAAAGTTAAGTTACCAAAACATAATGAGTGAGAACAACAGTGAAGTGAATAAAGATACAAACATTGTTGAACTTGACGAGTTATTGGACCACACTCTACCTGATATTGTCAGCGTTGCATCTACTTCAAAGCAGTCTTTACTGCCTGTTAAATCTCGCAGCAAGTTTTTAAAATAATCTCTTATGTATTTTTTCTGCCGTTAGTAGATAAAATAATATATGCTACTATGCAGCAAAGGAAACATTGCAGACTCGTGCAATTAATTACCTGGCCTCGGCTTACGCCTCTGCATGTAATTCGCCATTTGCCAGCCTCGGTTTCGCCTCGTCTGTCAAATGGGTTAATTACCTGCCTCGGCTTACGCCTCTGCAGGTAATTTCCATAGCCCACCCTCGCCTGCAGCTCGGGGGAAAATTTATAAAACTCGTCTGCAAAATTCCATTTTGCTGCCTAGTAGCATAATATACTATTCCTGAAAGCGTACTATTGAAAAAATGTTAAATGCTGATCACTGATCAGTTTTCAAACTGGTAAATCCTACTATACATGGAAGCTGAAAAAAGGTGTATTTTATAAAATAATGCATTTTACTTCCACCTAATTTGTTACAAGAAAATGCAAAAACAAAAATACAAGAAACATACATTTAAATAAAACGCCTATATTTCGCTTTTTGTTTCTTTTCTTTTCATCTTCCTACGCTTCAACAAGTAAAGGAAACAGTATTCTTTGGAATTGATTCTTTGCCTTTTATTATCCTATTGCAATTACAGTGTTACTATAAAGGAAAATATTGAGTTGTGTTAAATGAAATCGTTTACGGACTTAGACAGGTTATAAAGAACTTGGCTATTAATTACATCAGAATATTCATATACCTTCCTACTCAAATATTTTCTTGCGTGTAATGCACACATTCTCACATTAATGTTTCACACACACACACACTTCTTAACATCATCAAATCGCAAGGCCCTCAGACTTAGTTGAGCTGTATCCTTTACTTACAAATGAAGCCCCATTGGATCATCAAGTCGCGGGGCCCCCAGTCGGAATCGCCGTATCTTTTAGATTTTTCAAAATAATTGCGCACACTTATCTCATAGGTTATACAAAGCTATGGTCGTCATTCCAAATTTAACACTGCAGAGCATTGACGCTAGGTTTTTTTAAGCTTAAACCTAATGACCGTAGGGTCATTTTAGCGTTTTTCCCCTCACTCAAATCTTTCTCAACTAATCCACCCGAGTTTGTACACATCCAATCATCTAGGAAGCACACCTTCCGTACATGGCGGCACATATAACTAGTTCACAGTGTGTCTAGTTCATCTAGCCTAACCAGACATTATCCAAACTCACTGCTCTGGCTAGTGCCTGCGACTAGTTCACAGTGTGCCTAGTCCATGTAGATTAGCTAGACGACTCTGGCTAGGCTCACCGCTCTGGCTAGCGCCGACAACTAGTTTACTGAATGCTTGGTTTATCTAATCTTACTAGCTACTTTGATCACATAAGTCTCACTTGGCCCCGTCCTTCAACCAGTCTCACAATCTCATCAGCTCCTTTACACCAGACTAAGCTCACCGCTCTGGTCAGTCCAGTGCCACCCAACAGAGAACTCTAGCAACCCAGATGTCACCATGCACAAACTCATTCTTTAGCCCTGACCTGAAAGTCAAAGCTCCGCAGTGCTATTAGGAGACGTCTGTCTTCAAGAACCGAGCACTTTGTTCCTAGACACTTACTTTAATCGTGTCGCCGACTAAGTTTTCGTACATACAAAGGCTCAGTATATCTTTCCGACCTTCATCTCCCTCAACCCGCAGAACATTAACTTTTCCTGAGCTGGAGACAACGGAAACGAGGATCCAGACTTGTGTCAGATGAAACAAGATCCAACCCAGCATTTGCGTATTAGTAGCAAAGGAAACCACGTAAAACCTTGGCCGGCTTTGAATTCAAGACCTCCCGAGTGTACGGCACAAGGGATAACCTCATATTGAGGTCCTCACCCGGCTGGATTTGAATTTCCAACCTTCAGGTCGATAGGCGAGCGCTTTATCACTGAGCTACCTGACTCAGTATTTTACGCTAGTCAAAATAATAAAAAAAAACAATACAAAGTTGTTGCGCATGTTCTTTTAAAAATTCGGAAAAATTAATATTGAAGTAATAATGATGTCCACTATTCAAGGTTTTTGAGGTATTGACTATGAACAAGTATTATTATTCTTTGCTAGAAATAATACATTAATAAACACACACACACACAACACACACACACACACACACATATATATATATATATATATATATATATATATATATATATATATATATATATATATATATATATATATGTGTGTGTGTGAGTGAGTATAAATAAATATTATTTTTAATCTTTTAATAGTTTATTATATTCATTATTTACAATAAAAAATACTCCTTCAGGCCATAAGACTGTTATTTAAAAATATATACTTTAAAACTACGCATCTCACAAATACTAGAATAGAAGAAGAAAGAAAAATATCAATTTGTTAAAAATATAATAACTAACTTGAAAACAAGGAATAAACAAATAATATTAAAATCTATTTAGTAATAAATAAAAATATAGTGAAGAGTCACTTAATGAATAGTTTCTTGTTGATGTTACGAACGGTATCGATAGCCCCGGGTTCGAGTCTGTCTTGGAATGTTTTTTTTTCTATTTAGTTATTGCCTAATAGACTTGTGTTTCTAATCTAGTAATTTTTAATTCAAGTTTGTATGTATTATTAATATGTTTTTTTTTTGTTATTTTTAATTATTACTTTTATTATTGTATTCTAAGAAGAAAGCATAATTATAGCAATTTACGTGAGATTTACTGTAAAATTGTTTATTATACTGCAAGGGTGTGAAAATGTATTTTTATTGTCGCAGCGATTTTACTGTCGAGGGAACTAGACAGGAGAAAAATTGGGAAAGCTAAGAAAAAATTTGTGTTTTTTTTTGTTGTGAGAATACGAACCTTATTGGATTTGTATTCTCATCACTTTTTTATTATCAGTGGTCACCTATCTATGTAATGACCACGCTTAGTTCTGCTTAACACTTGTGATCTGACAAAAACTATGCATATAACTTTACTCGTTTATTAATGAAAGAGAAGAACTTTGGCCAAATTCCAACTTAAAGTCTAATATTTTTTTATAACAGTTGACAATTATATTTCCGGTTGCTGGATTATTAAATTATATTTTTAATTAATGATGAATTATTCATTAATAATAATATAAATATTGGTGCATTATCATTTTTTAAGCATTTTAAATTGTATTTTAATTTTAAATAATATTAACACCAACAACGTCTTTCCACTAAATTTAAACTTTATTTTGCAGAGCCGGCTTTCGGCAATAATGGCATCTACAGTGCCGTGGTGAGATGTTGAGTCTTTCAATTCATGGAATCTGACAGTCATTCAAACAACCTCGTAAGTATAAGTTTTATTAAGAAAAATTGCTGAAAGCATAATTTTGATTAAGAACATCTTTGTTATAAAACTAAATAACTTGAAAACAATACAAATAATAAATAATAATACAAACAATTTACAATACGAAATTCGCAAGCGCAGTGAACTTTAGAACTATAATTATGAGATTTAAACTTACACCTTGAACTTACATCATATAAATAGATAAAGCAATAACTTAATAAACAATGAAGTTATTAAACTTATAATTCTATGAAGAAACTTACATTGTATCTTTATTAAAAAGAAGGTTCACGTTTGGTCATTTTAAGGCCACACGGATCCTAAGTGTTCTCAAAGGTGTTCAATGATTAAAATGGAATCGTTCAACCGTAAATTATATCACGTTATTTATCGAAAAATTATAAATTACAAAAAGGAAAAAAAAAACAAAATAAAGGAAAAAAGAAAAAGAGTAAAGCAAAAATAATAAACAAAGTACGAGAATAAAGTAAATGAAATAAAAAAAGTAAGAAAGGAAACGTAAAAGGAAAAACAAAGTAAGAAAATAAAGGTAAAAGAAAAAAAATGAAGCATAAGATCAAAAAAAAGTTAAGTAGGTAATCGGTAAAGAATAATAACTTATTTTCGAAAGAATAAAAAAAGTGTTAAAAATGTATTAGACGTTTTTAAATTGTTTATTATGGGAGGAATAACGCCTGAGGGCTTTAAGATCAAGTCAACCCTGAAGTCCGTAAATTTCAATTTAATGCAGTAAGTTTCATAACAATGATACCTTGCTTCTTGATCGTGTATAGAAAATAAGTTATACCGAGTGGTCAAAATTTGGGGCGCAAACATTAAATTGTTATAATTTTGTAAAAAAATGTTTGTCAATATTTTCGAAAATGATCTCTGGCAACAGTAAAGGAGTGTTTTCCATTATAGAGTTAATTAAAATAAAAGATCTATTTATGATCTTGAATACTTGAGATAGATAGCTAAATTTAGTTCCTTTTTTCTTAGTTAAATATATATATATATATATATATATATATATATATATTATATATATATATATATATATATATATATATATATATCCCTTCCTTTACTCGTAACCTCATAAACTTTTTCCCCTTGAAAATTCTCTCAAGAAATAACAACACTTTAAAAATAACATTAATTATTAAATTACTAATTTTACACATTGAATTAATTTTTAATAAAAACTAACAATTAAAAGAAGTAAAAAAGACGAAAATTAAATCAATTTCAACACTAATTACAACCGCTACAAGGTCTTTTAAGGAAGCTACGTAACCTTACATAGGTCTTCATCCAAGGATGCTGCGACCATAAATAAAAAAACATTTTGGAATCTGAAACTAATTTTAAGGTAAAATAACCATTTGAAAGTTAATTTTCACTTAAGAAAAATATCGATTAATGAAATTATTACTTTTATTTAAATCTATATATAAAAGTTTAAATAAAAATAAATGCTTACTTAATTTAAACTTAAAATACATAATTTATTTGATGATATATATAAATATTTTATTCCGAAGAAAAAATTGAATGGGGCATCTCTTTGAAAGCAAACTAAAATCTCTGCATTATTCATTAGCTAGGTTATTTTTATTTAATCTTAGTATTTTTCGCTTTTTAATATTTTTGTATTTTATTTATATCTACTGTTATAATGATGCTTTTTTTTGTACAATTTGGTTTGTTATATGGTGGGATTGCTTAAGGGTAAATTATAAGTTTTAAAGTAGGTGGGCTTTAATTTAAAGAATTTTAAAGAGTAAGAGAATTTTTATTTAATTTAGAAATATAATTGGATTTATTACACTTCTTCATTTTTACATTTTAGACATAGGAAAAGTATTGCTTTTGCAATAAATATCCGAAACTGGAATTTAAAATTAATTATCCGTTTAAGGTGTTTTTAAGACCTTATGAGTGATTTTCACCAAGTTGTCTACCTGTATGTGCGGGTGTCTCTTGTAGCTCTCAGTATGTGTTGGAAGAAAATGATTCGTTAGATTTAGTTATGTTGTCTACCTGTATGTGCGGGTGTCTCTTTTAGCTCTCAGTATGTGTTGGAACAAAATGATTCGTTAGATTTAGTTATGTTGTCTACCTGTATGTGCGGGTGTCTCTTATAGCTCTCAGTATGTGTTGGAAGAAAATGATTCGTTAGATTTAGTTATGTTGTCTACCTGTATGTGCGGGTGTCTCTTATAGCTCTCAGTATGTGTTGGAAGAAAAATGATTCGTTAGATTAGTATGTTGTCTACCTGTATGTGCGGGTGTCTCTTGTAGCTCTCAGTATGTGTTGGAACAAAATGATTTCGTTAGATTTAGTTATGTTGTCTACCTGTATGTGCGAGTGTCTCTTGTAGCTCTCATACGTGTTTGGAACAAATGATTCGTTAGATTTAGTTATGTGTCTACCTGTATTGTGCGGTGTCTCTTGTAGCTCTCAGTATGTGTTGGAAGAAAATGATTCGTTAGATTTAGTTATGTTGTCTACCTGTATGTGCGGGTGTTTCTTATAGCTCTCAGTACGTGTTGGAACAAAATGATTCGTTAGATTTAGTTATGTTGTCTACCTGTATGTGGGGTGTCTCTTTAAGCTCTCAGTATGTGTTGGAACAAAATGATTCGTTAGATTTAGTAAGCTGTCTACCTGTATGTGGGGGTGTCTCTTTAGCTCTCAGTATGTGTTGGGAAAATGATTCGTTAGATTTAGTTATGTTGTCTACCTGTATGTGCGGGTGTTTCTTATAGCTCTCAGTATGTGTTGGAACAAAATGATTCGTTAGATTTAGTTATGTTGTCTACCTGTATGTGCGGGTGTCTCTTATAGCTCTCAGTATGTGGTTGGAAAAATGATTCGTTAGATTTAGTTATGTTGTCTACCTGTATGTGCGGGTGTCTCTTGTAGCTCTCAGTATGTGTTGGAACAAAATGATTCGTTAGATTTAGTTATGTTGTCTACCTGTATGTGCGGGTGTCTCTTGTAGCTCTCAGTATGTGTTGGAACAAAATGATTCGTTAGATTTAGTTAAGCTGTCTACCTGTATGTGCGGGTGTCTCTTGTAGCTCTCAGTATGTGTTGGAACAAAATGATTTCTTATATTTAGTTATGATTTTCCCAGAAAGGTAATAGACGCCGTTAGAAATCAATTACAGCTCAGCGAAATTTCAAAAATTCATCAAATAATCACATTGATTTAAAATTTAACAAGCATGTAGCCATGTTTGCGAAAAATTAAGATGGCACGATTTTATACATGCACACACACACACACACACACACACCACACACACACACACACACACACACACACACACACACACACACACACACACACACACACCACACACATATATATATATATATATATATATATATATATTATATATATGTATGTATCGTGTAAGAGCAGTTCTAGGGGATTTTTGTAAGCCCGCTATCTTTTTAAGAGATTAATATTTTTAATCTAACTTTCATAACTTGCAAAGATTGTCAGCAATATTATATAAATAGAACATATCGTACACTAGGTATAAAGAGCACTTGCGCTCTTTCTATTCTAACTTTGCCAATCACCTTCGTACACACGGACACGAACCAGGTACAATATCAAACTCTATGAAACTGCTACACAAACAATCAAAAGGACCTAAACTTGACGTACTTAAAAGATTAGAAATTGACAAACACCGAATTACTGACAATCAATTATTAAGGAACGACTTAATTTCAACTCGGTCATTTTTCGGTACTCAAACCAAGACTTGACAAACAACGACAACGGGAAATCCATGACACCGGTACACACCATAATAAAAGACACACAGCAACATAACGTCAGATGACTCGGTAAATCTTCGGTATACGGTGCACCCTGTTATCAATACTATATATCGATATATTTTTAGTTACGCGACACGTAAACGAGAACTGAGCACTTAAAAGATAAGCAGCGTCGTTAAATTATTATTTATAATTAAAACATTAAAAAAAACCATACAACAAATAAATGAAAACATTAACAACAAAAATATAATAAAAAACCTGAAAATAACAAACACAAAAATACGTAAAAAATACGCGTAACAAAAAATTAGATGTGGTGTATCATCGATTATTCTTATGAAAACATAGTTAAAACATTATAAAAACATAAAAAAATATGAAAATAGTTATAAACCATTTTACAACAAATAAAAAAAACACAAACAACAAAAAAACATTTAAAAAAATAATAAAATATGTTCATAAACGTAAAAGAAAAGGCATATATCGATTATTCCTACGTCACATCTCTAAACTAAAAATATATCGATACATAGTATTGATAACAGGGTGCACCGTATACCGAAGTTCAGCCGGTGACTCACTCGCTCACCTTACTTAATTTCTTTCACCTATAATGAACAACTTCACTTGTGCTTAATCTTATGAAAGACATTTAATTTCCTTCACCTATAATGAACAAATCCATTTGTGCTTTATCCTATGAAAGAAATGTCTTATATATTATTTTAATGTTATTAAAAACAAAAATTCGAATTGGTCGCTGCTGAGACAATCCGTTCAGGTAGGGACAAAACTGGACTTTTTTTTATTAAATATTAACTTCAAAGTCCATACAAAATTAGAGAATATACTTTACATTAATAAAAAATCTCAAATTAAATAATGACTTAGTATTGTATAGTTAATAAGAATTTGAATATTTTACAACGTTATTAATCAAGATAAGTCTTTTAGATTCGCATTCCACTGAAATCAGATATTGGCGCCTGCGCCAGTCAACTTAGGTGTTAAACGTCTTATTAGCTCGCTACGCCCACATTTATTTTAGGCATTACAATTTTAAAGGTATTAAAATTCTTTTATATATATTATATATATATATAATATGTATATATATATATATATATATATATATATATATATATATATATATATATATATATATTATATATATATAGAGAGAGAGAGAGAGGAGAGAGAGAGAGAGAGAGAGAAAGAGGTCTGTAAAATGCACTTTATAGTATAAATTGATAAGGTTTTTATGATGATAACCTTGTTTTTATGATGATAACCTTCAAAACAATTTTACGTATGAATTCTAAATTAAGCCGAAACCCGATATATTATACTAAACGCGCAATGCATTATTTTATTGCGGGTTAGCATTTCAGCCTAACCTAGAATTGGAATAGCATGCTTCATATTTTACCAGAATACATACCGAGATTGTTTTACACTTTCAAGGTTTTATCTGTGGAAAACTGTCGCATTTTATTATAAACCTTAAAATAGTGATTAATGAAAATAGTGGTTTAATGAACATGTTAGAAATCAACATTAGTATAGCGCCGGCCTAAAAAGTTATAAGAGTGAAAAGGTTACGAAAATATCCCGGAAAAATTTAGCGACCTACTGCATAGAGGTCAATATAGGTTATTATACAAATTATTCCTCATACAAGTATCTAGAAAAAATGTTCGCCTAGCATTTTTTCGTAGTTAACCGTTTTCGGAGAGCGCAAAAAATGTTCATCAAGAATGTAGCTTTTAAAAAAAAAAAAATATTTGCAAATTGGGCCATTTGTGAAGGTCACTATTGATCTCTGACCTGGATCAATTTTAATGAAATTGTTATTGTTAAAAGCAGAATTTTATCGCCTGTAAATTTTGTAACTACAATAATTTCCATAAAACTATTATTTTTTGGATCATTGTTAAAAACCTGAAAAAGTCGAAATTTAGGACTTTTTTTGAGGCCCAGGTTCCAACAAGCTTTATGGAGGATAGGTGGGACTATTTTGGAGGAAACTCTAATAAAGGCACCCTAAATCTAGTAAAAATTTAGCTTGCATACATATTGTATACATCATACAATACCCATATAAGTACATAATCAGCACTCTAGTCCGAAAAAGGTTAACTAAACAAATAAATATTCCAAGGAACACTTTTTGTAGATAATTGTGTGAGGAATAATTTTTGTATTGTCCTTATTTATGTTAATAAATATGATTTTCGTGATCTTTTGACCCTTAATTTTTTCATTTCGGTACTTGTTGAATGTCAATTTTTAACATGTTCATTAAAACACAATAATACACCGAATTCAGCTCACTGGGAATTGTTCTGTATATTAAGGTTTAAAATAACTGGACTATTTATTGAAAGAAAAGAATTATATTATTATTATTATGATTAATGATTAGGGTTGGAGTCGAGGATAGACCTAATTTGCACTGCGACTGGAAGTCTTTTGTACAATCTCATCAATTGGTCCAGGTCAGAATAATCCTTTTCCCCGGACTAGGTCTAGGATTTTTTGACCACTGATTCATTGGTTCAGTCAAATTTAGTGTGAGTGCTGCAACCAAAGTTGGTGAACCTTTGAAAGGCTAGGGCTTCACATCTCAGAAGTACGTGAGATGCAGTTTCCGTTTCCAATTCACAAAGCCTACACTCTGGGTTATCTTTAAAGATACCAATGGTATGGAGGTGTTTTCGGAGGTGACAGTGACCAGTCAGTAGTCCAGTTACTGTTCTAAGGTCCCTTCTGCTGAGACTGAGGAGATCCTCAGTAACTTTGTGACTGGGTCTTTTTAACATAAGTTTACTGTGCCTCATGCCAGAGGATTTGTTCCAGTGGTGCAGGTGATTGGTTAAGAGCCAATCTTAAATTACCTCTTTGGCTATGATTTTGGGAATGGCTACTATGGGTTCAGGGCCCACAGGAGTGGTCTCAGACCTCTTTTTTGCAAGGATGTCTGCTTGTTCATTACCTTCAATTCCCTTATTGCCAGGCACTCATCTGATTACTACATCATTGTTGAGTGACAAGGTCAGAAGGTTTTTTAAGCACTCCCAGACAAGCTTAGAGTTTACTTTGTCTGAACCAAGAGCTTCAATGGCAGCTTGGCTGTCAGTAAAAATATTTATAGAAGTCTGTTTAGGATTATTTTTAATATTTTCTATTAGACAGGCATTTATAGCAAATATTTCTGCCCGAAATACTGTGGATTAGGGTGGTTCCCCATTAAAACTATTACAACTGAGTGTGAAGGGTTTTTCATAGGAGTAGTGGGTGGTCATGTAATCAGAGTTTATACATAGTATGGGACTCTAAATTGCATTCACTATTTTGGAGTGACCTCTAATGGTAGGGATCTTTCAGTTCCCACTGTTCTGTTGTCTGTAGGCTGCCAACCTAGCCTCACTCTTAACAAGATCAAGAGGCGGAAGGCTCAGCATGACTTCTAGAGCAGTAGTTGGTGCAAATCATATTAATAATCATATTGTCAGTGATATATATTAAAAAGGAATAAAAGGATGGAAACTAATCTTTTGACTCTTCTCCTTTACATTGGTGTAATGGTCAGTTAAAGTTCAGTATTTGGACTCAGCAGGAGGTCCAACCATTAAAAGACAAAAATTTACCCAACGTTTTATTTTGAACTCAACGGATTTAAAGAATTCATTGATACCATTGCAAATTGTTGGCTTATAGTAGTAGATTAATGATTTAATTTCATATTAATGAGAATATACCTTGTATATGATTATTTTCTTTCAGTTTTCCACGTCAAGTTAGTTTTCACTTACCTACAAAAACAAAATAAATTTAAAATTAAAAAAAAGTATTTAAAATCATATAAATTTACCAATACACCAAATTATTTTATACGGATTGTTATTGTATTTTTTCTGATGACAAAATGCTGCTCGATTTTTACGACAGGATCATTAAAAACCTTAAGTATAGGAAAAAACAAACCCAGTTAAGTGTAAAGGTTTACTAAAACACTTAGGTTAACCATGACAGAAATAAAAGCCAACCTTATTAGTTGGCAGCTGGCATATGTGTGAGATTGATTGATGAGTTTGCTGGCATTGATGTGTGAGATTGATTGATGAGTTTGCCGGCATTGATGTGTGAGATTGATTGATGAGTTTGCCGGCATTGATGTGTGAGATTGATTGATGAGTTTACCGGCATTGATGTGTGAGATAGATTGATGATTTTACCGGTGTTTTATATTAGTAGTTTCATTTTAACATACTGCTAGTTTAGTTTAAGTTGGAACTCTAATGTATTAGCGCTATTGTGTACCTGGATGGGTACATATGAGCGCCATTGAGTACCTGGATGGGTACATACTGAGAATAAAACGAATTTTGACTGATTGCGAGCAAATAAATTCCAAAGACGTTCTGCAATATATATTATTCGTATTCTAATGACAAGCCAATCGCGTCCAGCGAATTCGATATTTGATGATCAGTTCCAAGAAACCCTTACCCAATTTTGTAAAATGTATTTAATAGTTTATATTTTATTTAAATTTTTTCTTTTACCGAGTGATCTATTTTATTTATAACACTCTTTTACCTCTTTTTACCCTTTCACATATATATTTAAGTTTGTATCTATTTCTTTCGACTGAAATCTCTTCATGTGTACACTTTCTTGCATATTCTAATAGTTGTGTAATAAATGCAAAGTATTCAGTTGATCATTCATTATACTATAACGGTGAAATATGACGAGAACACCGAACCTGGTGGAATTGATTACTACCTTCATTGAATTGCATCTCGTCTAACTATACCTAAAAAAAAACTATCAGCCGTATATGTCGATCATTAAATAAATAACTAATCCAATACAAATAATTAAACGGTATTTTTGTTTCTATTTGTTAAACTTTAAACATATTTATGTTGCAAGTACTACTCAAAGCACTTTCGGGTTTCAACTAACTAACGTCTTATGAAGCTCTGTGAATCTCAGCTTCTCCAAAGATCAGAGTACTTTTAACCATCTCACCGTAAAGATATCAGAAGAATATTTTTATTACTCCTTTTTATGGATGTTTATTCATTTTTGTACTCTTCCTTCCTTCCTTTATAAGTTTGTTTTATGGTTTTAACTTCATTAATAGATAAATTGTTTTATAGAATAATTACATAATAATAGTTGAGCGAAAAAAATAAATTCTGGCGCAAAGATACGCATCCAGGCGAAATTTCTTCGCCTGACACATAATATAGAATTACTTCCGAGGTATCTCGTACCGGATTTTTTAAAAGTATTTCTAGTTTTATAGTTTTCATTCTGATCAACAAGATTAAATACTTAGAGCACTGGTTCTGATCCTTATTTAAGGATCAGAAACCGCTCATGGTAAAACGCTTAATTGATTGGTTGTCAGTTAGTTGATTTTAATCAACACTCTTTAAACTGTATTTATTTCTTTATCATCTTTCCGGTTTATTCGATTATTATTTGATTTATAATTGCCTTTGAGCTATTTGACTTTTTCAGTAGTCTATATTTCTGTTTTGTCTTTTTTAAGAACAGGATTAAGACTGGAATTAATGTTTGCTAAAGCCCTTCAGGACAAATATTGATCCTTATCAGTTGAATCCAGCTGTCATGTCGTCTAAATTGCAGCCTGGGATTTATTGAAACGTATAATAAAAAACATTTAACATTTAAGCCGTTGGATGGAATTCAGAATTCATCAATGTTTCAATATTAGAAAATAAAGATAGATCATCCGCTAGTGGCCCCGGCAATATAGATCAAGAATTCGAGTTATCTTCTTCAATGACTCGTACACCACCGGAAGATCTAAATCTTCATGACAATAACCGCGAAAATCTACGCAGTTTATTATAAGAAAATACATAGAAATATAAAGAAATACATTTTTATGACGTCATTTACCGGCTTCAATGACTCAACAAAAGGTTTCACTAAGTCATAAAACGGTGAACATGTCTGGATTATTTAAAATTTGATACGTATGTGTGATGTTCCGCCATATTTAAATATTGATATTTGTTGTTAATCCCCCCCCCTTATTATGCTATAGCCTTCGTGTTGCTGGACGTAACCTTTCTCTCTCGCTAACGAGCCTGGAGGTAGGTTGGGTCGACCAATTACTACAATTTTAAATGTCAGTACTTATTTAATTTGTATTATATTTTTATGTCTTTTTATATATATATATACATATATATATATATATATATATTATATATATATATATATATATATATATACATTATAAAATAACATAATAAAAGTACAAAAGAGAGCAGCGATCGAATTATTATTATACCAAACCTAGCAACCATGACAGTTTTTTTTTTTTTTTTGTATTTTTATAATGTTATATAATATATATATATATATATATATAATAAGACATAAAAATATAATACAAATATAATACAAATTAAATAAGTACTTACAATTAAAATTGTAGTAAT
This sequence comes from Microvelia longipes, assembly GCA_018340805.1. NCBI lineage: Eukaryota > Metazoa > Arthropoda > Insecta > Hemiptera > Veliidae > Microvelia > Microvelia longipes. The sequence continues at coordinate 3,039,708 of JACMZG010000022.1, forward strand.
TGCTGGACCCAACAGAGCAACTCCAGGCTCGTTAGCGAGAGAGAGAGAGGTTACGTCCAGCAACACAAAGGCTATACATAATAAGGGGGGGATTAACAACAAATATCAATATCTAAATATGGCGGATCATTACATATGTAGTTCTATGTCTGTTTCCTATATCAGCATTACTTCATATTTTATCTGAATGACGTATAAAAGAAATGTGGAAAATCAACAAACTAATCAAATTAAGTTGAAATTTAGTGCGACTGTAATAAATAAGTCTACTAAATTTTATTTCAATGCGGCTTATCAGTCTATTGTTACTGTCGGATTACGAATGATAAGGAGCATCTAGCGAAGATTGAAAATATATACAAGTTTCAGCCTTATGGTTTCGAGTGTAGGAAAGCTTTGCCTGGCAGTGGGGCACGTGTTGTTTCTTGTTAAAGCTTTATAGAAACTTATAATAAAGCTACGGCTCTTTAGTGGATTAGACGCAAAATGCCTGCGTAATAAAGCAACGGCTCTTTAGAGGATTAGACGGAAAATGCCTGCGTAATAAAGCTACGGCTCTTTAGTGGATTAGACGCCTGCGTAATAAAGCTACGCTCTTTACTGCCTGCGTAATAAAGCTACGGCTCTTTACGGCCTGCCTAAATAGATGCCTGCGTAATAAAGCTAGGCTCTTTAGTGGATTAGACGCAAAATGCCTGCGTAAAAAGCTAGATTAGACGCAAAAATAAAGCTACGGCTCTTTAGTGGATTAGATAAAAAGCTACGGCTCTTCAGCGCAAAATGCCTGCGTAATAAGCTACGGCTCTTTAGTGGATTAGACGCAAATGCCTGCGTAATAAAGCTACGGCTCTTAGTGGATTAGACGCAAAATGCCTGTAATAAAGCTACGGCTCTTAGTGGATTAGACGCAAAATGCTGCGTAATAAAGCTACGCTCTTCAGTGGATTAGACGCAAATGCCTGCGTAATAAAGCTACGGCTCTTCAGTGGATTAGACGCAAAATGCCTGCGTAATAAAGCTACGGCTCTTAGTGGATTAGACGCAAAATGCCTGCGTAATAAAGCTACGGCTCTTCAGTGGATTAGACGCAAAATGCCTGCGTAATAAAGCTACGGCTCTTCAGTGGATTAGACGCAAAATGCCTGCGTAATAAAGCTACGGCTCTTCAGTGGATTAGACGCAAAATGCTGCGTAATAAAGCTACGGCTCTTCAGTGGATTAGACGGAAAATGCCTGCGTAATAAAGCTACGGCTCTTCGCAAAATGCCTGCGTAATAAAGCTACGCTTTCAGTGGATTAGACACAAATGCCTGCTCACTAGGATTCATAAGGTAGAACACAACCTTCTATCTGAAGGAGTTAGCAAAAAGGGCCCAAAACGTGGCTATTACAATCACTTTCACTATCTTATATCACTATTACTTATATTATTTCACTATGCATATAAGATACTTGTAACTTGCATATGTTTTAGATTTTTTGGGGTACTTGCAGATATGAGGTACTTTATATTTGTCTAATAATAGGGCTCAGTCATGGTATAATAAGACTAACCACATTATTACATATGTATAATTTATTGCGGCACTAATGATGACCGCTTGGATTGTTAACCTGTTTAAATTACGTAGTTAACACTACGGAAAGATTTTATTTAATAAACTGCGTAGGCTTCCGCGGTTGTTGTCATGAAGATTTAGGTCTTCCGGTGGTGACCGCGTCGATGTAGATGAAGAATCCGACGTTTCGCTTCCACTGTGGGAGGCATCTTCAGGGATCATCGACGCGGCATCTTCTTCATCTACATCGACGCGGTCACCACCGGAAGACCTAAATCTTCAAGATTTTATTCGTTAGTTTATATTTAAAATAATACTAATAGTTAAATTCGTAAGAAAAACTAAAGTTAGGAATATGTTCTAACCAGTTGAATGGCCTTTAGAAGGAAATTTATATGGGAATTTCCTTTCAGATACAAAGATAACTGAAGCTATATGGCCATGAATAAACTTTTTTAATTTGAATGTAAATTTTATTTAAATAGATATGTTTGTGCTTAAAAAAATAGACTAAAACCGTTAAAACAATTTTGACTTTTCAACTACTACCAAAGGTATAAATACAGGGAATGTATTGCGTTCCTCTAATTATCCGAAGCCTAGATTTCCCTAAATTAATCCACATTAGGAGTTTTTTATTTTTCTCATTTATACCTTAAGTATATGGGAAAAGTATTGGTTTTCCAAAAAATGGGAAACCTAGATGTTACTGAATTATCCGTTATTTATCCGTTTTAGGAGTTCTTAAGCATCCAGAGTGGTTTTCTCAAAGTTATCTGTATATATATATATATATATATATATTATATATATATATATATATATATATATATAATATATATATATATATATATATATATATATATATATTATTTATATATATATATATATATATATATATATTATATGTATGTATATATGCATGTATATGTATGTATATATTTGTGTGTGTGCGTATGCATGTATGTCTTTGACTGTTATCATCGTAGCTCCCAGAGTATTTATGATAGAGAAATTAAACGTACAAAAATCAGGCTATAAGTGTAGTTGTGTTCATATGTTTCGTTGATATGCGTGCTAAATTGCAAATCAATCTGACATTGTACCGTGTTATATGAAGTTTTGAAATGTTTGCTATGAGTCATAGGGTAGTATCGAAATAAGAATTTAATTTTAGGATAGCGAAACTAGGCCTAATGATTGACTTGTGCACTAAGTTTCAAGTTTAAAGCACAAAACTAGGAGCTTCGATGATACCAGGATCTTAAATAAAGGGGGTGACGCACTGAGTCGATTTGCCCTACGAAAAAGTGACCCTTTCGAAAACCAAAAAATATAGAGAATTCAACACGAAACACACGTCAAAAACTAACTGCACATGCTTGGTACAAACAGCGCATGCTTACAATTCTTATAACAGCGCAGGTCTTAAATTTAAAGGCAAACTTATATTTCAATGGTTTCCTATTGCTTATTTCTTGTGAAATTTATAACAAAATACGCTTAAATTATCACTCACTGAAGTGGTAAAGTATGGTCCAAACATTTAAAATTAAATAAGCACAAATGACTTAACAAGCACCACAAATGTAACAATCTCGAGAAGCACAGAAGAAAGTTGAGATGCAAACTCGACAACCTTGCTACATAACCTGCGTTTGGCGTTTTTTTGTTTTAACCAAGGGGAAGGTAAGTTTGCTCCTATTTCTCTATCTCATACAACTTCCATGGGGTCAGAAATGTTCCTTAATGCGTCATCCCCTTTATTGAAGATCCTTGATACCGGCAAATGACTTGATAATACCACTCAGGAGAACCTAAAAGCCTCTGGAACGGAGAATTTAATTGAAATCCTCTTCTTGAATTGTTAGTGAAACACAGCACTTATTCAATGTAACCACAGCATATAAATGGATAAATGGAAAAAAAAGGAAAAATGGAAAATGAAATTTAAAAGAGAGTGCAAACAAAAATTAAAAGAAAGAGAAAAATGATTAAATAAGTTTAATTTTCTTTCACATACCTGAAAAAAATAAACAAATTAATTTTTTTTTTTAAATATTGTTTAAGTTAAATATTCCAACTTCAACCTTGATTTAAAATATCTTGTAAATTGTTTATAATATTAATCTTTATTCGATCTTAAAATTAACCATAATTTATCATTTGAAAAATAAAATACATGTTGTGAAAACAAGAAGAAACGTTAGTTTTAACGATGCTTATTTTTAGACCACAAAGTATTATGTATCAAAATGGAGACATGGGTGGACTCTGGATAATTATGATGGTGTAATTATATGTAAACTAATATAATACATTATGTATTGCGTAAGATGTGTAATTATAACCAATTAATTGTAAAGAATGTATTCAACTTTTAATAAGATTGTAAAAAATCGGGTGCTGGGTGTCTCGGAACTTTTCCTCATCACATCGAATATACAATTTATTTTATTTTATTTTATTTTTAACAATTTACAGTAAGCGGCCGTTTAATGGCCGATTTTTACAGCTCCACAAATTTGTCAAATGTTTGCTGCAACACCTGTTCGGACTTGCTTCGCTCGTCCTCAGATATTAAATACATTCGTTTTATCCTCAGCTGTCACCCATACAGCACTGACCACGCTCAATGCTGCTTAACATCTATGATCCAACAAAAACCATAGATATACTTGTTGTTTTAAAATGAGCATAAATGGAGTCCATCGTAATAGAACGAAAGAATAAAAAGTCTCTCCACAGTTTATGATATTTATTTACAATAAAGCAGAGCGCTTTCGACCTAACAAGAGGTCATCTTCAGTGCCTTCAGACTTTTTATTCTTTCGTTCTATATAGATATACTTGTTGTATTAAAATGAAACTTGATGTACTTATTTATCACGTAAAGGTACATACGTGTACCGAATTTCAATTAATAGTTTTGATAGTTTTACTTATTGTTAGTTTTGATTGAATTTCTTAACTTGATAGTTTTCCGTGTTTTTACATTTTTTTTAAAAAAACGTACACAAGTCATTTAATTAAAATTGAACTAATGCTGATAATAAAATGAAAATTGCATATATGTTAGTCTTATACATAACTACAATCGTGCCAAATTTCAATTGGATCGCATCAATTTTCCGTGTTTTATGATATTTTGGAAATTTCGCTGAGTCATTATTTCGAATTAATGACGTCATATAAAAATATTTTCCGAATAGCACAACTACAGCGGTTGACAGATTTTTGTACAAAGTTTCAACTCTCTAACAATACGGGCCCTACAATGATAACAGACACACACACACATACAGACAACTTTGAGAAAACTACACAGGAGGCCTTAAAAACGCTTAAAATGGATAATTCCGGTTTCATCTCGGTATCGGATTTTTTTGCAAACAGAATACTTTTCCTATATACCTACGGTATAGATGCGGAAATGTAAAAAACGAAAAATTTAATAATAATTTTAATATAGCGATTTTTCAAAGAAAATACGATAATGAGATCTAGTTATTGGATTATGTATTAATCCAAGATACAAATGTATCTCCAAATTGCTACGCTGTATCGGCCCTTGGGAATAAATCAAGAAAAATAAATAAAAACTTATTTCGACTATTTAAAATTGAATTAATTTTTTTTTCAGCTTAATATATTTTTACATACGTATACGTATTACATATTTAATGTTATCATGAGTAGGGTAATTAAATTAATCAGGAGATCCTAAAAACACCTGAAACTGATAATTTACTTAAATTCTTGGTTTCAGCTTTTTAGTGGAACATTACTTTTGCGTAACCAACGACAAAAATAAAGAAAAGCTAAACATGAAAACATAAAAGATAAGTCTAAACATGAATCTTGAACAGAATGTAAAGGCGCTTCATCGCAGCTTTAAACTTCTCATTTAAACAGAACCTATGGAATGATTTCAAGTTCATTGATCTCAATTACTAATAACATCGGTAAGAATGTTTATCATAAAAATCAAAATAAGTATGTTTCTGGGTCATCACTAAAAGGGTTAAGATTTAATAACCCTGTAAATTATACAGGAAAGAAACTGGTATTAATATTCAATAAAGTGGGTCATCAAAATCAAGAAATTTTAAAGAAGGAATTTCGTTGTACAGCATATTAAAATAATAAAAAAATGAATAAAACAAAAAAAAAAAATAAAAAAATAAAAATATTAATCTTAAAAAAAACAAAAATTAGAGTAAGCAAGGTTTGATCTATGATTTTACAAATTGCATTAAAGTAGATGCATAGATTGACATATATACTGAAAAAAAATGAAAAGTTACAGATGAGTGCATAGAGTGAAAACGTTGTGTTCTTCAAGTTTGCAATGTCAAGGACGCTGTCTTTGTGTCCTTCTTATATGAATTATTTTAATAATGGATATCTTAATAATAGCTTCATCTTCATTTTTATGTTTCTAAAGTTTAATTGATATTTTTTACTATTTCGTGTTTAATTATTACTTCATTTTTTTCTCTATATCCTATGGTAGTAACGGGAATTATTGTAATTACGAAATATTATTATTTGTCGAATTTCCTTCGTTTTTTTTCCTCTCTAATATCTTTTTTACCGGCTTATGACTGTTTTGCGTCATTTATTTTGACTCTCTAATATCTTCTATACCACCTTATGACTAATTAAATAATTTTTCTTCCTCTCTAATATCTTTTTACCGGCTTATGACTGTTTTCCGTCATTTCTTTTGACTCTCTAATATCTTCTATACCACCTTATGACTAATTTAAATAATTTTTCTTCCTCTCTAATATCTTTTTACCGGCTTATGACTGTTTTGCGTCATTTCTTTTGACTCTCTAATATCTTCTATACCACCTTATGACTAATTTAAATAATTTTTCTTCCTCTGTAATATCTTTTTACCGGCTTATGACTGTTTTCCGTCATTTCTTTTGACTCTCTAATATCTTCTATACCACCTTATGACTGTTTTGAATCCTATTTTTCTTCCTCTCTAATATCTTTTTTACCGGCTTATGACTGTTTTGCGTCATTTCTTTTTACTCTCTAATATCTTCTATACCACCTTATGACTAATTTAAATAATTTTTCTTCCTCTCTAATATCTTTTTACCGGCTTATGACTGTTTTCCGTCATTTCTTTTGACTCTGTAAAATCTTCTATACCACCTTTTGACTATTTTGAGTCATTTCTTTTCCCTCTCTAATTTCTTGTGTATTGGATAGGGCGTGCATAATTTCTTTTCCCTGTCTCTTATATTCTGTATCAACTTATAGCTTTTTGCGTCATTTCGTTTCCCTCTGTAATTTCTTAATTAACTGCTTATGACTGTTTTGCGTCATTTCTTTTCTCTCCCTAATTTCTTCTCTACTGCCTCGTCACATTTTGCGTCATTACTTTCCCCTCTCTAATTTCTTCTCTACCGCCTTGTCACATTTTGCGTTATTTCTTTTTCCCCACTTATTTCTTCTGTATTGCCTTATGACGTGATGGATCATTTATTTCCCCTCTCTCTTATGTTCTCTATCGGCTAATAACTTTTAAGTAATTTCTTATTCCTTTTCCTCTCTTATTTCTTCTTTGTAGCTTTATAAAATTTGAGACATTTTTTTCCTCTCATTTCTTTCTTCTTTATTACCATATAACGTTTTGCGTAATTTCTTTTCTTTATCTTATTTCATCTTTATGACCTTGCGTCCTTTCTTTTTCTTAATTTTTTCTTCTTTATCATCTTTAGTTTTTTATGTTTCATTTTTATCCACTCCTATTTCTCTATTATTATAATTAAATAGTAAGACTCTCTTCATGCTATAAGAATAATTTTTACTGACATTTATTACCAGTGGCCTCCTTAGTAGTAATTGACTTGTAACAATTGATCCTTCATACTTCTTTTGTTTGTGCAGTATTTTTTTTTTGTCATGTCATGAATTAAAGGTATTTAAAATCGATTCTCAGTCTTAACATTTAAGAATTAAATTTCCTAATTGCTTTCTTGTTTTCCTTAATTATTTGGCTTTCGCAATTATTTTGAGTATCTTAAAATATTCCCTCGGCCGTTGACCTTTGCTAAAGCCACGGTCCATTCGCCTTCTAATGGTTCGACCAATGAACCACATCATATAACCATAGTTCAATTAATAACCCTCCAAGGTTAAAGTTAAATCTATTTTTCACTCGGTTGGTGTTTTTGTCAAGATGTTCCGTAGTAGATCTGCGAGGTAAGGTGATCCTAGGATATTCCATCGTCGGGACGGGTCGACACTAGATTCACCAGAGCGTTAAATAACAAGAGAACAACTCCTAAAGCTTCTTCAGTCTCACGTTCATGAAATACCATCTCTGCATCATCATCATTACTCAGTGTTTTTTCTTATGATTTAATATGATGACAAAACAATTTAATTAAGCGAATAAAATTACTTAATCATTCTTGTACTTAAATGCTTAATTAGCCTGTACAAAACCTAAAAAAAATATAATTTATATTATAATAGTACTTATTCATATTCATATATTATAATAGTACTTATTCATAATATTTACAACTTAAAAAATATGCAAATATGTTTTACAATAATTAAATACTTATAAGCCAATACAAATTTAATAAAAAAATACAACAATGAACAAAGACAAATAATAAACCAAGAATAAATAGATTAATAAATATATAAAAATTCAGGAAATAAAATTAGACGTAGTTAGAAAATAATAAATAGTAATAAATAGTCAGTAAATAAAAATAGTAATAAATTAGTTACCCAAATCTATATATATATATATATATACTATAATATATATATACCACTGTATTGCCTAGTTACATAATCTACTGTTTATTTTAACAATAACACTTTTAATGCAAAATTAATTCGAAATTATTGATTTGTGGATTGCAGATAACCAAAATACGTAAACTCCAACTACATGAGAACTATTCAATACATTAGAATCTCATATAGCTTTTGTTTATTAAATCGGTCAAATTCAGTAATGCGTATAACGGCTGTCGGTGACTCTGTGCGAAGAACCTGCTTTATCAAGTACTGGGTCAGAGAACTTAGATTGAACACCAACTTAAGAAAACCTACTTTTTCTTCGAATATCATTAAAACTACAATACATTATGTATTCTATAAATTAAAATTGACTATAGAGATTGACTAAATGTATTTAGATGCAGTATTAATCGATCAAAACATAACTGCTTTTTCATACTTATAATTAACGTATGTATCTTATAAATACTCAATGAGCATCGTTTAGATTGTCTTTCATAAAGAACTTTAATATAACATTTGATCTTTACTATAGATTTTACAATAAAGTATACAAAGTTTATATTTATACAAAAACACAAAGACACTCACTCACACACACATTATATATATATATATATATATATATATATATATATATATAATATATATATATATATTATATATATATATATATAAACTTGAAACTTGGAGAAATAATTACTTAAATAAAAGTAAAATAATAATAATTTGAAACATTGAATTTGAAACAAAATCAGTTGAATAATTAGTAAAATTACAGCTATAAATTTATTAAATAATAACGGATAATATAATTTATAAACAAGTTAACAATAGATATATGTAATAACTAAAACTACATTTCCAGGTTCACGCAGTATTGCTTTTTGGAGACGTAGAAAACGAGCAGGTTTCATGAATTACCACATTGATTGAAATTAAAAATAATTTGTTCAAGCAAAACTAAAACAGAACCATAAATAAAAAAAAATTCTCGTTCCATCGGATTCACTACGCTCAAATTATACTGCAACATGCCTTCAGACTCGATTCGCTCGTCTTCAGATGGTTAATGCATCCGTATTATTTTCAGCGGTCACCCATACAGCACTGACCACGCTCAATGCTCCTTATTTTTATAGGATCCAACAAAAATCATGGATATACTTGTCGTATTGAAACGAAACAAACTTAGTGTACTTATTTACTAGGTAATAATATACACCTGAACCAAAACTCAATTGAACCATTTTCCAATTTTTTAAAAAACGTACAAAAGTCATTCAATAAAAAATTGAACTAACAGACACGCACACACATACACACACACACACAATACTATTACGATAAAATAAACTGCTGAAATGGGTTTTGATGAAACTGATAAGAAGAATTCATGAACAGAATTTTACATAGCTGTGATTTACCAATAAAGGAAATATATGTAAAATACGGACAACTTCAGAATTGAAAATACTTAATTTTTTGTATTGTGAATTTGTATTTTATTAAAATATATCAAAATTCCTAGAGTCCTGAGAAAATAAAATAAAAATGCAGCCTATATGCGTGTAATATTCATATGGAGCATGCAAAAAAAAAAAAAAAAAAAAAAAAAAAAAACCACGCACACAACCACATGCACACACACAAAAAGACAGACAACTTGCAAAACACCACTCAGGAAGGCCTTAAAAACGCCTGAAACAGATAATTCTGGTTTCATCCCGGTTTTCGGATTTTTTTGCAAACACAATACTTTTCCTATATACCTACCTACGGTATAAATGAGGAAAATTAAAAATGTATTTTTTTACTATTTATTGAAATGTAATAATTTTATTAAATAAAGAAATATTATTATTTTATTTCAATACAGCTCACATATGTTGAGTAGCATCGAGCGAAGTCAGTACCTGAATGATCGACCGCTGGTAATAAAACGGATTTTTTACTGTCTGAAGACCAGCTATATATTTGGATATACGTACTTCAATACAAATTTCGTTTTTCCAATGTTCTCAGAACATGTGAACGCGTATGAAGTATTAAGGTTGAGTGTAGCGAATCTGATATGGTGACGAAATTTCGAGGTACCGCGTAAATTAAAATTCCATTTATAAGGTAGCATAAATGGAACCTTTACATTTGTGGTTACTAGATTCTTATGTGTTTCCCCAGATATATAATGACCGAAGGGTCAAGCTCGTTGCTCATGTTTGGACGCTCAGGTAAGCAACAATGCCTGTTTTGGCCGTGGTTCAAATCCTGATCTGGAAAGTATATTTTTCACTTTCTTCGGCGACCCGTGATGAGCTAATAGTGTTCTAAAACCTAACGGTTTAGTAGCAGTTGGCAACTAATGTAGTTAGCAACTAATGTTCCGAATATGTGGGCTACTTATTCCGATTAAACCAAATGGTTTAAAACCCTCTGTCAGCAATAACCATGAATTGTCAATAATTAATGGTAAATATTATTAGTATTTCGTCACCATGTATATAATTTTTAATTATTAAAGACACTGGAATTAACTTGCTTGTTTTATGGTTTTTATTATTTTAATTAACCCGGTTGGAAATTAATTTAGTACTATATTCATATATTATTTATATGCACTGGGATTATTTACCCATTACATTTTGAGATTTAAGTGTAGAAGAAGGATTTTTAGACTAAGTAGATGGTCCTAATGTTTTTTAAACATTTTTATTCGTTTGTAGACATGAAGTATGCCTGGGGTCAGGTGAAATATAGTCATTTAAATAAGTAGAAGTTGTTATTTCAGTCCCAATCCATGTCCTTTTAAATAAATTAAAAATTAATTGGTAATTCACAGGAAAATGGAGTGTCTAGGTGGTTGACTAATACTATTCTTTTCACCAACGGAATCACAAATTAACTTAATAACCTACTGAATGAATGAGTCATTAATAACTTTGTTAAACTTTTACTACAAAGAAAGTTTACAATCGTAGTTAAAAACTTTTTACGACAAAAATTACATATGGTAGACTTTAAAACTTTACATACATTGGTCTTGTGACTTTTACTTTCACAATAAGCTGTAAAACTATTTAAAACCCCCCCAAAACTAATTTCAGTCCTTATAAAGAAATAATTAACTTATTAGCGTTTTTCCAACTTTTGTTTTAGAAAAGAGAGGGGAGAGAAAATTTTGCGGTTATATATACTAAACCCGGAGTTGTACAATGAGGTTTTGACCAAAAGAAGCACTTCCTATACATAAGAGGTAATAGCATTCCATAGATGCGACCTACATTTCACTTTAGCCCGTTATGGATAACAAAATGAATTCCGAACCTTCTGTTAACAGACGTTAGTTCCGCCACTTCTAGACGACTTTGGTCAATTCTTACTGACAAAAGAAAATGCAGTACAAGTTGCATTCTGTTATTTTACAGTGTTTTTTTTTTTTTTTTAAATTGTTTCTTCTTTTTATTTTTCTTTTTATTTCTTTTTTTGTAAAGACGTCAGAAACGGAAAAACAAGGATAAAGTCAAAGTTCACATTCAATAATTTTATCTCACAGTCTTTAAAACTTAGGATTTTTAACTTATAATGTGTTGCTCATAAGTAGGCCACTAGACCGCAAAATTGAATAGGAAATTATAAAAATATTAAAATAAATAATTTCATCCTTTAATTCTGACGCTGACTCTAAAGGTCAGCTTACTTTTTCTTACAAAGAAGTAAAAAATCGTACCTCGGAACTTTTCCTCATGACATCGGATTCGCTACGCTCATCCTTCCTCCTTCGGACTCGCTTCGCTGGTCCTCAGAATATTCAATTTAGGTACCAAATTTATACTGCATCATGTCTTCTGACTCACTTCGCTCGTCCTCAGCTAATAAATGCATCCGTTTTATCCTCAGCAGTCAACCATACAACACTAACCACCTAACCTCAATGCTGCTTAACTTTTATGATCCAACAGTAATCAAACTTATCAAACAAAAACTGAGTGTGATTTTGAGTGTACTCAAAATCAAAACGGAACTTAGTGTACTTATTCATTACGCAAAGGTATATACTTGTACTTGTACCTAATTTCAACTTAATTAGATTGTTTTTCGATTTTTTTATTTTTTTTAAAAAAGTACACAAGTCATCTAATCAAAATTACGAAAACTCAAAAAACGAAAATACTCAAAAAAACGAACAGACGTTGATAATAAAATGAAACTTGGATGTATGTTATTCTAGTACATGGCTACATGCGTGCCAAATCTCAAACTGACCGCGTCATTTTTCCGTGCTTTATGATTTTTCGAAATTTATGCTGTCATTATTCCGGGTTAGCTCACGTCATATATATATTATATATATATATAATATATAATATATAATAGTATATATATATATATATATATATATCAGTCCCTCTCCGTCAGACGAAGAACTTAGTTCGAAACGTTAAAATTCTTTATTCAGTATATATATATATATAATATATATATATATTATATATATATATATATAATGTATGTATATATTACGTACAAACGAGGAAAAGTAATAAGAAAAAAAAATACTTATATTAATTATTCACATTTGATTTTTTTTTAAAAGCTTTGCAATCTTTAATATTTGACAGAATATGATTGTGCGAGAAACACCTAGGAAATGTAACAAGCATGTTTTGCAAAACTCGGTAGTATCAAATGATATAAATCTTTAATATATTTGCTTCATTTTCAATTATTATTAAAAATAAAGATTGCATGACTTCAAAGCCAAAAAGCCTTTGAAGTCTATTACATTTGATTCCTGACTTCCTGTGTTAAATTTCAACTTTAATCTTCAAGATTACACATATGAAATTGAATAATGCAAATCTCCCGATAGTTCTTATTTACCTTCTAAGGGATGGATACAATTCCAAGGTCTATTCATTATTTATTATTAGGATTGTTTAAGTGAAATTAATTTATTTAATATATATCTAATATATATATATATATATATATAATATATATATATATAATGTATATAATTAATATACAATATATAATAATATAATATATATATATATATATATATATAAAACTATATAATTATAATAATATATATATATATATATATATTATAATATATAATATAATATATATATATATAGTTATGTACCTTCAATGTTTAAACTTTTACTTGTTTTTTAAAATTCATTTTATAACAAATTATTTAAACTATGACAACCGATTTATATTTTGAACTTTTATTTAAATTTTACAATGGCTCCTGCCATAAGTAGATAAGGACGTGATTATTCGTAAGTAAAAATGTTTTATATTTTATTTAATAAAAAATATATATTTTTAAGTTCTCTTGTTTCTTGGTTTTTTTGTTATTGCTCTCCTATTAATTTATCTATTTCAATTTAACATTATCAAATAGATTGATGTTTTTATTGTGTAAAGGCCCTGATGAGAAATTTTTAAAAAAATTCGAAACGTTGGCTGGAATAAATATAAAGTTTTCATGTAAACTCGGAAAGGTTATGAATAAAAAACAATAAACCTTATCCGAGATAATGGAACGCGTATATATATATATAAAATTATAATAAATTATATATAAATATAAATAATATTATATATTATAATAAATGACAACGTTAACCTACAATAATGACGGTGCAAAATTTGGAATAATGCCTAGAAATTATTAAATCATACTGAAATTTTTAACAAATATGCAAGTACGTAAACTAAATTAAACATTTTAACGAAATTAAATTTACTCTTTTTAATTGTTAACTCGATTAACTGTTCTCAAAACTATTTTTATACATATATTTGTATCAGTGCTATGGCATAGCATTTAACAAAAACTTTTAATACGACTCAACTGCTACAGGTCAATAACTATATGGCCATAAAGTGGTCCTCAGCAACGACATCCTGTTGCGGGCAAAAGGCCAAATGCCAATATTATTATCAAAAATAAATTATATATCCATTGAACTAGTTTGTCCTCCCAAGAGTAAAAGTTTAGGAATCTCATTTTAAAAAAATCCATATTTTTAACGCTCCAATTAATGTTCTTTTAAAAATTTGAAAAAAGTGAAAGGTCACCGGTGAAATATTGATAATTAGAAACCACTCAATAACAAGAACACAGTCAGCCCGGTTTTGAACCAAAGATGCCTTCGGGTCACCGAAGTCTTTCCATTCGAAAAACCAACCTCGTTAGAGTTGAATTTTATATTTTGCCGAGCGTCGACTTAGTGAAACAGCTACTTTTAAATTTCATTGGCCAAGTTTTTTTAAAGGTACTTTTAAATTATAATTTCAAATCGTTTGAATTCTCAAATAGGGATTGATAGGATGGTTTAAATAACCTGATTCTGAATTGATTCAATTACAGATATTTATAAATAAGACAACTTAAAAAAAAGTCGAATAGAATTTGCGCTGCTTAGAGGAGGAGAACCTGTTACTCCTGTGATTTCTACTTTTTTGAAATAAATAAGAAATAATTAAGATATTTAAAAGCAAAATATTGGTTCTAATTTGAAATAAATTTATGCTATAGAAATTTATTCGTATATAATGCAACGAAATGCAATTTATCCAATTCGTTCTTGTCTTATTATCGGTAGTGGAAGTCTTAAATTTAGTTTACGAATGCATAAAGATATAGAAGGTAGAGGTGGCAAACCACTTTATTAATCTAACTGGTTTAATTGAACTTAATCATGTTGTTTTATCCGTCAAACTGCTGTAGAGGAAGTAAAGTAAATTGTTTAATCGATCAAGCTAGAACCGTGTTTTATTATCCGTCAATGTGGGTACTTTTTATCCGTCAACGTGGTGTACTGGAACTAAACCGTGTTGTTTTATTATTCCGTCAACGTGGTGTTTCTGGAATACTAAACGTGTTGTTTTATCCGGCAAAGTGTGTACTGGAACTAAACCGTGTTGTTTTATCCGTCAAAGTGGTGTACTGGAACTATCCGTGTTGTTTTATCCGTCAAAGTGGTACTGAACTACCGTGTGTTTTAATCTAAAACCGTGTTGTTTTATCCGTAAATTTGGTGTAGTGGAAAAAAACCGTATGTAATCAATAAATCTAAAATTGAGTTATATTTTCATCAAACTGGTGTGTTGGTTACTAAAGCGTGTTGTTTTATGCGTCAAACTTTTGCAGTGGAACTAAACCGTATGTATTATCGGTATAACTAGAATCAAGGTATATTATCCAATAAACTTGTGCAGTGGAATTAAACCGTATGTGTTTATCGGAACTAATCAGTATATTATCCAATAACTTGTGCAGTGGAACTCCGTATGTTTATCGGTATAACTAGGAATCAAGTTATATTATCCAATAAACTTGTGCAGTGGAACTAAACCGTATGTATTTCGGTATAACTAGAATCAATTATTTATCCAAAAACTTGTGCAGTGGGAACTAACTATGTATTATCGGTTATAACTAGAATCAAGTTATTTATCCAATAACCAGTGGTGTTAGTGGGAACTAAACCGAGTGTTTTATTTTCCAAACGCTGTAGGATAACATACGTGTTTTAGCATTTTTCAAAAATGGTCATGGTCAAATACGAATAAGTGGGAGTGTGGAGTCGGGGCGATTGTTTTCACTAGGGTCCTATTTCGCATTCATTATTAATAATTATATTATATAATATATGTATATCTATACGTATATATATATATTTTATATTATATAGTTTATTATATATTATATTATTATATATCAGGGTGTTTCATATAAAGGTTCCACCAGAAAGGAGTGATAGTACTCCTCAAAGGAACAAAAAATGTTCTATAATATAAACCCCGATCTCCAACCGTTTTTCCACAAGGTCAAATTTTAATATTTAAAAAATATTGACCTCACATCATAAAATTGTTAATAGGGATTTAACTATTCAAGCTAGAAAGCGCGAAATTGGTCTCATTAGAAAGCTGAGTAAATTCCTAAAGGACAACTACTACTATGTCAAATATTTTGGAACTTACTGCCCAAAATTTGCATGAAAAATGATTTTTTTTTTTAAAATGAATTTTATGGAATTTTTGTAGTAGGGCATTAGCGAAGTAAGAGATGAGCAAAAGTTCAGCCAAGTACGGAAAAAACTTCTCTTATGATTGCCCTTAAGAAAGTTAAAATAGTTTTATACATTCAATAGTCAAAATTTTAAAGCCATTCTTCTAGAAGTTGGAAAAATGATATTTTTTTGGCATTTTTGCACATGTCTACAATGTTAATACATGGTACATAAAATAATTGAAATCTCTAAAAGCAAGGAAAAGAGTGGTTTTAGAGAAAAATGTGTAAGAATAAAATAGTCTATTTTACCTCTAGAGTCTAAAATCGTATTATTAAATTACTTTTTTCGAAAATAAAATTTTGTTAAAATAACACATTATTTTACTTTTTTACGACAAAATGATCAGTTTTTGCAACTTCTAGCAAACAATGCTTACATTTTTGACTATTGAATGCATATAATTATTTAACTTTTCTTAAAGGGCAATCATAAGGAAGTTTTTTTCCGTTTTTGGCTGAACTTTTGCTCATCTCTTACTTCCTCTAATGCCCTACTACAAAAATTCCATAAAATTCTTTTTTTAAAAAAATTATGTTTCATGCAAAATTTGGGCAGTAGTTCCAAAATATTTGACATAGTTAGTAAGTTTGTCCTTAGAAATTTACTCAGATTTCTAATGATTACCAATTTCGCCTTTCTAGCTGAATAGTAAATCCCTATTAACAATTTATGATGTGAGGTCAAATATTTTTTTGAAATATTAAATTTGACCTTGTGGGAAAACGGTTGGAGATCGAGGTTTATAGTAAGGACATTTTTGTTCCTTTTGAGGAGTACTATCACTTCCTTTTCTGGTGGACACTTTATATGAAACACCCCGTATATATATATATATATATATATATATATATATATATATATATATATATATATATTATATATATTTATTTTGTGTGTATTTGTTCAAAAGTTGCTAGACGTTTTTTTGTTTGTAGATAACTCTCTTATAAAGGTTTGGAACCTACTCTGTTAAAAAAGTGTGTGATATCGTAATTGATAAATTTTCTACAAATTTTCCTTTCTTGCACGATACATTTTTATTTTGGCAAATTGCATAATATTTTTTTTTAAAAAAAACGAATCCTTTTCCTTTTTAATCTTTTGTATTCCCGTGAGATATTTTTTATTTGTCTATTAAAAACCAAAAAAAAAAAATGTTTTTCTCGATTCCTTAAATAATTCAAACAAATATACATGTTTCTTGACAGATAGATTTTTGTTAGTTGTATAACCCGATCACTTACGATGTATGAATATTTAAAAATTACAGGTTAATACGTCATAACTATCACCATCATTAACTTTTTTACACTTTTCATTCTTTAAATGTTTTAATTTGTGCGAAACAATTGGAAATTCAGATAAGGGTTTAATAATTTTTAGTTATTTCTCAAGTTAATAAATGACATATAAGTCATTAACGCTCAACTATTTTAACGCAAATATTTATTAATGACACATTGTAACTCTTTTTTTTATCGTTTATATAAATCTTTTATCCCTTTTAAGTCCATAACATTAATACATTCAAAAACTCTCGTTCATATAGATTGATGTAAATCAAAGTCAGATGAAGATGCTTCTTTCCATTTAACTTTGATAGACAAATCGTGATAAAAACAGATGTCTTTATTATGTTCTTCTTCTTCTTTGAATATCAATTTTACTATTCTTTATGGGGATTAATTTAATCCTGTTTTTATTCAAAATGTGATCTTTCGTCATACATGTTATGTTTGTTAATTCTTTTCTCATTTTAGTAATGTTTTACCATAATCTATATAAATAAAATTCAAATGTCGCTACCGATGTTCCCTCTAAACTCGAGAACGACTAGACGAATTTTCACGAAAGTTTTTTACAAAATTAATCCACAGTGATGGGAAGGTTTGAGCCGAGTCTTAAGATGATTAGGGGCATCTAAAGTGGTCTACAGGGGCATCGAAATATTTAAAAAATCATAGCCTTTTTGGAGAGCATAAATCATGCATGTCTAGAGCTATTATTTCAAAGCAGTACATTTTACATATTTTGATGCTAAAAATTTTGTTTTAGAGCTATATTAAGCTTTTTAGGGCAGTAAATAACTTTGAATAAAGTAATGAATATAACTCACAATGGCCTGAGAATAAGTCTATAAAATTATGTCTATAAGTAACTTACGAACAGGAAATAATCATTGTACGAGTCTCAAAAATCTTTAGGTGTAGTAAAAATAACTTTAAAGAATTTTTTTGTAAATTTTATAATTTTACTGACTTTAAAAACACGGATTCCAGTGATTTGTTAAAACTTGGATATAAGACTAATTTGTAGATGCACTGATTACAGGCTAGTTAGTATATAAGCAGATAAAAGAAAAATTTGGTGCACAGGGGCATAAGTTGTTAGTACTTGATTTTGATTAGATTTAGTATAGTATATTTAGAGGGTGGACCTGATTTTACTGGCTATGGTACTATAACAGAAAAAAGAAAATTGTGGTGGACAGGGCATAAGTTATTAGTTTACTGATTTTGATTAGATTAGTATAGTATATTTAGAGGGTGGACTAATTTACTGGCTATGTAGTACTATAAGCAGATAAAAGAAAATTGTGGTGCACTGGGGCATAAGTTATTAGTTTACTTGATTTTGATTAGATTTAGTATAGTATATTTAGAGGGTGGACTAATTTACTGGCTATGTAGTACTATAAGCAGATAAAAGAAAATTGTGGTGCACTGGGGCATAAGTTATTAGTTTACTTCATTTTGATTAGATTTAGTATAGTATATTTAGAGGGGGACTAATTTACTGGCTATGTAGTACTATAAGCAATAAAAGAAAATTGTGGTGCACTGGGGCATAAGTTATTAGTTTACTTCATTTGATTAGATTTAGTATAGTATATTTAGAGGGTGGACTGATTTACTGCTATGTAGTACTATAAGCAGATAAAAGAAAATTGTGGTGCACTGGGGCATAAGTTATTAGTTTACTTCATTTTGATTAGATTTAGTATAGTATATTTAGAGGGTGGACTAATTTACTGGCTATGTAGTACTATAAGCAGATAAAAGAAAATTGTGGTGCACTGGGCATAATTATTAGTTTACTTCATTTTTGATTAGATTTGTATAGTATATTAGAGGGGACTAATTTACTGGCTCTGTAGTACTATAAGGAGATAAAAAAAATTGTATACACAATTATTTACTTCTTTGACGCCCGTGCGAAGCACGGGTATCCCTGCTAGTGTTTAATAAAAAAACACACTAGAATTAAAAATAATTAGTATATTGTCAACCATAATAGTATAAAAATTATAACTGACCGGTTTCGACTTACGTCATCATCAGAGCTGTTTACAGACTGATGATGACAGCTGAGACAGTCTGTAAACAGCTCTGATGATAACGTAAAGTCGAAACCGTTTAGTTATAATTTTTTTTTACTCCTTGTATTGTAAGTTCTACTACAGTCTTGTTATGTCACACTGTAAATGTAATTTTACTCCCTAGAGAGGAAAAGTGAAAGCGTTGTTAACTTGACAGAATTTTTAGTAAAATTTTTAGGAATTTTAGGAAATTTTTTAGGATTTTTCCGGTGTTATGTTGGACTACGGGTAGAATATACGATATGTTTACTAAATAATGTATAAATTACAAATATAGTATTACACATTATTCTATTGACAGTTTACAATAAAATAATGTGAAGATAGTGGCTTTTCTCTCTTCATCAGAGTAATTGACATGGTAAGAATAAACTAAGCTAACACAATAACAATTAAGGTGATGAAGAATATATTAATAGTTGTAGTATTAGTCTCTAGTCGTAGATAAAATTTAATATGCAACAAGGATGAAAGATTTCAGCTCTCGTATTATCTCCCTCGTCAAGCCTCGGGAGCCAAAATGTTAGTTAACTCCCTCGGCAAGCCTCGGGAGCTAACTAGTTTATCTCCCTCGGCCTGCCGGCCTCGTGAGCTAATGAAGTTTCCTCCTTCGGCGCTGCCTTAGGACGAAACTTTAACTTGAGCTGTAAAACTTACTTTCATCCCTTGTTGCATAAATAACTATATACTATTGTGGTTGACAATATATTAATTGTTTTTAATTCTAGGTTGTTTTTTTTTTTTATTAAACATCAATATGAGTCTTTACCATAAAATCTCCATCAAAACAATTAATTATTTAATGGTTTTTTTTCTCACATATACCGTAGGACATAGGACATGTATTGTGTTTGCAAATACATCAGAAACCGGAAGGTCACCCGTATTATTCATTAGTACGTTCACACACACTCTAGATCCGCGGATCGTATAGAAACGTATACAATACTGTCAACTAACTTTACGGTTCTTAGTCGATCGAGTGATAACTGATCCCGCCAAAACATGGCGTCTTGTATAGTCAACCTTCACTTTTGGTTATAAGGAAGTTTAAAACAAAAAAATATATTTAATTAAATTGTGATTTCTTTGCATAATAATAAAGTTACACTAAAAAAAATAATATTCCAAAAGTTATTTGATCAAAAACGGTTATATAGAAGTGAAATAAAGTGAAATAAAAGTTCGACGAGAAGTTATCCGTTAAATACGATCGTCTCTAAAGGTACACACACAAAAGACAGCGTATCGGGGGATCCATTTTAGATTCCATCCCCTAGTTCTAGCGCATGCGATCGGATCCCTCCGCATGGTCATACAGCTAATATTACCGTATTGAGATCATACTCTATACGATACGCGGATCTAAAGTGTGTGTGAACGTACTAATTTTAAGGTGTTTAAACCTAAAACACAGTTTCAATGTTGATACCCAATTTTAATTTGCTTAAAATAAAAATAAAATAAAAACTATAAATAAAATGCAAGTTAAGATGTCTCCGGATTGGATTTATGCGCATAACTGGTCGGAATAGTTGGTAACACTGTCATACATCCATGTACAGCGGGATTACAACCGTCCTATTTCCTTCAAAGGGATTCTTGTTAATTTTTTCCTTTATGTTGAGAGTCTTTGCGGTGACCAGAAGTTTCAACTCTTGCTTTATTTATGTTCCTTATTTATTTATATTTTGAAAAGATTCTGCGAGTTTTACGTTTTAGAAGTTTCCGGATAGTTGTGGTTATTGTTGTTGTTTACTTCTAAGTTTTTAGAGCTTTAAACTTAATATTGCAGGCTTGAATTGTTTTGTAGTTATAATTATTTTGTGAAGTAAGAGAAACTATTATTGCTTTTATTTGTTTTATCTTCTTATGTTTTTTGTTTGTTTTTATTTTTGGTCTTCGGCACCGCTCTTTCCAAATGCTACCTCCATACTATCCACTTTTATTTTGTTGTATATATTTTTGTATATTTATAATTATTGTGGTTATGATTATTCGCGATTCAAAGAGATATTTGTAAGGTTGGCAATACCAAAGGCTGGAAAACGGAAGGGTGATCAAAACAAATTTTATCATGGGATTAGCATGGGAGCCGATAAAAATTCTTCTTTTATTTTTTTATTGTAAGTTAATTTGTAATAAATGAGTTAGAAATTAATACAACGACCATCGTTGCTAAAAAAAAATTGCCAGTATTTCCTAGATAAATACTTCGATTATTCCTGTATTTTAAATATAGAATCAGGCTCTTATCACAATAGAGTTGGATTTGTCCAATTTAACCCATAAATAATAAAACTAAACGGGTAATGTAAACAGACATTTTAAAAAAGAGTAAATTTAGTGAGTTATTAATATTTTAGTGAGTAAATAAAATTGATTAACAATTAATAAAACAAAACACCATTATAGTGAAAATTAGCTTGTTATCAGTTAATTTATACATCTGTTACAACTAATTTAAACAATATAATGCAATAAAAAGGTTAATTTGTGTGTTTATTAACTTTTAAAATTATTAAAAAGTAACATTAATTAACAATAAATAAAATAAAACACTATACTTTCTTATCACTCAATTTAAATACTGGTGACAACCCCTTAAACCCCATTTCAATGAAATAGTGATTCTACTCAGTTCAAACACCCTAAAATCAATTAAAATGAAGCACTTTGAGAAAAAATTTAAAGAAATAATCGTCACAAATAAGAAAAACTAAAAAACCCCCATAAGGACTTTAAAAACCAAAGAGACTAATACTATTAGAGGAAGGATACAACAGTTCTTATCATTCCTTGGGTAGCTAGGTGCCGTAACTGTACATTGGTGACGTCATTTTTTTAATATTTTTCTTAATAATTACATTTTCACGTAAATATTACATTATTCTTCGACTATATTGTTTTAAACCAAGTAAAGTGAATTTAAAAAAAGTTTTAATTATTGGTATAATTTGGCATCACTGAAAAATGTCCGCCGTTAGTAGAGTGTGTGACTTAAAAGGGGTTGTAGAGGGGTGGATTAGTATCTAGTGTCTCTCTTGGGAGACTATAGTAGGAGTAAGTACAGTTACGGCACCTATGGAAACTGTCTCACTTCCAGACCCCTTATCACTGTGTAAATCGGGTTCTGTACTCCCTCTAATAGTATTAGTCTCTTTGTTAAAAACGATCACCCTTTCGTTATCAATTTCTTATCAGCGACGGTGGCGCTGCTACCGACTTTGAATCGCGAATATTATGGCTGTCAAATAAAGGAAACGACATGTTAGGAAAACATTCACAAGCGTTTAGAAGATGAACATTTTAGGAATCATTTTGACTACAAGAATTAGGAGATAACATGTTTAGAGAATCACAATGACCCCGCTAGAATTTAGGACCTGATAACGTTTGGAAAACAAGCTGACGCCACAATTATTTAGAAGATAATGTTTAAGGAAATATCTTGAGCTCACAAGAATTTAGGAGATGGTATCTGAGGAAACGTGGAAGCTTATATATATATATTATATATATATATATATATATTATATATATATATATATAATATATATATATATATATATATATATTGTGTGTAGATAGAAAGTTCTTTACAAGAAAGTTATTGTTTAATTACAAATAACTAGCGCAGAAGACTTGTTTCAAGTTGATTAACTTTTTAACTAAGTCCGACATATAGTGTCCTAGGTCGTTTGCAGAGATTTACGTTATACATAAGTTTTTTTCTGGACTTAACTCGCAAGATTATACTATTGGGAAGAAGACGTCTTTTACTTGGCCTTATAAATACAACTGCATGGCCATAGTAGGAAGGCTGCCATGTCCGATGAAGGAATAAAAATGTTTATAGATGAAGAATGTTGGTAAATAACAGAAAAACAACCGTTTCTATGACTTGTGTAAGTTGATTTACTTCTTTATGCTTTAGATCGGCTAAGTATTTACTTTCTTAAGGTAAAATCCATTCATTTAGATCCATCTTATACTTCTTCTTCTTCTTCTTCTTATAAAGCTTTGTTACTGTTTAGTCTACCAATAGCATCGTCTACAGTTTCTTCTTAGTGAAGTCTATAGTGAAGTACATTTATATAAATTCACCACATTGCGTCGTCTCTTTTTATCGTCTAATCTTGGAGGTATCTTCTAATTTTTGATATGCTTAAAATCATTTTAAGTACTTGGAAATGTCTTTTAATTTTTGATATGCTTAAAATCTTTTTAATTACCTTGGAAATGTCTTCTTTTTTGATATGCTTAAAATCTTTTTAATTACCTTGAAAGTCTTCTAATTTTGATATGCTTCTTTTAATTACTTCTTGCTAAATTCTTTTTAATTACTTGGAAATGTCTTCAAATTTTTGATATACTAAAATTCTTTTAAATTACTTGGAAATGTCTTCTAATTTTTGATATGCTTGAATTCTTTTTAATTAATTGGAAATGTCTTCTAATTTTTGTATCTTAAATTCTTTTTAATTACTTGGAAATGTCTTGATATGCTAATTCTTTTAATTACTTGGAAATGTCTTCAAATTTTTGATATACTAAAATTCTTTTTAATTACTTGGAAATGTCTTCTAATTTTTGATATGCTTAAATTCTTTTTAATTACTTGGAAATGTCTTCTAATTTTTGATATGCTAAAATTCTTTTTAATTTACTTGGAAATGTCTTCAAATTTTTGATATACTAAATTCTTTTTAATTACTTGGAAATGTCTTCTAATTTTGATGTGCTTAAATTCTTTAATTACTTGGAAATGTCTTCTAATTTTTGATGTGCTTAAATTCTTTTTAATTACTTGGAAATGTCTTATAATTTTTGATATGCTTTAATTCTTTTTAATTACTTGGAAATGTCTTCCAATTTTTGATATGCTTGAATTCTTTTAAATTACTTGGAAATGTCTTCTAATTTTTGATATGCTTGAATTCTTTTTAATTAATTGGAAAATGTCTAATTTTTGAATGCTTTTCTTTTTAATTACTTTGTCTTTTAATTGATATGCTTAAAATCTTTTTAATTACTTGGAAATTGAAAAAGAATAGAGTTGACCAACAATTAATTTTATTGGGTCCAGTGTCTTTTAATTTTCAATGCGCTTAGAATTGTTCACTTACTTGAAAATGTGAACAGATGCTCTACAAATATTTCTAATAAATCCGGTGTCATCTAATTTTTCATATAATTAGAAACCTTGACCCACTTCAAAATGTGTGCAGTTGTTCAACAAATACTACTAATGAGTCCAGAGCCTTCAAAATTTGTGTACACTCCACTTTATACAATTAGTGGCGTTGTTGATGATCTCTTGGTTTTCTTTCCCACCATACCTTTCCACTATCTTTCTCTATGCCCACTTTCTTTTCGTTCCCTTTCTTTTCTTGCCTTGTTATTTTTACTTTTCCTTATTTATTCCGTATAGATATATAGGAAAAAGAATTGTGTATATAAAATAATCCGAAACCGGGATGACATCAGAATTATACGTTACAAGTCTTTTTAATACTAATAAAAGAGGAAGAAGTCTCTCCACAAAAATATATTTTCTATAGCAAAGCGCTTTCAACCTAACAAGAGGTCATCGTCAGTACTAGCCGTTGAATAAAGAAGAGGGTGATAGATGAGTCTTACAGATCAGATATCAAAGATAGACCTGAGTCTATCCTTGATATCTGATCTATAAGACTCATCTATCACCCTCTTCTTTATTCAACGGCTAGTACTGACGATGACCTCTTGT
Organism: Microvelia longipes; assembly: GCA_018340805.1. NCBI lineage: Eukaryota > Metazoa > Arthropoda > Insecta > Hemiptera > Veliidae > Microvelia > Microvelia longipes. The sequence goes on from JACMZG010000022.1 coordinate 3,065,286, forward strand.
TAGGTTGAAAGCGCTTTGCTGTAGAAAATACATTTTTGTGGAGAGACTTCTTTATCTTTTATTAAGATGAACTCCATTAACGCTCATCTTAATTCTTTTTTTCTTTTTAAAACCTCCTGAGTAGTTTTCTCAAAATTTTCTTTCTGTATGTGTGTGTGTATATGTTTGTGTGTGTATATTTGAGAGCGTGTGTGTCTCCAAGTGTATATATGCTAGAAAGTTTAAACTTTGTACGAAAATCAGTCTATAGGTGTAGTTGTGCTATTCAGGTAATAACTTTTTGACGTCTTGTACCCGCAATAATGATTCAGCAAAAATTTCAAAAAATATAAAATGCGGAAAAATGTTAAGACAATTTGAGATATGTACGCATGCGGCTATGTATAAGACTAATATATCTGTCAAGTTTCTCCTCATTACTTCAATTGTGTTCGTTTTTAAAAAAAATCGGAAAATAATCCCTTCGAGTTTGTAATTTGGTGCATGCGTATACCATTACGTAATAAATAAGTACACCAAGTTTCGTTTCAATACGAAAATTATATCCACGATTTTTATTGGATTATAAAAGTTAAGCATAATCGAGCATGGTCAGTGCCTGGATGGGTGACCGCGGAGAATAAAAGGAACGAATTTAGCATCTTAGACGCAGTATAAATTTAGCGACTTGTATATTCTGAGAACAAACGAAGCAAGTACGAAGTAGGGAGGATGAGCGTAGCGAATACGATGTGATGTGGAAAAGTTTAGAGGTACCAAGGGGCTTGAATAAAGGGGATAACGCATTAAGGAACTTTTCTGACCCCATGGAAGTTGTATGAGATAGAGAAATAGGAGCAAACTTACCCCTTCCCCTTGATTATAATGAAAAAAGCGCCAATCGCAGGTTATGTAGCAAGGTTGTCGAGTTTGCTTCTAAACTTTCTTCTGTGCTTCTCGCGATTGTTACATTTGTGGTGCTTGTTAAGTCATTTGTGCTTATATAATTTTAAATTTTGGAATATACTTTGCCTCTTCAGTGAGTGATAATTTAAGCGTGTTTTGTTATAACCTTCTCAAGCAATAAACAATTGGAAAGCATTGAGAGGTAAGTTTTCCTCTAAATTTTAAGACCTGCGCTGTTTTAAGAATTGTAAGCATGCGCAGTTTGTACCAAGCATGTGCAGTTGGTTTTTGACGTGTGTTTCGTGTTAAATTCTCTCTATTTGCTGGTTTTCGATAGGGTCACTTGTTTCTATGGCAAATCGACTTTGTGCGTCATCCCCTTTATTCAAGATCCTTGGAGGTACCCCGTACCCGACTTTTATATCACCTAATTCTTTGGTAGTAATGCAATGATTTATAAAACTTAAAGCACAGTGACTATAAATCTATGGTTCATAACAGTTGCCATCCTGTACAATTACTTAGGTTCATGATATTTTTTTCTTTCTCGCTTTTAACGTTTTAGTAGCTCTTCTCGTCGTTATTATCTTTTTCTTTTCATGTTCTTCCTCAACTATAACTTCTATGATAACTCTTTTTCTCGCATCTTTTCTTTTCTCTTCATTCTCGTATATATCTATAGTTGCTATATCTATGTAAACTCTTCTTCTCGTATCCTTTACTTGCGTTTCAGTTATATTCTTCAAATATTTTTTTTTACTTCTTTAGGTTTAAACCTGATTTAAAGATAAGACTTTTATATGAACTTTCTTGGATGCTACTTCTAGTACATAAACTACTTTTTAATTAAAATAAAATACCTCCCATGAATTTAATATCTCATAATGATATATTATCCTGAATGTAAAGGTTACTTGTATTTATTAAATAAAAATAAATAAAGTAATAAAGAATTTTTAAAATTGCTTATTAGTGACAAATAAGAGAATCTTGTCATCTGTAGTTAGGTTAAGGAATGATGAAAGAGTTTAAGACGGATAGGTTTATAGTTCTTAGCTCAGCAGCCTAGCCTGTTCCAGTCATGGTTTGAATTGGTCAGGTCAGTTACACAGGTAAGTGTAAGATCTTTTACACTTACTTCGGTGAAACAAGGTGGGCTAAGTTGATAAGGAAGCTAGTAACTAAGGTTCTAAATAAGTGGGCTACGTACTAGGGTTCGAACAAGTGGTTCCCTCCCTCTGCTAACAAACCCACAGGATGAGCATAAAGGCAAAATAATGTCGGCACCGTTTTCAAGGAAAATAGATGAGCATGGGACAACTTGTCTCATATAGAGTTTAAAAATATTGGAGAAGCGTATAAAGTTTGTGTTTTTCACTTGTAAGATCCAACTTCCCTAATGTCAAACAAATCTTAGTTCTAATAATTTTTTTTTCTTACGATTTATAACTTTATAATCTTAAATAAAGTAAAAATAAGATTAAATATGTACAATTAACTACTAGACAATGATGAAGAACTAAAACTTTACTCGTCACGTTTGTAACCTGTATTAGGAAGGATGTAGTAGCGGTTACGTGTGCCCGAAGGAGTAGCGGTGGGGGTTAATAGGAAGGATGTAGTAGCGGTTACGTATGCCCTAAGGAGTAGCGGTGAGGGTTGATAGGAAGGATGTAGTAGCGGTTACGTGTGCCCGAAGGAGTAGCGGTGAGGGTTGATAGGAAGGATGTAGTAGCGGTTACGTGTGCCCGAAGGAGTAGCGGTGGGGGTTGATAGGAAGGATGTAGTAGCGGTTACGTGTGCCCGAAGGAGTAGCGGTGAGGGTTGATAGGAAGGATGTAGTAGCGGTTACGTGTGCCCGAAGGTGTAGGTGGGGGTTGGCGACACCTTTTACAATCTGATAAGTTCCTTCCTCTTTTTATAAGTTCCTTGGTCAAAACACACCCGTAGTTGTATTTGTTTCTGTGTAAAATAAATCAATCATTAATTTGATTAATTATTGATAAATCATTAATTATTCAATAAATTAATTAAAAAAATAATCATCATTAGCATTTCCACAGTTACAGCCAATTTGGTAAATGACTTAGTAATAATAAACTTTTTTAAGGAAACTTGCCGCATGCATTCTGTTTTTAGGGACAAGTTATGGATTCGGGTTTTAGCGAAATTTCATTAAAATTAAAAAATTCGATTTGAGGGGTTATCTATTCAGTTTGGCTTCTTGATACAAAAATACAATTTTTAAGTTTGAATATATATATATATATATATATATATATATATATATATATATATATATATATATATATATATTTGTTTATTTATTTATACTTCTTCGCTCCACCAATTAGTCTTACTGAGTTTTACTAATCTGTTACCATCTCGAAAAAGAAAATAGTTTTATGTATTTCTCACTTTTATCTTCATGGTATTTTATTTTATTTGCTGTATATTTTTTTAGTATATGTCACTTTAGATTTATCGGCCGGCCGAGGTGCAAAATTCCGTATTTTTATATCCTGAAGACGAGCGAAGCGTGTCCGCAGTAGTGACGAAGAGCATAGCGAATCCGATGTGGTAAAAAGTTCCATGGCACACCGTACCCGATTTTTTTTTACTTACTGAATCAAACATAGGAATAATATCATCAGCGAACTTTAAAAATAACTCGTAAGAACAAACCCATTAAAGATTGGACGTAACAGAATAAAGAAATAAAAGAAATCTATTACACACAGTGAACTAAAACAGTAAAAGATTAATACGGAGCGGAAGGATCAAAAAGGTTATTTGGACTTCTTCATACCTTACCTCATAAGTACCATGATTCAGAAACTTTATTACAGGTTGAAGTTAACTTAAGTTTTGCTTTTTAAAAGGTGCCTTTCATTTCTTTTTAACCACGTGAATAACTTGATAAAGTATTTTAAAGTAACTTTGTCTGGTACTTAAAATCTGTTAAGACTGGACTACCAGTGACTTTTTCGAATACCTTAAATTGCTCATTCACTATTTATGCTTTTTTTTATGGTTCTTTATTATGCTTCTTTATTATGCTTCTTTAAGTTTCTTTATTCTTCATTATTGCTCCTTCACAATTAATGGTGATGAGTTTAGCGTCTTCAAATTTTCATAATATGATGCTTAGAATCTTAATTTTTACTCATAATTAAAAAACGATTCTAGGCGCATTCTGCTGGTTTCGGGATGACTTCTACAAAATTAAGTGCGATTCTGGTGGAATAAGGCTGTGGTTTATGGAATAAAATTAAATCTATGCGTGATAAAAATGAGGCTGTTTAAAGTTACCAGGTCAATAAGTAAACATAATGAAATAAAAACAAGATAAGACAACGAACTTGATGATCCAACGTCTTTTTAAAAATAAACACATATTTTTAAAAATAGGCACATTAAAAGCGAAGCATTTTATTTCGAGGTGTTTTAGAGGATTTCAAAGGCAAAATGAGCTTATGAGGTTTTTCTGTTAGTAGCAGCACAACTTTAAGTACTCAAGAGTTAAGTTTAGACAAAGTAATCTGTTGTTTTGATCTCTAAAGTATTAAGTTTCAGCGTCAAAGTACTTGTTATCTATAATTAGTATGATAATGAATGATTTTTAATCATATGCTTTAGCGATTTAAGACGAAAAGATTTTTATATAATTGTACAAATTCCACCAATCAAGGTTTGAAGCTTATATTTTTAAAGAATATGCTGAATCACGCTTTTAATTCTTAAAAGTTGTAGTCTATTTTGCGTTTCAAATGATAAACACGCCCTATTTCAGTGTGACAAAATATATTTAAAAGCGAATCTTGCAGATAATAGGAATAAAATATAATTACAATGCAGCCAATTTTGCAGATTATGACAATAAAATGTAATTACAATGCAGCCAATTTTGCAGATGATGACAATAAAATATAATTACAATGCAGCCAATTTTGCAGATGATGACAATAAAATATAATTACAATGCAGCCAATTTTGCAGATGATGACAATAAAATGTAATTACAATGCAGCCTATTTTGCATATGACGACGAAACATAATTACAATCCAGCCTAATTTGTAGAGTAAATAGAATATTTTGCTATTAATACCTATTTTACAGATTATGACAGTATATTTTGCTAACGATGACACAAAAAACCAGTCAAGTAGTCTTCATAAGAGTAATCTTTTAAAGAATTCAATAATATTATGTGAAGTCATTCTCCTAAGATTCAACTGCTAACAACCTTTTATATTATTGTTGGGGCTTTCAAACTATCTTTGATACTTGAAGCAGACTTAGTTTTTTTTTAATAAAAATAATATCTGAGTTATAGATCGCACATCCTTTGCAGTTAAAAGAAATATGAGAATCTTGTTTACCATTTTGGACTTAGTGCTTTGAAAAGACTATCTTCTTAAAATATAGCTGACTTCTTTTACTTAGTTTTCTTTACTTTAATGATAAATGTAATTGAAAAATAAACAGCTTGACCTTAAACGAAATATAACAACACTGTTTGTTCCTTGTAAAGCCTCAGCCAAAACAGAACATTAGACCACGGAGTACTTAGAACTGATATTCTCTGATTAGACAATGAATAGATCTACTTCTGGTCAAACGATGAAGTCTTAAGCCTACCTTGAAAGATTTAGGATGTTTAATGATTTTTAAAGATGCTTCAACTTTCCTCTCTGCGAAAATCAAACCAATCTGCTTAAGCATCGCAATGATAGGTTGTTTTTGCCATGTTCATTGCACAATAGTATCCTATTCAAAAAATCCCATGTGCCCAAAGCAGACACGCAAAGCGGACGAACCTCGAAGTTGCTTCTTATGGTCGTCGGCTTTCTAAATTGATTGGGACCAGTTTTATCTAAATCGGACTATTCTAAGTGGCGCAATTGGCAAATAACCTAATACGACGTCATCGCCAATGAGTAGAAAGAAAATATAATTTATTTTACATTATTTTGGCAAAAGTTTAGGCATCTGGGATTATATAGCTAGTCATTACGCTCTCTATTGTGATGAAACCAAACCTAAGTAAGTGAAAATATTTAATATGAGTTAGAAGTTAGATTATATTAGTTAAATTTAGTAAAAAAATTCAGAATACTTGATTTTATAATATATAATAACAAGAATAAATATTAAATAGTTTAATTAGATAAATTATATAACAGCTAAATAAATAAAGTAAAATTGCATTTAATTATAAAATAGACTTAGTGCATAAAGACTGAGTGCCGCAATCAAGCAGGCTCATGGGGCTGTAAAACTGTTTAATAGAATCTTTATAACCTTTGTTACCTGCTCTAATCCTTAAACACATTAGACCCTATTTATTTTTTTTTAATTTAAGCCTATGTTGATCCTCTGTTCTAGATAAAGGGGAGTATGCAATGTGCAGGTAAACAAATTAGTTGATCTACATATTTTACTAAATGCAATGCTAAAACAACTTTATATGGCCCAGACGGAGCCGTAGTGAGACTTAATGGCCCGCGGAGTGTGCTTGTGAGGTGAGGCAATGAAAATTCGCTAGGTAAATAGTAAAATGTCATGTAACAATAAATACTACAACAAGAATAGCGAGGCGATGAAAATACGCTAAATATATGGCAAGATGCTATATATATATATATATATATATATATATATTATATATATATATATATATATATATATATATATATATATATATATATATATATTATATATATTATTAATATATAAATGTATGTATATTCTATAAATTTATGTATTATTTTCTTATACTTTATTATATTATTAAGATTGAAAAATTGAAACCAACTTTTTTGATGAAGCATAAGCTCTGAGAAGAACAGAGACATATATTCCTTCAACCCCTGGCCTTTAAAAATAAATGTAAAAATAATCATAATCAGGTCTATTATGACCTTATTCTCGTTTCCATTTTCTTTGAGTTCCTTTTGCCCTTTCATTTCTTGTGCATTACTTTACCTCCCCGTCACTCACGTACAAAAACCGCATCTTTTTCCTTCCCATTATACATACTAACCTAGATATCGTAAACTCGTTTTTTTCCCATATTCGTTTTTACTAAAAAAATCATAATTAGCATAGAAACTATTTTAAATAAAACCATAGTTAGACAATATTATAATTAAAAAAAACTTTCTTTTATCTTTTTTCGGTTGTTTCTGCATCTTAATAAAAGACATCCTACATGCCATAATAACTTTATAAAAGTTAAAACCGTGGTTAATTTTTATTTTTCTTCCCAAGTTAATACAATGGTCATCATTTGCGACGCTTTACAACGTCTTCATTTTCTATTCTTAGTTTTGTTGGAATGTTTCTTTTTTGTTTTCGTTTTTTATTAAGTACTAAGCAACTGCAAATTACACTTTTCATTAGGACTTAAAAAGGTCATGTTTGTAATTACTGTTGTTTTGTTCGTATTGTGGGTTTTTAATGTCAATCATTATTGTAATTATGGTTAATTTTGATAGATTTCTTTTAGAAAAGACTTGATAGTTTCACAATTTATTATCTTTTGTATTTTATAGATCATTGATTTATTAATTAATTTTAAATTAATGAATTATATTAATATATTATAGAATGATAAGGTGTATTATTTTTTTTATTTTTTTTTTGTCTCTTCAGTAAAGAAGATATATTCTTTTCTGCATGTACCGTCGTGACGACATAACATGCATGATGAATCTTCTTTTTTCGATTTAAAATATCTTGAAATGTTAAATATTTTTGGTTTTGTAGTTTTAATAACTTGTACTAGTATTTGTATGTATTGCTAATCTTGAGATACTTTTTACAGTTGAAATATAGCTGCGGGGTACGACTGTGAGTTTTTAACAATTTGTTAATTTTCAAATTGTATATTATTTATACAATTTGTATATTAGTATACAATAGTATACAAATATATATATATATATATATATAATTGTATACAATTATATAATATATAATAATATATATTATATTATACAATTATATAATATAATATATATATTAACAATAAGGTATATTATTATTAGTATATTAAGGGGATAACTAACTGAGGTGGTATTGTGTGACAAAGTACCCTTCTCCTAAAATGGCCAAATTTTGCCACAAATTCATTCAGTTCTTTTTATTAGAATTATTACGTAACCAAATATATAGGGTGTTCTAGCTTACAGTAAATTACAGCAATATACAGCAGATGCATTAATTCAAATAATACGCATATATTATGTTCACAAATGCATTAAAAACCCGTAATATTGCATGAAAATAACGATTTATGACGTCTTTATCCCACAAAAATGACAGCGAAAAATTTGGAAAATCATACAGTGCGAAAAAATGATGCGATCGAATTGAGATTTAGCACGTATATAGACTAACATACGTGCGATGTTTCAATTTATTAGATATTAATATTAGTTTAATTTTATCAAATGACTTAAGTACGTTTTATAAAAAATTGGAAAAAAATCTAATTGAGTTGAAATTTAGTACAAAATGTATACCTTTACGTAATAAATAAGTACAACAAGTTTTATTTCAATATGACAAGTCCATACACAAAACCAAAATATCCATAATTTTTGTTGGATCATAAAAGTTAAGCAGCAACGATCGTGGTCAGTGCAGATGGTTGGGTGACCGCTAGAATAGAACGGATGTATTTACTATTTGAGGACGTGCGAAATAAGTCCGAAGACTTTTTGCGGTATAAATTTAACGACTTGTATATTTTTATATTTTATATGTTTATGTTGAAAACACTTTTGTACTTTCCGCGTTTTTCACCTGTAGAATAGTTATTTATGCCATAAGGCTGAGAAGTGTGTCTTTATGTCACGGCAATTAGATTTACCGACGAGCGAAGCGAGTCGGGAAAAATTGCCAAGACATAAAGACATTCTCAGCCGGATGGCATAAACTATTTTTTTTGAGGTAGCACTCATTAAATAAAGCACTCTTTAAAAAAAAAAATCAAAAAATAGCACTCATTAAATGCGCTATATACTTAATTGAAAAAAAAACGTCCAATTTATATTAACTCCATATTATCGCCGTCATTAAATTCATCCATAGCTTCACACTTTACTCAAAAATGTAAAAGCTTTACATATAAACACAAAAATTGTCAATTAGAACACCTTTTAAAAACGAAAAAAATTACGTCTACGAACAAAAACAGAAACAAAATAAACGTTTTTAAATAAAGCTCATGAAGGTTTAACACAAATTGTTTTTTGAACACGCTACATTACAGTAATGGCGGCAACGTATGAATTTACTTTTACGTCCTAGGAGTTTTTTTTACATTCATTATTGTCCTCGGAGGTGAAAAGTACTAAATAACCTCCTATAACAATAATGATTGGCTTCTCATCCTAAAAACGGTCCAATAAAGTGCTCAATTACGTTGTGACGATATAAATTGATTTATATCGATGTTTCATTTACTATAAATATTTTAGGGTTTATTTATTGTTTAGATGGATCTAAACACGTCCAGGTCAAAGATTTGTGTTTATGTCTATGATGTATTGATATACCTGGTCTGAGTGGGCAAGGAAGGGGAGATAATACCGAGAGGCCTAGACGACACTGTCAACCGATTTAGTGCGGCCACGGTGTGCATTGAGGACAAGGGTCTGACCTCTGATATAACTAGTGATTAGTTATAATTAATTTAGTCCGTAGTTAGTCATGTTAATAAGTTCTCTTAGTTTGTGAGTTAAGTTAGTTGTTAAGAGGTTCAGTTAGTCAAGTCATTGTTAAGTGATAGTTTCATGTTCAGTCATTAGTGATAGTTATTAAAGGTTCTTAGTGATAAGTTATAGTTATAGCGATAACACGTACCTGTTGTACCGTAGACGGGATTCGTTACTTACCGTCACGCCGTGTCGTGTTGTGGTGAGAACTAGCGACCTGAGTACCTGTGGTGAACAATTAGAGAAAGGTTAGATAAGTAGCTAGGAGGCTACCTGAGAACCTTACCTGTCTCCGGGGGATGTCCAACCCTGGTATCTATAACTGGAACCTGACTACTGCCACATCCAAGCTCAGCTAAGTTTAGACTTAAGTCTTCTATTTTATACCTACTCACGAAAGTATCAAGTACTATTTTCTACTAATTACCGCTCTGGCCAGAGGTTACCTGTCGGTCGTTCGGGTGAAAGTACACTTATCGATCGGGCTAACGTATACGTTAACGGTCTGTCGTAAACCTGAGAATCGGTACCTGATGTTATGGGCCTTAGTTATAAGTTAACTATTAGACTATAAGTTATAAATTAAGTAAAATACTTATATTTACCTCTTTATATATATGTATATGCATGCTTAGCTATAAGTTACTGCTTTCCCTTACTCTAACTTTTTACGGCTTATTTAATTGCACGCCCAAAATATTAGTTGCTCGCTTTGCTGCATTCTTACTTATTAGATTAGGTATTAGGTTAGTACTTGCATGCTCTGATTTATTCAATTTAGTTATTAGTTATAACTCCTGCTTGCTTAGTTTTAAGAATTTATTTCAGAACTATTTGTATGATTATTGTATTATACGCTACCAATACATTATATTATTGTTGGAAAAACCAAGGTTGAGCATAAATTTTACTTATTTTATCCCCTCTAGTCCAATTTTATTTCGCTGCTCATCTCCCCACCCCTTGGCGCCGACTGAGCAGGGCATAGATATAAAATATTGTAACAACGTACTACCTCAAAAAAAAAGAATTTATTTTAGCTCGTTTTTTTTTTTAGTTTAATTCCTAGGCAACCAATATTATTAATTACAGCTGCATTTTTCACAGTAATTGCCAAATCAACATATGACTGAATTATTTCTGTTCGTGTTAAGATAGATCGGGTTAATTTAAATTAGGGAGCATACTCTATTTCAATACATTAAGAGGCTTGAAACATCTTTTTGGGGCTCTATGTAACCTCACTGTAACCTTCTTCAAGATTGTGTTAATGATATATTAAATAAATCATTACCAGCATTTTGCAAACTGTTTGTGGATTGTTTTACATTATAAACGTTCAAGATAAGTTATTGAAATTTTATATAGTTTATTTCATGATAATAATAATCGAACGTGTCTCTAAAAATCACGTCTCTATCATCAAAGTTTATCGTTGTACGAAAAACATAAAAAATAAAAATCGGGTATTACAGGTACCTCGAAACTTATATTATATATATATTATTATATATATATATATATATATATATAATATATATATATATATATATACATAAAAGAATTTTAATACCTTTAAAATTGTAATGCCTAAATAAATGTGGGCGTAGCGAGCTAATAAGACGTTTAACACTTAAGTTGACTGGCGCAGGCCAATATCTGATTTCAGTGGAATGCGAATCTAAAGACTTATCTTGATTAATAACGTTGTAAAAATATTCAAATTCTTATTAACTATACAATACTAAAATCATTATTTAATTTGAGATTTTTTATTAATGTAAAAGTATTTCTCTAATTTTGTATGGACTTTGAGGTTAATATTTAATAAAAAAAAGTCCAGCTTTGTCCCTACCTGAAAGGATTGTCTCAGCAGCGACCAATTTGAATTTTTGTTATATATATATATTATATATATATATTTATATTATATATATATATATATATATATGTGTATATATATATATATAAGTAAAATATGTTTATAAAAAAAGGAAAAAGCATCAATAATGAAGTGAATAAAAACAAGGTCAGATAAAAATTAACAGTAAAAGTTGTGAAAAAATATCGATCGCACAAAAAAAGTGGAAATATAATTGACAAGAGTAAAAAAAAAATGTAATTCAATTCAAGAAAATTAGAAAAGTTTATTTGATTTCTCTTTGATTTTTATTCAAAATTAATAATACAAATTGATAGAATTGAAGAAGATATTAAAATAATGTGAAAGGTCGACGGAATGACCTGGTTCTCAAGGTTTTGCATTTAGAGGCTTCCGTTTTTTAAGGGAGCTTCTAGAAAACGGATTGGGATGTGAATTGTTTTATTGTTTTTTCCAAGACGGGTCATAATTAAGTGAAAATATGATTAATGAAAACTGAAAATATGAAAGAGAGAGTGGCTTCACTTTCGGAAAAGCGTTATTAGTTTAGCATTTTTAATCAGGTATTTTAATATGTGAGACTTAAGAGATTTATGTGTGATTGTTTATTAGTTCTTTTGTGTTGAAGTGTTGTTTAGCCATGCTCAAGTTCATGACCATTTTAAAAAAGGCATTTATTCGTCGGGAGAAAATATAAAAAGGGTGGAGATATGTATAGCTTATTACTTACTTACAAATCCCTTGACTCGCTTCCTTCAGCTATTATAATATTACCTCTTTTTAAAAGAGCCTACTATTCGCGATTTAAAGTCCGTAGCAGCGCCACCGTTGCTGATGAAAAATTAATAACGAAAGGGTGATTATTGTTGAAGTACTTATAGGGGTATTTTGTTTTTCAAATTTGTGATGATTATTTCTTTTAATTTTTCTCAAAGTGGTTTTATTTAATTAAATTTAGGGCGTATGAACTGAGTAGAATCACTATTTTATTGAAAATAGGGTTTTAATGGGTTGTTACGAGTATTTAAATTGCTTGATAAAAAGAGATGAGGTTAAAATCACTGTATAGTGTTTTATTTTATGTATTGTTATTATTAATTAATGTTATTTTTAAATAATTTTAGTTTGCACAAATTCACAAAATTACCTTTTTATTGCATTAAATTGTTTAAATTAGTTGTAACGGGTATTTAAACTAACTGATAACAAGCTAATTTATACTAAGTTGAAACATTAGCAATTTTTTAGCAGCGATGATCCTAACTGACCCTAACTTTATAAGCTCATTAAGACATTATATATTGGACTATTTTGTAAATCAGAAATAAAGATGATTTTATAGTAAAACGTCTGACCTTTTATAGTTAGTTTGTATTTTAGGGTAAGAAACGTGTTCGGTAGTTTTTGTTTAGCTTGAAATCTATCTCAAGATAAATGAGTATAATTTTCATGTTTTCAGTCGAGTTCTTTTAAATAATTTGGGTTTTTTCTTTATTTATAAAATTTAAAAAAAAATCAAGTTAATAAGTCATAGCGTTCGATAAATCCGGGTTGAACGAACCGAACTGCGAGTACCAATCTTAATTTTATAAACTGTGTAATAAATTTTAGAAACCAAATTCGAATTAAAATAAAAGAGTATATTTTAAGGTCAATATTGAATATATATATTATATATATATATATATATATATATATATATATATATATATATATATATATATATATATATATATATATATATAATATATTAATTATATATATATATATAATATATATTATATATGTAATTATATATTTATATATATATATATATATATATATATTATTATATATATTATATATATATATATATATAATATATATAATATATATATATTATTTATATATATAATATATATATTATATATATATATATACATATAGCTTTCGGACCATGAGAGTATTCAACTGCGGGATCAACCTCAGGTGGTGTCATCACTAATTATCTAATTAATTAAAGTTGACGAAATCTTTATATTACAAATTGTCAATACTTATATAAATTGAAAGCATAAACCGGACTGCGAACTCTTGACCTTCGGTGCTGAAATCAAGTGCTTATGCGATCCCGGCTATAAATGCAGGCTCTCTCTACATGCATTCCAACTTTATTTAAGGATTGAGTGTTACAATAGAATATTGTTAGGGGATATGAAAAAACCTCAAAATTCAAAAAGTTATTTTAGCGAACAAATCATCAACCCCCCTACTCAATTTTTTTCAGATTAATGACGTCATAAAATAGGTAAATTACGCCATTTTCCCATGAGCTTTTTCTTTGATCAAATTTTCGTTTCGATCTCAAAAAGTTTCGATATATTTATACAAAAACACACACACTTATATATACTTATATATATATATTATATATATATATATATATATATATATATATATATATATATATATATATATATATATATGAAACCTTTCTCCTTTAATGTGATCTTTCTCATGGAAATCTATTTTTATTAATATAATTCTTTAAAGTTATAAACAAATACAGGATGCTGAACAACGTTCAAAAAAATATAATAAATCATATGAAATAGGTGTTTAAATAAAGTTAGTCGAAAATAAAATTAATAAAGAATATCTTAAGGAAATTTTTTGTATTACTTAAATAAATGTAAAAAGATTGTAGAGAAATAAAGAGAAAAAACTAAATACATACATGATACAAAAAAATCAATGCGATAGTTAATGACAGTATTTTACTGACAAAAGTAAACAAGTTAATAACAAAATAACAGACTTAAAGGTAGAAAATGGGGCGCTAAGCGGTATTTGTTTTTAGCAGGTTATAATCTTGCCCTGACCATATTGTTTACTCGTAGTGTTGCCTTTTTGTATATACTTGGACTAACAGGTTTAACACTTTGAAAAAAATAAACTAACTAAACCTCTGTTTACAGTAAGAATAGTTTGAAAAGATGATAACGGTTCTGTAGTTTACAGTCAACAAGAAAAATACTAGGCGAAAAATAACATGTAACCGTCCTCCAGAGTTACATCGTAATGACCTGTAATGACTCACAGAATCTTACAGAAAATAGTGAAATACCACAAGTTTTATTAGAATTCCTAGTCGACAAAATTGTCACATGACTGGTTTTTTTTAAAGTTATTATATTTTTGGAAAACGTTGGTGACATAAAGCACAAGATATGGAGTGTCATCCTGGAAAATGAGAAAGACAAAGTATTTTCCCTATTTTACAATAAACTACTTTTCAGCTGATTTCTGATGAAAAATTGAATAATAGGTTGAGTACACGAACGAGGGTAAAGAAGGAGGTAGTTTTTTTTAAAGATAGATAATTCATTGTTCAAAATAATAATATATATATATATAATAATATATATAATATATATATATATATATAAAAGTGTGTGTGTGTGTGTGTGTGTGTGTGTGTTTGTTTCATCGTAGCTCCCAGTGTATTTATGCTTGAGAGTTAAAACGTTGTACAAAAATTAGTCTATACGTTTAGTTGTGCTATTAAGAAAATAATTATTTATGACGTCATTTACCCACAACAAGGACTCACTAAAAAAAATCATAAAACACGACAACATGTGGCGATCAATTTGAGATTTGGCACACATATAGCCATGTGTAAGACTAACATATACAACATGTTTTATCTCATTATCAGCATTAGTTTAATTTTTATCAGATGACTTGTGTACGTTTTTTAAAAGATGGATAAAACCGGCAAATAAGACAATTGAGTAAAATTTAGTACATAAGTGGTTTACTATAAAAACTTTAAGCCCTTTTAAAATTTATGTAATATAAAGGAGTTTTATCTCCAGAAGGGTAATAATCAAAACATTTCGGGGCTTGTTTTTATGTAATAATGACAGCGGGAAATAATAATTTATTATTTCCCGCTGGGTTATAATCCAGTTTAGCCAACTTAATTATTGAGTAGTTAAATTTACAGATTCAAAAATCTACGTAAAGAATTTTGAGTAAACAAAGTTATGTTGGCAGCACTGATTCATTAAATCCCAGCTGTCTGTAAACAAATAATTTCTTTATCAAATCTGTTTTGACGATAAATACCTACTTTTTTACTAAGTTTTTCTTATCTTTCAAGTAATATTCCTGTAATATTTAACATAAAAATATTTAGTGCGGTTGTTTACGATGGAAAGTGATAATGAAATGATAGAAAACGACATAGATGAATTGTTTCCCGATATCCCCGATAATCCTTAACCGTTTTGTATAGATGACGAAGCAAATACGGTTAATTGTACATTTAATATTTATTAATAGAGCATTTAGGTATTTATATATTTTTGTTTATTATGATATTTGTTTGTTTGTATGTTTGTGGTTATGTTGTATGTAATATATTATACTATGTATTTTTGTTAATTTTGCATGAAATAGTATAATTATGTTTCACTGATTCTATATATAAACAAATACAGTTTTTTTTTGTTTCATATATATTGTTTTTCCTTCTGGAGATAAAATTTTGTATGTACCACGTGAATAATGCCCTATTATAACCCTCGTCAAATTAATCCCTCGGCAAGCCTCGGGAGCTAATTAATTAATCCTCGCTAAAGCCTCGGGATTAAAATAAATAATTCCTCGGCTTGCGCCTCGGGATTTATAAATCATGATTCCTTCGGCTTTCAGCCGTAGGAATCATTACAGTGACCAGGGTTATAATGGGAGTCATTATTCACTAGGTGCATAAATAACTATTATCATATTAACAGTGCTACATTAGAAAATAAATTGCAAATTAGGAAAACTCCATCTGATTAGTTACATATTTAATTTTAAAATACCTGATTATAGGTTATACTTTACAATATATTAAAAATAGTTCAAAAAATATATTTAATAAAAGAACAAATTGTTTAAAATATTTTTTTAAACGAAAAATCGTGACTATACGACTATACTAAACGTCAGGGTATGGTTGGTGTATAGGCCTCGTGACGCAGGGTTAGTCCGAAATTATGTTTTAAATTATTTTTAAAAATAATAAATACATTTATTTGTTTATTACATTTTTTTATTATGAATTTGAGCCAATTTTTTGAAACAACAATTGAATTTGAGTAAGATTTCAATATAACTTAAGTTTAAACTGTTATAACTTACTTGAATGCAAGAAATTTACATACCTTAAGTTTGAGTAGGATTTAAACACGTCCTACTCAAGTTTATCAAAGTTTGAGTAGGACATGTTTAAGTTTTAGTGGGACATGTTTAAGTTTGAGTAGGACGTGTTTAAATTTGAATAGGAAACGATTAAGTTTGAGTAGGACATGTTTAAGTTTTACTAAGATATGTTTAGAGTACAGTTTAAGTTTTAGTGGGACATAAGTGTTACAGTTGAATAGGACGTTAAGTTTTGTTTAAGGTTGTTTAGGTTTGGTAGGAAATGGTTAAGTTTTTTGGGGCATGTTTAAGTTTTAAGTGGGACACGTAATCGATTAAGTTTGATAGGACATGTTTAAGGTTTTACTAAGATATGTTTAGGTTTGAGTAGGAAATGGTTAAGTTTTAGTGGGGCATGTTTAAGTTTTAGTGGGACTTGTTTAAGTTTAAGTAGGACATGTTTAGGTTTGAGTAGGACATGTATAAGTTTGAGAATCTATCTTATTTATGAGCCACTAATGTTAAAAATTATAAAGTCTTCAAACTCGAAATAATACAATAATACAAAAGAATAACCATGAGGCCTGGAAGCAAGTCCAGCAACCGTTGTTGCGTAGGGCATTGAAAGCCGGAGGCTTGATTTTAGTTATTTTATTCTATGAATTCTTTAAGTGAGTTCCTGATGCAACGCATGACTAGTACATTTATAGTTATCATTAAAGCATAATATGAAAGTTGTCCAAAAATTAAAAACTATCTTAGATGATAAAATCATCAAAAAGTTCAGTATAAAAACCGATAAGTCACGACCAATCACGAAAATAACCGATGTAATAAATTCTTAACACAACGAGGAATAAAGATAACGTCCTTGGTTTCTCTATTTTTATTCCGTAAAACCTAAATTCGAAAAAATAAAACAAAATATAGATAAACCAATGAGATTAAATAATACATTTTTATAGTTACTTTTTAATAAAAGAATTAATTCGGCTTTGTAATTGGATTTTTAATGAAAGTCAGTAAGATTAAGGATACAGCTTTGATTAAAAATTTAGGATGAAACGGTCCTGCGTAAAATAAAAAAAGGTTGATTTTGTAGATGTTATTTTTGATTATATTTGTTTTATTTCGTTCTTTTTAATTTTTGGCTTTATTATCTTAGATATAGGTAATGATGAGATACCGCCTACTATGCTGTTTCAGTAGGCAAAAGATAAATAATTACTTATTAAAATTACAGATTTTGTAGGAGAAGATTTTCCTTAAATCTTAATTTTAAAAAAGAAATAGATAGTTGCCTTAGGATTAAAGTTTTATCTCGGATAGATAATTCAGGATATATTTTTGTCAAAAATACGTAACCTCACTAAGGTTGAACATTACTTAGGTTCAAATCTCATACCCATGTCAAAAATACGTAACTCTCACTAAGGTTGATATTTAAGCATTACTTAGGTTCAAATGAGACTCATACCCATGGTACGTAACTTACTCACATACCCATGGTTCTCACTAGGTTATATTTTAAGCATTACTTAGGTTCAAATGAGACTCATACCCATGTCAAAATACGTAACTCTCACTAAGGTTGATTTTTAAGATCTTTAGGTTCAAATGAGACTGGCGTCAAGCATTACTTAGGTTCAAATGCTCATACCCATGTCAAAAAATACGTAACTCTCAGGTTGATTTTATTACTTATTCACCATTGTCAAAAATAAACTCTCACTAAGGTTGATATTTTAGCATTACTTAGGTTCAAATGAGACTCATACCCATGTCAAAAATACGTAACTCTCACTAAGTTGATATTTTAAGCATTACTTAGGTTCAAATGAGACTCATACCCATGTCAAAAATACGTAACTCTCACTAAGGTTGATATTTTAAGCATTACTTAGGTTCAAATGAGACTCATACCCATGTCAAAATACGTAACTCTCACTAAGGTTGATATTTTAAGCATTACTTAGGTTCAAATGAGACTCATCCCATGTCAAAAATACGTAACTCTCACTAAGGTTGATATTTTAAGCATTACTTAGGTTCAAATGAGACTCATACCCATGTCAAAAATACGTAACTCTCACTAAGGTTGATATTTTAAGCATTACTTAGGTTCAAATGAGACTCATACCCATGTCAAAAATACGTAACTCTCACTAAGGTTGATACTTTACTTAGGTTCAAATGAGACCTCATACCATGTCAAAAATACGTAACTCTCACTAAGGTTGATATTTTAAGCATTACTTAGGCAAATGAGACTCATACCCATGTCAAAAAACGTAACTCTCACTAAGGTTGATTTTTAAGCATTACTTAGGTTCACCCATGTCAAAATACGTAACTCTCACTAAGGTGATATTTTAAGCACTTAGTTCAAATGAGACTCATACCCATGTCAAAAATACGTAACGGCCATTACTTAGTTCAAAGACTCATACCCATGTCAAAAATACCTACATAACTCTCACTAAAGTTGATACTTTAAGCATTACTTAAGTTTAAATGAGACTCATACCCATGTGAAAAAACAAAACAGTTTACGTGAGACTGACTTGTACCTATGACAAAAACATGTAAATTATTCTCACTGAGAATAATATTCTGACGTATAAAAAACCAATGTGGTATATGTATTTCATAAAATATGCATATTATACTATTCTTGGCAGCAGAGAAAAGAAATTTCATTATAAATTCCATTTATTTTTATTGCGCTATTAAAGAAAATGTGAAATCAAAGTTATTGATACTTTTTTTGGCCACTTTTAAGCGATTAATGTATCAGAAAAATATAACAATTTGAGACAAAATTTAAAAAATATCAAACCTTTTAAGTTGTCATAAACTGATATTCAAACGAATTCTGGTTTTGGGGTATAGACATAAATTTTAGTGGAAACTTGTCAAATGTTTCGAGAACAGTAAAGTTTAAGTTCATAAAAAAACTTATTTACGTTCTTGCTATAGTATTTTATTATTATACTTTAGATTTTTACTTTTTCTCATTTATACCGAAGAGTATATAGGAAAGTATTGTGTTTGAAAAAAATCCAAAACAGGAATGTCAACGGAATTATCAGTTTCAGATGTTTTTAAGACCTTCTTAGTGGCTTTCACGAAATTTTCTGTTTGTTATCATCGTAGCTCCTAAAGAGTTACCCGTGGTGTAGTGGTTAAGGTAATTCTTAATAAAGAATATTTATTTTTTTTAAACACTTAAACGGACAATTCCGGTGACATCCTGACATCACGAATTCGGATTTGTTTTGCAAACAATACTTTTCCTATTTGTTGGTGTCACCCGTAGTGTAGTGGTTAAGGTACGCGGTCAATACACAGAATGAATGGACTTTAGTCATGGGTTCAATCCCAGCACGGGCCTCTAGGATTTTTATGAGAGGGATAAAAATTCTGCGTACCACGTCCTTCAGAAGGGACGTAAAGCCGGTGGTCTCGAGCCTGTGCGTTGTCAGGTACTCGTTAAAGATCCCTAACCCTAAATGAAACTGGGTATAGGCAAAATTTAGGACCCTCATTTGTAGATTCATTATAATACTGCCTTGATTTACTGTTTCTGCCTTGTAGTTTAAAGTGTGTGTGGAGGTTTGGTTTAACAGTGAGAGCACGTGTTGTTCCCAGTTTTCACTTGACTATAAGAGTCAGTGAAAATATGTATGATTGCTTGAAAAAGCATGAGAAGAACCATAGAAATCCACGGCTCTTCTGTCTAGATTAGATGAAATATACCTACACTTGAAATTAAAAGGAGTACTAGAACACTATCTTAGGGAGCTAGCAAAAAGGGCCCAACAACAAGAACACTATCTACTTGGCAGGCATCTACTTGCCTGGTAGTTACTACCACTCCCCCCATGTTACTACACTGGAAGCTATCATCGTAGCTCCCAGTGTATATATGCTAAAGAGTTAAAACTTTGTACAAAAATTAGTCTATAGGTTTAGTTGTGGCATTCAGAAAATAATTGCTTTATGACGTCATTAACCCGCAATAATGACTTATCAAACATTTTGAAAAATCATAAATCGCGAAAAATGTTTGCGATTAATTTGAGATTGAGCACGCATTTGTACATTTATAAGACTACCGTATGTGCTAAGTTTTATCTCATTATCAGCATTAGTTATTTTTTTAACCTTTGAAGATTCGTTTCAATACAACAAGGATATCTATTATTTTGTTGGATCAAAAGAATTACCAATTTTTTTAATCGGGTTATTAGAACATTGCATATTGTTAGGTTGGCAGCATTACTTGGAACCACCAGTAAACTGGCTTTGCTGTAATCAGTTATGCTCTTTCGAAATATAGTATTATTTTAGCGTGCATGCCAAACCTTATTATAAGGCAAAGTCCACTGTTTATCTAATTTTCTTATAATATCTATTTGTATTAGTTGACTAGTCGTATATGGAATTTAACAGAAAACAAACATGATAAATTCCAGCTCTCGTATTAAATCTCTTGGCAGAGCCTCGTGAGTCAAAAGTTTTTAAATCTCCCTCTGCAAGCCTCGTTAGTTAAATTGTTTAACCTACCTAAGTAACCTCAGCCGGCCTTAGGAGCTAACGAAGTTCTCCCCTTCGGCTACGCCTTACTAACAAACGTAAACTTGAGCTGTAAAACTTTCATCCATACCTTGTTCCACAAATAACTTTACTTTAATAAATTACAAGATGCCAAATATAAGACAAAATGTTCCTTTCATAATATAACAAGCTAGTGTATGCATCAATAACAATTTTTACAAAATTTTATAAAGAAAACACAATAAAATTTTAGTCTTGAGTTCTTTTGTAAATTATAAGTTGAAAAAGTACTTTCTTTATTTTTAGCATAAGTAAATAGTTTAAAAGCAAATAAAGGAAAGAATCATTAAATTTTTTGTTATCCTCGGATACTTTGTAGGCACCGTAGATATGATTTATGGCTAAGCACCATAATTTAAACCCGTATTAGGCGTTTGAGACTTCTTTCCCTTTTTTCTCTTTTTGGATTTAAAATGGCCTACTGACCGAAAAAGATCTACTAAGCCTGAGATAAAATACACTTATAAACTTTACAACAATTTGCTGTATAACTATCTTATTTCTTTACAGGTATTTTTCTTTTTGTTTCTTATATTAATATATACTGTATACATTGTGTTTTTATTTATTTAATTGTATAATTTTAGCCATCAGTATAGTTATGTATATGGAAATGACTATGTATTATTTATGTAAAAATATATGCTTTGATGTATTATACGTTAAAGCAATAAGAAGTCATTATATTATTCTCTGTAAGTAAACCTGTAAGTAAAATAGTAGTTAATTATGTTATTATTATTGCAATTGGGTATTATTATTATATAATATTATTATTCTCAGATGTAGAATTGCATTTTTTTCGTTACATTTTCTAGGTTATCCTTCGCACAATTATATTGTGTCAACTATTCATGTTTTGCAAAACTCGGTAGTATCAAATGATATATGTTATCATAAATTAAAGTAAATACTACTGTAAATAATAATTATAATCGTTTTATTTAAAGAGGAAGTGCCTCTAACACGGATAATTGGTGGGCACTCAACAATTAGAGATCGCGGGTGGATAGAAAGATAACCGCTATGTTGTAGAATCGGTGAATCCGAGCACAAAGAAATAAATGCATAAATACATAAATGTGTAAATAAATAAATCTATAGATAAATAAATGTGTAAATAAATAAATATATAAGATAAATAAATGTGTAAATAAATAACTGTATTAAATAAATAAATAAAGAAATCTATAGATAAATAAATGTGTAAATAACTATAATAAATTATAGATAAATAAATGTGTAAATAAATAAATAATAAGATAAATAAATGTGTAAATAAATAACTGTATAAATAAATAAATAAAGAAATCTATAGATAAATAAATGTGTAAATAAATAACTGTATAAATAAATCTATAGATGAATAAATGTGTAAATAAATAAATAGATAAATAAATGTGCAAATAAATAAATGTATAAGATAAATAAATGTGTAAATAAATAAATGTATAAGATCAATAAATGAGTAAATAAATAACTGTATAAAAAAATATATAGATAAACATATAGATTAATAAATGTAACTGATTTGTTCTTTATTGTAACCTACACTATATTTATTTATCATACACATAAGTTGCTCAAACACATAATTTTACTTTGCTTAAAAATATATTATTTTGGGTTTTTTGTTTATTACTCTGTGTTTCATAATGATATTCTTATATTACTTATTTATTCGAACAATTGATTTATCAAGTTGAAATGACATGACTCAAAAGTTTGATGGTAAATTAAACTTGGAGAATTATAAGATTGATTATTATAGTTTTTTCTATTATTACTTTTTGCACAACATTTTTTTGTTTTATTGTAATTTCTTTTTTTTCTTATTTTTTACGCTTAACCCCGTAGGGTCATTTTAGCGTTTTCCCCTCACCCATATTTAGCGGGGTGGACTATCTCACTCAACTAATCAACCCCAGAGTTTGTACACATCCAATCATCAAGGAAGCACACCCTCCGTACATGGTGGCACCTAGTGGTGACTTGTTCATCTAGCCCAACTAGACTATCCAAACTCACTGCTCTGGCTAGTGCGACTATTAATTTATTTTTAATTGTATATTGTTTTTAAATTATTGTAATTTTCTGTCTTAATGTCAACCGCTATAATTAATATGGTATTATAAATACCATAAAATAAATAAATAAATAACCATAAGCATAAATAGCCATAAATAATAAACAATAAAAAAAAAAAAACCATAAATAACCACCATTTTATTAGTAAAACATGGTGTTTTACTCTGAAATTGCACTATAGTCTTTTCCATTAATAAAATAAATAAGTAATTAATTGGTACGTACTTTGAATGTGTCCGTTAGTTTTGATTTTTCCATTAGTATGATGAGCGAGTGGATGCCTCGGTTTGTAGTGGTGATAAGCAGAATAATTATTATATTTGACCTGCTTGCGAAGGCATCTATCCCAGCATGAGCTGGTATCAGTCATTTCATATCACACGCGGTACACGATAAGACCTATACGATGTCAGATACGCGACACAGGATCCTGATCCGACGCAATCCGGCACTAGACTGAAATCAGCTGGGTTAGTCTTTGAGAATCCCTACCCTCAAGTCGGCACTTCAAAACAACTTGATCCCGTCTCAATACTACTTATATTTAACCTTTTACAATTTCTTTTTGTCAAACGATATATCATTGATGCGTAAAAGTTTTAAACAAACTAAACTTTGTTTTAAAATCCTCAATTTTATGTTAAGTTACATATGAGTTGAGTTTCATAAAAAAATTAATCTTTTTAAACTAATCGGTTGACATATAACTTTATAATTATTTACTCAAACGATAGATTCTTGATCTTAATAAAGTCCTTTCTTCCTTACTATATATGACGTAAGATAAATTACTATAATCAAATTTGCTCTATAGATCCCTCTATAAGAAAATCTTTTAGTTAAACCGTATTGAAGTTATTATATACTTTGTGAGATTTTTTGTATAAATAGCTTGGTATGATGACGTATACAAGGTGTAAGAGTTGTGAAAGATACACAATATTTTAGATGTGCTAGCTCGCCATTCAGTTAAAAAATATAATTGATGAATTAGCTACATGCTTTCGATACTTGTTGGATATGAATATCCAACAAGACCGGTTTCAGCTTAACTCTACATCACCGACGGGGCAACACTTTTCATTGTCACCTAATAATATTATTAACTGATATATCTTTATTAGTCAAGAAGTCAAATGTTGCCCAACTTGCTGATGATGGCGTTTAGCCGAAATCGTTGCTCCGCATGCTGATGATGGCGATTAGCCATAACAGCTTCCCTGCATACTTATAATGGCGTTTAGCCGAAACTGTGGCCCGCAGGCTGATGATGGCGTTTAGCCGAAACCGCTGCACCGCATGCTGTCAATGGTGTTTAGCCAAAATCGTTGCTCCGCATGCTAATAATGGCTTTTAGCCGAAATCGTTACCCGACATGCTGATGAAGGCGTTTAGCCCGAAATCGTTTCCCCGCATGTTGTTGATCATAGAGATATATTACTAGAGGGGCCCTATTGGTTGAATTTTGAAACATCGAAAAAGTAACCTGACCACATTCGATCATCATTATCATCAAAGAAACAGAACAAAAAACAGTAAATTATATAGTAATGTTTTAAAATACAAATCACAACACAAACAATCTGCGGGAAGCCGAAAACAATTGATTAATTATGACCTCTACTCTCTCGTAGAGGAGGTTTCAATGAGGACACAGAGCCCCTGAGAGCCCCACTAAAATGTTTCAGGTCTCTCAATGTATTAAGATAGGCTATGCTCCCTCTAGTATACATATATCTCTATGTTGTTGATGGCGTTTAGCCGAAATCGTTAGCCGACATGCTGATGATAACGTTTAACCAAAACCGTTGCTCTGCATGCTAATAATGGCGTTTAGCCGAACTCGTTGCTTTGCATTCTGTGATGGCGTTAAGCCCAAAATCGTTGCCCCGCATGCTGATGATGACGTTAAGCTGAAATTGTTGCTTCGCATGCCGATGATGGCGTTTAACTGAAACTGTTGCCTCGCTTGCTGATAATAGGGTTTTGCTTAAACAGTTGCACGGTTTGCTAATATTGGCGATAAGCTGAAACCGAACCATTCATATTTTTTAAAGCTGATATTTATTTGGGAAAATATTAATTATTCTTAAACAAGCTACCTTAAGTTTTTGCGCCGACAGGCTTAAATGTTATAGGACCATGTAAAATAGCCTTTTAAGTAGTTTGTTTATGAGAAAAGTGCAGATTCAATCTAAAAAATATTTCGAGTACTGTGCTAGGATCAGATAACTTTAAAACCTCTTCAAAATTTAAATAAAATTTTTACGAAACGAACATTTTTTGGATCATCATAGTGACACGATTTTGATGCAGCGTATTAGA
This sequence comes from Microvelia longipes, assembly GCA_018340805.1. NCBI lineage: Eukaryota > Metazoa > Arthropoda > Insecta > Hemiptera > Veliidae > Microvelia > Microvelia longipes. The sequence goes on from JACMZG010000022.1 coordinate 3,090,989, forward strand.
TCAACCCCAAAATCTAATCAGTTTTTCTGTCATACACTTTGATTTTTGTGTCAAGTTTCCTTAAAGTTAGATTAGCCGAATAATAATTAAAAGAATGAATGAAAGAAGAAATGAAATAATAGTTATTTATGGACCAAGGGAGTAAAGAATGCTATTATTTCCCTGAGTAGTTAGTTGGTTCCTAACAATTTCCTTACCTCGCACAATATTAGTTATTTATGCCATAAGGCTGAGAAGTGTGTCTTTATGTCACGGCAATTAGATTTACCGACGAGCGAAGCGAGTCGGGAAAAATTGCCTAGACATAAAGACATTCTCAGCCGGATGGCATACACTATTTTTTTGAGGTAGCACTCATTAAATAAAGCACTCATTAAAAAAATCAAAAAATAGCACTCATTAAAATGCGCTATATACTTAATTGAAAAAAAACAAACGTCCAATTAACTCCATATTAGCGTCGTCTTTAAATTCATCCTTAGCTTCACACTTTTACTCAAAAATGTAAAAGCTTTACAAGTAAACACACAAAAATTGTCAATTAGAACACCTTTTAAAAACGAAAAAAAAGTCTACGAACAAAAACAGAAACAAAATGAACGTTTTTAAAGAAAACTCATAAATGTTTAACACAGATTGTTTTTTGAACACGTTACATTACAGTAATGGCGGCAATATATGAATTACTTTTACGTCCTAGGAGTTTTTTTACATTCATTATTGTCCTCGGAGGTGAAAAGTACTAAATAACCTCCTAAACAATAATGATTGGCTTCTCATCCTAAAACGGTCCAATAAAGTGCTCAATTACGTACTACCTCAAAAAAACACTATTTATCTGCTAAGGAGTAAAAGTATCAGCACGTTGCATAGCAAGTAAGTTTCACATACTATCTCTTAACCTGTCACAATTAATAATTAATACTAATTTTTCCATAGGACTAAATTTTTTGATATGTTAACAAGACATAATTAAATATTTTACCATAACAGCTTAGAGAGTGTTAAACTATTATATTCTGATAAAGAGCGCAATGAGACCGAAGTAAAACTAACTTAGGTTTTGGATAATCATGACATTTTGAGTATGAGCTAAGCAAATCCGAAATCAGAAGAGAACGTTTTGAGGTACCCCGTACACAATATTTTTTTCAAAGCACACAGGCATATTACTAATGAGGGCACCTTTTTGGGGCTCTTAGTGGCATTGTGTTACATCATTGAAACCTCCTCTGATAGTTAGTTAAGGTTATAATAAATCAATTTTCGTCTGCTTTCCACATATTAATTGTGTTTTGTTCTGTATTTTGTAAATGTTCTACTGTACAAGTTACTGTAATTTTGTTCTGTTTGTTTGATAATATTGACAGTCGAAAGTGTCCTGGTTATTATTTCGATGTTTCAAAATTTAACCAATAATATATTTGCCAATATTTAACCACCGCGTATTTAACAGGTGATCGTATTCCATACGCATTAAATACGATAAGGTTGTTGCACCGTATTTTAATACGTACACACAGCGTATTTAACAGGTGATCGTATTGGATACGTTTGCAATACGGTCAACTAACTTCACGGTTCTTACAGCGTCTTTTAGTACGTTCACACACACTTTAGATCCGCGTATCGTATAGAGTACGATCTCTCAATACGGTAATTTAAGCTTTATGAACCATGCGGAGGGGATCCGATCGCATACGCTAGAACTAGGGAGATGGAATCTAAATGGATCCCCCGATACGCTGTCTTTTTGTGTGTGTACCTTTAGAGACGATCGTATTTAACGGATAACCTTCTCGTCGAACTTTTCATTTCACTTTATTTCACTTCTATATAACCGTTTTTGATCAAATAACTTTTGGAATGTAATTTTTTTTAGTGTAACTTTATTATTATGCAAAGAAATCACAATTTAGTTAAATATATTTTTTGTTTTAAACTTCCTTATAACCAAAAGTGAAGGTTCACTATACAAGACGCCATGTTTAGGCGGGATCAGTTATCACTCGATCGACTAAACAAATACGCTGCAAGAATCGTGAAGTTAGTTGACCGTATTGTATACGTATTCTATACGATCCGCGGATCTAGAGTGTGTGTGAACGTACTATTTGATTAGTCGATCGAGTGAGATAACGTGATAACTGATCTCGCCAAAACATCGCGTCTTTTATAGTGAAGGTTCACTTTTGGTTATAAGGAAGTTCAAAACAAAAAATGTATTTAATTAAATTGTGATTTCTTTGCATAAAAATAAAGTTACACTAAAAAAATAATATTCCAAAAGTTATTTGATCAAAAACGGTAATATTTAAGTGAAATAAAAGTTTGACGAGAAGATTATCCATTAAATACGATCGTCTCTAAAAGTACATACAGCGTATCAGGTACATCCATTTAGATTCCATCTCTTTAGTTCTAGCGTATGCGATCAGATCTTCTCCGCATGGTTCATAAAGCTAATATTACCGTATTGAGAGATCGTATCCAATACGATCCGAGGATATAGAAGTGTGTGTGAACGTACTATTTGTTTAGTCGATCAAGTGAGATTACGTGTTAACTGATCTCGCAAAACATCGCGTCTTTTATGGTGAAGGTTCCTTCTTTTGGCTATAAGGAAGTTTAAAACAAAAAATATATTGAATTAAATTCTGCATAATAATAAAGTTACACTAAAAAAAAATAATATTCCAAAAGTTATTTGATGAAAAACGGTAATAGACCAAGAGCCCAGGGGTGTTTTGTTAATAAAAAGTGTAATGGCTGGAACCGGTCTCAATTTTTCGTAAATACCTTCCTGAACAAGGATCTGCAATTCTGATGGGTGTCCCAGGCAGAACGCATTTTAGGGGTCAAAGGTTCTGCCTGGGACACCTATCCGATACGAGTCGGCAGAATTGCAGATCCTTGTTCAGGAAGATATTTACGAAAAAACACCCCTGGGCTCTTGGTCTATAATATTAAGGTGAAATAAAAGTTCGACGAGAAGGTTATCCGGTAAATACGATCGTCTCTAGAGGTACATACAGCGTATCGGGGGATCTATTTAGATTCCATCTCCCTATTTCTAGCGTATAGGATTGGATTCCCTCCTAATATTGCCGTATTGAGATATCGTACTGTAAACGATCCGCAGAATTAGAAGTGTGTGTGAACATACTATATATCTCTATGATTCAAAGCAATTCTTATACAAAACAGTTTAACTAATCGGAAAAACAATAGCACAATTACAACGACACAATTGTGTCGGAATAATTACTTAGATAAGACAAATATTTTTACATTTGTCTTACATTACATTTGTTACAACTTTACGGCTAACTTTTGCAACTTTTGTACTGGAACTCAGTTCTTACAGAAACTTACTTAGTAGATTAAGAATTCCGTCATGTAAGATATTAGCATAACAATCAGTCTAAAGATAGACGCTATGAAAGAATTGCAAATACACGTCATGTGTTTCCGGTAACCTGCCGTGAGGTTTCATTGTTAGTTAATCTTTATAGAACATAGAGTCAACGTTTAACTGTAGTTTATAAATTAAATTTTTGTAGTTAAGAAGACATACAATTAATTTGTCGTTGATTAGTCGTTCTACTTACATAATGTATTTTTGTTTTAATGCGAGTGTTTGGTTACTTAATCACTAGTTTTCTTAGCGGTGCTTAAGTCTGAGCGTAAAAAAATATTGGTCTGGGTTGGTGCTATCTTTAATAGACAATTCTATTAAGCGAATTTCCAATTAAAAATGGCCAATGAGGTTGGAGTAGGTGATGAAGGGGAATGCGGTTTTAAAAGGGAGGACTCACTAATCAAGAATATATATATATATATATATATTATATATATATATATATATATATATATATATATATATAGCGATTAATAGGTGTAATCATCACTTGTCGTTTATCGACTTTTTGTTGATATGCTTAGCATGTTACTATATGTAGGAGCAAAACAGATAACAGCAAAGCAAGTTCACTGGTGGTCTTAAGAAATGCTGCCACCGTAACAATATACGATTTTCGAACAAAGTTGGCAATACTTTCAGTCTCTGGATTATAATGTTCTATTATTAATTAAGCTCGATTATTCATAATATACTAATGTAAATATTGGTGCATTATATTTTTTTAAGAATTTTAAATTTATTTTCAAGTTTTTAATTAAAAATGTGTTAAAAGTAGTCTTCGTCAACTAAATGTAGATTATCGTATTCCGGTACACTTTTGCTATCTAAGAACGATTTTATTAAACGCTTAACTGGTTTTTTATGTTGTAATATTTGTTTCTTGTAATCTTTTATCATCAGTGAATATTTATTACATATTACAAAATATTTGCGTAATTGTTAGGGACGTTACCCATACTTAAGACCACCAATAAATAGAAAATTACTAAAGGGGACATATCCTCAATACATTGAGAGGCTTACAACATCATTTTTGGGCTCTCAGGAGTTCTGTGTAGCCTCATTGAAACCTTCTCCAAGAGTTACTTAAGGTTATAATAAATCCATTGTTTTCGGCTTACCGAACGTTTTTTGTTTTGTACTTTAAACGTTGTACTATGTTAGTTACTGTATATTATTGTTCTGTTTACTTGATTATATTGATAATCAAAAGTGGTGAGATTACTTTTTCGATACATCAAAATTTATTTAACTAATAGGCCCCCTCTAATAATATATGTCTAAGACTAAATCAGCTTTCGTGTTATCAGTAAAATTCGATTGTGTTTACAGACTTGTACTCCTATATTAGTATTGTCCAGGAGTCGGACCTGAAAAAATGTGACTCATTTTTTACTAATTCGAACCAAATTTTTCTGAAAGGAAAAACGTCTGCCTATCCAAAATGGAGCCCTTCATATAACTGCGCATGCTCAAATTTTTAGAAAATCGCACAAATTTCAGTTTCCTTGAAATAAGTGGTTCCCTCTGGGTTGTGTGCAAAACATGAAGAGAAGATTTTTTAAAGGGTGACAAAATGTTCTATTAAACAAGTGTTTAATTATGGAAATCGGATGATTGCAAGAAAAGTTAAGGCTGTTTCAAAAACAGCAAAAAAATGGTTAATGTTAAGTTAGCGAATTTCTTTGACAAAATATTGGCTTTTTGTGCATTTTTTGGGCCATTTAACAAACGTCACAACTTGATTTGTACTTATTTGATTTTGACGAAAAAACACTCCTTTCATTAAAAATTTTATAAGCTTTAAAAATGCTCTTTTCATGTTCTGCACACGACCTACAAGGAA